>CM071638.1:9358344-10558344 GCA_036419045.1 Scirpophaga incertulas | reverse complement strand
AAATGGTGCTGGTCAGTCTGATGAAGGCTTCATGCTTTAAGCTCCGCAGCTCAGGGACAACGCAGACAGAGCTAGGGCTGCAGTGACCCAGCTTGTGGGCCGATAGCGAAGCTATGGTTATTTAATATATATATTACAGTAGGCAAAATTGAAAGTAAAATTTTTTCGCATGTTGTGTGTGCACAGCTTTGCGGGCTACAATGACCACTACAAGCATTTTTAAATATAAAAATTTAACGTTTGTTTTTTTCATACTATGTCATTACTAGTCATCACCACTCCTACAGCTTAAATTGTTATTATAATTATATTAACTACTGTTATGCTTACATTATATAATAATTTACTATTTATAGTATATAATAATTAACTGTTGCTAAATATTGCAGTACTGTGGTACAGTTAATAAAGTTTGTATGTCTTTTATAAACACGGTGTGGGTTTCAAAACTATACCTATACCGTATAGGCCTTTTTTTTTCTTTTTTGTTCCCCTGAGGAAAATGCATTAAATTGCATACCCCGGCTGTGGCGAGCCGGCGGTTATGTGGGGCTCTCCTCCCCAGAAGGGGGAGGCCTACCCACTAAAAACCTCAGGGATGGCCTTCCTCAGGCATGTAGGGAGCCCCCGGGAACATCAAGCCACTTCCGGGAACCCCCAGCCTCCGCTCCCCTTCCTAGAGGGGAGCCCTCCTCGGGGGAGGCTACACTACGTCCCCCGGTTTCCTCCACCGACGACGCCCCCCGGCCACGGAAGGGGCGTGGTCCATCCCGGGTCGCCGTAGCGGTCGCGACTTCTTCGCGCCCGCCGGCGAACCCGCGGCGCCGCCGCGGCTGTGCTACCGAGCCCGGCGCCGCCTTCTTCGAGCGGGATCGGCCATCTCCCGACCCCGCTCGGCGGCCTTCTTCTGGTATACCGTATAGGCCTACTGTGAAAAGTTTCTCTGACAAGTTAATCCTCCTTAAAAAGGTTTATACATAAATTACTCTATAATAAGTTTATACATATAGGTAATGCTTTGAATTCGATTTTTAATATTATTTTAGAACTGACATTTTTAAGAAAATCGTAAGAACGCTATGCAGGACTGATCGATATGGATATCTATAGGTCCTATGTCCAGCAATAAGCGTTTCATGGCTGATATTATTATATATAGCGTATCTAGGCAATTTTTATAGGAAGACAAATTACTACATACATAGTATTATTCTCTAACAAAAGTTAGCAGTTTTAAATGGGATTAAAGCATTAATAGCCACTAATAGAAAAGCCGACGGATGGATAGTTCTAGGGCGTGCGCGTGAGTCGGCAAAACGGCCATCATTAATTATCCGCCCGCCCTTCCTGGGGCCTACTGCTCGGAGTTATTCTTATGTAAGGTATACATGAACGCAACAAAAATGTACATTTCGCAGATATCACAATAAGTCAGTTTTGAGAAATATCTTTCTTTGTTAGTGCTGCAATGAGCATACAGGTATAAGACAAAAATTTATCACCTCGCTGAATTACTTATATATATAGCTAATTTTATCTACTTACAGGAAAATATTGTCTATTTGCGAGTAGAATATGAACATAACATTGTTTGCCGATTGGATAGATTGAGGACATGTTAGTCTTATGACTTCCTGGGTCTTATTTTCAGAATGGCTTAAAGGGATATGGGTACATATGTTCCCATTTGAAAAATAAAATTAATTAATTCAGATAAAGAGGTTATACATAAAATAGATAGCTGATGAATTTCAAACTAAAAGTAGTCTTAAATATAATAATGATAATTCGTGTTTTAATAAGTTCAATTGCTGATTTCTACAAAGCTTTATTTAATATCTATGGCCTGTGATTTGTATATGAAATGAAATACTCTATTATTTGTATATTCGGGCGTCTACAAGTAAATACACATTTAGCATTATGGAAATCATTTACTTAACAGTTTATGTTCGAGCTGAAATGTTCTTAATCAATATATCAAATATTTTATATATTATATAGCATTTCTCAGGCTCTACTACGTACTGTCTAGGACTAAATTTCATTTAAATCGATTCATAAGTTTTGGCGTGAAAGTGGGGCAATAGCTCTCGCATTTATAATATTAGTAAGGAAGTGAGACTATATAACATTGTGTATTTTAATTTTCAATCGGCCAATTTGAGGTGTAAGGGGTTCCGTGCACCTTCACGAGAACCATGTCCACCTCACTTGTTTGTGGTGCACTCTGCCAACTAAACAGACGAAGTTCTCGCATCCAACCACTCCGCAATGGGTCAGCGTAAAGGTTCTAAGCACTTTCCTCCTTTGTGGCGAGGCGGCAATCATGTTTCAGGTCATGTCTATATTATAACATTCTAGAGAAAAAACTTTAGGTATATTTAGGAGAAAATTACATATTTCAGGCAATTTGTAAGCGCAAGATAAATTTGAATTAGGCCGAGAAACTTGAAAGCTTTTTAGGTAATAAAATTATAATTCCTCGAAATATCTCAACTCACGTAAATTTCCAGGTCGTTCGGGAGGTTTTTTATTTATTGACTTCTGATTTTGATACGTTTTAATGAGTAAGAAAAAAATATGCTACCTACCTATACGGTTTAATTTATTGCATTTCTTTTTTCTCTATTTTGGTGTTAAGTAATAAAAGGACCTATTTAATACTTATGGGCCGTCTAAGGGGAAACAGTGACTGTTGAAATCTATAAAAAACCTATTTAATCCCATATTGTACTCCCCGAGGGATCCTTTGATAAGGTGATCATTTCATAATTATAATAAATCGTACGCAGTAGGAAATTCCTCTTAAACCGCACTAATGTCTGGAACGCAAGTCGTCATCGACTGCGTGACGACTTGAGTTCTAGAGTGTGAGGATGAACATCGTGCTGATGGCGAGCGGTAATGACAGAATGTGGCTATTGGCATCATGTACAACACTTCTCATTACACAAGTATAAATAAATAATTCTACAAAAATACCGTAAAATACTCTCATCGAAGATATAGTGTACAAGTAAATTTAGCTTTGTGTCGATTAAAATCATTAAAGTGGGAGACCGTGGGAGAGACATGCTTCGGCACGAATTGGGCCGGCTCGACCGGAGAGATACCACGGCCTCAAAGAAAACCGGCGTGAAATAGCGCTGCGCTGTGTTTCGCCGAGTGAATGAGGGTACCGGAGGCCCAACCCCCCCCCCTTATTCCCCTTTATTCCCCTCTATTCCCCTTATTCCCCCTATTCCCTTTTAAAAGGCCGGCAACGCATCTGTGACTCCTCTGGTGTTGCGGGTGTCCATGGGCAACGGCTATCGCTTACCATCAGGTGATCCGTTTGCTCGTTTGCTGCCCTATCCTAAAAAAAAAAAAAAAAAGTAGTATTGTATTTATCATCTTCTTAAACGCATGCTGTAATATTCTAATTAAGAAATTAAGAAAATCCAATATGTTTTACGAGTTCGTCAGTTTGGCTAGCGTCCTAAAAGTTGTTGTTTTGAGCTTTACACCATTATATGACATAAGATATTCTTACCTGTCTAAACTTATTTTTTATTTAGTTTAAGGCCCACTTCCATAACCCAGCCAAGTTCATACCGGAATCAGCTTATTTGAATGCTCATCGTACTAGCGAAATCCCGTAAACTCAAAATTTGTGTACCTCATAATATAGACTGTACTAACCTGTAAAACATTACGCAAAATTACATATAGCATTACAAATTAAATACAGATAATCTCAAAACAAGCGCAAGAGTCACGGTTTAATACGGGTACGCACCAAAGATTTCCAATACTGTTCTTTGTGTCTTGTGTGACTTTTTTGCAGAACACCCCGACGTTGGCTTTATTGACGCGTATTAATAACACAGCTTATTACGTAACGCAACACAGCAACATAGTAGCTTACGTAACATTATTATTGAAATAGGTCTTTCATTAAATTCATATTTCTAGGAAATGAAGAGTTACTTGTTTATTTCGAAATTTCCAGGTCCCTATATTTATACTCGTATATCATCAAAAAGCTATTATCAATTGGAGTAAAATATCGCTGATGACCATTGAATGAGGTTTTGGCATTACCCTGTAATTAGGACTGAGCTGATAGGTGGGGGAACAGTTCAAGAGTAGGATAAGCTTCTAGAATGATTTTTGGGGGGATCAGCGACGTATCAACACTTTGTAGCCCTTATTAAAGTAGTGTCAGTAAATTAAAGTCATGGCAATTTGCCATCGTGCCTCGTTATATATAATTACTCTACTGGGGAGGCACTTACCATACTGCAGCTTAGCTAATAGTAATGCCAACTAGAAATAACTATCAATGGTCATTTTCCATTGGCATCAATCACAGAGCTATAGTGCCGTTCTCACTTAAGGTATTTTCATCAAAATCAATTAGGTAGGATTTATAGTTACTTAGCGTTTACAATAGGTAGGTAGCAATGTAGATTCCATCGATCGGAGACGTAATCACTCACACCCACATATTACATTCTCATAACATTAGTGATATCAGTGACTTGACAGTTTCCTGACTAATCAATTACACAGATTTCCGCTCGGAACCCTTATTGGCTGCTCCTGAATGTATCAGCACCTTTGTCGCAAACGTCTTTTAACGATTACGAAGGATTAGGACGACCCGTCAATTTGACGTGCCGTTAATTTGGCAAATTTGATGTCAGCCACGTAAAAGTGGCGCTTGGGCGAAGTCTCTATCAAATTATAATTTAATTATAGCTCATTTTTAACGCTAAGTAAAATGAAGTATAAAATGCAGTGGAAACTATTAGTCGACAGTATGTAGACAATGTGAAACAAGAAAAGTGGTGAGTATGAATGTGAGTAGATGGCGGTACAAATGACCTAAATTGCGAAGAATGCATTTGCATAATATGTGATATAAATGTTGCTGAGTTAGATGACAAGGAGGCAATAACAGAGATGAGTACAATAGAAAGATATGCTGCTACGAAGACAAATAAATCGGGAAGCGCTAAGGGGAATGATGATGGTCGACTAAATTGTTCTCCGCTTTTAGCTTGTCCTAGATTTTCAAGAAAAACACTTTCACAAAACTTTGTAAGCGACATTCTTAAACGTTTAATCTTATCTTAACAGTGTAACAAATATTTTCAATAACTTTCTAAAAGTCGTGTTGCTATTATTCTAATAAATACGTCGAAGTAAAAAAAATCAAAGATTCATTAGTATTCTAACATGTGTATTCAACATGCGTGGCCCAATAGTATAAAAACAAACAAAAATTTGAATAGAAAAATATACATCCGCCATGATATACGAAACGATTTCGATCATCGAGTATGTTTGCAAAAGAAATTGACTTTTTCACTACATAAAATCCGTCCGCATATTAATTAAGATAGATAAGCAAACATGAAGTACCATTGGCGACTAAGTAACGGTCGCTACTACGCAAAATTAGGTCGTGTTTAACGAAACCCCACATTTGCATGTTTTAATAAGTATATTGAACCAGAAACGCTTAATTAATCGTTTAATGGGGGTAGAGTCATATGAATACGTATGTATGTTGATGAGAGAATAGGAGTACCGATTTACACACTAGGTAATTATGCACCATTTGTATATGTAGGTACATTTAAAAACGATTTCAATCTACTCTGGTTGATTTTACACCACTCTCATGTCGTTTGCAATAATGAAATATAAAAGTAAAGCTTAATGTAGTGGTCAGTATAAGAGTACTCGGGCCAGGCGTGTTATATGAATACACTTGAATACGAATTAGTTATTTCAAGTCGAAGTTTATTTGATAATATGGGTAATATGATGCATACACCTTTGTAGGTGGCACAACATTGTAAAGTAACAGAATAAAAACTTAAATAACCAAATAATATACATATTTATATATATTATTTATAATATAAATTAAAATAGTAGAAAAGTATATAAGTTAGGTACTAGACCTTCATCAAGTCCATTAGGCATTTACAATATACCTAGTAACTAAATATTATTTTTACACATCAATTAATACCACTTCTGATATGAGCACTTAACTTTGAATATGCCAATGTATTCCTCCAACGACCAATCCGTGAGGATTTTATCGATTTCATCATTCATAATGCGTGGCATTTAATTGATCAAAAATGTTTTGCATATAACAGCAGAGCACATTGAAGGGCCCAATATGCCCAGGCGCAACACGGAACACTGTTATTCTATTTACAATTTCGTAATCTGCCACCTCACGTCGCCACCAAACAAATGCAGATTTTGATTAATATTTGATCGTATGTCGTAACGTTCATAAACCACAAAATTACCTATGGGTAATAAAGGGTAATAAAATGGGTTCCTAACTGAACTAGCATATTTCAATTTACTGCGCACAAATTAATTATATAATTTTAGTCTCAGCGCGAAACCCCCTCGTATTCCGTTTCAGGAATCTAAGAATTTGGTGCATACTGGAATTTCAGGTCTTGAGTTAGCCCCAGATCCAGTATTTCACAAACTTTTGATGAGTTGCGCTCCCAGAATGTTGTAGTTATAGGAATGAGGCTCTTTCTTTATTTTGAATTTAATATGGAAACATTTTTTTGGTTAATAGTCACTACATTCGTAGAACACGAGGACCTCAACCTATTCAAGTCACTGCAATTTCTGCAAGTCAACACTTGAAGATACCACCCGTAATAACTTTAGGACATCAGCAGCAAGCAGTGTTGGCAATGGGCCTGCCAATCAGGCCTGTTGGATGCAGAAGTTGAAGATGCCGTCTTCAGTTAAATCTACAAATAAATAATGCATTATTATGAACTGAAAGCTGAGTCCTAAAATGGACGCATTAATATTTTCTTTTGAAAAAATGATTCAATAAGTCTACCCGCGCAAATTCCAGGACAAATGGTCACCCGATGGTCACGAAGCGGTTACTCGAGGATTAACTAAGGATTTTCACAAGCGTGAAATCGACAATTTAGTTTGCTGATCGTTCCATTTAACGAAAAGTTAGGTGAAATGAAAAAATCTGTGACCATGTGAGTTAAATTGTGAGCTAAATTACACAAATAATTTCGTATAATCTAGGCGACGGCTTATCGGCTAACAAAAATTGATGTGCTATTTTAATTTTGTAAAGAAACAACTTTGAATCAAATATGGATTAATTATTAAATATGGAGCAATGAACTTGCATTGATGCTCAACCAAGTTAAATGTGGATCGGCGGCGATTGAATGTTCATGGTAGAGCACGCTTCAATATTTTAGCAGACTGTCTCATATGCCCTTTTTTTCACTATTACCATTGTTAATCTTTCCGGAATCTATAAATGTTTGGGTCAAACGATTAATGGGCACTTGAGAAACGTTACTTGGGAGGAAAATTCAAACAGCCGATTAGAAAAAGAAGCAAATTGTTAGCATAATAGAATACAGGTGGCGCTTTTGTTTCAATATGACTTAATATTATGGTGATATGCCACGAAACTTAATAATCCTTTTTAAAGTACATCATCTATGATAATTTATGTTTTAAAACTATGAAACTTACATGCCATCTATGAACAAGCTTGGAAAATCGTTAATCTGTACTCAGAATATCCTTTATACATCAATATTAAATATACGTTCGAGATATTTTTTTGGTCTGTTGCGCAATTGAAATGCCGATTATGTAGCGTGTACATTAGTGAGAATCCTAAAATCGCAGGCTGCCACAAGTTAGTCTGACAACCGGTGTAAAAGTTATACAGTTGCCGGTTACCGTAAATAGTAATACTTTAAATACACTATCATTCGAGTTTTTCGTGCATGAGAACCATGTCATAGCATAACTAACATGTTATGATGAAATAATATACATTTTTTTCTTGCTACATCTCCGAATTAAGTTTTGTAATATAAAAGTTATAGAAATTATTTGATTTCACATTACATTTTGACACTACTGTGTATTTATTAACTATTGACATTTGATAGTTTACATTAAAAGGACCAATCTCGAACATAACTTTTAGTTATATTCGTATATCTGAATTTCGTATTTCATATGTTGTAGCTATTAAAAACAAATTTCGCGCTTTAGCAATTATATTATTATTTGCCTAAATGTCTTTTAAGTTTTCTCTTGAATCAAGTAAGAACAATAAGTTGATAAAAAAATATACTTCGATCTAAGATAAACAAAAGTTCACAAAAATAACAATTTATAGAAAAGTTTAAGTAACAGCATAATTTTATGTCCAGACTACAGAACTTTAAACATTTCTTATGTTGCAAACAATTCAGAAATTGGCAAAGTTTCGGAATTCATCGCTAAATAATTTAACTGTGTTAATTTCGAACTTTTCATAGTCAAACATACTTATGAAAGTCAAAAGAGACTAACGAATTCGTTTTAAAAACAACGTTCATTAAAATTTGAATATGACTTTTGACTTCACGAAATCAGATCATTCAGCTGACTGTCTGAGAAATACACAGTTACTAATCAATGTGAAGAGCTAAGTCGCTAATAAATAAAATCATTTATTTTGGTTTTGTTCATTTTGGAGTTCTCACAAGTTTACAAAAATATTTTTAAACGCTTCCTGTATATAAATAAACATGTTATTGTGGTCACGTGATGTTTGTGGCATATACTTCTTCAGTAAACGAAAAGTTCTCAAATCCAATGTCTTCACTCTGGAATTAATATTTTTAAATGTATAGTCATGAACAATAAAATTACATTTTAAAAATATTTTTTAATTACGTTCATGTAGTAAATATTATTTCTCTTTGTGTAACAACCCTTGCAGCTATCAATTTTACAATCGTTTTAAAGGTATTCTTTATATAAATAATTGATACAAGGAATACCTTTAATAATAATTAATAATTATTCCTGGCTTCGTATTTTAGTTAATTCCTGTGAGTGGGCTATATTTGGGCTTTGTTGAAAATTGAATTCCCTTAATATTTCATTTGAAATAAAAGTAACGTGTAGTAGTAATATGATATGACAGCAATTTACAGAGTGATATTTATAAAGGTATAAATATATTTAAAAGAAATAAATATAATTGACACAAAAACTGGCAACCTAGTATTTATTCTATGAAGACTAATACAAATCACATAATATATATTAATGAAAAATAAAAGCGTCATTTCTAAGCATTACATCATATTCATTAAATTATTTGGAGCGGACTAATCTCGTTACTCGCTTCACTGTCCAGATGGTAAGTTACATCAAAGAAAACGGCGAAATATAATGTAAATGTAAATAGATGGTAGATGCAAACTTTGTCCATCTTGTGGATTCGTTTACGTTTGTCCAAGTATAAGATGTCTATCATTAAGATACACGCGCGGGTTCTAGGAATAAAGCCAGATGTAATTTTGTGTGTGCATCATGCGTGCTTTTGAAGCAATAAAGGTTGAAGAAGTTTGAAGCAAGAAACATTTGTATAAATCGAATAATAACAAGTACGGTTTCTTGGGTTTTAATTACCTGGTATGAATAAAACTTATTATATGAACTCCTTTATATTTATATAAAGAACTATGTAGATCTTAAAGAGAGTCTCGGTCTAGTGGAGAAGCAACAGAAGTAATTATCAAGTAACGCTGTCCTAGAAAATTACAAGTTGGAAATGACTGTCTGGTGAAAAGCCGTAAGCGAGAAGATTTCTTCAACCAAAACAGAGAAGAAAATTTTAGGGGAAAATTAATAAATTGATATGCAAGAATCCGCGAGTTCACACATTTAGGTTTTCTTCTAACAAGTCTTATTTCAAAATGGTATAGATTGTCACAGGTAAATTATAAAGTTAAGTTCATTTTTTCCGAACAAATTAGCGTCTATACAAATTTTTTCACGGGCGAGAAGTTGAGAGAATCCCTAATGAGCCGAAGATTAGCTGACATAAAGTTTCCTCAGATATTGCAGAAGGTATTATGGTAAGTTATTTACAACCAAGTTAACGTTACTTCAGTTACAAAAACTACAGTAGAGCAATGGATGGAACATTTACAACAGGTATTACACTTTTTACTCAGATATCTAACATATTTAATCCGGTGTATATTACAGTGCGACTAATTGCATTTACTTGACTACTCTTCACTCATCACCGTAACCACGTGTCACGTGTGTCACATGTGTCGACCTAAAACAGGCTGAGTTTTAAGCCAATAGTCTTAATGACCCTACGGCTTGAAGTCGACATTCCATGTCAAGTTGTTATCTTAGAAATACCCAGATTCTTGCCCGAGTCGGAATAACAGATCTAGTTTGCACAACAGGATAAATTACTGTTTAAAAAAAATATTGAGTACCAAAATATAACTGGTATTTCGGAACTATAAAGATTCTTCGTGAAGTATCATTCGGTCGGTAGTCGGTAAAAGTGACACACGTCTACAAGTCAACGCCGTACTAAGCACAAACAAAAAGAGTTTCTCAAACTTTTTATTCACTGTGATTGATCCTATCTTTATCTTTATTTTTTAAAAATGTTTAAATGTCATCGTTGCAATGACGAGGCGAGGGATGGCGTAAAGTGTACTTTCTGCCTTATTCAGTATGATAAGATTTTAAACTTTCGCGTTGCATTATACATATAAGATATAGTATCGGGACGTAACGCGACGTATATTACGTAGTATGTAAGTACTACTTACTACTCGACGTTTTCGGCTAGGTTGCACTAGCCGTGGTCACGAGCTGACTGGCGCGCGGCGTCGTCTGCTCAGGCGGGCTCGTGGTTCTTCTTCTACCCACATATTATCAGTATTAATGTCACTTCGGCACACCACACTGACGGTATCAGGGTTTGCAGGGTCAGCGATCATTGGATCCAATGATCGCTACTATCATACAAGAATAGTTCGTGAAGCGATTGAGATAAAGAAACATAAGATTTCAATCGGGATGATGGATTCAAATTATCATCAGCGTGGAATCCAGTGATAAACAAATGTACGCCGCGTACTGTGCCGCCAAAATCAAAAATAAACCCTGATACCGTCAGTGTGGTGTGCCGAAGTGACATTAATACTGATAATATGTGGGTAGAAGAAGAACCACGAGCCCGCCTGAGCAGACGACGCCGCGCGCCAGTCAGCTCGTGACCACGGCTAGTGCAACCTAGCCGAAACGTCGAGTAGTAAGTAGTACTTACATACTACGTAATATACGTCGCGTTACGTCCCGATACTATATCTTATATGTTATTCAGTATGATCTTCCATGTGCGGGCTTGACTGAAGCGGGCTTCCGAAGATTGGGCGATAACAGGAAAGCTACTTGGAAGTGTAGCGCTTGTAAGACGGGTGTAGCCAGTCCTAATCCACCAAGCGACAAATCCACACATAGTAACGCTCTACCCCATGGAGATTTAGAGAACATCCATCAAGAACTAAGAAAACTTACTCATCAATGGCATACCCCGTCTGCGGAGAGCCGGTGGTTATGTGTCCTCTCTCCCTCTGTCCTCTCCAGAAGGGGGAGGCCTACCCACTGAAAACCTCAGCGATGGCCATCCTCAGGCGTTGTAGGGGGCCCTCAGGATCGAGTGTCGCATCTGAGGACCCCCGGCCTTTGCTCCCCTGGGTGCGCTAGGGGAGCCCTTCTCGGGGAGGAGGGATCTTGCCGCCTCCTCCCCTCCAACCTCCTACGACGTCAGCCCCCGGCCATCCGGGGGTGAGGTCCCTCCCGGGTCGCCTCCACGGGCACGAACTGAGTCGCGCCCGCCAGGGACCCGTGGCGGCGCCTCAGGCCAGGCTATCTGGCCCGAGGGTAATTATTATACCCTATTTCATAGAAACTAAATTGTGCACTCCGTAATTGAAATGTATTGAGTTATTTTATCCATGTCATTTTATAACGATACGACGTTGTTATTGCCGCGTTGTTAGATTACTGTGTTTTATTGTTCTTAATGTTTTAAAAGTTTACTGGTTTTTGTGTTAATATAAACTGCTGTACATCAACTATAATGTAACTTGCCTAGTATTAATACTATGGCCCTATATGATCGTGTTTATTTTTATTCTAGTAACAATTGTGCTTAAAAATGCCTATTACTGTGTTTTATCAAAACGTGCGTGGCTTATGGAGTAAGGTGTCGCAGTTTTATAGAAATGTGTGTTTGAACAATTATGACGAGGTGTGCTTATCTGAAACGTGGCTTAATAGTGATTTTAGCAATAGTGAAATATTTGATGGTCGTTATTTGATTTGGAGACGCGATAGAAATTATAGTGATATTATACGAATCAGACATTGGGTGGTGGAGTACTCATTGCTGTTAGGCGTGATCTTGTGACTGAGGAGCGTGCTGAATGGTGTTCTTCTGCTGAAGACATATGGGTAACGTTAACGCTTAAACTTCTAAACCAAAGACATCATACAAGTTACACATTTGTACTATTTATATGTGTAAACAAAATATAGGTAACTCATTTGCAGCACAATTGGCTTGTTTTTATAACAAATTAAGTAGTATCGTAATGAACTGTTTAACAGATACCTTCGTTATTTTGGGTGATTTTAACTTGTCTAATATTTTATGGGTACCTTCGGATGATGGATTTTCACATTATCCGTCAAACATGCAAGGGGCAACACAAACTGAATTTTTTAATGTTTTAAATACATGTAATTTACTCCAATATAACTGCTACAAGAACACGAATGATAGAATACTCGATTTAGTCTTCTGTAATAGGCATTTAAGTATCTCTAAATGTACGGACCCTCTAATAGCGGAGGATTTTCATCACGTAGGTAATGCTGTGCATTACCTGTGACTATGTTGAATACCATACTTTGTCATCTCAGCCCAGAACCAAGTTTATGTATAACTAGGTTGTGCCCGCGGCTTCGCCCGCGTACTAATCGTATTTTTCAACCGTCTACATAAAGGGGCTTCTCAGTGTGACCCGTATGTTTTATGTACGTATGTAAGTATGTATATTTGTCCACGATTATCTCATGTTTGGCTGAACCAATTTAGATACGCTTGTCGATTTTCAGACTTTGACACCCCATTTCACCCTTTTAGGGGTTGAATTTTCAAAAATCCGGAAAGACGTGTTTACTCATTTATTGTTAGGAGTACTCCTGCGAAGTTTCGAATAAAATATTCAAACAAATCTTGTTTCTCCATACAAACTTTGGACCCCCATTTCACCCCTTAAGGGATGAATTTTGAAAAATCCTTCCTTAGTGCACCCCTACACCTTATAAGGAACCTACGTGCCAAATTTGTAATCTCTAGGACCAGCGGTTTGGGCTGTGCGTTGATATGTCAGTCAGTCAGTTTCTTCTTTTATATATTTAGATTTAGCTGATTTCAATTTAATTTCGCGAGATATTGATAGTTTCAACTGGACTCATGACCTTAGCATTGGAACGGTGGATGAAGCGCTAACATTACTTTACAGTCGGCTTGATCACGTGCGTGACAGTTACGTACCAAAGAAATTAATTAAATCCTCGGCAAAATATCCACCGTGGTACAAAACACCTTTAGTAAGAATTATAAAAGAAAAGTCTAAGCATCTAGCTAAATATAAGAAATATGGTAATCTTTCAGACTATGAATCCTTTTTAACCATGCGTAACCGAGCTAAAGCTTTAGAAAGAGAGATGTATACTGCCTACATGAATCTTATAGAGGATAGTATAAATAAATTGCCAAAGGCGTTTTGGTCATTTGTAAAACAAAAACAATCCTCAAATAACTTTCCATCGACTATGAAATATGGACAAATTTCTTCTTGTCAGGGAGATCACATATGTAACATGTTTAATGATTTTTTTAATTGTAATTTCCTTCAAAGTTCTGATATCAATGATCATGAGTTCTTACACTCCCAGAATCAAACCATAGCCGATATAAGTTCAATAGAAGTGAGGGAAGCTGAAGTTCTTAAGTACCTAAAATCCGTGAATTTAAACAAGTCTGCAGGCCCTGACGGCATACCACCAATTTTAATATCAAAATGCGCGAAAAGGTTAAGTACTCCAGTAGGTTTAATATTTAAATGCTCACTTCAAGAAGGAATTGTACCACGGCACTGGAAAAGTGCCTTTATTTCTCCAGTATATAAAAAAGGGTCGAAGGACAATGTAGAAAACTATAGGCCTATTACCAAGCTCTGTGTGCCAAGGTACTGGAATAAGTAGTATACTCCGCTGTTTATCATGGGATCAAACACTCACTGATTGAATACTAACACAGCTTCCTAAAAAATAGATCCACTGTGTCGAATCTTCTTGTATGTGCTGAATACCTAACAAGTGTCATGTCTGAATCCTCTCAGGTGGATGTGGTGTATACGGATTACAGCAAAGCCTTTGATCGTATAGACCACTCCATCCTGTTACGTAAAATACGCGATATAGGTATCAGGGGTGATTTATTCAGATGGTTCAAATTCTATATTGAAAATCGCTGTCAAACAGTAGTCCTTAATGGCTATACGTCAATAACGTCTCAAATTCCTTCGGGAATACCGCAAGGATCCCTGTTGGGCCCGTTATTATTTATCATTTTCATCAATGATATTCACTCATGTTTCTTACACTCAAAAATTATTCTCTATGCTGATGACATGAAAATTCTATGTCCTATTAAACAACTCTCTGACTGTTTCGGCCTTCAGCAGGATCTGGATCGACTCCAGAATTACTGTCAACGTAATAGACTCGAATTGAACGTGTCTAAGTGCTTTGTTGTGTCTTACACGCGCAAGCCATCAATAATCAACTATGATTATAAACTACAGGAAATAGTTATAGACAAATCAAAACTAATAAGAGATCTAGGTGTCAACTTTGCTTCCAAATTATTATATGATGTACATATTGATAGCATTATAAAAAAGGCTAACAAAGCACTTGGATTCATAATACGGCTTTCTATCGACTTCTCAAATGTCAAATCAAAAAAAATGTCAAAACCTTTAAAGTACTATATTGCGCCTTTGTCCGTAGCCACTTGGAGTATGCATCGCAAGTGTGGAATCCAAACTATAGTGTTTACATAGACAGGATTGAATCAATTCAAAAACGCTTTTTACGTTTTCTGCAATTTAAAGCGCGTAACTACACGTCAGGATACATAGCACGTTGTAAGAAATTTCATATGTTACCGTTGTATGAGCGCAGATATATCGCAGATTTATCATACCTCCTCAAAATTTCAAACGGCGTTATCGACTGTCCTGAATTGCTTTATGATATAGGATTTGTAACGCGGTCCGCATTCTTACGGAAACCTACCTTACTTCATGTACCAAATGCTAAAACAACATATAGACAGAACTGTTATACCATTCGTGCGTGCAGGTCTTTTAATAAAGTATCAAAAGAACTCGATTTATATTTGTTTCATACCAGTGTCTGGCAACTTAAAAATATAATGGCAGGAAAATTTTTCAACTCAGAATATAATATTACTTAATACTAAATTCTGACTACTTAATACTGTGTTTCATGTTATAGAATAGTATTGTATAGAGAACCGAATTAGTACTTTTTTTTTAACTTTTTTTGTTCCTATATGTGGAAACTTGTAATTGGCGTTCTTATATGTATTGTATTTTAAATATTGTTATATAGCTAGCTATAAGTTTCCCAAATATGATAAAATAAAATCAAATAAAGTATTGGACTTGCAGTTGGAATTATGTTTTTGTTTAAGTATATCTATTTGCTTAAAGAATTATAGGATTCTTGTCTTGGTTGAAGGATAGAGAATATGGTCTATCTTTTTTCTTAACATTAGGTGAGTACCAACAGCTAATGAGCTTTCTCCCGGGTCTTTGTGGTCTGATAAAATGTAAGCAAAGACGTACATCACAAACTAAATAAGACCAGATTCAATAACTAAGAATGTGTTAAGAATCTTAGAAAAATATAACTGTTCCGGGCATCTTACATTTAACTATAAAATACTATTAACACTGAAAAGTATTCAATTAAGTTGGGAAAGGTTAGATGTGTCGAATCGAACGAAATCGAATCCTCGCGTCTTAATACAAGCCGTTGTATTTTTCGCTTGGAGTTCATATTATATGATAAGCCAAATCTAAAGATATACTGTTTAACAGAAAGAGCATATGAGCAAAAATAAATTGACATGGAATACTAAAGAAAGTACAAATGCATTGCAATTTACTTATATATGCATACCAAAAGCATTAGTACTGAGATGACATGTGATAGGAGGATGATGATAACCTATTACTCTCAGCGTGATGAAGGACACACGGTAATTGGGCAACGAAGCTGACCGTTTCTTTGAGACAGCATATACCTGAGTTATCATTTCTTCGTAGCAAAAAATAACTTGAAAAAAACATAACCATAATTTCTTACTTTATTTACTTGAATATAAGTAGAATATTTTTTATAATATAGTATTTTGTATATATGTCAACGAGATATATACAAAATACTCATCTAGAAGTAAGAATATGTCAACGAGAAAACGAAGCTTCGATAGTCAATTATTTGATCAATTATCGTCGTCTATGGATAACCGCAACACCAAAGCTTCGATAGTCAATTATTTGATCAATTATCGTTGTCTATGGATAACCGCAACACCAAAGAAGTCACTGTTGCGCTCGCGTCTTTTTAAATGGGAATACTCTCTTTTTTAAGGTTTAGTTTAGAAATACCAGAGGTGAAATGAACACGCCTTTCGCGTCGTAGTTAGTGCGATATATTTGCACGATTAAACAGTTAAACGCTATCGTACGAATATAAAATATATAACTGCGGGCGCGCACAACGGCTAGCTTATTCTGCGCTGTGCGAGGACTCCTGTCAATTCATATAGCGAGTCGTCGTGATTAATCGCGACGTCGCGAAAAAACCGCCCCACTATTTGCCAAGCCTAGCACCTCAGTATAAATACATAAGCTGTTGATGACAACGGTCTGCCTCGCCCCCTCCCCTGAGAGGGCGAGCGCTCCGATAGAGCCGATAGGGCCCCAGGCTTTCTGCCCGGCCAAAGGCATTAGGCAGTGTTTAGTTGGTGGGCTGGCCTTCTGTCAGAGTCCAACATAACCACCCGCCGTAGACCGGGCGCGGGTGGTATCCGGTGCAAGGTCGTCCAAGGCACCAGGGGGCTGTCATAGCGACCACTGTGGTGGCGCGCCCCCTATGAGGATTCACAGCCTCCTCCCGCGAGGAAAAAAAAAATGACAACGGCAATAAGCTATGTCGACCTCACT
Organism: Scirpophaga incertulas; assembly: GCA_036419045.1. Classification (NCBI taxonomy): domain Eukaryota; kingdom Metazoa; phylum Arthropoda; class Insecta; order Lepidoptera; family Crambidae; genus Scirpophaga; species Scirpophaga incertulas. The sequence goes on along the minus strand of CM071638.1, from coordinate 10,541,101 downwards.
CAGGAACAAAACCATGACGTTATTTGGTTGCATTCTCGTTCAAAAAGTTGGAAATAGGCTTCCTGCGTATAATATCTGTAACAGTTATGCATTTCCAGTCAACGACACCTTTCAATTATTCAATATCATCTATATTTTCGAACATTTTCGATCCTCAAGCTCTCTGTTCAAACACATCGCTGTACGTGAAACTTATTGGTTACTATGAATCTTCTACATCAAAATGTTTTCTTTCAATTCTTTTGTTTTAATAAAGATGTTGGCAGATGTAGTCACATCTAGTGTAGTTGCATCTATTCGTTTAGATTGCCAGAATCGTAGCGGCGGCGGGGCGTTTGTATGGACTATTTACTGCGTCCCCGGTCGCAGGGTAGCCTCGCTTTGATTAAACCCTTTCGGCACCCCCGCTAGACGCTCGTTTTACTTTTATCTACTTTAGTACTCCCACTCGTAAAAAGAACCCAGCGAAATATTTTTCTGTGTGGATAAAGACACGGTACTTAGACTTTTTTTTACAAAATTTGTGTGAACTAGTTAATTTGTAGCTAGAATATAACTACAAAACGGAAATCATTTCAAAATTAAAGCTACATTGCTTAAGAGATTTTTTAATATTGCTTGTTTATTTCCATATTATTATTGTATTATACGTATAAAATATTTAAATTAACAATCTGCATAAATATAAGGAAGACACGGTCATAGTTTCCAACTTGATTCAAAATAATACATAGGTTCAAAACGAGCTTGTATTCAATCTGAAGTGATAAACAGTAAAAGTACATAATTATTTAAAATGCCTAATGAAATACACCGATATATTCTGCCTTAAGTTCGAAATTAAATTTGACCGATGTGACTAATAATCACCGATTTTCAATATTCTTATTTTTGAATATCACTGATGTGACTACCTTAGTCACAGGTGTGATTTCATTACGAGTGCCCTCACCCACTCGTAATCAAGTCATACTTGTGGAAATGTTATCTCTGTTTTGTTAGATTTTTCAGTCTATATATACAATATACATATATGAATGTAGCACACACACATATATATATATATATATATATAATATATATATATATAATAACCATAATGGTTAAGCCGGCAAAAACCGGCAGCGACTACATTCTGCGTGGAACCGAACTCTTACATTTATGTGTGTACTTTATCTATGTTGGCAGCTCTGCGATCGACTTTCAAAAATTGGATGTTTAGGAATCCGTAACCTCAAAGTCACCGCTGACTATTTAGTCAGCGGTGATTTCGAAATCGCATTCGTAATTCAAAAATAGGTCTCCAGGTCTAGAGGAAATCCACGGTTGTGAATGACTTTCGGAACTCTACACAAAGTATAAAATCATTTAACGAATAACGTTTTAACACAGAAACTTTTTCGAAACAATCGTTTTTAAGGATAAGAAGGAACTCTCAGGCCAAAACAAGCATTGCATAAAACATGCAATATTCATATTTTTGATGTTGGTATATGACACAGTTTATCATCGAGTGGTGCTTGTTATGCCGATAGATGTGTACAAAAGCTTTGTGTATTTGTGATTTTGCATTTAAATTAAAAATGTTAAATAAGTAGTAAGTAATATTAAATATATGTTCATCGTATACTTTATTAATAGACTTAAATAGCAGTGTGAGATTGGAATATGATTTTGTCGTATTTTAACATTTGAACGCGTTTTGCTTTATTATATCGAGTTTTGGAGTTCATGCTAATCCGGGAGATAAACACAAAATAGTTCTTGTAATAGTCGCTTTGTTTTCATTCGTTTCATCATTATCATCATCAACTCATATACGTACACACACATATATATATATATATATAATATATATATATATATTATATATATATATATATATATATATATATATATATATATATAATATATATATATATGTTTTTTTAACTGCTACAGTTTTTATATAGCATTTCATTGATCAAGCATAAGTTGTACATAAAATGATAATATAGTAAAAAAAATCATCTACACAAGGCGTCGGTGTCGACACACATTAATGCAATAGGTCAGTGCAAAGTACCTATTTACTGAATTACAGTACGAAAAGAATTCCATAATTAAAAATGAGACTATATTTGCACTCTAGAATAATTTTTTTTCATATATTTAGAAAATATTCAATTTTAGAACGGAATAAGGTCAGCATAATGTTATAATATTTTTCATACATATATCAAATACGAGTAAGTATCTCGTGATAAAAATATACAAAAACACTTACTTTTGTATTAGACGGTAGATTGAACGAAAGAATGGCTGTGCATCCAAAGTGAAAATCCGATTTAAAGCGCTCTCACCTGGCCACAATCGTCATCCGGATTTGGTTTCTGCGACTCTAAATTGAAATTTCCTTTGCACTACTATTGAACTGTGTACTCTCCTTGACTGTGAAATTCTAATATTTCCTTGTATACAGTGTGTACAAGGAAAATATTTCCTTCTATACATAACAATGTATATATATAATATTTATATAAAACTGTCGAAACTAGCATTTTGAATCGCATTTTCCAGACTGTATTGTTATTGTTATCCTAAAATGTACTCTTGTTACGACTCCCAATGACTCCCACAGACATATGACAATTGAAGTTAAGCGCGTTCAAATTTTATTTAGATTGGCATTAGTAATGACAAGCAATAAGTCGCAACACCAAAATGTGTCTGTTTGTAGAATAGATTTGGGAAACCCATCTAGTGTATTTGCGATGATTAACACGATATGCCAAAAAAACATCATACACTTGATTGCTCCAGATTTCGTAAAAAGTGTGTCTTATTTTTTAATAGATATTTTAATATATCAAAATGAAAGATTGTTATTTTTATAAACCGCCATTGTCCACAGAGCTGTATTCTACTTTCCATCATAGCTAGATGTTATTTAACCAAATTATTCAGTAGATTTTTTATGGTATAATGGGGCAAACAAACTCATGGATCAAAGGTGTTGGACTTTTGAGTGGGAATACGTTCTTTTTTGAAGGTTTGCACCCAATTCATTCCACAGTCTGATAGTTTGAGGCAGAAAAGTTCGTGAAAAACTGTGCTGTTGTGGACTGCCGATCGTCAAGGTGATGAGAATGACGTGTTATTATGTGGAACGGTGGCGATAACTAGCGGCAAGGATCACTTCGAGCAATTTCTTAGTACACTCCCCGTAATATGGACATCGCAAAATAACATTTGTCGGTCTGCTAGAAATAATATTGATACAGATATTCAAGACAATACTTACCCAGAAACAAACTGTTACTAAAGCTTTGCGCGGAAATTATCTATATAAGTATACCTAATACTAAATAAATAAAATATAATATAGCTGAAGCGTAGTCAATTAAAATGAGTACTACAAGTTAAACATTATATGTTAACAAAACGATATCATCTTGTAGTAAACCTAAAGTTTACGATAAAAAATATGAGCAAATTTCTAAACATTACTTTGGCATCTAACGACGTTTATTAATGAAGAGATTCCAGTCTACGCCATTTAAGCTGGAGTAAATAAAGATTTTGTATAATATTATACCTTCTGCGTAGCATTTATGTTTCCAATGTGCTACGCGTCAATCACGCAACACATGCGGGCGACAACTCAAAATTGTTGCACAGAGATCAGAGGAAAATATTAAATGGCATATTTTAATATCCATCAAAGTCGCCTGTTGGGCTGTCGCTGGATTTTGCGAGTATTATATATCAACACAGTCAATTTCATGCATTGAATCATGAGTATATGAAAAAAAAAATATTTAAAAGTATTGTGATTAGCGGCGCCATGTTGATTGCAGTAGGCAGTGTTTATTTGTATTCCTGTTCGTGCTACTAGACCTTCTATAGGTTTATTGGTGTTAGAAGTATTGGGTTATAGGTTGGCATCTTGGCATAAATCTTGTGCAAAATAACTATAAATTAAGAAGTTTTTACCTATTTTGATTATCTTACTCTATCTGCGATTTACTCCCTCATTATGCATTATATTATATTCATTATGACGCCGCAATATTAAAAAAAAAAGAAATATAATAAAGAAATCGCGAAAAATGATGCCACTTAAATTACTTATATTATATTTCGTTGAATAATTCGCTGCACAATTCACGAAATGAAAATAGTAAATTTGATAATTCGTATGCGAATCCAACGATTTAGAATACAAATTTGAATTCAATTATTTCAATAATTTTATATTTCATACCGAATCGCCTGCAACTTTACTAGGAGCAGGTTTGGTCACATACGGAATAACTGTTCTCATTTTTTGGCATGGGGTTCCCAGTACTAACTACTCCCTCTGGGCCATATTTAACGGAGAACATCTGGAATTAATGTCTGACTGGATACTTAATTTTGTTTTGAATCCTTGTCGTTGCGGCTTGGCATCGTTATGCATAATTTATCTTATTTATATATTATAAAGAACGTGCCGTGAATTTCTTCGGATTGATTACTGCCCCTATTTTTCACCATCGTTCCACGAGTTAAAACGTTCATTACCTCGGCAATTGTAGTCCACTCAGTTTGGGAGGACTATCCCAAACTGAGTTTCTACCTTCCAAACCAATACGATATTCAAGCTTTCACTGCACATTCCCAGTTAAAAGGTTGGCGACTCTATGACTCGTTTCGTATTGTGTCTATGGGAGGCGGTAATCGCTTACTATCAGATGATCCATTTATTTGTTTGCACTATATGACATGAAAAAATACTTGTTGAACTGATGCAATTCTGCTTACCAAAAAATATAATGTTTAAAGAATTTAACTTACGTAAAACAACTTACTTAAAAAACTTGCACGAGCTGTTATTCTGTTGGTTACATTCTTATATTTCTTATTCTTATGATATATTCTTGAAGTGATGGATACATATATATTACAAGCAATCACCAACTCCATAGGGATTTTATTTCTACTTGCTTGCTTCCTATTACACTGAGTTAATGAAAATTAGTACAGTGCAGAACTCTGCCTAACCTATCAAGCTTCTTCTTGATAGGTTAGGCACAGTTGGTTTGATAGGTTATGTTTGATTATATCTATGTATTGTGTTGTAAAATTTATTTTCAATTCAATTCATTGCACTGAGTACAGTTTGTATCTGGAACAGTATTGTTATCGCTAGCCAGGTCTGGTAGAAAACATAAATGCCCAGAATTACAAAAATTGCTGAGGGCCGCGTAACCATTTTGCTTGCTCCCGCTCTGAAGGCATACCAGGTCGAGAGCTCCAAAGATGTAACTTAGTATAGTTCAGTTGATTTTGACGAGGTAGGGGCTATATATAAATACTATTAACGAGAGAAAGAGTTTCAGAAGAATATAGATAAATAAGCAGCAAGTTAAATAAGTGAGATTAAGCTAACAATCAAACCGTTGCTAAGAAACGAGAACTATGTTCTCAATAAATACTAAAATTAACTGTTGTAATTATCAATATTAAGATTAGACAGAAATATTCCATCAGTATTGTGAAAACTGGCCATATAAAATTACGTAGATAATATTCAGGCACATTTTCAACGAGGTTGCGAACTGGCGTATTGTAGAAGAATAGAATCTGTGGAGTATAGCCATTGTAAGTAGTTACCAATTTAATTAACAAGTTATGTGACATAAAATTCATAATTATTTTTATGTATGTTTTATTTCTTTAGAAAGTTTATCAGTATCTAATATACTACACCAACAAACGGCTTGAAGTCCAAATTAAACTGGTGCGTTTGGAATGTTAATAATGTTTATATAAATATTTATACCGTAACTTTCTATCAAATAAAAATCACATCCACATACGATTAAATCTCAATCTTTTGCTAACTTTGACGATATTGTTTGTTTTTTATATACGCATTTGTATTCACAAGGAGTTCTCGTGAATGTAAGTAAACACTTTTTTTACATAAGCATATAAAGATTGCCCCGGGTAATCCAATTTTGATTCCGTTTGAACATTATTTTATAAAGAAATCATATTAATATGTGAACAATAGATTGTGGAGTCGATTTTGTATAAATAAATGGGGAAAGGTGCCTCATGCTTCTGTAATTTGACCTGAAAGAAGCCTTGGGACTCACATTTATATACAATCAATGTATCAGATATAGTCAGTCTTTGAAATCTAGTGGAAAATGTACATAATTGAATTAATTAACTAATGGTTAACAAAGACTTACAGAAAAATTAAATTTAAAACAGACTAAAATATTCAATTTAAATGTTGACTCAAAGAAAGAAGCTGTTGATTGTATGACATTTTAAATTTTATATGGTTCTATTGACTACGATTTCTCTAAATAACCAGCGCAGTAATAATGAGCAGTGTATACGGTGAGTAGATCTCTTAAGAGTCGATGGTTATTTCGGTAAACTTTTTAACCGCTAAGTGGCGGCCATATTCTATCGATAATCTAATCGAGGGACACACACTAAACAGTGCTAGTGCAGTCTCCTTCAGAGAGGTTTATGTCTAATGTACGTTTGGCTGAAATGATGATGAATGCTTGTTATCTTGGTGCTAACAATAATAAAATCTCAATTAATGTATAAAATTTAATGAATTCTTTAATGAAAGTATATAACCAGTAATTTAATGTAGCTATATTAGTTATAATGGTTGAGAGTGAAATAATACCGATGTATTGATATATATTCAGTATTGATGTATTTAGTTAACTATTACGTAACGAGTCCACGAGTTCAGCTCAACAAACCACGTAGTTAAACGCCCTTTGTCGACTTTGTAATTAGTTACCTCAAAGGAGCTTTCGATTTTGTCACTGAAGGCTTACACGGGTTGCACAAACAAATGATGAGAATTATTGCCGTGGCTGTGGAATCATGTAAACTTTACACTCTATTGATGAATTTGTAATGAAAATGTACTTATTTTAGGGTACAGTGTGCAATGTATAATGAATAACTTCAACAAATGCGCTAGAGAGAAGCTATTCAAAATATTAATGTTACTAAATGGAAACGTTGACACAAAAAATTACAAAAGTGATGTCGATTAGATTGTACTCGCACAAATTTAAAATTAAATTTCTAGAATTTAATTATACTAATCGATAACGTTTATCTAAGGAAATTATAGTAATAAACATTGTCTCGAAGGTTTGAAGAAGTTTATTTATAGACTTCTTTAAACTAAAAATGTAAGTAATTAATCGTTGTCGTGAAAACGAAACTCTTTTATACATATAGAATATTTCTAATTATTTCAATAATATACAAACATTTACATATTTTACATCAAATTTAGCCTTTTGATGTATACTTAGAAGCATGAAGCGAATGGAACTATTCAGATACATATAGCAATAACAAGATAGCTGGTATGTTTCGCACTAAACTTGGAGGTAAACCCCCCAACCTTTTTTAGTTAGGTTTTTGACACAACTCTCAGTCTTGCTAAAAGGACTATTTTTGTTTATAGAACATGGAGTTGTTAAGAGGCTTATCCATCTTCTTAAGAATGATATCCTGATGCACACGTATCGATGTTTTGAAAGTTTTATACAAATACTCGTATAAGGCGGCCCTGTCACTCCTTCATAGCTAACACTTCACCAAACTATCATTGAAATTACCAGATTAAGTCTGTTGTACTCTGTTGACTAATTGAAAAGCCTTAGAGCTTCGAGTTTAAGTACACTAGTTAAAATATTGTTTAGTTGTAAAATTTTGTCATACATATATTTAAGATGTTTTTTACCAGTTTACTTTTTTTTAAATTATTGTTATAAATTTTATACTTATATATTTTTTAAATTAACTTATTTAAATATTTTGGAAAATTGTAATTGACTTAATACCTACAGTGTGTAATGCAATCACATTGATTCGATTCCACCCTCTCCACCACTCCATTTCAATATAACGAAAATATTTGACAATCGATTGGCGCAAAGATGAGAAAACATAATGAACATTAATACAAGAATGATAGATCTAAATTTAAAATTTTGTTTATTTTCTACTTTCATCATGCTAGTATATATTAGAACGTTGGGTTATAGTTAAATATATATCAAATATTAACAAACACGATTTGACTATTAGAATTCAAAGAAGTGAAACTACTGAATACTGTACACATGGATCAACTAATCATAACGATTTAAAATCCTACTGCATAGAAAATTCTTCCTCCTCCCATTCTTCGTCCGGCGCGTACCACCAAGTGGAGCTCCGGCTGGTGCATCAGCATACGGGTATTCAGGTGTATATATAGACTTATTCATATAATATAGTACAGTTGAATAATTGTAGGGTTTTACTGTATTCTAAAAATAAATCAAGTTGCAGTTACAACCAGTTGAATCTTCCGCTCCTTCTGCTTTAATTATAAGTATGTCAAAAGGTATGCAATAGAAAGAGGAATGGAGTGCTTGGGATGATAATAACATATAAAATAGTAGATTGTTAACCGAGGGTGGAAAAAATCAATTCCTGAGGTATTTAGACGCCCAAGCGCAGCGAGGGCGGCTATAGTCCGAGAAGGAATTGATTCTTCTACCCGTGTTAAACACTACTTTTCACTTCGAATATATGAGGAAAATAAAACATTGATTGCTTATTTAATCTATTTATTGATAATATATGATAATATCAGTAGACCATCAGTAGGCAGAACACAATTTGCCTCGTCTTTAATTGAATCTGGTGTCAATATTTCGGAATCGCTTGAACTCATTTTTAAAATTAAAATCTTAACTAGTATAAGAGATTATTTGATTTTTTTCAAATTCCGTCACAGATATATATAATAAATTCACATCCCTCCAATTTATGTCGACTGTTTAAATTTTAAATATGGAACTCACCGCGTGTTTGTTGCGGCTTATTCCGCTGGAAGTAGTTTGCGCTAAGTTCACACTGGCTGTTTAGAAACTCACATGGCCACAGCATTTTTTTATAGTTCACAGCTGACAGTTCGTAGCTGACATTCGTAGTTCTATTTTTAAAGTTCATTACGGCCTTTGGGTGGGAAGTAAATTGTATGAGTTTTTCCCTCCCTATGTCGGAAAGCAGCATTTTCCACCCAATAATCAAATCAAACAACATAACTTTCCGAGTATTAGAAATGAAAAGTAATAAACATGAATTTTCATAACTTTATGTACACTGTCCGTAAGTCACACTATACTTTTATATGTCGACTTTAAAGCCGTTTTTATTCTTTACGCCATAAAAGTTAACTTCGTAGTTCGTGCTGCTATCTCTTTTTCAACAACTTCACTGACATATTTTCTCTTTTTGTATCTATTAAAATTATAATATATTTTAAAAAGTAATATTTATTGCCTTAAATTGAAATTATTATAAATCCAGAATCTGGAGCAATTAACACAATAATGTTTTTGTCAGTTTGTCTGTAATTAACACAAGCAAATTGGATGGTTTGCCCATGCGAGAATATGCCACTTGTAATTAATTGCCCATATGAAAATCATAGTGTACTCAACCTAAATCGAACTGAGTTCGAATGGAATTCGAACGCGTTTAAATTTAACCTTTTTGCTTTGGGAGTGAGAGAAAGCTTACTGTACGCGCGATTCAGGAGACTAGTCTATTTCATCCCAACTCCGTGCTCTTTGTTCCGTTCTCTCACCTAAAGCAGGGTAGATGTCTGGCTAAGAAAAGTAGTCGATTAATTATTGATCAAATAGCGACTATTGAGAGAGAAATATTTCAAGTTAAAAGCTACAATATCGAGTTAACAGCATTCAGTTATAACGATCCCTCTATATCAAAAGGGTAATTCACCTTGCAAAGCTATGGCGCATTCATGGATGTAATTAAAAATACTAATGACGCAATTAATAAAATAAATATTTTTATGCACTGACTAAGGAAATATTTGAATATTTGCAATAATATTTTATATATTATCTAAATCGGCTATGATGTCATTGGTTATGACGTCAGCACTGTTTGTTCAATACGTGGGTGAGTTTCAATCTTCTCCGAGCCGACATTTTTTTCTACATCGCTACATTTAGATATTTAGAATTGGTGGAGATGACGTTACAGGTATTCATATTCTTTCAATTTGTTTTATTTGTAAAGGGTCGGCAACAACAACAACCTTCAAGAAATCAATGTAGGTTAACTTCATCACTGTATTTGTTAACTTGGCATTAATATCACGTAGCGACCCTCCACCTTAATTGATTTATCATTTCCGAGAAGACACGGTTAAAGTTGGGGGCTTAATTACCGACTTATGTTGCCGCGGAGGTAAGCTCGTAAAGCTCGTACGAGTTAGCGCTTCGACACCACAACTACTTGTTAGTGCACAGCTCGAGCGTACTTACGTGTCATTATCATAAAATTCTAACGGCAAGTTCAAAACAGATTTTACCGATTTTTTTTAATCAACACACAATTTATTATACTTGTTGTGGACTTTATCCTATATCAAATTTTACGTAGCAGTCGTACTTCATCGGAGTTACATAGATAACAGACTTCTAATGTATGCTTATTTGCCAATTCAGTTGATTAAAAAAATCTATATATTTATGGTATGTGATTGACTAACAAGCCCTCGATGTAAAATGGTAATCTGAACTTGTTACGTAGAGTATCACAATAGTTTTCTATTAAGTTTGCAAAAAGCCATTTATGAAATGATATTAAGAGTAGATATTTTTTTAGGAAATTGAACGTTAGGCACACAAATAATATTGTTGTTAATACAGAGAAGTTATTAACTAAACTGATTTTTAACTAGTCTCAATTCATTTATTCATTTCTATCGAGAGACACCAACTGCGCAACATAGGCCTCCCCAAGGATCTCACACGAAATATTCCTTCTATTTGGATTTTTGATACCGATAAAGGTGCAAGTAAAGCTTTACTTACACTTTTACCATTATTATCGGAGTCATTAGCCCTTTTTTTCACATTAATTGAAAATACTGTTGAAAATACTGGAGACATTTAGTGTTGCTAATAAAAATCACTCTTACATTTAATTTTACTTCTTAAATCCGTTATGTTTACGTCAAACTGTCACTTTTATATTTACGTCAAATTAACAACTCTCAAGTTGTCAACTTGATAATGACAATTTTAATAGAGGATTTGCTTTTCTCCGTTATAGCGCATAGGTAAACCATAACTAAATTTGACTGATCTAATCTGGCGAACAAACTTAGCCGGGTAACGTCTACAAACTCTTAAATATGTTTTAGAATTCAATAGTTATGAACGTTATGAAATGATGGATAATCGATAAGTTTAATTTCTTTTAACTTAGTTGTGAGAACTAATATGTAAATATTAATCGTTTTTCAGACAAATGTATCCAGGTTGGTTTGTTCAGGCTAACATGTAGTTCCTAGTTGCCATCATTATTTAATAATAATTTAGGTTTATATTTTCAGACAGATATTTCAGAAAGATTTTGCCTGGCGCTTAATAAATAAAAAATTCTCGCTTCACTAGGCGCTCGTTGATCAATGAAATAATAATTGTATTTACCTATTAATTAGCTATACAGGATTGTCTTTATTAAATGTAATGTGCAATCTTCCTAAACAAACTATACCTAGGCTTTGGGAACGCGACTGGATTATTTATTTTTAGCGCATATTATATCGAATAAGATATTTATAATATTCATTGAAGGGCAAGACCTGTAGCCAAGAGATAGTATTACGTGTCGCCGGTTCTAAATAATAATTGGTAACCGGTAATTGTATTTACTCGCTTATAAACCTAACTATAGTAATAAAACGAACGTTCTTTGTAAATTAACTCTTTTCACAATTTAAACCATTGGTTTTGACACCAAAACCATATAAACTGAAATGATGACATACCCGCATTGATTGTTACAACTCGTATTTGCCGAGTTAATTTTCACTTGTAATCATTTATTTATGTATAATCGTATACTAATATAAATAAGAGCTGAAGAGTTTGTTTGTTTGTTTGTTTGAACGCGCTAATCTCCGAAACTACTGGTGGCGATTTGAATAATTCTTTTTTTGTTGGATAGTCCATTTATCGAGGAAGGCTATAGGCTAAATAACATTACGCTATGACCAATAGGAGCAAAGACAGAGCGGTAAATGTGTAAAAAACGGGGGAAAATTATTCATTTTTGAAGGCTTTCTTTGCGTGCGCTGCGAAACGGTTCAAGATACACAAAAAAATATGTATGAAGAAGAATTATTCATCTATACATGATCTAAAAAAAAAGTCCGCGACGGCATATGTCTATCTTTTAAGGTTTAGTCACAATGACCGTTTTTATGGTACCAAATTTGGTCGTAAATAATTTGTTTAAGTTGTATCAACATAGTATACTAAAAATTCTGCGGAAACTCGACCATTCCGAAAATCCCGCAAGAACGGGAACTATGTGGGAAAAACCAAAAATCTGCCGGAAGTCACTATTCCACGCGGACGAAGTCGCGGCAAAAGCTAGTAATAGACATATTAAGGTTGATATCATTAAATAATAAGATTGAAACTGACAGTAAAATACTGTTATGGATTCTTTGTGGTCTATGATATCCATTAACCTAAGACATCGAAGTTTTATAGATACCTGCCCAAGCAGAATCGTAAGAAGATGTGCAAAAAAGCAATTAAGGGTAGGCTGATAGGCTATGAGAATGATGATGGCTATCGCATCTATAACGGATCGAAGACAGTGAGATCTAGAGATATCACATTTGAATCTGATTATGAATTTAAGATTTCCCACTAAATGATAATATTTCGTCAGAGGGAGATGAGATAAGCAATAGCGAACGCATTCTAACGCACAAGAGCCTCAACACGAAAATGTCGAAGGCAGTGATGAACTTGAACTAGAGGGAGATAGAACTGGAGATCAAGTTCAACCTGAGGATGTAAGCGATGTAGATAATTTCGTTGATGCAAATGAAGAGCAGCTAGAAGTAGTTGAGCCCCTTTCTGCTGTGCAGCCTCGATATAATCTAAGAAACAGATCGACAATCGCATGTCCCAAGAAGTTTCAAGACTTTGTGTGTTCTATAGGAACAGAAAGCTTTCCCGAGACATACCATGCAAGCTATGGAGAGGGAGGACAGTGCCGAATGGCAGAAAGCTATGGCGAGTGGAAATGAAATCCCTAGCTGACAACAAAGTTTGGACTTTGTGTCAGTTACCTCCTGAGAGAAAGGCACTACCATGCAAATGGTTTTTTCGAATAAAGCGAAACCTGATGGTATGATTGATAATAAATACAAGGCTAGACTTGTTGTGAAGGGCTCTAAAACAACGAAAGGTTTTGATTACGACCAGACATTCAGTCCTGTGGCTAGAATGGCTACAATAAGAGCCCTGATAAGTGTCAGTGCTAAAGAGAAGCTTCATCTGACACAGTTTGACGTGTCAACTGCCTTCTTGAATGGCAAGCTGAAAGAGGAGATTTACATGAAACAACCGGATGGGTTCAGTGATGGAACGTCGAAAGTTTGTAGACTTCAAAAGAGTTTATATGGCCTTAAGAAAGCACCTCGTTGTTGGAATTTGTGTTTTGAAGAGATTCTGCTTGATATAGGTTTTAAACAGAATGAAGCTGACCCATGCCTGTTCTTTATCCTGTATCCTTAAGAAAATCGACGGATGTGGGAGTGTTTGATCATATATGTCATATCAGTTAATATATAAGAACAATATTCCGAAAATAGTGGCTGTAGACTTACCAAGTATATCGCCCTGTGTTCCTCTCGATCTTTACCTGCCGATGTTGATCAAACAGACTACGAACTGTCTGGTTCTTGTTACTTGGTAGACCGTTGTTTTATAATTATAATTACGTTGTTCAAAATAATTAAAATTGTTAATGTTGTAAATTATTATTAAGTCAACGAAGAGTGTTTAGTAATAATATAGTAGTAATATAAAAAAAAATATATTGTAATCTAAATATACAAACTTTGTAGTAATTAATAGAAGTTTTATTTGTTTTAACCTTATTTATACCGGAATTTAAGAAATTCATATTACACTGCTGTAACATGTAGTCTTCTATAATATTTGTAAAATATAAGGATTTTTTTTAGAATAGATATTTCGAGAAAAATATTTTATGTGTTAAGACGAAGTGTTGCTTCAGAAGACGTGCTGATAGCATTAGATGATCTGCTCTTTTTCTATCCGTTTTCGTGAAAGAATAATACATATGTCTGTGATAGTAACAATACAAAGCTTACATAAAAAGTTAATTTAAAAATATCGTAGGCATACTAGCTATAAGATCTTGGCCTTTCTATGTTTTATGCATACGTTACACCCAATCGAATAGAGAGGACCTTTAACACATGCCAACACAATTCGGCGAGTCTGAACGAATACTATTTATTCACCACTAAACTAGCTTTCAATGCATAATATGTGTACAGACTACTAAGCCAATCGGGGCTTTTCTATACACGCCCGCATTTCCGCGCCGAGTCGCGTTTCTAATCAGATTATTTGGTTTGTGTCCAACCAGTCTGCTCTGTAATTTATTTACATATTTAGATTGGTTTGCTTAGTAAAGAGTAGGACTGTACGCTTAATCTGAAATGTCGGCAGCAATTTGGTGAGATAGAGAATGAGAATATTATTGTTTATCAAAAACTGATGTAATTTTCTTTGCTACTATAACGGTACGCTTATAAGATTTTTTGTTTTGCTTCGGCTTAGAATAATCGCAGTATCATACACAATTTGCAAACGTTGAGAACATAACAATAAATAACATCTGACTTTTGTTTCATTATATAGATAGGATGTGATCCATATTACTCAATGCAGTTCAAACTATGTTTTTGGGTAATATTTTATTAATTTTGTATAAGGTGAAGAGTAAGGGATCCGGGTTTAAAGTCTTGCAAAGAGATCGTCTATATGTGAGTTATGAACCGGTGTAGACTAGACATACACCACTCTGACTTTTCTCTGTCATGAACCATATTCGACATGTGTTGATGCGTCAGTACAGAATTTCCCGATGATCTGGGCTCATGGGAGGTGAAATTGTGCATTATTGCACGTGATGCATATTTCACAATATACAGCAATTTAAAACAAAATCTTTACGTGTAAAATAAAATGCAATATTAACCAAGTTTTCGTATCCGACCGACGATGTAGAAATTTTTTATTGCATTGTATTGACAAACAGTCTGCTTAAATAAGCAGTTTGCGTTAAATAATGGTATTAACCTATAGAGTTATTTTATTCTTTTTGAAGCTTTAAAGCGCGTAAGGGTAAGCGCCGACGGAAAGTGTCTGGTAATATTTATTATTAATTTTTAATAAAATTCTCTAAAACATATGTAAATGCCCTGCTCAACCCTCTGACTTTAAGAAAAATGAGGACAGTATTTATCTACCTTCAGCACCTGGTACCTGTGAATTGGCCGTCGACCCAAGCTAGCAGGTATGCACACACTCAAAGTGTGTACTAACATTATTTTGTCCCATTTCTATTATTTGTGAGAAAATAACTAACATCTGGGGGCTCTGGAATCTTGGACTATAGGTGTTCAAATCTACCTCTGCTATGCGATATTACGAGCTAGCCCCTAAACCGTAACTTGAGTTAATCACTAGTCGAAAATTATTCGAAATAATGCATTGATTTCTTTTATGTTTTTAAACTCAAACATGGGATATAGATGCAATTATACCACGAAGTGATGAAAAACTCGAAACAAATCTACTATATTTGAGTGAGCTTTGTAAGTGCATTTCTTAGCTTTCTTCACATATACCATATCGTGTGCTTAGAACAGACCAGAAATTAGTACTGTTAGCAGTGGGATGTACTCGTATTTGGGTAGAAATGAAGGTATTGCATAATATATATGCTATTTAATCACGGTGGTGAAGCCAATCATACCCGTGCATGATACTTACAATCAAATAACGCATAAGTACGCTGAAAAATATTTATGCTTTTGACGTCAGCAATTTAATGACGGCAGCGGCGTCTGAAATTTTGTATAGAGCATGAAATCGTATAAAGCTTTTAACCAAATGAAAGCCATATATTACCCAATAACGCACTCGCAACTTCATGGTATAAGCCGCTCCGAAAATTGCCTGGCATAGCGCTGCCGTGATAAGTATCGCACTCAGTAATAATAACTTGTTTGTTTTTATGCACCAGCGCAAGTTTCAGCTAATTCATTTCGCCAACGAACAGTGTTGCCACTCAATTATCTTAATGTGAAGACAGCAAAGTGAGTCTTTAGCGTTATTGTACGGAAGCCAAAACTGCATATTGTGAGTCAAGCTCGTTCAAGTTAGTTCACTATTGTGTGCTCTTAAAGTTATTTAATAAATGTAAGTATATGAAAATATATTTTGCTTGTGCATTTGTATAAGTTTTACATGTAAATACAGTACGGTATGTTTACGAGCTTTATACTATATAATGGCTGCTAATAGCAACACTTTTCATTTCCAAGTCTCCTTTCGACTATTACATTATGATAATCAGATTTTCGGAACAGCGAAACAATCACAGAAGCTCTTAATTACAATAAAAAATGTCATACGTTTTAGATACTTTAGAAAGTAGTTAGGCGAACAAGGCTATTTTTAGTAAAGGCTATTTGCCTTTACTAAAAATAGCCTTGTTCGCCTCTTAGTATATTTTACTAAAAATTAAGATAAAAATGTAAATATGACTTCTAGGTTTAAAAACCTAGTTAATTTACGAATTCATAGTTCAATTTTACAATATTATAATTGTGTAATATGGTGTGTTGACGGGAGTTCAAAGAAACATGATCGTTTAGAATCCGTTTATTGAATGCCAATTTATTTAATTAATTAAACTATTATACTATCGAATTTGCTTACGAGCTAAATTATTACTGACGAATTATACGTGCCTAAAGTTTATTGCGCCATGATGTAATTGGTATTACACAATAATTAAAGTTGATCATGGTGCTACTTTCGCTTTAAGGCTATTTTATCTTCCATTTTATCACTTTATCATCTTAAATAAAAACATACGGTATAGCATTTAGGATTAGTCTATAGCAAAGTTGGTTCGCTGTAATCTTTCGGTAGACATGCGGTTTACCTGATGTTGTATTTCGATAGTTAATTTGGAATTTTGGATTGGGTATGTTGATTAGTAAGCGTGAGGATTAGGTATTTTATATTTTTACTTTGAAGAATGAAACTAAAGTGGAATGTTTAAGTCGAACTAAGCGAGGGATTCTATGTAGTATTGAACTCTAAGCGAATTGAGAGATTCAAGTGTAGAATCTCAATGATTTCAGTGTGAGATTAAGTACGACTCTACTTTACAAGCCACTCTATGGGATAATAACGGGAAATAGTCTTAAAAATATTATTCTTTATTTAAATGTTATTACAAGAAAGTACAGATCAGTTTGCTTGCTTGTCAGATATGGTAAGATGCTAAACTGACTGATAAGAAACAAGACACCTGATGGTAAGTTCTTTGAGGTAAATCTGCAAACCCCACAAAAACTATAGTGTATGTTGCCAACTTGTGATAAGGTAGAAACTCCAGCCTGGCAGTTTTGGCACATCCCACTGTGAAATATTCTAAGTTAAACGCGCTCCTATGGCTTGCTACTATTGGTGCTTGGGTATTTGTCTTCTGTGTATTGAAAATATATTTGATTGTTGAAGGTTCCAGGCCTCATGGCGATTACTGCTGTGTTGCGACTGAATGACGGAGGTACCCAAGGCAACTTATCAATATATAGAGTGTAGAGTCTGCCTCCGGCGAAAGTTACTCGTATTCTGTTTAGTTTAGTATTTATTTAGTATTGATTAATATCAGCTCATATTTTTTTGGAGCAAATTAAATTTTCCAAATATTTGCGAGCGAAATATTATTCATCTCATTTCGAGAAAGAATCTTTTTTTGAGGAATGTCACTATAAATAAGTTTACAAAAATATTAAATAAATTTGGCAATTTATTCTTTTTTAATTTTCATCAAATTAACGAAATTTTAAACAGACTTAATCCAGCAAAATGTTCTGATCACATCCATCAAACTGTCTTATTGTATCGACAGGGGATCGGTTCTCGGATAAAGTGAAGACGAATTTTTATTACGCCAATGCCCTTAAATCCTTTTGCTTGTAAAGGATTACTGAAAGTTTCTTCTTATCTGAAATGAGGGAAATAGCAGACTGGTTTATGTCTCTTTTCAGTATCTTAGTTATACTCGATTTGAATAAGAAGTCTGTTTATTATGTTGTAACTTTTATTTAATTTATCGAGAGCGTTATTCGTTATATTAATGTTCAAAGTATGTACATATATAAAGATCTGTTTTCGTCATAAATTTGATTATAGCTTTCGATATTAATAACATTGGAGTAGCTGTAACTTATATTTTTTCTCACGTTGGAATATATTATTTTAGATTTATATATTGAATTTACACGTAGTATAAAAAGTCTTGCAATTTTAATTCTTAAATATTCTTTTTAACTTATTAACATGTCGTCATATTGACCTGATTCGAAGCCATAGTTTTGAAATTATATACACTTTTGAACGTTTAGTACATCCGTTTGTGGAACTCTTTGTAACTGTGTATTATAACTGGTCCGTGATTGAGCAAGGGTTAAGGTATAAGATATAAGGTCAAACGGGCTGGTTTCCGCAACTCGACGTCTAAGCGCCTATTTTGCGTGTGTGGGAATGATGTTACTATTCTCGCCAGCTTAGCTCGTTCAGAAATTTCAATAAGTTTTTTAACTTACCGAAAACCTCCGGCAGTGAGCTCGGCTGTCCGAGATGTCTTACCCGGTAGTCCACCACACCTGGACACTCCATGATCACATGTGCGGCCGTTTCTTCTGCCTCCAAACATGCTCTGCACATGGGGCTGTCAGTGAAACCTAGGTTGAAGAGGTGTTTGTTAAAAGGTCCGTAGCCAGTTATTGCCGCGGTTACCTGATTGAGTTGTTTCCTGTTTAGTTTAAGAATGTTCTTTGACAGTTTTGTGTTTATTTCTGGTAATGCAGCCTTTGTTTGCTTGCAGTCTTCAGTGTTTCTCCAGGTCTCGCTATGGAGCTGCTTAGTTTTGTTTCTTATTTGGTTTTAGACCATTGTTTGGGGAGAGGCACTATTGGTTCCGGTCCGTAGACCTTCATTCCTGATCCTCTTCGAGCTAACTCGTCCGCTTTGTCGTTGCCGCACGAGTTGCTGTGACCTTTTATCCATTGTAGGGTGATGCGGTTATCCCTCCCTGCCATCATCAAGACGTGGTGACATTCGTGGATTAATGTAGAGTAGCATTGGTTGTTTGACAGTGATTGTAATACAGATTTACTGTCCGTTAAGATTCTTATGTGTTGTCCTTTTATGTTCCTTCTCAGTATTTCTTTGGCGGCGGTAATTGATTCCCACGCATTCAGCCTGATATACGGTGTATGAATTCCCATAGGTATGGAGATGTTCATGTTAAAGTCATATGAGAAAACACCACATCCTGATCCCGAAAATGATTGAGCAAGGGTTTTCTTTTTAATAATTTAAATGTATTTATGTGAGAACCGAAAAAGCCTCTTAAGCTGCATTTTTTACAACGTCTAAAATCTACCTTACAACATCATTTTATACAATTATATCTTATTTTATGTTTTTGAAAGGAACCCTAAAAACACAAAATGTTCGGAACAAAAACAAAAAAACATCAATATCACATTTTTTGTACAATATATGTTTGTATTTTTTAATCCCAATTGTGTAATATAGTTTATGAACAGATATATTATTTATGTAACTACGCGTCCTCTTTACTTGCTTATTAACAAAACAGTTTGAGAGAATTCTAGCTTTTCTGGTAAACAGTGACAATGGACAAAGGATTAATAGTAATTTTACGATATTGCTAGAATTTCTCTCGAGTTGTTGGTTGTCCGATAAGAAACTTTAGTTCGTTAAGTAGGGACATTTGGAGAAACAGGAAGACATTAGGGGTGTCGTTGGCAGTGGCGCGACGCCAGATGCTATTAAAATATGCCATCCAATCGGACGCACTGACTTCATTTCGGCCGTCCTTTTAAATGGTTGGCAGCCATGAAGAACAGTTGTTTGGTAACTACTCACGCTGTACGTAAGTATAATGTTACTGTACGAGTTATTATGTTTACAAGTTATGATAGAATGTTGTTATTAGTTTCTGTTATATGAAAGAAAGAAAGAAAGAGATATTTATTTAGCCATTCTTGTACAATATGATTCTTATGATAATATACTAAATAAAAAAAAAACAAAAATTTTTACTGCAAAATATCTGATGTATAAGAATAACTAACATCTGTACGCAGCAAAAGCACTGGTTTTCAGTTAGGATTGTATATGTTTTGTTTGGTACATGTTAATTTATTTTTTTTCACTTACAGAATAGCAATCACATAAGAACATTACACCATTTATACTTATATACATAAAAATATTATAAAAAGTAATTATTTAAAAATATGGTTGTTTTTCAAAGTAGACTAGGTTCTCAACTACTTCATGACTATATTTGGGTACCTAATAGTACCTTTTAGGAACGCGCTTCCTTGGAGTATTAGCACAACATCCGGCGTGTTAGTGAGATAATGTTAGTGCTACTATGGCGTGTTTACAACGCATTTATAACACCTCGGATATATAATTTCCAAAGGGTTATTTCTTAAGATATAGTTTTATAAATGTGTAATAATACTTAACACCAATATTGGTCTGCAGTTTTGGGGGGGTCTATTCATTGAGCGGCGAGTCACCACCTGCCATATTTAAATCAATTAGGGGGCTTTGAGAAGACCGGAGTATCTTCCATTGCCCATTTCTCATTACCACAAAAAACGAAAGGCAGAAACGTTTTGATCTGTAGTGACAATAGTGTATGTGCAGATAACTATATAGTCTTTTAGTCGTTAGTAGCCGGTATTTCTCATTGTACAGATAGAGATTAGAGCCAGATAATACACTCATCGCATATTTTAGTTAAATTAGCTAAAATGCCCCTTACCTGTGTCTTAAAGCATCGGGTCTTCAGCACTTTATAAGCATACATATAATTATAATGAGTAATAAATAAATGTAATTATATTTTTATAATGTTTGTTTCAAATATTTTGATTGGATTTACTCAAATATTATAAAAACAATTAATAATTTTGGGAACAATCTTAAGATGACGTTCAAGCTGGTACGCACGCACCATGCATTTGCGTTGTTTTCTCATAGTGAGATTAACCAGTGCACGCATCATTCAGGGATTTTTCACTGTTAATGAGACCAATATGTCACAGTTCTAATAAAAAATGTTGTATAAACATCTGGTTTTGTGTATTGATTTCGTCAACTTGGTTATTGGAAAAAAGTATACACAATTTGTATGTGCTAAGACAAAAAGGTCGATTCCTTAATTAACCTTGCTTTCTAAAAGAGAACATCTTAATAGAAAGCGGAACGGAGAGATGTGAATTGGCACAATATTGAATGTTAAGTAGTCTCGCATTCGTTGTCGGTTGGAATCGTTTCCTCTTTTCTCGTTTGTTAGACCGTTACAAGACTATAAGCTCTTTGATTTCTATTTATGTCGTAATAAGCATGGTTCGTAATTACTGTTTCACAGAAACGAACTCGTACTTTACTTGCTGTGTATTTACGATAATATCCCAGAGACTATTTTTGGGAACGAGTAAGCGTTAATAACATTAAAATTTTTGGGATGTTAAAAGTATGATTTTAAATAACGTCGACGTGGTATCCTATTTCTGCAGTTAAAAAAGCGGTATTTTCATTGCCCTTGTTTGGAAACTAGTAAAATTACTGAGTACCGACAAAAAATTGACTATAAGTTTTAAATTTGCACTACAAAAACCGCTGTCTCCACGAGTCATATAAGAGTGCTTGAAAGGTTTAACTGTATAGCGTGATATTGAACCACTGTACTCCAATATATCTTATGCCAATAAGTATTTAATTAATAAGTATACAGTGCCAGTTGTAGATTTACGAATACATATCAATAAAATAAACTATATTATTCAATAATTGACAAACTATTAAAATACCTATCCTTATACAGAACCAATGATACAAATTAATTATATAGAATAACATTAAGATTTAATTTAAATAACATTATATTTTTTACAGTTGTTATTGACTACCACATATTATACTTGTGTTAATTAAATTGAATGCAAATAATTAACAATGTATAGAAACCTCTGTATGTAGATTATGAATACCTATATCAATAATTATATTGAGTGCTATCTTTAGTATATAGGTGTATGTTAAAACCCATTTTACATGTAAACATATCGATCCCCCTGGTTTTAAACACGATCCGAACTAATAAAGTTCAAAGCGAATGCTAATCAAACTTTTTAATTCACAATAACAAAGTTCGTGTCCACTTGTGCCACTAGATCCATTTGCGAATTCGTTAGGCAGACCCAAATCAGAACGACGTGTTCATCTAAATAAACTCCATCCCCGATACGGGATTTAGTTCTTATTATGTTATTTGTTGCGGAGTTACGTACTACTGCTCAGTTTTACGTTACTGTTTGTATTGAATTAGGCTGCTCTACGGCTAACTACAGAGAGGCTACTTTGTAAGCCCGTAATCTTTCGAACTCGAAGTTTACTATACATCACGGTTAAAGCGTGAGCGCTTTTTATGTTCTCTAGTACCAAGCAGAAGTGTACGTCAATTTCCCTGATTAAAATTTTGAGGACGGAGTTAGAGAGTCGCTGTTCAGAATTGGGAGCGCAAATTAGCCACGGCCGACAACACCATCGGAATAACAATCAACTCAATTAGGCGACCGGCGGATGCGAGCTGCACCTGGCCGCCTTCGAGCTAGATTGTAGCTAGTTGGTGCTGAAATGTAATCAGCCCTTAATATTCGCGGCTTAGACAATATGCACCCACAGATGAGGCGATATTTAAAGTGGATTTTGTTAAGAATACGGTGATAATTCAAGAAGTAGAAATGAGCTATTGATTATTTATGCAGTTATTGCTAGCAGTATGCACAGTTACAAGTTTTGTAGCAATATTTTATTATTTTGATTATTACCTAATCCTAAATATAAATAAATAGATAGATTGACATAATTTGAAACACCTTTTCATGTAGTAAATTTGATGATACGAGTTAATAGCAATACTTTATTATACCACCTTTATTATACCTACTATATAGAAAGGAAAGCTAAATGAACGTCGTTAGCATATTTGATAAATTGCAATAAATATGTCGAGTGTACTCAGAGATTCGTTGTTCTTTTTTATGTTGATTGAAAGTTTTCATAACTGAAACTACCTAGCGTTAATATATTTCTATTGTCAAGACAACACTGAAACCGAAATGTCACTTATAATCGTTTTTACGAATATAGGCCACGTAGGGCGTATACAAGCGAAGCGGGGGAGTTTCCACGAAGATAAATACAAATTGATCACTGACACACTGTAATTGATGATCAATATACTCAAGTTGAGAGGTCGTATATATGGCTAATATGGTAGGTTTGTATTGTACGCTAAGTTGTTGACTTAATTTAAGCGATCCGCTTTTTACGTATCTAATGATCGGAACAACTTACAATTTGAGTTGAGTTGAATAATAATTATAAAAATAATCAAAGAAATTTGATTTTTTCCTTTGATTAAGAAAATATCACAAGAGTGATTTTTACTCGATTCACTATATCAATAACAAACATCACACACAAAGGACACGAGCTTAGCCTAATTAAATTATAGTGTCAATCACGCTGGCCCAGTGCGGGTTGGCTAAATTCACGTACACATTTAAATTTCTTTGCAGGTGTATGTAGGTTGCGTCGCTATTTCTTTCCCCGTATTAGCATCCGAAATATGTGAATTGTACTGGATAAACGAAATCGAACATAGACTCTCCCGACTGAGAATGAAAAACCTTTTGAAGATGCAAAATTTCACAAATTATACTAGTAGTTGGACTGTGTTCAGTTTGCGTTAATTATAGAGTCCACTTTTCGCCGAAATGGCTAACTCTCATCGGCTCTTGATTGCGCTTTCTTGAAATAGCAAATTAACAAAGTTCTTTGCTGGATCAGGTGAGCCGGAGATTGGCGAAACAAGACAGTTGCTTTGTCAACTTTTTCTCGGCAAACTGTTAGTCTAACTTATTTACTTTATTCGGCAGTTTATTTGTTCCTGTTTTTTCCTAACTAGATTTATCAGGACAAAGTTTTTGCTACAACAGTGAGGCGATATCGTTACGCGGAGTCGTGTTTATAAATAAATATTTTTGTTCTTTCTTGCAAGATTTTGGCTTATCCTTCTATTATAATATTTTTTTTTTATATTTGTGAGGAAGGAATATACATATGAGGTTATTAATAGATATTATTGTATTTTTAAAAAATGCTAATGAGCTGTTGTTGTCTATGTTTTTGCAAAGGACAAACTGAGTTTACAGAAAAAGTGTCTGTTTGAATGTTAAGACTGTGTCTGTTTTTAATGTTTTTTATGTTAATTATTGGAGTGCGAAGTCTTTCAATCCGCACTGGGCCAGCGTGATCAACTGACACCTTATCGTCATAACATAATTATTGTAGACTTGTACCTCTCAATGGGATCAGATGATGGACGACTCTAATGTGCGGGAAAGAGCGCATCACCGGAATTTGTAAGAATATGTTTGCTTACACAGAAACAATTAATTAATTAGAATAATTATGCGAATATAGAAAATTCGAATTCGAAGATTCACAAACGAAAATATCTATATAAAATCTATTAATAATAAATTTTATTGTGAAGTTATGTTATACTGATTCCTAAATTTCATTGTCATTATGCACCTTACAGCTAAATTTTCTTCTTCAGTCAGGAACAGACTAGAGACGGGATGGCAGAGTTGGCCTGTCCATGAGCGAAGCAAGTACCACCGGAAAGTAATTAAACTTGCTACTCAACTATTATCTGTGGAGCCCCGAAGTCACAAACTTCACCGTGTCTTGGGATGTGAAACTTTTACTGAAATTAATCCAAGAATCTTTGAGCAATCCTTATAGAAACTTCTGGGCTATTTGAAAGTCATAAGATATGTTAATATGCTGATTTCCAGATCTTTAAGAGCATTTATCCAAGAGATCGGAATAAATGGAAAATGTTTATGCTATCAGAAATAGTATTGTAATATCATGTGCTTTAATTGGTAGCAGTTGAAGAACGTGTTCTTAGAACAGTTTAAGGAGCATAGAACAGTTCTCGGAACAACTTATTTTTGGGAGGATCTTTTTATATATTAATTGTGCAAAACACTACTTCACGTTTTAATCCTGTAATTACTCATTCTTAGGAATCTTCATTTTTCTAACATCATGCTCGTCTTAACTTGAATTGACGAGTAAAACTTAAAAACTGTCTGTTTCGAGCAATTGTGAAAACAAAGATTTTTCATAATAGTTGAGCCACTTTTTAACAGTTGTTGATTACAGTAACAGTTCTACAGCTTCTATTACTGATATATGATTTCCACAGCATCGGTGGTGCTATTCTCGTATCCAACTTGTACTCGCGACGCGATCACTGGTTTGCCTTGCGGGGGCTACCAATCACGTATTTTCTTGTAAGTGGCCGATTCGAGACACTTGAGAACCTTTCCGCAACCGTAACATCTGTGAGCTGTCGTCTGCAACTTAGGTTCGCAATTTTTTGGACTATTTCAACAAAACCAAGCAAAGATATAATTTATTTCACGTTGGTTTTGAGTGAATCTATACAAATTTTTGATGTAAATTTGCAGATGAAGTCAGTACACAATTTTTACTTATACCTTTTCGAGGATATTAAGCTATATTATAAGATGCATTGTAAACTGACCCTCAACTTCTTTCTTTCTTTATTTCCGTATATCACATGCGATATCCCTAAGGGGTAATGAATACTACAGTTTGCGAAATTCTCTAAAGTATCGGTATCATATTGGACTATCTATTCGAGCTATACTACATCCTCGAAAATATATTGAGTAGTGACACCTTAACTTTTAAATCTGCCATAGCCCAGACAAAGTAAACTTAGGGCATATATATATTTGTAAAACAAATATATTTAAGATAAGTTAGTGTAATACACAAGTACTTACCGAATCTCAAAAATCTTGAGATTTGAAACTAATACATGTTTAAGAACATTTTATTTATATATATTACTTAAGTTTTAATATTTATTTACAGTTCTAGATCAAATTTGACTCATTGAATATTTAAAGGGCAAAATCAAATATTATTTAGCCTACATGTTTATTTAAAATCTGAAACATAATACTATCATACTGACTTCAAAGTTATTTTAAATGACACTTCTAGCTGTAGGCGCCATAGTTGCTACATAGTATTCCGTACACGCTGAAGTTGGGCTTGGAATACTTAGGATTAAAAAATAATTTAATTATTTTGTAAGGATTAAGGGTAGAGAGTTGATTAGCGTTAATATTTTATCTACAGAATTTTAATTTCTGATGGATAATAATATAAATGGATGAATGGATAATAAATTATTTTGCCAGCTTTATATTAGGTATTTTATATCTTAGACAATCACCACAGGCCATACTAACTAATTTATTTGCCCGTTCAAAGTTATAAATAACTTGTATGCCATTATACGTATAGCCCGGTAATTACTACGACGTTATCGTAGTAACTACCGTAGCAGTTTTCGTAGCAGCTACAGTGCAGTGTAGGCTATTGATAATCACACTATATTTTGTCCCTTGTGTCAATTTCACATATAATACTTTACTTACAAAAAGCAAAGATCATGAGATCGTCTCCTCATTAAGCGTCATTGTTGTAACATATAACGTAATAGCGTTATTTGTTTGAAGTCTTCTATGAGGTAGTGTTATTTTTTAGTACACAAACATTGCCATACCTACCTGTTAGGTATCCAATAGGTATTATAGGCTTTAGTTGAATGCTTAAAGGTATTTAAGTCTCGTGCCTGAACCACGTTTATCCGACGCCTTTTAACACATTTCTATCAATATATTTTCTTTATTGTCCGTTTATTTGCTTAGATGGAATAGGGGCCATCCATAAATTACGTCACACGGTAAGGGGGAGGGAGGGGGTTGACGAATTGTGACATTGTGTGACAAGGGGGTGGGAGGGTCTTAAATTCCGTGACGTCACATTCAAAATCTATTATAAGCTAACTGTTTAAACAAACTTTAATTTATTACTATTAGTATGAAAAGTGCTGTAAATATTATTTTCATTGTAAAGTCTGTATACTCTCATAAATAAATAATTTTGAAAAATATAATATGAAAATCATTAAATTACCATATACTTATTTAATATAAGTAATCGTTTTTTGTTTTGTTAATTGATTTTATGTTAATTTTATTAAAATGAAAATATAACTGATTTCGAATCATTCAATAATTTCTAAATGAAAATTTTCAAAATATGTGACGTCGCACTAGGGGGGGGGGGGGAGTCGCTTAAACGTGACTAGCTGTGACAAGGACGACGGGGGGAGGAGCAAAAAATCACGAAATTCGTGTGACGTAATTTATGGATGACCCCATATAGTGATTTGTTAGCGAAACATACATAACAGCTCATAACTGGATTACAGTGCATTACTTTATGCCTTGCTTTTTTTGTAACGTTTATATATTTACTATTTTATATTAATTGTGTGATAATTCTGTAAATATTTTAAAATCCAAAGAAAAACTAAATCATTGCAGTTATCCATAATGCTAGATTATCACGTCACTTAACAATCCAAGCACTCTTATCGTTCCTACGGAACAATTCTGTTCTGTTACAGTTGATGATCTGTTGGCAGAGTAAGCCGACTTATAGCTGACTAGGTTCTTCTAAAGTAAGCCAGAAAATTATCTATTTCAGGTCTAGTAGTTCTTAAGCTTCGGAATAGGTGGACATAGAAGTTTATGTATGTTATGTATGTATATAAGACTTGTCAAATGAACGTACAATCCTTCTGATTGTAAGTGGTTACTGCAGCCAATATGGACAATAAAAATGGACAATAAATTCCTTAAGCAATCAATCTCCGAAGTAGTTGCTTAAGGAAACCTTTTCATTAGACTGTCTGATTGTATAAATTGAGAGATGTGTACAGTACAGATGGCGAGAGTTTCGATAGATTCTGACTGAGCTTATTTCGGGGAGAATACCACACTTACAGTTCTATTGACCAGCGGTAGTAATGTAGTAAATAATACAAAGTTTTCATGAATTCTAATATTTTATTAGCACCACCTAGGCATCACTGCTCGGAAAAGGAGTCTCGTCCATAAGATATGCATAACCGGACCTAAGATGTGGTTAGTTTACATACAAATTCAATTTCTATATTTCCAATGCATATTCACGTTGCATGAAACAATTAGTCTATGAACACAATTTACTATTTCAAACAGGATATTTTTATGTTCTATGCTCGGTTATTATTATATCAAACACTATGTAAACGTGATCTGACGGATATTCCTTCTCAATTATCTCCTTAAAAATTTTGTGAAAATTATAATTTATTAATGCAATATTTATTTATGAATTTAATTGTTTATTATACATTAAAATATTATTAAGAGTTATGCTGATATGCTTATTTCTTGTACGCCCCTGGCCAAGTAGTAGCTAAGTAGTCGTTGTAGATACGTGATTATCTTTCGTAATTCATATTACAAAAATCAAAAATTGAGCTCTGTTAGTACGCGGTAGTCTATATATAAACTCAGTAATATGTCATTCAGAAATAATTTGACAATTTAAATACGTACGTACGCCTAAAATGAGTTGTGTACATGCTCATAAGCATAGTTTCTTCATGTCCTTAAATGTCGCCTTACAATTTTATAACAAACGGTTTTACGAGTAGTATGCGTGCACATAGTATAACTTTAAACGTAGTCATAGCAATAGTAGCTTAACACAATTGTATAACGTTCTCAGAAACTAAAGTAATATTTTTAAGTAATTAGTTTGGAAGGGTAGTTTGAATAAATTAAACCTACATAAATTTGTTAGTAAATGCTCTATAAAATAAACTAATGCTGCAATTTGTCTTTCGGAATTTATGATGCTCTTATTGAGTTTAACTTGTTGGAAAATATTATATTTAGATACAAATTGGAATGGTTTATAATGTACGAGTATATCATTTAAGCGCTGAATGCTAGCAGCGCAGTACCTACCGATCACTGAGAGGCCATGTCCAGCTGTGGGCGTGGCGAATGATGATGATGATGATCCATACTAATATTATAAATGGGAATGTGTGTCTGTCTGTTTGTCCGTCTTTCACGGTAACACGGAGCGACGAATTGACGTGATTTTTTACGTGGAGATAGTTGAAGGGATGGAGAGTATTATAGGCTACTTTTTATCCCGGAAAAATTAACAGATCCCACGGGATGCGCAATAAAGGCTTCGCTCAAAAACTACTGCACAGATGATTTTGATGCGGTTTTCATCAATAGAGTGATTCTTGAGCAAGGTTTTGCGGGAATTTTTTCTCGGAAAAACGGATAGTCC
The DNA here is from genome assembly GCA_036419045.1 of Scirpophaga incertulas. Lineage (NCBI taxonomy): Eukaryota > Metazoa > Arthropoda > Insecta > Lepidoptera > Crambidae > Scirpophaga > Scirpophaga incertulas. The sequence continues at coordinate 10,511,471 of CM071638.1, read as the reverse complement.
CACGGGAAGGGCGTTTTTTTCCTAAAACCTCCAACTTCAGCTCTATCTCCTGTATCTTCTGTATCCTTGGCAGAACCCGTAACACATGATAATATCGGCATATTCTTCATTGGAATACGATGCCATGGTGATGAGCACAAGACGTCAAAATCCAATTCACATGAGAAATCGAAGTCCAAATTGGGTAAGCCGGGTCAAATGAGTTAGAGAATAATACGGAAGTCCAGACACAGCAGGGTCACAAGTAGGAGAATAATCAGTCCGGTAGTCCGTCCGTCCGTTACAGGGTATTAATAATATTCACGACACGAATGACGGAAGGACACTACACTTGACCCTTGACTCCTATCCTATAGTTAAGCAGGTTGCTTATCTCTTTAATTCTTTGAATCAACAGTAACAAAGAACCATAAGTTGTAAACAATAACATTACCTATCTTCTTTATGTCAAACCGCAATTAGTGCGGCGGCAATAACAAAGGGAATCCTATTGTGTTAAGCGCAACGTAATCACCTCCCGCTTATCTGTTTGTTACAATTTTTTCTAAGAATTATAAATATTTTACCTAACTATTGTACCTTTTTGTGTAGCTTGATAAACAGTGATGTTTCTAGTACAACTTGCAGGAATAGCTACTAGTAATATTTTTAAGAGAGATAGAGCTGAAGTTAGTGGTTTTAGGAAAAAAACAATGTAAATTTTAGTTCCGGGGTCGTACGAACCGTTGTCTTGTAAAACTTTGATAGTTTTATTTTATTCATAGTTTATTCTGAATGTCTTTAATACAAAATCTATAAAAAAATTCTAGCCTAAAAGCTGGAAATTAAAAAAAATAGCCATAACCTAAGCATCAGTGACCTTCAGTAAAAGAAATCTAAAACATCAAATATCTTGAAAACGGGTAACTTTTGGATAAGGCAATATGGGCTGAAAATTGTTTGTTTTGACCAAAACTATCACCTCACGACGGATGTGGGTCGACTTACCAGTAATCCTGTATATGAGCTCTGATTCTAATTTGTAAAAAAAAAATATATATTTTAAAAATGTTATATAAATAAAACGTTATAAATTTATGCAGGTTGTCATTACAAGAGTCGACAGTCTAATCACAAAAGTGTATAAGGTATTATTAATATAATAATATCTTTCACTTTCATATTATAACATTGTGTGAATTATTATTATGTGCGTGAATCTTTAAAAGTGTTTCATTTCTTTAATATTAATTAAATTTCGGCTTTAAGCCATAAAATAATCTGACGTTTAATACGATAGCAGCATACAAATTGAATCTTAAATTTGTGACATTAAAAACAGGGTTCTGAACTTAGTTCATTTATCGTAAATTGGGTACAAAGCAAATTGCTTTTGACAAAGATTCAAAGATGTCTTTATGAAATAGTTTCCTGAAGCATCTTCAAGCTATTGAAATGAACGATGTTCATTAACTTTCAAGTACATATTAAGGAAAATATTTTATACTTAGAGTGTCTATTCGTGCTTTTGGTATTAAGTGGGTTTTATTAAAAATTCATTGTCAGTGTCTGCCTTAATAAATGAAGATGTGACTGAGAGTCATTTAAAGCGGAGCCAGATTTTTTATTTTACTTATATCATTCATATACTTGCTATTTCAAACGTCACGAAATAGTGACGTCCAGGAGATGGTTATATTTTTGTTGAAAAAATATTACAGGTAATCAAGTTCCTTTTTTTTTTCTTCCAAACTACTAAATTTGTTTTAGATCCAAAAACCTTTTTTTCCTTTTTTTGTGTGGGGCTCTCCGGTCTGAGGAGACCGGCCTACCCACTAAAACCCCCGGTATCCTCTAAGCCCATTTCGGAGGTGCGTGGCGGGGTGCGCTATCGCGATTCTACCGCCCCAAAAAAAAAAAGTCGAAACCCTACGTCAGCTTCCTTTGTAGTAATCAATTGAGCACCGTCGTGTCTACAGCTAGCTAGAGATTCTTTTGTGTTAATTAGCGAATAGGGGTGTTGTTTGAAAGTTTATGGTTTCATTTTGAAGTCAATGTCGAAGTTGAAATCGAACTAAGTTAAATTATTTTGCTTTTCCTAAAACAAACTGTAAATTACTCAATGCACAATAATATTCACCCGTTAATTTTAATTTCTATGTATGATTTTCTAATCTTCAAACTTTTTATTTTTATGGTAGTCTCTTTTTTTTATTTATATTATTATAATCGTTCATATGTGTATGCCACTTCTTATTGTTATGAAATTATACTCAAACTCTTGATTTACTCTCTTGAAGTTAGTGCAGTAAATATGAAAAGTTACGGTTTTTCTAATGAATTTAGCTCACAAAGTTGTGACAATCCTTGTAATTGGGATAAAGAGCGTTACGGATGAACAGGAATTTAGCAAATAAAGAGTAAATAGCTCTGAAGTTATTGCGTGAAGTTTTTGTGATTTTCATGAAAATCAGCAAAAAGTGTTTATTTTTAAATTATTAATTAGATAAAGAAATCCTAAACACTCTTTGAAAATACACTCAATAAATATATCCAGAAGATTTATTATATTAATGTTGGATCAAGTTGATTTGATATAAAATTAGGAATAAAAATCCCAAATAAATAAATCTTAAGACAAAATTGTTTTCTTTCTAATAATATTTGTAGCTTTAATCATGTCTTCATGTCAGATGATCATGTCTTCTATGTGTAAGTAAAATTACAGTTAAACAAACTTTTAATTGTAAGCTGTGTTTGAAGAAATGATCAAATTAAATAAAATAACGGTGTTACAGCGAACATAAAACGGCATCTTTGCTTCCTTCGTAGATTGAGTTAAGGTGTTCGCATTATATAACTACGAGTATTTTAGTTTGATGACAATTTGTTATTTCCGTAATAATTGCATGCTGCTACTAGTTGTATTACTAATTTGTCGCAAATAGAAAAAATTATGCAAAATCGTAATATAATGCCAATCATGGTTCAGTATTTGTGTTAAGAATAACCTTCCTTATTAAACTAATCAGTGACAGTTCGTCAATTCTAAATAACTTAAATTAAAATAGGGGTGAATCCATGGGCACTTGACAGTACTCCCTTATCTTAATTCCTATTGTTGGCTTTTGTTCTATATCCGTCACAATTTATCTGTAGTTCTATGGAAGAAACTCTGTCAGGTACGTTTTGTCGTCAAAATCGTCGACTTTCATAAAGCTAGTAATAATATCTATAATGAATCTCTGCATAAATTGACACTTTTGTATTGTACTTTCATACCTTTATTGTCGGTGTCAGACAGCAGCATCAATTCCGTTACAAAGCACCGTTCAGTTGGTGCCAGTAGCTATTCCAGTCAAGTAAAATCTACACTGGACTGTTCTTTCAGAGTGTAAGCATTGTCATAGTTGTTAAAAGTCAACATTAACTATTTAATTATATTGGGATGATAATAGATAATGGTTTTTACAAATTATCAAGATTGTTTTTGCACCGCCGTTGTTTTATCAACCGAGTCTCACGGACTCTCGTTAAAAATGAATTGAAAAGCATTAGTGTGATGGTTGGTATGAAATGACGAGTAACCTGAGGCTTGGATTAGTTGTTGTTTTATTTCCACCCACCATCTAAGCGGATGAAAGCCCGCCGGTTGTAAGACTTATGACTTGAGATAAATCAAAATCAATCAATCAAAATCAAAATAATCTTTATTCAACATAGACCTTTACAGGCACTTATTGACGTCAACAAGCAAAACAAAAAAAAAGCTTGAAAAAAAATCAAAAACCTTGTCCGTACGAATAAGGAAAAAAAAAATGACTCGACACCTGTTCGGAAATTGGGCGAGCCTTCTCGAGAAGAACAGGCAAGAAACTCTGAAGGTCTATTTTTTATCTCCTCTTTTCAATGTTAATAATTATAATAATATAATATAAAAATACAATATAATATAAGATACAATCATACCTAATACGATTACAGTCGTATGTATGTTTACATACACATATAAAAATAATACAATATTATAAATAATGTTGTTACCAAACATGGCTCTATGAATAGTGTTCCTATTCCCAAATAGTGTGATCATTTAGATTTAGTCACTTACTTTATAAATAACCTTTACTCATGAGTGTCTTTTTGATATGGATTTTAAATTTATATAAAGGCAAATCAATGACACTTTGCGGAAGTTTGTTAAACATAGATATACATTTCCCCAAGAACGAACAGCTAGTTTTATGGAGTCTGAACATTGGAACGGCAAGTTTTTTTTAAGATGGGCTGCCCTCGGTGACGTTGAGTAAATTGGACAATTGGGCCATCCCCCAGATCCATCAAGCGATTTGTGAGCAAGTAGTAGTGATATTATGAATGGCATAAAAAACAAGAGGATTAAAGGTGTCGCTTAGTACAAATATAAGGAATGGTCTTAAGTATTACGAGTCAGGTTTTGTATCAAAATCGAAATAATATTTATTCACCATAAGTCTGTACACTTGCATGGACAGGTACAAGTGTATGTACTCACGTACATGGACAGGTGTACAGACTCATGTAATCCTTTGACATACTCATTTAAAAGGATTCAAAAAATTTGACGAGACCTGTTCGGAAATCGCGAGAGCCTTCTCGAGAAGAACAAGCAAGAAACCTAGCAAGTCTATTACTTTGTCCTCTTTTTTATTGTCATTTACAATATGATAGATCTACTTTAACATAATTATTACAAGATTTTCGATATAATAACAATTGTACATTACACGAAACTATTAATAGTCAAAAAATTGAAATCCAAGTATTGTTATCATTTAGGTAATCATTAGTTTTATAGTTTTCTTTCATAAAAGAATTTTTGAGAATAATTTTTTTCTATGAAAATGCAGGTCAGTAACACTTTGTGGAACTTTTTGTAGAAAAACTATAGGTTTCTTTATATTCTACATTGTTATAAACAGAAAATTGTTACATGTTGCAGGGCAATTGAATACTGGTATACTATATGCGATATTTTTTAACCTTTTTAGCCCTACACATATATAGGTTATTATAAAGTGAAAATAAATATTGATCATCTCCCGCTATGTTATCCCAGGTTATCATACTGTGATTGAAGGTGCTGGAGCATACATTATACATATTACACCATTTTTAGTATTTACCAATTTATTCAGTGTATTTGAAAAGAGCCATTATACAAAATTGCTCTTTTCAAACATATTCGGTTCGCATTGAACCAAACATTTTAGTCTTCTATAATAGGCGAGGCATGTAAGGATATAACAGTTTCTTTAACAGTAAATTTTTGAGCGATATTGGGAAAAATAATGAAACAACAAATAAATAATTATCATATCATCATTCATATTAAACTCTTTATTCAATTGGATTATTTTCATTTCATTCTTCTGGAAAAAACCAAGAGCTAGTTATTAATAAAAGCTGGGCACAAAAAATATTTTGAGCAGAACATCAGTAAGTATCAGTTCACGATAATAATGTATTCATTAATACTCACATTTATTAAAAGGATGGATGACAAGCATTGGCATATTTTAAGATGGAAGCACACACGTCTGTTTGATTTTTGTTTGAGTTGCTGTATACATGAAAGACTTATATGCGTATGTCATATACCTATTCTATCCTTCACAGTATCACTCCATAAAAATGGGGCTGCTGTGCTGTAACATCTAGTGTAATAAAGTGAATGGGGCTTTAGCAAGCCTGCGTATAGTTTGCTCGAGCGGCGCCGCTGTTTCCGACAAACCCGTTTTCATTATCCAGTCGATACTTAGTTCTGGCCGCGCAATGACATATGCTTTGTTAGTGTTACTGTAATATGCAGACAATGCTACTCGTACGTGTAATCGTTTGGAAAATGTGGCAGATACAAACAAGTAATGATTAAAAACTTAACCTATTTGGATGGGAAGAACCGAATCGTTACTTTAAAAAAATGAAAATTATTATCTATTTACTCAATATTATGAATAATTAATCAAATATGAAATAGCATAGGATTTTTTAAATTCTGTAAGTTGGGCACGAGCATACGGTTGGCCAGATATGGACTAAGATCAACAAACTTTGTTAGAATACGGTTATAGCTCGTGCTAAGTGCTTTGCTAAGTAGTAGGAAGCAGGAAGTTCATTACATAGCCTAATATTATTAGTATCCTATTGACATATAATGTCTATAACAATAATAATTAAATGAATTGAATTGGGATTTCGTAATTTTGCAACTTAAGACAATTATGATATAAAATTTTTGTAAATGGTTTTTAGTTTTTGAAATTAATCATTAACTTCAAGTTTGCTTTAAAAAAAACAAAGAACAAAAATACCTCTAATAGATGTTCTAGGTCAAATCAAACGTGCTTACGTAAATAATACAACTTGTAGTTAGAGGTTAAATATTGTCTGTTTTTGTTCAATTCAAATTGAGATGTCAATGTGAATTTTGTGTCCAAGATAAAATAGATAAATTTTAGAGATGTTTTGTATTGTAAAGTATATTTAGATATTATATGGAATTATGTTATTAATAATATTGAAATGAAATAGATGAATGGATATAAGAAGGATTAAATAATTGAAAATTTCCCCTTCAGTTCCGCATGTTTTATATTAGGTAGCCAATATATTAGATCTTTAATTTTAGCAACTTTATCAGGAGACAGGAAGGCTAGTAGAAGGATATGGTAACAGACTAAACTGCTATATTGGCTGAAGACGACGACTGAAGAATAACATTAACATCTATTACATAGAGACTGTTTAGTATACAAGGCAATTCAGATACGTCCGAACAATTAACCAACTTGAAAAAAAAATTGTTGCTGTCAGCCGCGAGCCTACAATACAGAAACTTAGTAATCAGATATCTTATTTGAAACAAGAGTCAGTGGCTAGAAACTGCTTTTCTCTTAAAACATGAACAGAAAAAAAATGTGTCTCCCGATCAGTGAAAAAAAGAGTGTTACAAACTAGGTTCTTAATTCTATACAGATACTTTTTTTAAAGTTTTAGGTATAATAACTTTAGATTTACGTAATATATAGAATAGATAAAAATGACATTTATAAAAATAGAAAAATGATGAATTAAACAAATCTTATCCTTTTTTAACATAGTGTTATAGGTTTAGAAATGCAGTGAAGTGCTTATTTATGTGCGTGTACAAGAGTCAGTATGTACATTTGCGTGTATGGGAGTGTATGTACGTGTGTGTATGAGTATGTGGTTATAGGGGTGAGACAACGGTCTTGAGGACACCTGTATCTTAAGAGCTTGGGCAACAAAGGCAATCTAGGCGTGAAGACAGGATCAGCATGGAGCGGAATAGCAACCTTAATAGGTAGTAATAATTTACTACGTTTATTTAACAGATTTTAACAAGTCTTCAGTTTCCTCGTATAGTATAGTTGACTAATGGGTATATATTAAATATTTATTTAAGGAGTTGTATAAACAGTCTCTTATAAAATGATAATGCCGGCCAGCCACTGTAGTTCGTTCACGATTTAGACACAGTTATTAAATTAACAGAAAGCCTGCCTTTAGTGGAAAAGTTCAATTTATCAAAATAAGTATTTGAAGAAGAAAATAAACTATAGTATATAGTAAATTGTATTCAACATTCAATTGATATATATAAATCAAAATTACATCAGATCTGCTATAAATAAATGACAGTACAAAATAACAGCATTAACCTACCAAGACCATGTCTTTTGTGTGCTTCTGCAGCACACATATTACATCTATACTAATATCTATACTAATATAATAAAGCTGAAGAGTTTGTTTGTTTGTTTGTTTGAACGCGCTAATCTCCGAAACTACTGGTGCGATTTGAATAATTCTTTTTTTGTTGGATAGTCCATTTATCGAGGAAGGCTATAGGCTAAATAACATTACGCTATGACCAATAGGAGCAAAGACAGAGCGGTAAATGTGTAAAAAACGGGGAAAATTATTCATTTTTGAAGGCTTTCTTTGCGTGCGCTGCGAAAACGGTTCAAGATACACAAAAAATATGTATGAAAGAATTATTCCTCTATACATGATCTAAAAAAAAGTCCGCGACGGCATATGTCTATCTTTTAAGGTTTAGTCACAATGACCGTTTTTATGGTACCAATTTGGTCGAAATAATTTGTTTAAGTTGAAAAACCAAAAATCTGCCGGAAGTCACTATTCCACGCGGACGAAGTCGCGGGCAAAAGCTAGTCAATTATATGTATTCCGCACAGACCTACTATAAGCTAATTTTTTTTATTTTTTTAGCTAATAAGTTTGTGTGTGTGTCTATAGATCAAATATATTCCAACTATTTAGTTTAAGCAGGAGGGGCGAACTGGGCGAAATATATAAAACCAGGTTACATCCTTAAAACCTTAATTTTCATGTAAGGTCATATTATGATAAATTCAGAGTGTATATATCTGAAATTTTTACGCTATTTTCTAAAAAACCAGAAATGGCGAAAATATTTTCTATTATATATTCTGTAAAATAGGACGTTTTTTTTCTGAAGAATCCTTCTTATTCGTGTAATACAAAGAAACATTACAAGCGTAAAAAGATGCAAATATTCGTAGGAATATTTGGATAAAACCTACAGAAAAAGCCCTCCGACATTCAAAAGAAAGTCAAACTCATTGTATTGTCAAATGTTTTCCAATACGATAGTTTTCCAATATGTTATTTATGTCACTCACACTCCGTTGAATACAAAAAGAGCTTAAAAATTGTTAAAGAACAGTTGGATAAAAGTATTTCAAAGTTTTTTATAATGATGATGGAATTATAACAAAAGAAAATAGTAATTTTCATCTCAATCGTCCTAATATGCCGTTTGTCTCGTTCAAGATCAAGAGATCTAAATTATAATTACATAGTTAAACGAAATTTCATTTAATTTCTAGGTTCTATTTTAAATTATACGAGATGCTTGAAAATGATGAAATGTTGTGTATAAATAACATTATTTCATCTTTGAAATTTAATATATACTTTTTAATTGTAATTGTTTTAATTGTAATTGTAAACACATATGTACATTGTATGATAACGACATAATTTATTGTAAATGTAGTTATTACTTTTGATAAAGCTGATAAGGTTCTTACGCCCATTCTTCTTATCAGCTAAAAAATATGTCCTGTATATCACCCGGTAGAGGAAAAAAAAAACGATTCAAAAGAGCTTTATATAAAGTCATATTTAAATGAAGTTAATTTTGATTTAGATTTTCACTTCACATCTCCATTTAGTTTTGGTGCATAAAATATTTTTAACAAGAACTGACCATTGTAAGGGTTCACATTGTATATAACTTCTATAATTTTTAATCTATCAATTTCTGTTGATGTGAATTGCTATCTGTGAAAATTTGGAATTCAATGGAAAGACAGATTGATAAGGAGTTTCAATAACTAGTATCTGTTTATAATACAATATTATCATTTGTTATTTTTGAACAACATGCATAAAACAACTTTATATAAGAAGTAAAAAGATTATAACCGCTAATTGTATTACACAGGCTTCTGGTTATAAGATTTTGTTGTTCGATGACTTAGATGTTATTTATCCGGCACTTTGAGTAGGCTCCGATATTTGTCCACTGCTCTCCATTCTCTCTTGTATTGTTACTGTTGTTGTTAAGGTTATTGTGTTATTCAAGGTGAATATCACTTAAGAGTCTTATTGCGGGACATAGGATTCACTGCTTTACTAGTAGTAAAGCAGTGAGTCAAGCAATCCGTCGGTAAAATATTAGAGCTCTATGTATTCGATATTAAGTCGAAAGCCGATTGATAATTTTGACATATTTGATGTGCAAAATCTTCAAATCCGAACAATAAAAGTTTGCTTAAAGCAAGTGTATTGTACACTTTCTCTTACTCTTTTAAACTGAACGACTTTCCCAATTCTCGATTATTAAATTTAAATCTACAGAACCTTAAGTGGTTTGATTGAACTAGAAAATAATATGTATCATTATCTGATACCGTAGGTGCATTATATCGGGCCGGCTCTCGGCTCTCTCCAATGGTGTTTCCGGCGCCGCCGCCGCCACGTTCGATAGTTTCGCGAATAAATTCCTCGCATAGTTTCCTTGCATTACCTGCAGTAATGTTATAACACAGTTGTGCGCTTTCTAGTGAAGTTTGTTTTGACGTATAAGCGGTGAGTATGCTATGTGTGTATTAGATACTTTATATTCCGTGAAAACATGCTGATAGTTACGTGCTTTAGAGTGGACATTAAAAAAGTTGTTATAATTTTCAAAGTCTATGTTTTCTCCTTTTTGTCACCGAAGTGAATGACCGATTCTTTAATGGGTAATTTACTTAGTGTTAATTAATTGCTTTATTTAAACAAATTTTACCGAGGGAGATCGCTGTACCTGTTTTATCTACGTGGCTATTGTTGTCTTTAAAATTCTTTTTTATCTAAGCCATTCTTTTATAAGAGGTCAAGGTACTAAGGTTTATAAGACAGTAATTATGCATACTGACTGCGTAAATTGACTCCTCGTTTTAATAACCTCTACAGTTACATGTAACTATATTCTTTTTGCAAGTGGCTCGACGTACCAAGGATATAATAAAAACACTAAGACCAGATATAGTTGAATTATTAATACAAACTAGTCGCAACAATTTTCCTTGGGACCGAACATTAGAATTTCAGGCGAGGAAGTTAAGCCGTATTTGTCGCAACCGCTACTCGACTTGTCGATAGAAAATTGTTGCCCTGTCGAAAAACATGTTTGTCGTTCAAGCTAAATTTCGAATTCCAGTAAACATGGTTACGCCGAGGATAACGTTATATAAAGAATTGAATTTTAAAGTATAATTTCAGTTGTAAGGTAAAGGAGATTTGTGATGTACAAATCTTATTTTCTAATTACATATTAAACTTATTACGCTTCATTGAAATATTAATAAAAAATACATCTTAAACAGCGTCTTTTCTTAATTTTTAATAAAAATTGCTATAAAAATGTTAAAAGTGGAAAAATATAAATTCTGCACACATTAATATATTTATAGTTTTATTATATTTTAAAATTGACAATATTATCTATATATATTTCTTTATACAGATAATATTCTTAATTTTATCTGGATATATTTTACGTTTCTTGCTTGGGTTTAATTTTAGGAATCATATCAATTTTCGTATATCAAAATAGGAATTAGTTACATTGCCACATATTTTGACTATTGTAAATAACATAATGAAACTATAGCTTTTATATATATAATGTAAATTTGTTTAAACTTGTAAGGGTTCAGACTATTTATCTAAGGCCAGCCTCTAATTGAAGACTCTGTATTAATACAGAGAAAAATAAAATAGGGCTTGCTGGTGTTTTTCAGTACAAGGTCTTCCACCGCAGGTTCGCACTTGTGAACCAATGGGGTAGCATCTTTGACCTGTAAATGTAATTGTAAAAATCCTATTTGAACAATGAATTTTTGATTTTAAATGTATTATTTGTCTCATACAAATAATACATTCAAAATCAAATTTCCGTTATAAGTGTGTTTAGTGAAGTATATATAATGATAGATGATAAGTGTGTCCGTATCCAAAATTATATAGCAGAACAGCGGTTGCCAGGTCACTTTTATCTGATGACAATTATCGCTCAATTGTACAAAATAACAATCCTAATTTAGTTAGTTATACTATAATTATCTGTACTATTTTCTTGGTATATTTATTGGCAACTATGATTAATTTAACAAAGTATGAAAAAAACATTGGTTAATAATATATAAATACTGTTTTATTTTGTATTGATTTTGTAAATATTGTCAATAGTTAAATGTATATACATAGTTAACATTGAATCTTATAAGTAATATCCGATTGAAAAATATATCGAACAATTAAAGTAATTAGTATTTTGAGTCGCCGGTCGTTTGTTTGGCACACTATTCAACAATTAATTGAAGCCCGAAATTCATAATTGTACAAAAATCCCTTCTTTTCACAACGCAACCAATTACAAGTATTTCCCAGCGTTATCTAAAATTGAAATCCATATTATTGCCAAATATCTCCCGACGGTATAAGACGCCGAGCACCGCCGGGATGGCTGCCCCTCAAATCGAGATTTTATAGCGGAAACATAGGTTATATTAACATTATATTACGACTGTTTCAATTCACGGCCTCTGTTCGACATATTTGAAAGGCTTTTTTATTTTTCGTTGATTTTTTATTTTGATACGAAAGCAGGGTTGTTTATTTCATATTTACTTTTATAATGTTTTTGTGAATTTGCATTTTATAATGAGAAATATATAAAATAATAATAATAAATAATCCAAAAAAAACGTTATGATTTGAGCGGAATTCAAACCCGCATTTTCAACGTTAGATGGCTTGAACAAATCGATCAAACAAACAAACAATTACAGGCGTTACATTAAAGCATTTGTTTATTTTTTTTCCGGTCACTGGTATCTTTTCTGCAAATTTTCGAAAGATTATTTAGAATTACAAGTGTTTTGCCTGATATGTTTCTCAAGCAATTAATACAAAATTATACGAGACAAAAGCCATTTCAATCTTGATTAAAATCTAAAGACTGATACCACCTTACACAGTTATAGTAATACGACACAATCACAAATTCAACCACACAGTTCACTGGACAGGTCAAAGTAACCTTATTCAGTGATTATAACAGCGTATTATCCAAATTGGAAATGAAAAATCTTGTCCGCAGCGGACTATTTTTTTTAGATTGTGAATTTTTAATTGTGAAGCGAGCTATTAACTCTAATTGTCAAAAGTCAAAGCTACAATATTATTTATTATAGTTATTGTAGCACAAACTTAAGTATATCTGTGGTAAGATAGTATAGTGATATATAGATTTTTTAATTTATTTTAATATTAAGTATTGAGCGTCGTTGACGCATTGACGTAACTTTATATGCAACCTGGTAGTACGAGTCAAGATAACACCAAGAGGCAACCAATGTATCACATTTGCTAAGGAATTCATTCAAAGGTGTATTCAAAGCGGACTAACCTGCGTGACACAGCGTGGTTGACTAAGGTTTAATCGCTGTAACTTAGGCTAGGCGCCGTTCTGGTGCGGTGGCAAAATGAGAATGAGATGAGATTAATGAAATAGGTACGGAAAATTAACTTCCTCTAATCTAAGCTTAAACGACAAAAGAAACAAACGAATTAATCGTGAAGTAAAAATGAAAAATGATTGATATCCAAAACTATTTTGGGATGCAGTTTTTCAAATATTTGCATTGCGCTTTTGACGGTTTTCCACGACCGTGCTTAGTGAATTATTCAACGTTTTTACTCCATTTTTGCTTTGATATGGATATTTTTTGACAAGGAATTTATTTTACCTGATTTATTAACGACGAATTCGACAAACTATTACATGGACATTAAATACCTAAGGTGGATTTAATAATTACATTTATCTAGGTATATCTAGTTGCAGTACAATGCAAAGCTATACCAAAAGCTCTGAATCTATAGCGGAAGAAAATTCTCACAATGGCATGATTCTCTCAGCTTAAATGAGCGTATGCATACACATATTTTTTGCATTTTATTTTTTGCAGGCGACAAAACGGCTTCTGGCTCTTACTGGTAAGTGACGCTGGGTTTAACATGAATAAAAGCTTAATCTACAATTAATAGATAGTTTCCGTTAAACACGAGTTCTAAAAAACTAACGATAAAACATCTATTATAGAATCAGTACAAAAACATCAAGATTTTCAACAGCTTTTGAACTTATTACGAGCTTTTGGCTTGTAATCTTATTATATTTGCTTAGATCCCGGGCGAAAGCTTAGCAAGTTAAGCGAGTACACATTAGCATTGCCAATTCAAATATCCAGCCAACAAAGTTTCATTAATGTGTCTTTGTATTGTATTGAAAACAAAACATTCTAAACTGTTCGTACAATTTCTACATAGTAATCGGTGACACGTGTGTACTCCGTCCGAAGTTTTATCACATATTACCAAAGAGTAGTTTCGAATAGAAAGGTTAACCCATATTTGAAGTGCTATTATAAATATCAATAAACTCTAAAATGTATTAATAAATTAATTTACTATGCGTATATAGAAATTAATTAATAATACTCCTCTCGTATATCATTCAGTCCTGACAAAATTTTTAAGTATTATACATTTTGGAGAAATTCCTCAGAATATTGTGGTTTAAATTTTCATTTTGTTGATTATAGGTTGCATAATACAGTGTTACTTATTGCGATGCGGCCAAATCAGAACCATAACAAATAACCATAGATAATCACTATGATTATTTAAGAACTCGATATATAAGATCGGGGTAGAGCTACAAATTACATACGATAATAAAAATTTAACTTAAGTGCCAGTTTTTATTTAGACAGACAGTCTGTTTTTTCAGTCCATCTTAAGATGGTTGTCCCAGTGGTTGTACAATTTATATGACATATTTATATTTAGATGGGTCTAAGAAAAATCGATTAGTATTTTTAAATGGATATATTGGTACTGCAAAGGTCAATTTCAACCGCCAGATAGGATATAGTGTGAACGAATCTACTGAATAAAATCCCCCTTACCTCCTTTGAAATCAAAAGAGTAAATATCTATTCGAAAGTACTAGAAAAATTTTGTTTTATCATTCTGTAAACGATGTTTCCAATGTTACTACTGAAAATCTTAAAAAATAGGATATTTCTAATGTTTCATTACAAGTCTTCTTCTTAAATACCACCACTGGGATATCTTCGTCGTCCATTGTATACAAAAACTAAACGCAAACAGATAAATACGATCTGTCTAAGTAGAAAAGGGCCCTAAGTAAAGCCCTATTTAATTGATAAGTATATTTTTAATGAGTGCGCCAGAACATTACTTGGTTAATCCATGAAATGTAAGCCGTAACACTATTATGCGTTATTGGAAAATTATATACCACGGCCAATTGCTTGGATATTTCATCCTCTGGCGCACACCAGCAGTGCTTGCAGTGGTGTATTCGAATTTTAATGGATAGGTAGTGAAATTACTGGGTACCATTGCTTTACATTCTACTCGTATGTCACAAGTAAGTTACTTACATAATTTTATTATAGAATAGGGCAACAAACGAGCAAACGGATGACCTGATGATAAGCGATAAGCGCTGCCCATAGACATCCGCAACACCAGAGGAGTCACAGATGCGTTGTCGGTTCTATTCACTATGGTTCTTAAGCAGTTTGCATTTAAAAATACTATATGTCCATACATAGTGACTGCAACCACTTTCCATTTGGCGGGTAGTCAGTTTCAAAATACTCTTATTCGTATATCGCACTAATAATACAATAGCGTATCAACTCAAAATCGAACATTTTTCAGAATCAACAAAAAACTTATTACTCACTTCATGTAATAGTTGCAAATTGACTAACTGTCACATAAGTTTTTTAATTTATCCTTATTCTGTTTTTGCACTAATCGAACGACGGTCTTGATCACGCGTGAAGAATCAAATTTTGCGTGTGTTTATAGTATTATGTCAAGTACGACGTTTTGAGTTGATACACTATTGTATTATTAGTGCGATATGTATAAAAAGGCACCTCGGAATATCTTGTTCAATACTATTCATACTATTCAATTTAAGGAGAAATATTATATATGCTACTTAACCAAGAAGTATCTTGTAATATAACTTGATCAATATTCTTAACTTAATATGAAAAAAAAAGTATTATAAACTATACATATAAAAAAATCACACAACTGTGAATAACTAATCTATGATCTTACGTTGGCAAATAAAGGGTTGCATTTCCGTAGGCATTCTCGGAACTGTGAGGTTATCATAGCCCCTTTTACCTCTATCACATTCGTTGTCGCATTATTAGAATACCTATCAGTACAGTTTAGGCTTATATAGAAAAGTTTGTTTGGATATTGTTTGTAACTTTTAACATAAACATGGTAGGTAGGGGTCGTTTAGGTGAAAGTAGAGTTGATTTAAGTTAAAAGCGTGAGAGCTATAATTTAAGGGTAAATATCATTTCGCTACAAATTTCTGTGTGATGGTGTGAGTATTTTAGCATTTACAACTTAAACTTATTCTTTAAACGAAGTTAAAATGTTAAACCCTGAAAATTTGCGCAAAAAATACCCCATAAATAGAGATCGGATAATCGGATGCATATTTACCTAAAGTTAGTTTAAGACAAAGTATGGAAACGGCTTTTTATTGTTTTGTTAAATAACAATCCCGGGATTGCGGAATTGGATAGCCGGATGTTTATTTATTTACCTAATTAAGTTTTTGACAAAGTATGGAACTGTCTTTTTTATTTTATTTCCATAAATAAAAATCCCGGAATTCCGGTACTGTAGAACATTTTGGTAATGCAAAACTAGTCGGTAATATGAGCTTATAATATCCTATTTAAAATGGGGCGTAAATATTACCTCGGTTACTACAGTTTTAATTACTATCTATCACTATGGGTTGGTCATTAACACTCTTCATGTAATAAATCGTACATTCATAAATCGCACGGGGAACTGAAACTAAACTTCATGTAAATACGTATGCATAGTTGTATAAATGAACCCGGAGTCTCGGTCTTTTGAAAATAAATACCACGTGCTAATTTAGTAATTTTCAAACAATATCACTACGTTAAACTTGCAGTCCCGTATTTTCCCGGGATTTTTATTTAACAAAATGTATTTTAAAAAGCCGCTTCCATAATTTGTGAGCCAAAAATTAACTTTAGGTAAATATACATCCGATTATTCGATCTCTACTCATAAAGTAATTCGAAACCACATGTAGAACACACTTAGTTAATGTAACATTTTGGATATACAATGGAAATTATATTGAGTTTGAAATATAATATTCGTTGCTGAATTTAAAATATATATAATATAACAAATCCACAGAAACGCCAAAATAGAACCTACGGTCCTTTTAATATGATTATCCATCTTTATTTTGATTGAAACGTAGCCTGAAGCGGCTAGTATTTAAGCCACGTAGAAAATCCTGTTAGGGCGGGCAACGCTGTAATTGCAAAACCACAATAATGTGTTCTTGCGAACGTGCTCTCTGTAAGTGTTGCATAGAAGTTGGTGTTTGTACCCATGTTTTGTATTTTATATTACTTACCAGTAATTGAGTTAAAGTTACAGTGCTTGCAGTATTTTTGTCGTTAAGAAATTGTAGTGTAATATATGAAAGTGTCTGTGAAAAACTATGATGACTTACAACTATGATTTACAAAGGTAATAGGGTCTTGGACTATTTCATGAAAACCATTTCAACCTATTGTTGACTTATCAAAAAAGCTGCTAAAAATATTTGAAATCCTCCTACTGAAATTGCTTTATTCTTTGTTAAAAAATTGATTATTATTTTTCACATTTGAATTTCGCGCTAAAACACCACTCTTTTATTATGACTCGATTGTGACGTCATTTATCATACAGAGGTTACTTGCTCATTGATACAGCGTATGTAAACGTTCGGTTATATTTCGTAATGTATATCGAAAATTAGTGAAATTAAATATTATCAGTATTGTTCAGTTCCCCTGTGCGAAAATAATACAAATAAGACACCTGACAAACTATTTATACCTGTGCCTCATGATATAAATATGCGAAAAAAATGGATGGTACTGGCAAGACGAGACTGGAAAAGTCAATTAATAAAGTCGATGATTTACTTCATGAAGATTTTGATGTAAGTATGCATTTGCACGAGCTAAAAAAAAAACAATACATTTAAGGTTACATTGCAACCACTCATGGGTCACTTAAAATCAAATTTAAAGAAATTTTGATTCACTTTTCATGTGTGGAATGATACTTACGCGACAGTTTTTACATTTATGAATTCCGATGAGATAAAATCAGGGTTTTTAGCGAAAAATTCTGCCACCATCATGACGTCGATACGTGGCAAATTTGGACTATCAGCTCTTACGATTTTTTTTGCCATCGTAAATAAATTGAATTTTTACTTCAAGCAAACGACTAAAACTTTAAATCACAGAGAATATGCTTTCGAGAGGTTTCGAAATCACAAACAACAAGTAGTAGGTGACAAGTGACAATGATAAATGACGTCACGCGCTGTGATTGGCGTATGTAGTCACGTGACTTTCACATTAAAAATAATAATTCATTATGTTAAAAATAAGAAAAGTGTTGATAGACAACAAAAAATTTGTTTTTATCTATGGCACGGAACGTGACTTTTACCTTTGCCGCCTTTTTCTCCATGTGTTTGTATTATACTCAAAATGGTGGATAGAGCGTAAAATAGATTTTACAGATAGAAATAGTTATATTCAAGTGTTCTAAAGAATATACAGTTGATTTGCACAAATACAGAGTGTTATAATTTCACCCACAACAAAAACCTTAAAAAAAGTTATGATTCTTATCTAATTATTCCTGTTAATAATTAATTCTAACCGCATACACTATCCCTGTACAAAACAACATATCATTTTATTACTACAGTCCAAGACCCTATTGTTCCATCATAAAGTAATTTAAGTGTAATTTGTTCAAGTACTTTATTAATATAGATAACAAAATTCTTATCCATTTTGTTTATTACTGTGAACGTATTCTTATAATTATATGCTATATAATAAATGTTTGGCAGTCACCATTTCATAAAATATTAATAAATTGTTTTTCTAAAAATGAAGTTTCTGTTTATTCAGTGACATTAATAATAAGTGTATTTATTATGTGTATAGTGAGCACTACTAAGTTTATTCAAGAAAATCAGGTATATTATAATTGACTATTATTTTATGCTTTTAAGTTGAAAGTTGATATTTTTTAAGAATATTTATTATTCTAAACTCAAAACAGGTTTTTTCACATACGCATTTATAAAAATTAGAGAATAAGATGTCTCTGTCAAATAAATGAAATGAAAATTGGCATCCAGCAAATTACATTACAATTTAAATTTTATGCAAAAGTTATATTGTAATTACATCCATACAGTATAAACATGTGTATTTTTTATAATGTTTTCTATATTATGTTAATCACGCTTTAACATTTCGTTTGAAAATTACGACATTTTGTATTTACACGCATAATTATCATTTTAATTACTACAGTGTTAATAACGTATAATTAACAAGGAACACCTTCCTTTTGTGCGGAAGCCCAAAGGCGACTGGGTAATTGTTTCTTTTAATCTACAAAGGGGATAACGAGTTTGCGTTCAAGTGAGGCCCCAATCAGGGTAGCCTTTGATTCGGGAACTTTCTGTGTTAGTTACCCATTTAGAGTAGCGTGGAAATATTAACAAGGCTTGGATCGTAAGTTGCATGTGAAATATAGTTTGTCCACTGTTCTATTCGACTGATTTTTGGACATGTTAATTTTAGGTACGAAATTGATTTTGAATGAAATTGACAGCCTTTTATTTTGCTTACGAAAACGTGATTCTTATTTTAGGATGTACTAATAAATGTATTAGTTTATTATATTTCCACAAATACTAAGTATTTTAAAGAGTATTGATTTATATTTTTCTTTCTTTTTGTAGATTGTTAGTTTATAAGCAATTTGAATCTTAAAACGGAAGTCCTGGAGTCAATTCTGCTCAATACCGACGTGTTTTCTTTCTTAGAAGTTCAAGTGTAGGCCTGCAATTATTTGACGATAATACAGTGAATGGGAACATCATGATGCCATCTATAATACACGTGCAAATAAATGAAAGGTATATATGAAGTAGAACAATATGCACTAGTTCAGCGTGGTTGACAATTTTTGCCCCATAAGACAGAAGAAGCAGTCCTTAGTAAGCACGGGGTAACCCGCCCGGATACTGCAGCCAAGTATCGGTACTAAGATTATGTTGGACTCAAATACTTGTCATGAAGGCTCGATTAGTATTGCCTACTCACTAAACTATGCCTTGAAATATAGCTTGAATGGAGGGCGACTGTTTCGCGGGAGAGAGTGCGGTATGAAATGCTCTAATAGTTTAAAGTGTTTCTGAGTGAGATTTGATATGAGCTGTACTTCTGAGGTAAGTAACTAATAATTTCACAAAGAATTGCTTGCAATTTGATAAAATATGGTATGGGGTTAGTTTCCGCGGATCTTCTTCACAAACTATACCTTAGGCTACCCCATATGATGATTATTACCATGAAAAAATTATATCCAATTTATAGGAAAGGGAAGTTTCTTATAATATTGTTATAGCCACAATATAATTAATACATAGACTATATCTCAAAAAAATTATTAATATAAAAATGTATATGGTATACGTTCGTTTATATTTAAAAACTTATTCACATTAATTATGACAAAAAATATTTACATAGTGCTAAAATTTATCACAATAAAGATCGCGTACTGCAATAAATGTCAAAAATATATATTATAAAATAATTATATGAACTTTGTTTTAAAAGAATAATATTTATAAATGGGCTTAAATATTTATGATACAGAAAAATTGTGCGTATAAACAAAATCTTGCGTAGAGTGTACTAACAGTATAAACGACCCCTTACGAAAGCAATCCCGGTAAAAATTAAATTACTAGAACAGTTTCGGCGAAGGGTAGAGTTACGAGCGTGCTGCTAATTAGCGAACCTCCAAACTAAGCTATAATTTAGATTGGTACCAATTTAGTTTTGTCGGCGGCGGAGGAAGCGGAAATCATTGGGGTGAGTTGACATTGAATTATGAACTGGATTGGGCGCGCGTACTTTACAAAATTTATTCCTGTTTGCGCCAAGTTGATCATGGTGTGGCGATAGTGCGCTATAGGTCTATTGTCGAACGTGCACTTCGATGGTAATTTCTAAGAATTTCAGTTATTTTGTCCTTTGGGAAAATTTTAATTACCAAATAACCCTTAGTCCGAAGTAAGCCCTGAATTTTGATTTTAATTTTGGGTACGCGCAAATTTGTTCCCTGAAAGAAAGTTTTTTTTTTCTAAAATTTGTTTTAGTAAACTTTTAGTAAATAGGACATACTATTTAAAATGGTGTACTCGAAACTAGTCATAGACAGTCAAACTATGGCATACATTGTAAGGGGCGCGATGTCAGATGACCTCCACGTGGTGATATGGTGTGGGCGACTTGCCGCCATACGGCGATGAGGTAGTGGTAGTTGTCCGCAAGTGTTCCCGTGGTCTCGTCAGGTCGCGATGCAACTCTCCTTTGGGATAATGCGCTTGCTCCCAGGCGTAGTGGGGGGATCGCTGAGTTTTTTATGAGTGGCCTACCCTTTGCCCTTTTGGGCGAGAGAGCCCCACATAACCACCGGCTTTCGGGGTATGCAATTCAACACAATTTCCTCAGCGTAAAAAAAAATGGCACACATTGGAAATTGATTCAATTACTGGTAAAAATTAATGTAATGGTAAAAATCTTAAAAAGAGAATTACTAAAGATGTGAAAATACTTTCTTTATAACTGAATAAAATGTTTTAGAGAGTCATAATATTTTATTTTTCGGTCAGGTACAAATTGTTATCTTGATATTTTTCCATCATGACTCAATGACGGCAAATCGACGTGAATAAGTTCAATGGTTTAGTGTTATGTTGTTTGTGTTATGTCAATATTTTTGAAAACTTTAAAATATTTGCTATTATAACATTTAATTGCTAGTGGTAATTTAAAAAAAAATACTCTGAGTCAATTTTTGTATAGTCACGAATATTATAATTTAGACTTAGATGACTATCAGATAGTCGAAATAATATTTAAACATTAGATAACATTAAAAACACTAATATTATTTAATCACCGGATGTTTCATAAACCGCGCTTAAAGCATTCGAATAAAAAATGCCACGAGACACATTTTATGTTGGGGAAACATTTCTCGAGGGCGATATTTTACTGGATTAAAGCCAAACAGATCACGTCTTGTGCTTCCGTGGAGAGGAAACTCGCATCAGGCAAGACAAGGCTTCCTTTTTCTATTCCTACGTACCTCGTCTGATTTCTTATTTTTCGAAGTTATCGACGGATATATTTACGTCTATTTTATTTCGCTTCGATGTCCTATTGTATAACTTTGCAAGTTGTTCGTTTCTTTTCATATACAAAATATCTAGTTCATCTGTTGTCAAAGCAAATATTTAAAAATAAATTCGTAATGCATCTTTAGCAATTTATTCGCCACAAGTCATGAAATAAATTGGCGTTAAGTGTAAAATAATGAGTGCAACTTAGACATCAAATTATAAATTAGAAACCAGTAACCATTATTATTTTGTATCTTTGCTGATATAGATTAGTAAGATAATTTATTTATAGTTCTTTTTATTAAGTTTACCTTAATATATTATTATTTACATACATACATACATATATGTCACGCCTTGTTCCCAATGGGGTAGGCAGAGACCACCTCTCTCCACTTGCTACGATCCTGGCACACTTCTCTTGCTTCCTTCACTTTCATGAGCGTCTTCATGCATGCTCGTCGGTTGCGAGTACTCTTGACATATTATTACATTATTTGAGTCATAACAACTGGTATCGAAGTAAAATATAAATAAAACAAAACAAATCCAACGAAATACGAGTCGGACTAATTACGATTAAGGGCCGTCGACAGGCGTTTTTAAAAACTACACGTTATTAATTATTAACTTTTATTAATGAAATTACAATATAGAACTATAACTTATTACTAGTGATCAACGATTGATTTGTCTGTTCGCCACCGCGATTGGAGCTCAGCTTGTGACATTTACGTGGAGTGTTGCGACATCGGGACTTCTTGGGGGGGTCTCTGACTAATTGTGTTTGGATTATCTATACTAATATTATAAAGAGGAAAGATTTGTTTGTTTGTTTGTTTGTTTGTTTGTAATGAATAGGCTCCAAAACTACTGGACCGATTTCAAAAATTCTTTCACCTTTGGAAAGCTACATTATCCCCGAGTAACATAGGCTACTTTTTATCCCGGAAAATCGACAGATCCCACGGGATGCGTAATAAAGGCTTCGCTCAAAAATTACTGCACAGATTTTCATGCGGTTTTCATCAATAGATAGTGTGATTCTTGAGCAAGGTTTTGTGGTATTTTTTATCTCGGAAAAACGGATAGTCCAACGGAAAGCGCGATAAAACTATCGCGCCATAAACCGACTTCCGCGCATATGTAGCCGTGGGCAAAAGCTATGACCCTTAACCCTCTATAGACCCATCCCGAAATCCACGCAGGCGAAGCCGCGGGCAGAAAGCTAGTATAAAATATATATGAGGTAGGGTGCCAATGCACTCGTAACAGACTCATACACTACGGATACGAAAATAATTTTGTAATTGCAATAAAAGATATTTTGTGATGCAGCTAAAAATTTATGGTTTTATGATTGACCTTTACTTGTCATGGTGTTGCATGACAATTTGTAAAATTTCATAATTCTAGGGCAATGGAAAGCACTTTATGGGTTTTAGTTCCTTTGCGACATTCAAATAACTGCTTCTTTTTTATGATATATTTTTATTTTTTTATTTTTTTATATTAGAGCAGGCAAACGAGCCAACGGGTCACCTGATGGTAAGTGATCACCGCCGTGATAGCTTACTGTTTAAGAATATTTTCCTTTATTGTGACAAATGACATTGCTTTTATGATATATTGCATGAATCCTGAACAACAAAAAGATTTTGGTTACTTTGCGAGTGTTTTTTTTTTTTTTCCTCAGGAGAGGAGGCTGAGAATCCATCATGGATACCAACGCAACAGGCATGCAGGGATGCGTTAATTATGTCGGACTCCTGGTACTGTCGAGGCGGCTCTACTATACAGACCTACCGACTAAACTCAGCCTAGCCATTGGTCCTATTGACCCTACTGGCTTTATTGACGAGGGAACCGCACCTCAGGAGAGGCACGGTTAGCGCTGCCCTATGGTGAGGGCATATGCGCTAGAAGAAGGCACGAATCTCCAAAGTGAGACCGGCCTGTATTGATGGGAACCTACGCGTGGCTAAGCAGAAGGCTGCCGATTAGGGGTTGACAAGGGGGGGCGACGGCTCAGACGCCGCCGCTTGCAGGTCTAGAAGTTCCTGCGTGAGTTGGTTAGGGGGGTCGCTAAGGACATGTCGCGGTCTACGTATCCTCTGCCGGTAGTGACTAGTGTTGCCTTGAGATTGGCTCACAGTTGGTGGTGTTGACGGGTCTTTGCGAGTGTCGATATATGCGATATAAACGAAGCATAACAGGCCGTATCTTTTGTGTCCACTTAGTAATTTGATGGTTTCATTGTTGGATGGGATTGCGGTCCTGAATGTTTAGTATTAATTTAACAACTCGATACATTCACCCATCCCTGAGGTGTTACTGAGCGTTTAATTATATTAGAAATCGACGATATAGCCAATATTGATTATATCAACCTACAATACAGGAATCTCCTTTATATTTTTATCTGAAGTCATAGAATGTCTGTTTTGACGCTTTCCCATCATATTATGTATAATCTGTAATTCGTTACAGAATATCTACTTGTTTATCTTCACTAAAAGCATAAAAAAAATTGATGGAGTATATATACACAATTAAATCTGAAATCCAAGTTTTTTATAATATATATAAATATAAAATATAATAAAAAACTTAAATCTAGTATGCCGCTAGCAGCGAGGCAAGGCCCAAGTTACTGGTGGTTAGGGATGCCGAGAGAGAGATCTCCTTACAATATGAGTCGTATCCAGAAGCCGTATCATGAAGCCGTATCATGATACATCCGTCAAGCGAGAGCCTCTTAAGATGTTGATGGAGATTCTTCGCTATCACACCATTCACAGATACTACTATCGGAACAACGATCGTCGAATCAACATCCCACATTACGGTTACCTCGTGTGCTAAGTCAAGGTAAGTATTTGCTGACTTTTTTCTTCTCAGTTTTCACGAGGTTCTCATCATAAAGGGATCGGTCCACCACCACAATATCCCATTTTCAAGAACTGGTACTGGTATGTACTATTAGTACGGCGTCTCATACTCGACAAGGCCATATCGAAAGGCAAGTTGTTGATGGATATTTCTGGCTACTAGTTTATGTCTGTGCAAATACTCACCTTTCGCAAGATGCGAACAACCATACATAATATGCCTGAGTGACTCTCCGGGCCGTTGACATGTTCGACCGTACCGTCTTTCAGGATATATTTTCTGTTATTGTTCGTCACCGATACTTCGTCTACAATTGCACAGACATAACCCTCAGTCTCCCCAAAGAGGTCACAATTAATTAATATATTTAAAATTATTTATTAATTATTAAGTATTTAAATAAATAAGCTATACATTTAAGGTCGGATATACGCACTGAGCCGTATGATAATTTATACACCTAATTAATCGTTAAATAAGATGACAGCGAATAAGCGCGAATATCAAGAGGGTCCTCTTGATAGTAAATGACTAGTCACTTATTATTGGCAACCAGTCCAGGAACCACAAAATACGTTGGCAATTTATAACATAAGATGTAATGTGACAATACCCAATAGTTTTGGATTAATTTTGATCTCAGCAATGAAACCAAACAGACAAGTCTAATCAAGAATACTTTTATGAGAGGTTGTACTCTATTGTATAATTGTATTTATTCTCATGGCTATATTGTTATTCTATGATTTAAAATTCGAGGAGCTAATGATAACAAAACTATAATATTCATAGGGTTACTAATAAATGTATGTCCCATCGTCTGGTTAGAGTTCACTAAAGAAATATTATTTATCTGTCATAATTAGCATGATTTTGTCATCTTGAACCTTCCTAAAACGTTGATACTTTTTCTAATGTTTAAAATTGGACCCATATCGCCGTTAATAGGCAACGTGCCCATCAGAAGGCTGGGTGCGTTGATAACGAAGATATTTTTCATAAATACATAACTGAGTATATGCAAACTTAAAAATATTGTTTAATTGCTTAAGTATCAAAACATCTAAAAGTTCGAAGAAATAATAATTTTTGTTTATAATTATATACTCAACTATGTACTTAGTAAAAATATCTTCGTTTGTATGAACTTGTATTTGTGTAGCGTCTCAAACTTTTCATTTTCTTTGATATTCGATGACAAGTCGATTTTTTTTATATTTCTTAATCATGATTAAAAAATATAAAAAGTGAACCATGTTTCATAACATAGTCTTTCGATAGAAGGCTTCTATTAGATTTTAGAGGAATCAATTCCCCATTATTCACAACTTTCGGAAAATACTCGAATCACGGAATCTCTATATCTGTTTTATATATTTTCGTTTGCGGGTCATTAAAGCGAGATGGGACGTGAGTCGAATCTGTGATTCGATAGTTGTGAATAGAGGCATGCATTTCGCTTGGTGGTGTAACTTCAGAGACCGCCATGCTAGCTACTATCGTTTTATCTAAGTTTGTCGCCATAATGACGTTGTGAATAGCATTGTTGGGTTAGACAACCAGTTTATCAATTGTTGAAGAGAGAGAAGCTTACTTTCACCAGCGCCCTCAACGTCACTTACCATTAGGTAAGATAGACATAAAATATAGTAAGTATAGATAGAAGTTCTGTAGTTATAACTATGGTTTTGATAGTAAATGTTGCGCAATCATACTATACAATTATATTAATATTTTCAGAATTGCAAAATTTTATTGCGTACGCTGTTGCAGATCTTTGGGGAAGATTTAATATCAAGCAGTGGGCGTTTCTTGATTGAAATACATGAAGATATATTTGAAGAACTTATCTACTATCACTTTGTACTGTCTGATTATCAAGATAAGTCGTTTCTTTTCTAGTACGTGCAACATGATGATGTAAGAAGAGTTTCGTTAATGAGAGTACAAATAACATGACTTAATGCTCTTCCGGTTCGACATGTAATATTTCCTATGCACACCTCTAACACATAATCTCGCAACCGCTTCTGAAATAAACCATAATGTTTGATCGTAATGGACAGAGCGTGCTAGTGGGTTAATTTGTAGCTGTCATAACCTAGTTTTCATCTGGACTTTTTTACGTAATCGTACCCAATTATAGCGGTCTTATTTATAAAATCTGTATTTCGTCGCTGTAATCACCGATTTCTCTTAATTATCCTTTGATGTTCGAAATCTTTACGAGCTTCATACTGATTGAATTATTTGAGTTGACTGAATTTTAAGTATGATAGATATATTTGTATTAGTTTTATTTATGTTACTTTCAATATGGTATATTTTGATTTCTATGTACAAATCAGATGTTAATTATTTTTACTAATTTCCTAATAGGTTTCGTAAACATAATCACCCAGACAAAAATTAGAACATAAACGTCCTTTTTTTTTTTTTTATTAATGTCTGGAAAATGCGTTACGCATACCCCGCGGCTCGGAACACCGCGGGGTTATGTCGGACTCTCCGCGCGCTTGGGGGCGAGTGCCAGCCAAGTGCGCGGCCTACCGACTAAAAACCAGACAATGCCCCTCAGGGACGCTTTGGCAGGAGCGCATCAATCGTCGACGCATCCTCCCCCTCATCAGACGAGGAGGAAGACACGTCGAGGAGAGCAGCATCACTGCCTGACAAGGTCATGGGACCACTTACGTACACTTCCACGACCTCGTCGGCGTCATTGGCTCGCCGCGGCGAGCCCCTCTCACCCCCCGTTTTGCTGGGGGGGCGTCGATCCCCCGGGACATCCAGGGGATCGTCGACTGACGGCGACCTTTGAATAGCAGGAATCAGCCTTCCCGGGCCTGGTCCCCGCTGGTCACCGACAGGAGGAAGGAGGCGAGCGAACTCGCGCCTCCTCCGCCCTGCACGCCTGCGGCGGCATGCCGGAGCCTCGGGATCCGCCTCCCTGGCCCGCTCCGCCGCCACCTTCTGCGTCATGACGTCGGCGCAGAAGGAGTTTACTAGCGCCCACGTCCTCTCCCCTCCAGCATGGCGCGCACCACGTTTCGGAGGGAGAGATCGTCACCTATCACGGCGACCAACTCGGCGCGCCGCGCAGAGAACGCCGGGCACACCGCTAGGGTGTGCTGTGCGGTGTCCTCCTCGGCGCCACAATGGTGGCACCCCGGGGTTGGCTCCCTCCCGATGCGGTGCAGGTAGCGCCAAACGAGCCGTGACCGCTTAGCACATGCACCAGGTGGTAGGAGAGTGACCCGTGGCGCCGGTTCGCCCATGTGGTGAGGAACGGATGGAAGGCCTCGACGCTCCGGCGCAGAGTGCCGGAGACGGAGGCCGAGACCATTAGGTCGCCCAGCTCCTCAAACCACAGGCGAACTACAAAAAGATGTCCCGCGCT
Source organism: Scirpophaga incertulas (assembly GCA_036419045.1). Taxonomy (NCBI): domain Eukaryota; kingdom Metazoa; phylum Arthropoda; class Insecta; order Lepidoptera; family Crambidae; genus Scirpophaga; species Scirpophaga incertulas. The sequence continues at coordinate 10,483,122 of CM071638.1, read as the reverse complement.
GAGGCTCGAACCGCGTTACGCTGATTGACAGGGTTCGCTTAAGCGACCTGCGCCACAGTAGCCGATAACACAGTAGCCGATAACATAAAGGTCCTAACTTAATTAGCGTAGGCTCCCTTAATGAAAAAGTATTGTTCTGCTGATGAAGTTACCGTTATTCTATAATTATAATTTCATTTCAGTTTTTTTTATTATTATTTTGATTAATTTTAGAATTCACTTTGTCGCTTGTAAATGACAAAACACTCGCGCGCCCAATGACGCATGAAATTGCTCGAATTCCGATCGCAAGGCAGAAAAAAAAATGGCGTCGCAAAAATTTAACTATCTGTGAAATGATTGTAGCGAGACAAATCGGTATAGGTAACCGACACCGATCGCGTTCAAACCCCTAAAGAAGTCATAACTTTATCTTGTTTGCATTATTTCGCGGATGACTGATCGCCCGGATCTTCGTGCAAATGTGACATGAATATTTCAACGCGCTGAATTCACAAACAAAACAGCACGGATGCCACAAAGAATGGGCCAGATTAAAATTTCCCGTTTGGTAACTCGGCGAAAATTTAATCCATTGATGATGTTACTGTTTGTTTTCGCTCATTCGTATTTTATGCCACAGTGCGTATTTATGAAAATAGTCAACAAAGTCAACGTTCTGAATCAATAAATATATTGAAAAATATAATAATATAATGAAGCATAGGGATAAGGCAAATCTTCTTAAAAGATGTCCGAATGACGACAACTTTCTGTCTTATAAAAAACTGAGAAATGCTAAACGCAATTACATTTATGCTAGCATTGATAAATCTTCACCTGCGCAATTCCGGCGATTTTTAAGATCTCTTAGGTTGGGGAGAGAGTCTATCGGCACTGATTCTGCCATCATTCGTCATCAATGCTCCCGGACTCGATTAAAGAATCAGATTGTGATGAATTCACGTTTCATGATATCACTGAGGAGGAAGTTAAAAAGTCTATATGTGTATGTGTATTGTTAAGTTATATATATATACTAGCTGTTGCCCGCGACTTCGTCTGCGTAAATTTTGAGTTGAATGTTATTGATACACAAATCATATTAATATACGATTTTACCGATTAAAATATTAATTAAAGCAAAATTCACAGAAAATTTCCTATTCGATTCTCAGCGCAAAGATCATGAAAAGATACGAAGGAGATTTTCGCCTATGTCGAAACACATTCCTTTATTAGGCTTTATTTGAAAAAACTATAGTACAATAGCGCGTTGTAGAAATTGATTAAATGAAACAGCGCCATCTAGTGATTTATGAAAAAATTATTTGAAAAAACTACAATAGCGCGTTGTAGAAATTGATTAAATGAAACAGCGCCATCTAGTGATTTATGAAAAAACTAACATGCGTAATGAAACTGATTTACACTTAAATATTTTTTCTGTTCTATTATATGTATAGATTAAGCGTGAAGAGGTAATAAACAAACAAACTTTCGCATTTATCATATTATTTTGATAAAAACTGGTTTCGTTTCATCGTATTTTGGTTCCCTGTTCCATCTCACTGCCCACGAACAATGACGAACATGCTAAACGTGGCCTTTGGGGTCTTATAACCTGTGGCTCTGTCTACCCCGCAGGGGATAAAGACGTTATCTTATGTATGTATTGTATCATGATGATGAATTGTCTTTAGATTTTAAATTTCCCATATAACTTATGTAAGAATGGTGTACATTATAATTCGCAATATTATTATGCCTTGAGTTCATTAAAATGACGATAACTTTTTTTTTAATGAACCGATTTTGATGAAACAAAGTTTAGATATTATTCTGAGTTAAAACAAAGCAAATAGTGAAAATTTCAAGCAAATCGGTTCAGTACTTTCGGAGATAAACGTGAACAAACATCGTGAACAGACAGACAAAAAATTCCAAAAAATTTTTTTCGCTTTCTAATAATCTATTTAAGTGCCCCTCTATCCATTTCAGTCAAAAATACTAAATGTACAGACAAAATATTTTTACTGTCTTATTATATGTATAGATATATATAGTATATATATTTTATCTAGGTATATTCACATGTATATATATATGAGTGTATATGTATTATGGGTAAGTATATATGTGTGTGTATGTATATTTATGATTATGTATGGGCGTATCAAATTAATTAATCATATCTATTTAATAATGTATGTATTGTATGTAGTATAAATATGAAGATTCTATTATTTATATTTTAAAAATAATTATATATAAAAACAGAAACAAATTTTTCTTTTAAAATTTCACAAAACCATCTAGGATTCTGAGAGATAAGTCCGCCTTTGGACCAATTAACTTAGTACCTCCTAATATTTTTTTATTTTTATTGTAATATTGTTTAATTGTGTACAATAAAGACTTTATATATTAGGAAGTAAGAATAGTACTAGGTTTTGATGTAAATAAAAGTTCGTGTGTGTTTATTAACCTTTAAGTAGTGACGTGGGTGTCTCACAGACGGCGCTTAGACAAATTTGAACCGTATTTTGTCAATTTAAGTAATTTACCCCCGCGCCTTCCGCTAGCTTCTGGATTCGTGATTCCAATTGGTCAGGCGAGCTCGCGCTCACGTCGAGAAAACAGTGTGGTGTGTGTCATCCTTTGGTGCTGTGAGACGTTAGGTCAGTATTATTTTTGACGCCACGTCCGTGTTTATGTGAAATGTTTTAAGTGTTTCACAAACGTCACGTCAGCATTAATTTTATTGTTTTAGATGGCCGAACAAGTACTTCTGGAATTAGTCGTAAAAGAAGAAAGGTGGTGTCTAACCTGGCTCCAGATTTCGACAATACGATACAAACATGGTTAGAGCAAGAACTAGATGGTGATTTCAGTGATGTAGATGACGATCAACTCGATCCAAATTTTCAATTGGAAAGTGAACATGAAACGGAATCTGAGCAATCTAAGGTAGAAGAGGATAAAAACATATTGCCTATAACACAGCTACGGGCCACAGTTGAACAAACACCACCAAATTTAGCAACATGTTCTAATCAATCTTCTGGTAGATATTATTATGGCAAAAATGGTTTTAAGTTGTCGACTGAAGAACCTATCAACAGATCTTGACGTTCGTTGAACCACAATATTGTTGAAATACCTAGAATGCGGTCAAGGTTATTAATGATTCTGAAAGCCTGTGGTCTGAATTATTCACAAATGCTATGATTGATAAAGATGTTGATCATACAAATGAAACGCTTTCTCAGGCACGTAATAAGTACAAAAATAACAATAAGGTTGATTTGCGGCCAACTGATCGTGAAGACATGAAAGCTTTTAAGGTTTTTATTTAACTCATCCGTGTTCAAATCGAATCATGAGAATGCTAAATATCATTCTTATCATTGATTACAATAACACGACAAGTGGAGTCGAAGAAGTCGACAAGAAATGTTATAATTATTCTTATAGTCAACGTACTCGTCGCTGGCTTTTATTTCTTTTAAGGCTATTGTATGTGAGTAGCGTTAATACATATGTTTTATACAACAAATATGATAATGTACCTGAAATATCTAGGGACAATTTTCTTCAAGATCTCGCTCGGTTATTAGTTTTGTCACCTGAAACGTAGAGTCTACAACGATCGCCTGCCAAGTGAACTAAGACTGACGATAAAGCGCATTATTGGTGCTGATTTACCCCCGGAACCTGAAAGAACTCCACCACCTGATGCACAATTAGTAAAAAAAAACATGCAAAATATTTCCATCGCAACTCAAGAGACCTACTAAGTACACATGTGTGACATGTCGCAAGCCTATCTGTCTCGGATGTCTAAAACTATTTGTATTGATTGCGCTGATATACCATAAATTCCAGGCCTAAATATAAGTACCTCTTACTTCCTAATAGTATTTCTTCTAGAGTATAGTCATTTTCTAGTATTTCTAAGTGTAAAAGTTCCTATATAATGTTAACATTTTTGAATAAAAGATAACTCCCAATGATAAGGCTGTAATTTGATAAGAGTTTTAAAGGTTTTGAATAAAGGTTATTTTTGATTATATTTTCTTTTTTTCTATTAATTTTATTAGAAAATAGTGTCGTAACATGAATATACATATAATTTATTAAATATAAGTATATGAAAATATACAAAATAATATTGTAGTACGTCTGTGAGTCGTCACATCAGCAATAATGACTTAACCAATCCACGTCAGCACTTAAAGGTTAAAACTATAAAATGACATAGAAACTACCCTAAAATAAATTAATGATAAAAGTTAAGATTAAAAAGAAACTTAAAATTTAATACATTTTAAAGTTAATAAATTCTATTATAAATAAAAAATCTGACCCAAATCAGCGTCAATAGGCAACGTGCCCAGAAGGCTGGGCACGTTGCCTATTGACGCTAAATAGAAACACACGTGGCAAGTAGAGTTTTTAATATTGATGTAATAGGAGATTAAAGCAATTAAACGAATTGGTGAGTGTAGATTAAGAAAACCAGTTGTGGTGACTCCAGTTAATTCGAATAAAAACAGAAGAATATGAAAGTGGTACATAAATTATTTTTCTAAAATTAGTACTTCAACCACGATGACATATATTATGTATTTAATACTTGATTTCAGTAATTATTTCAATACTTAAAACACACTTTTTTTTTAAACGAATAAAACATCGATAAATTCTAAGTATTAATTATTTTCGACATTATTGTGATGGTTGTCTATGGTCTCGACAGAATGCGATAAAGCAAAACTAGTTTCGGAGTAGGATTGTAATGGAAACATCCTACAATATTGGGTATGAATAATATGTGCTAGATAGTGGTAATACATTGCTCACTTTTGTTAAGTAAGGTATTAAGTAAGGGACGCAATAGATTTATGTAGTAGATTTTAAAAGCAAGCAAATGGATTTCGGATTTTATACCAAAAAAGAGAAGCTAAAACAGCTGCCGTCATTATTTATCACACGACGCTAGCCTTTGAAGCTACGTGAGTACTCTGATCATCATTGTTTTAGACATATCTGCAATATTGAATATAAGAGACCATCGGCGCATCCATATTGAGTCAATTCCTGAATTGCTCGAATTATTCGTTCATTTGCGACGTTGCCATATACTGGGCTAATTTACCTACAATATTTGAGGAAAGATATAGTTGTTGCATTATCGAATGTCAGTCAAGGTGACTGTAAAATAATTGCAGATTACTCAAAATAAAAGAACTTTGGCGGGAGCGTATACGTATATTTATAAATCTGATATTTTATTGGTATTAGTTGGTAAATGTGTTAATACTCTTTTCCAAACACACAAAGAACTCGTAACGCCGAAACTCCTGATTGTTTTTATTCAACTGAAAGCTTGTTACCGACTGCTTCGGGAACAAAGCAACAACCAGCTGATATTATTAGACGGGCTTAGCAGTATTCATTTGCTAAATCCTTAGTATAATGGCCTCCCCGTGTCAATTATTTTTTCTCTTTGTGTATCTGTTAATAATGTAGCTGTGTAATCTTGGGATTGAGCCGTAGCGCCATTGACACATATACGGCTTTGGATAAAATCTTATAAGTAGATTTTGTTATGGATAAATACAGTTAACTAACACGTAAGTACTTAACAATACTTGGAATATTCTCGATTAATTGCAAAAAAAAATAACTTTACTAAAGCCATCGTCATTTATCGACAATTAGTAGTGTTCCTATGGTCTAACACTAGGCTTCTGATCAGAATAGGGTTTAAACACATAATGAACTAGTGTAGAATTGCATATATAAATATAATTTGTATAATACATCCTGCGGCGCTGGAAAACACCAAGATAACCTGCATTAATAAATGTGGACGAATAATTGATCAATCTGAACCGATCCTGATCCGATTCTGTTCTGATCTGTTGAAATATTCGCTACTGTGTAGCTTAGTAATTATTAGCGAACAAAAAAATGAGATTTCAGAACAGAGCAAAATTATATTTTACACTCACAACTATAATAACAGCTAGATTTTCTTGACTTATTGCAAAGGCTTGCTTTCCTGTATCGTCGGTGACCCCAACATTAAGGCTTGAGATCTTGGAACAGCGTGGGGACTTCGATTATCTGTGCATTCTTTATAACCTTTTTAACGGAGAGTGCACTCAAGAATTCTTTACAATAGTGTCACAGTGGTGCAGTGATTTCATATATCTAGTACATTTCGGTCTGAGAGTTTGTTTCTTTCACATACATACAAACTCTGAAATGAACTTTTAACTCCGATATTTCCAGAGCACTGTCATATGTCCTTCAAAATATGCTTTCCAGAGCATTTTCAGAGGACAGTAACCACTCTGAACCCCTGGCATTGCAGTTGTCCAAGATTGATAATGTCCACTTATTAGCAGGTGGACCATTGGGCATTCAGCCACGAGCAGCAATAAAAAAATCATGTCATTATTTTTATTATAATAGTCTACCAAATTATATCATTATTTATTTAAACTCGACACTATACTTATTGATCTTTTTTTACTTTCTCTTTGGTAATGTAGAGCTATACGAGTAATTTTTGTTTTCATGCACAATGAAAATGTTTCCCTTTATATTTCTAGATTTAATATTTGTTTTTACTTTTGTTTCAGGAATGGCGATTATCGATTCTGGGAATTTAAATGCTACATATGCAAAAATGAGAAGATAATGTTATTCTGAAAATTCGTTAATTGTATAGCATTAATGAATAAGTTGGCTTATTAATAAACTGCTAATAGTACTCTGGCTCCTTTAGAGATATCACGTAGCACACGAACACTTACTTAGACTTACGCGGTTTTCGATGTTGACGGCCTTTAGATGTGGTTGGCTAGCGAGTGAGGGAATTATGTTTCCAAATAAGAAGTCGGGAGTGTTTTTAATTATACGTCCTGGGTGGGTCTTGAGTCCGGTGAATGTGTGTGACATCAATACTCAAGCAAACATCTGAAATGAAGAATGAGAAAGCTACTCATACATATATATTAGTCATGAATAATGTAAGCGCAAACGTATTTATACATTGTGTTAAATTTCATAGTCTGTAACATTGTGTGCCATTTGCCCGAACGAATCAAAATCCTGAACCCTGTTCACATAGCATTGTTTTAGTGCAGTCTGCCAAATAAACGACGCACAAACTCAATTAATTAGCGGGATAAATTAATAAACAAGTGTGTTATGAGGATACCGCCAACGTGAATGGAGTTACTGCGAATATTTTTAACAACATATATAATTGTTGAGCGTGTATTATTAGAAGTAAAAGGAGATTATTTGGATCATTGTCGTCGCAAAAGTTAAGATTGTTTATCCATGCAAATATAATACGGCATTGATATGAATGTATCACTATCTTCATTTAAGTTGCAATGTACAAAAGTAAATGTCTCTTTTTTACTTTAAGTAGCTTTTGTCTCCAACTCTTGTTGCAAATAACTAAATACAACAATGATTTTATATTTTTAGTTTGAGAGTGTCTCCTGCTTCACTTAGCTGCAGTCGGCCGTAATTTGTACTTCTGCCTTGACTCTTATCCCGATTAATTGTGCGCTGTTTAATGTATTATTCATATCGTTTACCTTTATGTCAAAGTTAAAAGTCAATATGTATATATATATATATATAATATATATATATATATATATATATATATATTGACTAAACAGGAAAAATGTGAAATACTTATTTATTTATTTACAAAATTTATATCATTCACTTTTCAATGATTACATTCTTACAAGGATTTCGAGCAGCCTGTGATAAATCTATTGCTACCAAAAACAAGGCAAAAATATATTCACATATATATATATATGAGTGTTTGTTTCACCTAGTAAGATATAAACGATGTTGCAAGTTAAGACCACTACATTATTCATGCTAGAAATGCAAACACGATCAACATTTGAATTATTATATCAATAATGTAATGCATTGCAATTGATTAAACCAAATCCTGATAATCGTATCTACCGGTTAAGTGTTAGCATTTCCATATTCACACAAAAACACCCACTTTACAAGCTGTGCTTAGTGTGGGATTTTGTTTTGATTAATTCCGAAATTTTGTATTATGTTCTTTTCTGGAAATAAAGGTATTATTATTAGTTATTAATATTATTCATTACAGAAACTTAATTAATCATCACATTTAAAAGTACACACACTTTTTGAAATTTTAATATACTATTTTTTCTTTTTGCAGTAATAAATTGTGCCATAAATTCACCTACCGGTACATTATTCGTTTACATCTTGTGTAGTTACAGCTTAATCTTTCTTATTATTAGTTTCATTATTCTTCGATTTTTAATAAAAACTATTTTTTTTAAACACATATCATATTTATTTGACTTTAATATGAAGATAATATCAACAAAATAAGACCATATATACTACATATAATAAAAACCCAAGAAAGGATTACGTGAAGAAGAATATACATTGTTACGATTCTAAGAATGATGACGTGTAAAAGAAATATGTATGAGTATATTTTTGTATATTTTAAGTAAATGTTAATAGAGTGCAGAATATAGTTAAAGCTCTATGCTTAAAATAATGTTTGTGTGGACATACAATGAAATGTATGTTTGTCTGGTTATCGAATGTAGAGTAATTTGTAAAACTAAAATATTGAACCAATTAATAAATCGAGTGGTAAAGAAAAATTACTGTTTAATCAGTATTACAGTACAGTACAGTTACAGTAATTTTTATATATAATGAAAGAAAGTTGCCGAAAGACTGATAACATAAACTGTATTCAAAACTAGCACTTTGCATCAGAAATAATACTCAATAATAAATTCAGTGGGCTGACTAACGAGCGACTGACGGCTAATAGTCAAATACGAATAATGATATATATTGTTTTACCGCTAGTGCACGTTTTCAGCACAGCATTTTTTTGTAACTAATGTCGTTTGTCCTAAACCGAAGGTGTTAGGAAAATGGTGATTTGCTTGTTATCATTTGATTCTTATAAAAATGTGGTGAATGTATTGAGTAGTATGCAAAGTAAACTCTACACATGCAAAGCTTATTTTCGTCCGTAGACGAAATAGGCCTTTTTCATTGTCCTAGTGTACTCACTAGGACAATGAAAAAGGCGTTGCATTATCTTCTGATCACATTCATTAGTATTGGTATTCCTGAATTATCATTTTATGACTTTAAGCTCCTGACTACTTGAAACGAAATTGAAACAATTTCTAGATAACTTCAGTCCAATTCCAATACAAATATTGAAGTGTCAATCAAAATGTTAAGACTACCAAAATCAATAGATTTTTAGTTAATCCAATTTCATTTGAAATGTGACGTTACTGTTAGAGTACGTAATATCTTGAAATAGTTTGGGATATAATTTTTTATTTGAATCTGAATTCAGTACTATCTTCGCTGTGTTCATTTTCTTTTATTCCTGGTGATGGCTGACCATTAAATGGAGTATGATGGTAAATCTACAAAACTGTTAGTATAGCCTATCTGGACAATAATTTTCTTTATAAACAGTTCCTCGGAGTACAAGCAAAGTTGTGTTAAAGTGCCTATAAGGTATAGGTCTACGTACTTTTAGTACGTAGACCTAAAAGCTAATTCAGGTCGCCGTATCGACGATACGTAAAGCATGATGTTTAGTTCCAGCCTAGCGGTGTAAGTAGTACTCCATATGCGGCTGAATTCTAATTCTGAGCTTGATGCTTATAAAGCTTTACTGGGCGTGAAGTACCGCTTTATTCTGTTCGAGACATCCAGTTGTTTGAGCGCCAATTTGGCTATGTCCTCTAAATGGTTTCTAAAACGCATTGCGGCTGAAGTTTTAACACCTACATTAATCCAATTAAAATCGGATATACGATGACTGATCCCTTTAAACTGAAACACTAAGATAAATGGGTACCCATTCTTGACAACGTATACTTGTGTCATCGTTGATTTGAACTTGGTTAAGTTCATTGCACCTTATTCGGAAGCTCTCTCAGAGTGTACTCAACTTGAGACCGTTTTTCATGCAAGAACGTGCTGATGGTTACTTATAAGTATATTTCTAGGACCCTTACTGATCGGCAGATGAGCGACGATATGAATTTGCACCAGGTCTCCCTGATCTGCGCGTCAACTTTATACGACCAATAAACTAATTGACCCCAATTACTGTGCTAACCTCAAATAGCGTATATGAAAATGATATAATTTTAATTTCTAACTCTGTTGCGATGTTTTTGTAGAAGGGGTTCTATTTAATATTTGTGGTAAAAATATTATACATACTTCAATTTTATATATTCTGAGTAATCATTTTGTCTGTATATACCACTACATGATAATTAATGAACACAGGAGAATGGGAGACGGTACAAAATCCCGTCTTTAGGTATATGAGGCTTATGTCCAGCATTAAGTGTGATAGTAATGATGCTCTGTAGGTTTTTAAATTTTAGGTAAGTGAGTTTTTTATTAATACTGCCAATTATATTAGGCATAGACTATATTACCTGACAAGACATTGAAGTTGTTCTGATTAGCGACAGATGCTTATCATATAATGTAAGCTCTACAAATATATTATACGCAATAACGAAGTTTGATAAATTTGATAGATTATTGCGTAATAAAAACATAACTATGAGGTTACCGCGACAAAGTTTTGAAGTAGTTTTGTTGGAACGCTAAATATACATTAATCCTAATATGTCAGATAAATAGACGATTCAAATTCTTTCCGACGCGACGCAATGTTTGTTTATCATTGTTCTTGACAGTTTTACGTCCCATATTAATGATACGATCTGCGTGGTTGGGATTACCATAAGAAAAAATGTTTTTGTGTAAGTTGCTTCGTTTCTTGTCAGCTACAGGGCTCGGCAAATAGCGTAAGGGATTGTATTTCACAAAGTATGAATTGAAGGGTTAGTTTAATAGAATCATTACGTTGCAAGTAGTATTAATTCCAGAATTGTTCAATTTAGTCGTTTTGATAAAAAATGATTAATTAGGATTGTCCTTCCCGGGGATAGACTCTGTACCAAACGGAGGAGTTTATATCTCATATCATAAGTCGGTAACATTAATTGTGGTTTTTGGAGAAATTCACTCATAAGAACCGCATGTACTATAGGGGTTCGGTCTTAGGTTGTCTAAATATAATTAAAACTGTACTAATGTGTGAATCAAAAACTCGAGTAGGTATATCATCTCCAAGATATTATAAGTCATTCATTCGATAACGATAACAAATATTTGAGCCTTATATTTATTATTTTGCTGGGAAACCATACCCATCCAATATACCTAAAATTATGGAATTTCTCAAGAAGGAAGGATCATTGTTGGATATGTTTCATAGAAATTAATACGTGTCAGTCTCAGCTTGATCACAGTCTTTGATTGCTGTGGCCAGCGTCGGTTCTGAACGTGACAGCGCAACCGGTAGGGTTAGAAATATTTTTTTTTTACTATAGAGTTTCATACTATAACCACCGTGACCAATTTAAAAATAATTTATGTTATATTTGTTAAGTAAAAATGTCTAGATAATCTGTGGCGTAAAAAGAAAAAAAATGATTGATTTGTTATATCTATGCTCTCTCTTCCGCCGAGTCTTGTGATTAATAAAACTGCGTTATACTCTAAAAATTAGTTTATATTTACAATCCAGGCACTAATCACAATAAAATAATAACTCAAGATCAGAGGTTATGGGCCCAGGAGCTTTGCCATAAGAAAAGTAGGTAAGATAACCATAAAAATTAGTAAAAGTGCCATAAAAATTGTTAGGCGTGTTGAGCAAAAAAAGTGTAAGACGCGTGGATAATGGCCGACGAATTCAAAGAATCATTGTCCAAAATAGAGATTTTGGACGAAAATGCGTCATTTCAAATGTGGAAATTTCAATTACTTATATTGTTTGATGCAAAAGGATTATCCAGTATAATAAATGGTAATTTTGATGAAAAAAATGATGGCGATAAAACTCGCAAAGACGCCATGACAAAAAACATTATCCTACAAACAATAAATAAAAAATACATTCCAATGCTTTATAATTGCCAAAATGCAAAAGAAATGTTTGACAAATTATGTGATTTGTTTGAGGGAAACGAAGAACGGAATAAAATGCATTTGATGCAAGAATATTACAACTACAAATTCACAAAAGATTGTACAATGTCAGAAAATTTCACTAAACTAGAAAATATAGTGTACAGGTTAAAGAAGTTGGATATAAAATTTGATGACAAAATGATCGAGTCGAAAATAATGACATCTCTTGATGAAAGCTATCAAAGTTTCATTACAGCATGGGAGTCCACTTCATTGACAGATAGGACATTGAAAAACTTGCAGATTAGATTGATCAGCGAGGAAGATAGAAGGAAGGTTACTTCAGTACCAGTCGCTCTAGCTGCACCATCAGTGAATAAAGTCGGTAAACAATTTAAAAACTTTACTAAGAATACTAAAAGTTCTTTTGTTTGTTTTATATGTAATAAACCTGGTCATTATGCAAGAGATTGTAGAAACTGTTGTTCGATTTGTAAAAAAAGTAACCATAGAGATAAAAATTGTTTCTTTAAAAATAAGTCAAGTAATACTGTAAAAAATAAAAATACTGTAGCACTTTTATCTTTACATGATGCAAAATTAAAATCGGAAACATTTGTTATTGATTCTGGGTGCACAGTGCACATGGTAAACAATGAAAATATTTTAACAAACATTCAAAGTGATTGCACTAAAATAGGTATAGCTAAACAAAATAACAATATGATTGCAAAATGTAAAGGCGATTTCATAGGAACTAGTTGTACTGTAAAAGATATACTGTGTGTACCAGATCTAACACGTAATTTGTTATCTGTTTCAGCAATAACTAATAATGGAGGTTCTGTGTACTTCAAAGGTGATAGTGTTGAGGTCTGTAGCAAGGGAACAGTAATAAAAGGAAACAAAGAATCAACCGGGTTATATACAATAAAATTGTTAAATAGTGAGAATGAAGAGTCGTTGCTTACTCATAAAAATAAAGATTGTTCAGCTGCTATGTGGCATAAAAAGTTAGGTCATCCTGGAAAACATGTTATGAAGATAATAACAACAGTCGCAGATGGCATAAAAATAGAAAATATGAGTGAGGAAGAAATAAAGTTACTCGATTGTTGTGAAATATGTATTAAAGCAAAGCAGACAAGACTACCATTTAAAAGTGAGAGAAAGAGAGCCAATAGATTGTTAGAAATTATACACACAGACGTATGTGGACCTTTAGAGGTGGCAACATGGGACGGCAAGTACTATTTTCTCACAGTTATGGATGATTATAGTCATTACACAAAAGTTTACCCACTAAAAAATAAAAATGAGGTGCCGTACCATATAAAATGTTTTGTGGAAGAAGCAGAGAGAGAAAAGAATCATAAAGTTTCAATGATTAGGTGTGATAACGGTGGTGAATATACCAGCAACACGTTCAGGTCTTGGTGTGAACAAAAAGGAATTAGATTTGATTATAGTGTACCATATACACCTCAACATAACGGTAAGGCTGAGCGCCTTAACCGAACTATAATGGAAAAGGTCAGATGTTTACTTTATAATGCAGATATGCACAAGGAAATGTGGGGTGAAGCCTTGTATTGCAGTGTTTATCTAATAAATAGATTACCAAGTGAAAGTATAAATAATAAAACTCCTTTCGAGTTATGGAATCAAAGGAAGCCTAATCTATCAAATGTACAAGAATTTGGTTGTTATGCTTATTCCAAAGTATTAACGCCATTACAAAAACTTGATTCAAGAAGTAGAAAATATTTAATGATCGGATATGCCAATAACGGTTATAGATTGTGGGATTATGTAAAAAGGAAAGTTGTAGTTATGCGTGATGTAATATTTCAAAATAAAACACAAGATATTCAATGTGAAAAATTGATTAGTACTAAAAAAGACATTACAGTAGATGAAAACTCTAACTACAGTATGGAAAGTGATGAAGAACTTCAGGAGTCCTTGGAGATTGATGCTGAAGATACTTTTGAACTCCAGTGTGAAGAACCTGAAACAGAAAGAGAAGAATTAACACAAAGTTGCAGTGAAAATAGTACATTAGATGTGGCAGAAAATATACTTACAGATAATTGTAGAACTAGAAGCGGCAGAATGGTTAAGCTACCAGAGAAGTATAAAGACTATGGGCTACTTACCTATGAAGAAGTAATTTTGACACCTGAAAAAGAAAAATGGAAGAAAGCAATAAATGAAGAGTTGGAATCAATGAAAGAAAATAAAGTGTGGAAATTGGTAAATAAAAGTGAAGCCGATGGTCATAGAATATTGTCAAATAGATGGGTGTTTCGTGTTAAGGATGATGGAACACATAAAGCGAGATTGGTAGTACGTGGTAACGAGCAATCTGAAACAGACTTTGATGAAATATTCAGTCCAGTAGCATCTCAAAGTGCTATAAAATCATTATTTGCTTTGGCTGCTGCTAAAAATTATAATATTATGACATTTGACATCAAGACTGCATTTCTTTATGGACAGTTACAAGAAAATGAAGAAATTTACATGCAAATACCATTAGGAGTAAAAGAAGAGAAGAATAAAGTATGCAAATTAATAAAATCAATGTATGGATTAAAACAATCACCAAAAAGATGGAATGAGAAGTTTTTAAGTATAATGTTACAATGTGGTTTGACTCAAACACGTAATGAACCATGTATTCTCAAGAACGAAGATTGTTCTATAATATTGGCTATATACGTTGATGACGGTTTGATAATAGGGAAGAATAGAGAAGATATAAGAAAGTTCTTGTTAAAATTAAATGACGTATTTCAAGTTAAAATTACTGAAAAACCAAGTTCATTTTTAGGAATGGAAATAAAAGAAAACAGTGAAGGAATATATTTAACTCAAACAGCATATACAAAATTTATTTTACAAAAGTATAACATGGAAAATTGCAAACCAGTTCTAACACCGTGTCAAAGCCAAGATGAAAATCATTCTATATTACAAGAAAAACATTGATTTAAAAATGTCAGTCTTTTGTGATGCAGATTATGCCGGTGATCAAGAGACCAGACGCAGTACAACAGGATACGTGATCATGTTGGGAGAGGGACCAGTAGCTTGGTGTTCCAGGAAGCAACCTATTATTGCTTTATCCTCAACGGAGGCTGAGTTTATATCTGCTGCTGAATGCTGCAAAGAAACTATGTTCCTGAAATCCTTGCTTCTCGACCTCAGCACTAAAATCGATGTTGTATACAGAATTGACAACCAAAGTGCCATTCATTTAATTAAAAATGGTGTATTTAATAAAAGATCAAAGCATATAGATGTCAGATTTCACTATATTCATGATTTGTACCTTAAAAATGAATTTACTATACAGTATTGTCCTACAGATTGTCAAACAGCAGATTTGTTAACGAAATCATTAGATAAAATTAAATTTAATAAACATAAGAATTGCTTAGTAAAAAAATTGTAATTGTGATTGTGAGTTTCATTGTTTGTTATATTTAAAATGTAGAAGTAAAGCTAAAAATATGTTGTAATAAACTATTCATTCTTATTACACTATAAAAAAAAAAAAAAAATTGTATTTTGTATGTAACTGTAACTTAAAATTGCAAATTAAAAAAATTGATTTAATTTTGTAATTATTTTTTTTAGATAAAAAGAAAACATGTTTAGTTTAAATAAGTAAGCGGGTATTATAATGTTCTTTATAAACTTAAAAATAATACAAGTAACATTTTTTTTTTAGTTCAAGTTTGGATTAAAATATAAGTAATGTATAAGATTAGATAATTAAAAAAATTGTTAAATTTGTGTTTGAATATTGTAGTTAAAAAAGGAAAATATGTAAAATTTACTGATGTGTAATTTTCAAAAATTGTTTAGTTATCTTTTTAGTTATCTTCAAGTATAATAAATTGTTAATTTTTGAAAATTAGGAGAGGGTGTTAAGTAAAAATGTCTAGATAATCTGTGGCGTAAAAAGAAAAAAATGATTGATTTGTTATATCTATGCTCTCTCTTCCGCCGAGTCTTGTGATTAATAAAACTGCGTTATACTCTAAAAATTAGTTTATATTTACAATCCAGGCACTAATCACAATAAAATAATAACTCAAGATCAGAATATTAATGTTAGTTAAAATTGTGTACGAATTATATATGGAGAAAGTGGAAAAAATGAAAAAAAAAAACTAAATGTAAAGCAGTGTTATCAGAATTTTATTACACGTGATTAAAGAAAAACGTCGCAAGGTAAATCACAAAAATAAAAATACGAGTGTGAAGCAATTATTAAACGATTTCATACATTTTTTTTATACCAAAAATGATTTGGCTGTGGAAGATGCGAATTCAATGACTTGAAAGACTATCTTGTACGCTAGACTTATAAACGGAATAAAAAACGTTGCGCTGTCCAAACGATTATTACGAGAACTAGAAATAAATTATGAAGTTTTAAATATTTATTAAAATCAGCATGTTCACGAAGTAAGTCAAGTTTCATAAATAATGAGGATAACCGACATTTGATTAAACAACGGCAAATAAACGAGCCGGCATCAATGTCACTGAGAAGATCAACCGCACCAGCTCCAGAAACATCAACGAGGTGGTTCTTTTAATATGAGAAGTAATTACATTGGTCAGCAATTATAAAATTTGGCGAGCCACCCAAAAGCAGCATTTAAATAATTTGGTCAGCATACAAAGATTTTGTTTGCAATAAAAAAAAACAGGCAGCAATTCTTGTTCCGCAACTAATTTTGATAATGGTCAAAAATTAAATCATACATAGGCAGCCAACAATAACATGAGTCTGCATAATAAACATTCAGTCCGCAAAATAACTACTTGAGCGGCAAGATTTCATGATTGAGCGGCAGAAAAACATGTCTATAAGCAGTATATTTGATTGGTATGTTAGGTTAGGGTTTTTTTTTTTTTTTTTTTTTTTTTTTTTTTTTTTTTTTTTTTTTTTAGTTTTTAGGTTAGGTTAGGTTAGGCATGACAAATAAAGTATTTTTGCTACTCTTATATGCAGCACAAAATGCATTTTTTTGCTTACACTCTGAGTGCTTACCAAAATTTTATTAAACATGAGCAGCTGATTGCAGCTTATATAATTAATATGCTGTACAAAAATAATTACAGCCATCCAGAATGACATAAATTGCTGATTGATTTTGAAATGTTTGCTGACCATGAGTTGCTGACCAATTAGCTATTTCTGCTCACCGTTTTCTGCTCACAGAAATAACAATACTATGCTAACCATTTAATTGACACCCTTTTAATATGCTAGGAAATTATGCTCTTGCGATGAATTTCAGAATATTTTTTATCAAAATGTGATTGTAGATAATTGCTAGCGTTACTGAATAGTAGATTATATGAGAGTACGACGTAAGGACAAACATGTAATAGCTGCAATACAATAAATCATTTTACAAGAATGTGTAGGGCCAGTCGTATGTATGCAGTGGCGGAGATTCCTCCGATCAGATAAAACATCGCATTACATTACTACGGGTCGCTGGCGGGCGCGACGCAGTTCGTGCCCGTGGAGTCGACCCGGGAGGGACCTCACCCCCGGATGGCCGGGGGGTGACGTCGTAGGAGGTTGGAGGGGAGGAGGCGGCAAGATCACTCCTCCCCGAGAAGGGCTCCCCTTACGCACCCAGGGGTGCAAAGGCCGGGGGTCCTCAGATGTGACACTCGATCCTGAGGGCCCCCTACAACGCCAGAGGATGGCCATCGCTGAGGTTTTTAGTGCGTAGGCCTCCCCCTTCTGGGGAGGAGAGCCCCACATAACCACCGGCTCTCCGCAGCCGGGGTATGCAATTCAATGCATTTTCCTCAGCGGAACAAAAAAAAAAAAAAAGGTCAGGTAAAACAAAAGGTAATGTCAGTGTTAAATTGCTCATTTAAAACCAAAACCTTATTTAATTAAAAACACCATCAGGAAGAGGAAAACGAGGGCAATCCAGAACAGTTCTTGGAACTGTGATCGGAGCGGAAAAACCGGAGTTATTCTCGTCTAAAGGTACACATATGGAACAAAGTGCCAACACCTCCACGTATAACATAGCCGCTATCATCTGACAGCTACACGTCAGCCCAATACGTCAAACCGTGGCGATCCAGCCCTACGTGGAGACACCTTAGACGACAGCGAGCCACCTCTCAAGACAGCTACGAGAGCTGACTCGAGCTCCGAGGGAACTCCTAACCTAAGAATAACCAAAGGAATTTTCTACAATCTACCATCAGTGGCCATCTCCTAAGGGAACTCCTAAAATTTTAACAGCACCACCTCACTAGTACAGTCTCACCTAAACATCTGGTTGAGCCCTAGCTGACGGCCCCGAAAGCGGACCTAGAGACCCATAGTTCCTGGAGAAATTATCGTTATCGATCCCTGATCCAGGAGCCCTGGTAAATAGCACATCTCCGGACCGCGCTGAGGCCCTCTGGCAGATACCACGTGAGTGCTGTTCGATAGAAGATCCCCAAGACCCTTTCCCGAAACCCTAAACCCTACCTGCAAGGGAGCTCCAGTAACCTGGACACCAACACTTTAGGAACCAGGAGCTGATACCCCAAGCCGGGTATCCCCGCAAAGGTCTCGGCACCCCTAATTGAAGGGGCACGTCACTAATGACCTCAGCCCCCCTTGTAAACACACAACCCCAAGTCTCCTCGCGACTACCCCTATCCCCAGCCTCCCCGCGAACACTTCTATACCCCTAAGCCTCCCCGCGACCACCCCTCCCCCCCAAGCCTCCCCGCGAAACCCCCGACTTCGACTTCGAATCACCTACGAGCCCGGACTACAGCTACGGACGGAAGTAGACAGCAAAACACATAAACGCGTGCGCCCGCCAATAGCACTGTATGTATGACGACTTATACGTCGTAGCCCCTTTAGTTTTAAAATCTTATTATATTTACATATTAGACACCCCATATAGAAATGGCAGGCGCACCAGTGGCCCTTGTAGACCGCATAAAACTGTTGGGTCTGATTATAGACAGGAACCTTAACTTCAACCACCACGTGACAGCTGTTTGTAAAAAAGCCACGACCATTTACAGACAGCTGGCATGTACGGTAAAGGTTTCCTGGGGTCTGAACGGAGAGATAGTGCGCACAATCTACGTCGCCGTCATCGAGCCAATAATCGCTTACGGCTGGGGCTTAGGGCATGCTCCTGGTCAGAAGCAACTACATTACAATTACATTAGCTGCTGGAGGCCCTACAGAGGAGTTTTGCCCAAAAGGTCTGCAGAGGTTACAGAACCATCTCCGGTACCTCGGCTTTGGTCTTGTCGGGCACCCTCCCCCTGGACCTACGTATACAGAAGAATGCGGCTCTCTACCAAGCGAAAAAGGGAAAGTCAACGGCCTACCTGCCACTCGGAAAGGAGCTTGAGCGGAAAGTACATTACTTGGACCGCCCGCATCCTGTGAAGAGAAGAACTATAACATAAGATCTCCTTGAAGGAGAAACCACCGCCTACACGCCGACCGGACCGCAAATCTACACCGACGGGAGCAAGATTGGCGGGAAAGTCGGCGCAGCGTTGACATGGTGGGAAAATGGGAGGGAGGTTCTCTATGATACCTTCACCTTGGACGAGAGCTGCACAGTTTTCCAGTCGGAGATGTAGGCCCTCCACCGTGCGGTAGAGTGAGCGTGTAACAACGGGAGGGAGGACATGTTGGCCGGCCCGGACTGTTTGCACCCGCTTGCGAAGCTGATCATGCAAAACATGGAGAGGATGGCACTGGAAGGCAGGCGGATACGCTTCTTCTGGATAAAAGCGCACATTGGCACACCAGGCAACGAAAGGACAGATGAGCTAGCGAAAAAAGCTGCGCTAAACACCCCACCACAACGGCTTCCCGACTATACCGGGGTTCTGCTTTCACATGTGAGGAACAGCATAAGGAGGGAAACTATCCTGAAATGGCAGGATAGGTATGATACCTCCACAAAGGTACTGTCACGAAAGTCTTTTCCCCGACGTATCCAAGACCTATGCTACGATAAGGGAAATAAGACCTAACTTTTGGCATACCCAACTCCTCACAGGGCATGGCGGCCTGGGGACTTATCTTCACAGGTTCCATCTCAAAGCCAGCCCAGCCTGTGAATGCGACCCGGAGGAGGAGCAGAGTGTGTGGCACGTGTTGCTCAAATGCCCGCGCTTCCAGCTGGTTAAACATGATTTGACACAATTTTTGACTTGATAAGAGCGCACTCCACATTATAATCAGCTGTATGAAGTCACGACAAAAACTCCTAGATTACATGGAGCTTATTGCCAAAACCACAACAAGACGAAATAGCACATTAAATATACATAGTAGAGCAGATGCTCAACCCGGACTCCAAGACCATCCACAAATTTCAACCATCACCGAACAGAACATCCCACTTATACGTGAAATAAACATCCACTCGTACACTCACAAAGGGAGTCCGAGTATAAAACTAAAAGGAGTTGCGCTCCTTATGACTGACCAAACTGAGACTCTGGGTATAGCCTTCTGCGCAGACAGGGCCAGAAACATCACTATATCTCCTGGCCTAGGAGCCTTGTTAAACGGTAGTACGAGGAAGGTCATGATACGGAGGAGACTATACGAAAGTATGCCCAAAGTAAGCTTGGGACACCGAGTGGGACAAATAGCCCGGAAGAATAACAAAACTATCGTGCTATTCCCCACTAGGGACCACCTATTCGCCAATATTGCACGACAGGGCTCGGCTGAAACCCTCCCCCTCCTGCAAAGTGTGCGTAGACGCGATGACCGTTGGCCACATGAAGGGAGAGACCAGGGACCTAGAAGGGGTGCTCCGGGCATCGAAATATCACGAAATCGTGGTATACGAGGACAGAGGCCAGGGCCTGGGATTCCTTCTTACCCCAAGTGTGGACATCAGAACGCGCGAACGCACCCACTGGCGGGCCAGAATATGAACAACTTTGGGTCACACCTGAGGGAGCCACGCAAGCGCAAAGGGGGTCTATCCCAGACAATACTGAATAAATTTAAGTGGCAGTTATACAACAATCGGTAGGGCGTTGATATCCGGTACCCTTACTTCACCGAAGGCAGCAACAACTGCTATGAACAGACTCTTCAGGCTGCTATCGACACCCGTCATGTCAACATGGGTAATACCCTACCCACACCCAAGCCGAAAAAGCCCTCTTAATTAGTCAGGGTTATGGAAGCAAGCTTCCATGGAAGCAAGGTTCGAACACCCTAACCATCCACGAATCCTAGGGTCTAACGAGCGGGTGGTTGTGGTGCGAGTGTCACAAAAGCCTAATAAGATCTACGACAGCATCCCGCACGCAGTCGTCGCCATATCAAGGCACACCAGCACATGTATCTACTATACGGGACGCTGTGCTGATGATGCCATAGTACGATTGATATTCGAAGCACAGGCCGCGACTCCGTGCGACATTATTAATTAAAACTTGAAAATGGCACTAAAATATCGGGACGAAAAAGTCAAAAAGCAACTCCTCCAGAGACTTGAGTCAGACGTGGAGCGACCACAAGTTGCACAGGAGGAGGTCAGCGAAACTCGTCCCACAAGCACATTTTCTAGGACACTACAAGCCCTCAGTCGGCTTTACTCAAATAATATCTAATGAGTAGAATGGCAAATTGTACATAAATATAAAAATAATAATTTTAATTTTAATTTATGGCAGGAACAGCTGCAATAAACAAAATAAGATAAAATAGGAAAAAAAAATGTTAAGAAATAGTCAAAATGTTTGAAACATTAAGAAACAGTAAAAATTGTAAAATAATAATAACATTATTGTACCTGTGAAAAAATTGTAATCATAAATAATATATATGTATAATAACAATAATGATAACAAATTGAAAATAATAATAGTAATAATAAAAGTGACGACCCCATCGCCCGCTGGTGGGGCATTTAATGCCCCTTAACTGCCATAAATGCCCCATCAGTGCAGTCAGTCTCTCTCAGGGCAGCTTGTGGCGTGCTGGCGGTGAGTTGCGTCACCGAGGGTACCGATGTGCTTCAGGGGGGCGTATGCCACCCGCCTCTGTCTTGCCTTAGCCAGCCGGACAGAGTGAAGAAAAGTGAAAGTCGCAAGAGCAAATGCTCGAAGGGTGGAAGTGTAATAATGTCATAACGCCGACGGCGTCTCGATCGCTGTCGCAGACACACCTCTCTACACCCTTAGCCGTTCATACTGATGTTGCTCTCTTCGCACCAATATTGGTCTGCTTTTTGGGGTGCCCATTTAGTGAGCGGCGAGTCACCGCCTGCCATATTTAAATCAATTAGGAGGCTTTGAGAAGGCAGGTGACCGGAGTCTCTTCCATAGCCCGGTTTTCATTACCACCTATATCGAAATGCAATAGGCCACAAACGTTTTGACCACTAATGACAATAGTTTCTGTGCATCTAACGGGGTATAGTTTTTGGCTGCATTTTTCATTGTGCAGATAGAGATTAAACCCAGTTGGTACACTCCACGCACACTTTCATTAAATTTCGCTTAAATGGCCTCTACGCGTTGGATCTGTATCCCCGCGCACGCCTTATAAAGGACCGTGTCTTCAAAGACACGTGATGTAAAAAAAAAAAAAAAAAAAAAGTAATAATAAAAAAAAAAAAAAAATAACTAGCTTAAACAATTAGCAATAAATTCTAATGTAATCAAGTAATATGTAAGATTTCTAAATTATAATTAATCTTAGTATTTAAACACACAAATGTAAATACTAATCATAGATACTAATTAAACATTGTTGTCTTAAGGAATAGTTAGAACATAGATATAGATGGGGCTATGACTGTGGGGGACAAGACCATCTGTCCCCACAAAACGGAGAACAATACCTTTCTCCTGATCGACAAATGATATGTTACTTGTAGAATAAATAATATATAAGGAAATGTAAAAAAAAGACTAACATAAACAAAAAAGAGTGCGGACCAGAAAAACAAGAGCTAAAAAAAAATAATCATAATTGGTTGGTAATACTTATGGATGAAAAATTTATAGGTCAGTTTTGGATAATGGATAATGGAGCTGATGTGAATGAACTAAAAAGGTAAAAACATTTATTAGAACTAAATTTCGGCTATTTCGGCTGCAGAATACATTATAGCATAACATTGCAGTTATTTTTTTTTATAAACGTATTACCAGAATAATATATATTTCATAAAATTTATTGTTCTTGATCTATCATCACCACATGACAAAACTGTCAATGATATAAATAATAAAAACAATTGTGACAGTTAATACGTTAAATTGCAGTGTAGCTGTTTTAGATGTATTTTTGGATGTATTAACGAGCCCATGCTCGTAAATGCGAGTACGTCAGAAAATTACTCCCTTGGGTGGTGTAGAAAACTCGGCTAATGTTTTAAAAGATCAAGTAAAAAATAATATATTAGTGATGCAGAGTAGTGACATTATTTTATTTGTTTAACTGAAATAAAACATTACAAGATCACAAAAAAGTATGTTAAAAATGTATATATCCAGATGACTCACATTTGATTGCTGTCAAAAACATTGTCACATGTTGCTAGTTCTCAAAGATGTTAAACGGTTCTTAGGCATGGTATGATGTGGTTTGGCATGGTTTGGTTGGATGCTTAATGTAAAATAATTTACCTGTGTTTTATGCTTCAAAAGCCTTTGAATAAATGCAATTATGATGGTAACTTGCATCACTGAAACGAGTTACTAGATAATACATTTTCGAGCGCAGAGAATATTTGAGAAATTTAAAATTCTTGAGGCGAAGCACGCTTGAATTGTTCTGACATTGCTCAATGAAGCGTCTCAATCCGGCGCATCAAAGGAGCGGTTTAATTGCGATCGTCTTTCCCCGGCTTTTTATTCACGAAGAAATTAGGCGTGTTTGCGTGCAAAATACGCAACTTCCGAGGCCGAATGTTTCATTAGCCCTACATTTCTCGCTTTCACAACCATATAAAGGGATATGAGCATTTTATTTTAAATTATACATTATAGCGGACCGTTTCGGTAGAGTCCTTTTATTATCCTGTTTTATTAAACGTAACGGAACGAATTGTTTAGATTCAATATTGAATGGAATTCAGATGGGCGTTCTTTGGAGGTTTTGTTTGATTTTTTGCATTCGTGGTCTTTTACGTTTGACTAAGTTTAATGTCAGTAACATTGTGGTGTTTTCGCATAGTGACTATAACACTTGAATGTCTCTATAGTCTATGTGGCGCCTTTGGATAGGCACGACTCAGATCTCAATGGAATCGTAGTTTTTCTCGACTTAATCAAAGTTCACATAGATCAAGTATAGCAGATTTAATTCTTCTGTATTCTATAAAAGCATAATGTGGTACTGTAGCTTATTTGGAATCTTGCTTATTCAGGGTCCTGAAATTCATTAAACCTACGCGCGAGACGATTCAAGATGACTCTCGGGGAAAGCTTATAGATATGGCGTGATGAGCATGATGGCTGCAAAGTTTCTTATCTGCTTTATATCCTTTTTCATAGTCTATGCTACCATGTATCTGTGTCACGTTTTAGGTGTTTTTCCTTTAATTATAACGTAGTTGAAGTATTTTGGAAGGGTTTTTTTGGATTGTGTTATTCCACCCGCCGTCAGAAGCTCAGTTGCAAGTATATCTTTGTTTCCGGTGAAGTGTCCAAATAATTTGTCTGAGATCTGATTAATAGGTAGTCGCGATGTCGTGTACAGCTGCCCATAGAAGCGATCGATTTCGGCGATAAGCTCTAGTTGTAATGCAGTTCTCAGTGCAGTTCACAAAGGACCGCTCTTTTGTTATTAGCTAGTCAGAAGACTGATGAAATTTAGAGCCTCTATTTCACTACATAAAATAAGACTTTCAGTATTGAACCGAAGTATGTTGTGAGTTACAGGTTCCAAAATCTATTTGTTAAGTCGCTGAAGGAGGGACAAATCAGAGTTCTGCTGATCCTTACACTCTGTATCTTCATTATCTAATGCGTAGAATCCGAGATCTTGCTTCCAATCCTGATTCGAACGGGTATGAAAAACAGTGGACCCATCATAAGGACTGTTCACAATCAAGAAATGTAATCTGAACGTAATAGATGAAGTCAGTGTCATTCTGCCGAGCAACACGGAATGCCATCCGGGTTTCGAAACCACTATGTTTTTCAATATTTATCTCTATATTTATACGACGCTCCTTAGGCAACTGGTGTATGCAAATGTAAGAAAAAAAGTATACGTATATGAAGCCTACTAATTCTGCTTTATTTTTTAAACTTCTTACAACAAAACGTAGGTATATTAATCCGGTGATATTCTGGTGTTACAACATATATCCGTTTTTGCAAATTTTAGATTATGTGCAGTTACCAATTACTGCGACCTAAACATGTATGGATCAGAACCGTCATTAAATAATATTAATAAAGAAAATTCTATAAATTTTGTAAATATTATATTGATTAAAATATATATTTTTTATTTCTATTACTTTAAGTTGACTGCCCGATGAAAGATCTTGCTAGTCAAAAGTTGTACACTTAAAATATAGTCAGTTTGTCACAATGTAGAGATAATATAATGTAATTGGTATGGTGTATAATACATTCTAAAAGAAAAGAAAAAAATGTATATATTGACAGTTATTACGTACCTGTCAATATAGGTTAAATATGCGAAAATCGGATACATAGATGAAATTATAGGTAATATAATAATATGGTAATAATAACATGATCACATGTTAATATATCTTATTGTTCGTGCCTATTCCAGGTATTTGATTAAAAAATCCTAATGACTTATTTCATCTACCGCCTTTCAAACTATTAATTCTATATAACCCCGGCTATTTTCTTTATTTCTAGACAAAGCGCTAACGCTTATAATATATTAAAATAAAGGAGTAAGAAAGTTAATTGAAATAGAGAAAAAATTAAGGGACTGGAACTTCCCGGTTTCATTTACGTCCCCACCAAGAAGATCGAAGCTACTTTTTAATTAATATTATATGAAGATATATTTTAATATTTGTATGGTTCATGACAGTAATACCTATTTACAAATAAGCTAGGCGTTATCAAGTATATCACAAAAAAATGAATTTTGATGGCCACATTGACCCATACTTGTTAGAAGTATAACAACATAAAAGGGTCCTCTGTTTTTTCATGGCCCTTTCTCACATTATTCTTAGTTGTCGCTCGTGTCCTTCAAAGAATTATTTAATTTGCCCATAAAATTCATACAATTTTCCGCTTTGATGCAAATTATGTTTTAACAGGCCCCAATTTCTTATTCGTGCTCATGAACGAAAATGCAGAATAACGCAAAAAAGGTCGGCGCTAGCATGCCGGCTCACAATGTTCCCTTTTTGTGGACCTAATTTATGACATGGGCCGTAGTGTATAAAACGGGACGTATACGAATATGCAGGTTTAATTTCACGGTCTTTTGTAAGCGAGAATAAGAGGCAAGTCTTTAATTATAAAAACCTTTCAGTGGTGTGTGCTAAGTTAACAAATTGTGAAACTTTTGCGCTTGTTAGTTTTAGAATGTAATAACTAATTTTCGGATTGTAAGCTATCTAGTGAAGTAAGAGCCTATTATTATGTTCTTCATTTTGTTTATTAGCATAAACACCAGATAAATCTGCTATTTGAAAAGAAGTAAGTAATCAATCGGTAGCTATTCTGGACATGTTATAATTTCCAGAGCATTTTGTCATAATATTACTATTTAACGGGCAGTAAGAAGCAAGCATTCACATACAGAATATGGAAGAAGTAATGCATCTAGTACTAAATATCTGACTTAACATTCTTAAATAAAATCGTGATAAATATTTATCACGGACTAAGGTCCGTATTGATTATTTATCACGATTGCAGCCATTACAACATGGACATTGAAATAATTGTATGATTTATTGGATTCACGGTCTTTGTAAAGAGACTCCACCGGAAATTTAACATATTTTAGGTAAAGCATGGCAAAGACTAAGTATTTGCGAAAACTGTCTTCTGAAAGCACTGCATTACCACATTTGCATAGAACAGAATAGATAAATTTCAGTGATTTTTATTATTTCGGTACCGAATTTTTTTTTTATTTTGTCTCTTTGTGAATTATTCTAAAGTAGAATGGTGAACACTATTTTAAGTTTCCACTTTCTGAAAAACATACATACATACACTCACGCCTTTTTCCCACGGGGGTAGGCAGAGATTACGTCCTTCCACTTGCTACGGTCCTTACATATCTCTTTCGCTTCATCTACTTTCATAACATTCCTCATACATGCTCGACGATTGCGGGTACTTCTGACCTGGCCTTTTTTGAGGACACTTTCGATTTGTTCGAAATATGTTCGCCTAGGTCTTCCTCGTCTCGTGTCTCCACTCACTCCAGCTTCATAAATCATTAACTGAAAAACATGACAATCACAAAGTGGAATATCCTTCAATTAATTAAGCTTTTATTTATTTATTTTATTTATTTTGTTTCCTTTTTTTTTTACATGTTTAAATTATCTTTGGCCTACCGTGGAAGAGCCATGCTTCGGCACGAATTGGGCGGCTCGACCGGAGTGATACCACGGCCTCACAGAAAACCGGCGTAAAATAGCGCTTGCGCTGTGTTTCGTCGAGTGAGTGAGGGTACCGGAGGCCCAACCCCCCTTTTCCCCTTTATTCCCCTTATTCCTCTTATTCCTTTTAAAAGGCCGGCAACGCATCTGTGACTCCTCTGGTGTTGCGGGTGTCCATGGGCAACGGTTATTGCTTACCATCAAGTGATCCGTTCGCTCGTTTGCTGACCTATCCTATAAAAAAAAAAAAAATATCAATAACATCGCCAAACTGTAAACAGTTTGTTGGCGATTAATACGCTCTTATTCCACTTACACTATCTACAATTTACTTACATTTTTCCTTACAATTTTACTATCTGCAATTTTTCTAAAAGTATTGCCTTTAATTTCTTTTTTAAAAAACGTTTATTTTACCACTTTGTTCTATATCTGGCTTTAATTGGTTAAATAATTTGGGTATCAAAAATCTGCGCGTTCTCTGACCAAAATAATTATTACTAACAATTTCAATGTATCTTTTCTGAGTTCTTTCTCTAAGGTTTCTTGATATATTTTTTAATATTTTGAAATTGTCAATGCCAAAGTCTTGAACACATATCAAATATCTAATTTTTTCCTGAATTGGTAATATTTTTAATTTTTTGAACAATATTTTTATAATTTTTGTTACAACTCATTTTAGTTCTTTTATCCACTAAGACATTTTTGATTAATCTAGTTTGTATGTTATCAATTCTGTCGAGGTATGTTTTAAAGGCATAAACGCTTAGGCCATAGCTTATTACTGATTCTGCTAAACAGTAATATAAGGTATACAATATTTTTTTACAAACAATATTTTTTAAAGCACTACTTTAATACTTAAGCACTAGAATATTTGCTTCCTATCCGTCCTGTAGTTATTATAATATTATTCTGTTTTAGGTGACATACCATAACGTTCTCTCAAAATAAAATCCATGTTTTTCTCGTCCAGAACTTGGTTTTAAGTATATTGGAGCTCACTGTCGCTTTTATAAAGAAATACGAGGGAGCAGAAAATTCCCAGCAGAGACTGTTGTCAGGCTGTGAATCTATGAATTAATGATACACACAGCGACACGGTATTGAATTCAAACGGCGCTTTTAAAATCCAATGTGAACGCATGTTTCTAAGACAAGATATGTTTTCTTCAGTTGTAGGCTAGTATTTGCTTTTATTCATCATGCATCACAGCTCATATCCATTCACACCAAAGGACATGGGCTTACCTTACTTTAGGGTGATTAGGTTTTAGTCAACCACTCTGATCCAGACCTGTTTTTTTTATATGAGTACTTTTTCAGTCTGCACTCTCTATTGGTCCGCACCTTTTTTTGAGTGTTTAATTATTAATTTTACATATATTTTAGCATACTTGCTCCAATCTAAAACTAGTTGTATTAGCTGTTGTTTTGCCTTTTATAAACATAATCATAATTTATTCACATTCATAGTCGCCACACTGTTACAATCCTATACTATTAATACAATATACAAAATATTAATTTTACACTTTTTATAGGTCAACAGTTAACAGTTAACAATCAACTTACGCCACCTTACATTCCCAATAATATCCAGACCTGATTAGACCTTTGAATTTCTTCCTAGTTATATGCAGGATACTTCACGATATTTTACTTCGACGTAGGCATTAGATAAATGTACATATAAAATTTGAAAAACTATATACATATATTCGTACATGGTTGATTCGATTCCGGACCTCCCAATTCGGAGACCAGTACCGACTATTGCGCCACTGTATCTTCTAATATTTGCCAATATTTCTATATATGTGTAAGAATATTTAATTATTTTATGTCATTAAAGCTTCATATTCTATTTGTAAATAATATTGGCTTACTAAGTAGGCTTACTAAGTAGGTACTAAGGAAGGCTTATGTTATTGGTTTATTGTTTATTTTATGGGTATACACTCATGGTTAGGTCGGCAAAAGATATACATACATATATGATCGCTGGTGAAAAATACCCAACCAACATAGATCTTTTCCAATAAATAATATACTTAGACTGACCATAAATTAAAAATAATCAAAATATTACCTTTGGATTTGGAATTCGTCATTCGTGTATAATTACTCATTTTCGCGCAAATATTCAATTATTTCTGTGATATTAAAATTGAGTTGAGTGATAAAGGGAACCGAATCGCTGTTTTCTATTCAAAGCCTCTGAAAAATAGATGAAATTTATTAATGTTCCTTTAACCCTTCAATCTGAAAGTGTAAATACTACACCGACAATTAATGAGTGACATTTTATTGCGCTATATGTGCGAGCATGCACGAAACAAGTTTACAAATAATTTTTCCAAGAGGTATATGCGGATATTATTGGGCAACAAATTTACCTCATTTAAATGTAAATTCCGAAGCCTGTGGCGAAGGTATGGCCATTACAGTGCCATGTATATGATACGATTTACATATTAACATATTTTTTCTCAAGTCGAAAGAGAAAAGTTTAATTCAGTACTTTTTATGTATCAATATAGATGTTGGAATTTGAAAATATTTTAATTTATATCATACAAATTCTATCTATTCTTAATTGCTTTTTCTTTAGTTTATAGATTCATATGAGATATATTATGTGTATTTTTGGACAGGACTATACTTTAATATATAGTAGACATGCTTATATCTGTCCCTAAATATCGAAACAAGCTTGTTATAAACGAGAAGATTTTCGATATTTTGGTTACGATTACAAATAATGAACATTTAGGATAAACATATTCTCATATTTATCAATGTAATCCATTAATCGAAATAATGCAAAATTCTACATCAAACTGACCTAAAAAGGGGGCGAAAAAATCCCAGTTTTTTTTTGTCAATTTTAAAATATTGTATCAAATTGGTAACTTAATACTTTACTTAAGCATGTGATTAGTTTTTAGTTCTTACAAAGGCAAATATTTATACAATTACAACTGTTTTTATACAAGGATAAAAAGCAATCATTTGTCCATCATCAATCCAATAAAGATAATTTTATTCAATTTGGATATACTATATTTGGATATATATAATTTTATTTTATTTGATTTGTCAGCTTAAACTTGCAGAATTTGTGCTGTAAAAGACCATCAAGAAAACCTTTCATTTTTTCTCTTGTCATTTGGGAGTTGGCTCAGAACAAAAAGTTTGAGCTTAATATCCATTATAAGATTAGAAAAGTATCATATTATACGATTTTGCTATAGTAGAAATTGTACCGTTTTTACTACTTATACACAATATACATCAACATTTGATGACATTATAAGTATTATGTATATGGTAATAAATTTAGGCCCACAATTGTTTTAATTTGAATTATTATTAACATTGTAGTGACGTTTTTTCATAGGAGTGAATATGAATTTTCTTCAATTGACCGCGTGACGTCCATTGGACTTCAAGTTATTTGTGTCATATTTTGTCACTTATATTTCTATATAGGATAAATATCAACGATGATAAATAAAAATAATTAAATTATAATTTATGGACTAAAAGGTGGTCTATGGTAATTTTTTTCAGCTTTATCAATAAACGCTTATCTTATTTATAGTTTAAGCTGTAATAGTAAAATGATAAGCAGGAAAACTAAAAATAACTACGATAGAATTTGTAAAGAACAATAGTTGAAATTGCTACCATGGTCTTTGAAAAATTATATCTAAATTGACAACGACTGCTTATTATATATGTTATATATTTCTGAAAAGTTTAATTTGCTCTAAAATGTGGGAAAAGTTTACCTATAGAAAAACGAAAAAGATATGTAGCAAATGGATATTTGTTTGCGTTATGCATTTTTGTACTGAACAAAATACGCAAGATTTGTTGTTTGTATGATAATAATTTATGATCATTTGTATTACTAATTAACATAAGCATTGTGTTTTTTTTTTTGTTAATTTAATCCGTTTTTACAAAGTTGTAAGTAAAAAAAATTTTTCACATATTAAAATCTTTTTTTTTGGAAATAATCTCTTGGTGCGCAACTAGCTAATAGGTAATATATATTTTTTTAAATCTATGAAATAGCAGATCAGTAACTTATTGGAAAATTTGGTTAGCATTGCCATAAAGTACCTGTAGTTTTTTGCAGCTTATGCGTTAGGACGACAACTTTATTTCTCGGATTTCATTCATAAACTTAAAAAAATAAAAATAAAGACGCATACATTTATTTCCTTGAATTCATTTTAAGAATTTCTCTTAGTCAATTCGAAATAGCGAGATTTGCTATTTTTTGTACTACGTGCGTTAGATGATAAAGAAAATAATTTCTATGTTTTCATATAGCGTTTGAAACGGTTCACCAATAGTTAAAATACCATTTATCTGAAATTTATGATTTTTTTAAAATACGTAGTTAAGAGTTGGCCAACGGAGGCACCAATTCGCCATACACCATCTGCCAAATTAGTATTGTAGGTGCTTAAATGGACTTCGGTACTACACTGTAAAAATTCATTTTTTAAGAAACAGGTAGGTATATTTTTACTTGTTTACATACGAACATATGAAATATTTATCCAGTAGTATTAATAAGTAGCTTCAGCAATGTCAGAACTGGATTCTTGTAAGCTGAAACTTAATCCATTTGAATCTATTTAAAAATATGTTGAAATATTTAGGTTTATTTGCTGGTGTTACTATGGATCCTCCAAACAGTTACATCTAAAACATAGAATCTATATCTGCATGCTTCAGTTTAAACACTGCCATCAGTGAAACGTT
This sequence comes from Scirpophaga incertulas, assembly GCA_036419045.1. Taxonomy (NCBI): domain Eukaryota; kingdom Metazoa; phylum Arthropoda; class Insecta; order Lepidoptera; family Crambidae; genus Scirpophaga; species Scirpophaga incertulas. The sequence continues at coordinate 10,450,621 of CM071638.1, read as the reverse complement.
ATTAAGAGTTTAAATATTAGGTACAGAAAAATTTTCAAGCCATCAGTTTTACTGAACGCTTATAATTAACAAGCATCGCATGAAAAATATCCACTGCTAATAATTTGCTATTTGAGAATGTCTCATTAACTTTCAGAAAAATGTCTACTAGCCCCCAAGAAAAATGCAAATAAATTTATTGTCAGCCCGTCCCTTGGGGATAACTAGGGAACCGCTATGACGTCAATCGCCGCAAAAATTTCAAATAAAATATCCTTTATTCGGAAAAAAGATTCGCAGTAATTTGTTATTTTAGGACATTGACAAATTTAGATACAAGTAGTCATGTATTTCTTATATAACATTAGTGTATTTTAAAGGTTATTAACGTGAAATAATAGAACAGCGTTAATTCGTATGTTAGTCAGTCATACAACTTTATGTTCTGCGTGCTTAGGCAGTGGTCAGACAGATAAGACTTAATATAAGATGTGCCGTGGAGAGGGCGTCACTTTAATTTATACTCAAAATAATGTTTTATTCAATATGTATAATAGAACACATTCGGAAATGATGATGCTACGTTGTTTACTTGGTTGTGCCTGCAAATTCCAAATTATACAAAAAGGTCCCGGCATAGGCAATATTCTGGCGATTATCTCTGATTCTGAATGAAATCTCCTATCTCCTATTCTCTGCTTATAAATCTTCATCTTCTGAAGAACACATGTCGTGTCAAAACTATATTATATGTATGTAAAAAGTCGCGTCAGCGTTTTCACTATCATTGTCTTTTCTATCCGGCTACTACTTTAGAGCCGCATAAAACATTAATTACCAGTTTGTAATTAATGTTGTATTTAATCCATTGCTATTTGGTAAAAGTAAGATTTAATTATAATTAATTAAAGACAATTGAGGAGTCAACAATCAGGGTCTTATACAGGGTTATAGGAAAAGTCGTGCTAGATCCGTTAAGGACGTGGAGTAAAATAAGTCACAAATGATGGGTTCATTTGTGACTTATTTTACTATGAAACACCCTACCCTAAACTTAACCCATTTCGAGATATTCGACTTTTAATTTTTTTATTGAAAATTGCCGATTTTTAGGCTTCTAAATTAAATTTTGTTTATATTGTGGGTCTTATTATTATTATTGCATGTTTACATGTGTAATAAGATACTATAGAACATCAATTATTAAAATAGTGTATAAGTTAATTGAACAGGCCGTAGTAGAAAAGTTAAAGTTAAGAAATGAAAACAAATATTAGAAAGTTCATTTTTCTTTAAGGGATATTACAAAAAAATATTATGGCAGTTGTTCGGCAGATGTGTTTAAAAATATTATGTATATATATAAAATATTATTCTAGTAAAAAAAGGTAACAGCGTCGTATTTATCCCTAATTACCTCAAGAATTATATTTCTATAATAAGAATTATATTGTGACATTGTTATTTCAATTTAAAGGGGTTGCAATTTTGCTGCGAATTTCACAGGAACTATTTTATTATAGTCAAATGGAACCTGTTACCATCTAGTGGCCAGTTTGCTAATTTTTAGTAGACCGTTGGTATCCAAACTAACAGATGATTCATGAATATTTCCAAAAGATAATTACTGAATTAAGAAAAAATAACGGTACCTACCTACACTACAAACCTATATAATCCTTTTATTTTAAAATAGGAATAGTAGTCATTTTCCCTTTAAGGGTTTAAGCTTTAAAAGCATAAAATACTTATTCAAAGTACTCTTGTAGTTTCAGTAATAAGTCAGTGAATTTTTTTTTCTTTATATAATAAGATTGCTTGCCAAAAAAGTATAGAGTCTAATTACCCAAAAGAGATAGGTCTCATTTTAATCAGTTTTAAGACAAACTGACAAAATTAATTTCCTCCACAAATTAAGGATCGATTACCTTGCTTTACGTTGCCATACAAATGTTGAAGTTCTCTTGAAAGAACGTTTAAAAAGGCAGCCAAGACGCGCTCTGTGTTTAAAAAGGATAAACAGGTCAAGAAGGATGAAAAATCTAAAGGTAGCTGTGTGTATACTGAAATCTTAATTGCGGTAAATATATCGCAAAGACGCAAATATTAGTTAGGAATTATATTTTCATCATACCCCCACAATAGGATATCATCCTTTGTCGCGGGTGTAGGCACAGGCATATGATCGTCCTGCACGGATGATTATATGCTTGAGCACTTAAAACTGCAGATGCAGAATATAGAAATATTTGCACAATGCGGGAATCAGACCCGCAACTCGTAGCATAGTAACGGATCTTTCTACCATTTGTCCTACTCTGCCACCGTGTCGTAATTATTAATATATATTTTTTATCTTTATCGAGGTCAAATTTAATATCATAAATTATCATATTTATTTTTTGATGAGCAACACAGATAATGTTCAAAACAACAAAAAAACTACGTGAGTCGGTATAAATTTTTTATCTCGAGATACAACACAGAACATCTTTAAAATCCACTTCACAGGAGAAATTGCAAAAAATAGAGTTTTAATAAGCCGGAAACAAAGTTTCGGTATTAAAAATTTCTGTAAGCAACGCCAGTTTATTCCAAAGATTATCCAAGAAGTGGTTGTGGAAACTTCGCGCCGCTTTGCTATCTCGGCCTGGCTATGTGCGTTCTTTTCAAGTTTTCAGCGAAGCCAGGCAAAAGTACTCTTAAAGAATTATCAACGTTTCAAAAAATTACCTGTATAATATGCGGTTTCCTAATTGAGAATTCTGAGTTGCCCTCCGGGAATGTTTACGTTTTGTAAAGGAAACCAAAGTAAGTTTTTTCTTACTTCTTTACTACGAGTATATAGTTTTTAGTGAGTAAATCAACCAAAATGATATATTTCAATTGTTAAAACCTTAATTATTATACGCCGTCATTGTAATGTAAATATGCAATTCTACTTCTCATGCTTGATGTAGATTGCGGATTTGACTACTGTCTCATTTCTGTTTGTGACATTCTCCAATAGATGGCAGCACAGTGAGCCACGCGGCGGAACAGTTTCATATTTGATTTTAAAAGGTGTAATGATTAGATATGACTTGGTCAGTGACAGTATTCAGTCAATCGGGAAGAGATAAATAAATCGTTATTTCTAGAAGGTGTTCTATATTGTTGACAACACAATATACTCGTAATCAATTTTAATATACTTTGCATGAATAATACTGCTATACGTGTACGTTGGAATTCCAATTAGATTAATTACTGAAGATCCAAATTAAACAAAATTTTGAATAAGTCCCTTATTTTACTACCAATCTATTGGCCTACTTTAAAATATTTATTAAAAAACGGGTGTGGTATGAATTCGTCATACTAACTTCATCTCCTATAATTTTTCATTTATTATTTTTATACTATTTTTTTAATTATTCCTTTATTATTTTTATATTTCTGTTGCTTAACCTTCACTTTTCATAAAAATCGATTTAACGAATAATGTATAAACAAATAACAATATGACAGCTCTTATATCTTATACATACATTTTTTTTTGTCGCTCCATTTTTTTTATTTTATCCGGCGTTGTGGTTATAACACATGCACTTACGTTTAAACTAGAACAAATTCCTGCAAGTCATACAAAGTAATATTTATTTTGTGCGGGAATCTAACCGACGACCCGATGCGCAGTAACCGATCACTCAAGCGCTGCATCAACCGCTGTCGGTTTCGTTAATATTGTCATTAAAAAGTCAATTTTATCAAATACATAAAACATTTTCAATTTTATTATATCTGCATATATTTCAGGCAAGTTGATCCCTCTTTAACAGGTTGCTGGGAGAGATGTATACGTAAAAATGAGCATTACCCTACTATTGAATTCCGAACAAGTCCTAACAAGACAAGTCGAGCGGAAATCAAATGCAAACTTTTCAACACTCGTAAATCATGTGAATGCCCCTTTAAAAAGATTTGCAGCTCTTATTCAACTCGCAAAGGATAACTCAATTAGACCGGACAATCAGCTCCCGTACCCGATGCTTTCACTCAACGAAACTCGGTCCCACTCTTTTTATTTTTTGCTTCCAGTTTGTTTTGATCTGATTTTGGATACGTTATACATATATGCACGTAAAAGTCCGTTATTTCCTTAGGGTCAACAGAGATCTAAGTAATACGCACACTTCAACCATTTTAATAAGTCCGAATCCGAATGTTTTGTAGAGATAATTGCGATTACATTAGCCCCCTTGTTCCGTTCTTACGTCCACAGAAAAAGGTATGTAACGAATTTTATTATTACAAAAAAAAAATGGATGAACATATTTGATTCTTACATCAACTTCCTTCTTCATTGACTTTAATGTGCGTACTGTTCAATTTCAGTTTCAGAACTGCTAACATCCTGCATCTTACTGCGATCGTCGAAAAATTGTCAATCCAACTTGTGGGAAACCTACCAGTGTTTCTGAGCATGTGTCACAGACCGATATTTAATAGCTTGTATAGTACTAAAGCTGTATAGCTTGTCCTCAAAAAAGGCCAGGTCAGAAGTACCCGCAATCGTCGAGCATGTATGAGGAATGTTATGAAAGTAGATGAAGCGAAAGAGATATGTAAAGACCGTAGCAAGTGGAAAGACGTAATCTCCGCCTACCCCCGTGGGAAAAAGGCGTGAGTGTATGTATGTATGTATAGTAGTAACTAGTGGTAACGCGTCTATCGGACTATGGTGAACCGAAAACACATATGGTAAGTTCATTTTAGTTACAGAATATTTCTACTTATCTCTACTAAACATGGAGTATTCACTATCTAAATATGATCAAAAACTTTGTCATATGATAATTTTGATTACCGGCTGTTTAGAGGTTATGCAACAATTTATATAATCTCGTTATAAAGTCGGAATGTACATGCTAATGTATGATACAAAATGTTGACGCTATTGACGATCATAGAAATGCAAGCATGGATGTAAGCGTGAAATATAAAATTATATTGAAAAGATATGCAGGCGACTTCATTATTAAAATTGTCCTGAAATATAATAATATTGACTATATTTTTTATGTTTATATAACAAAAATATCTATATTGATTGCATTATACAGTAATTCTGTTGACACTAATATATAAGTAAAATTTCTCGAAACAAATTTTGAACTTCGATAAGAACTAGTGAAACAAATATCAAGATTATCGTATTCTAAATAAGTTTGTAATCATTTAAATTCCTATTCACTAGGGCTCAAACTATACAAAAACATTACACACTTACTTTTAAAATAACGTAGGCACTGTCGAAAACTAATCGAAATTGTAATCCGCAAAATGGATCTTTCTCATACAGCATAACCCAAAGTTCGTCGTACCCGAGGGACATTTACTTCGCCTTTTAAGATCGAGTTTTTATTCTACTCCGTACACACGGAAAACTGCCTCGAGCTATTGGTTATTTTATATAAACACTGAGACGAGGGACATTTGACAGGGATGATGGATAGCTTTTTCATCAAAATTGCAACTATCTTATACAGAGGCTTTATAACGAAGCGTGAAATCCCCTCAATCTATCTAAGTACACTGTTACAACTTTAAATTTGAGAGCTTTGAGCAAGTAAAATGAGTATGCTACTATATTGTAAAATACACAATGGCAAGCCTCGTCTAAAGAAGCTAAGTTATTCACGTATGAGAATGAACGTTTTATACTTGAAACAATAAAGGAGATTTTATTCACGGTTATACCTCAAATGAAATTGGGCAATTCTATAGGTCAACCTTAGGAATATTAAATGCTTTTAAACTTACATATTATTCTAGCAGTCTTCATATTAAATTATATAGTCCTATTAGATTTAACTTTTATCAAGAAGGTTTAGAATCCTCAATTTTTTGCCACAGTTAAGGTGATCGTCATATTCCAGCAGCAGCACGGGTTCTGTGTGGATCGTTGGAGATCTATGAAAACATTGTCATTTCGTTGATAATTTTATAGGATGATTATGGTGTTTTTTAGGCTTTCATTACTATATGTCTTTCAGAACTTGAATAACAGCGATATACAAATTATTAAAAACATTAATAATACTTTCCGAAGCATTATTTTTCATGGGTATAAGACGAGTATGTATAATATAATATTATTATAAGTTAAGTTTATTTTGAAATAATTTAACGTTTCTTTACTCAGAAATATTGAAAATGATAGATTGGGTGTATTATTCCATAACTGAATCAATACGCAAAACGACACGAACGAAATACAAATACAGCAATACAAAAGAGATGTAATGAGTAAAAGTGTGAGCGCGGATTAGCAGACAAAGGAAAACTTTGCTATCAGACGCCGCACTCAGATGGTGTTGAATAACTTAACACTTTAATGATTAAACCAGGGGATTGTATTGCTTGCAATCTTTAAAAGTTAAGGACAAGTTTGTGACATAATTAATAATGTTTATAGTCTAAAATTGCAAACGGTTATACCAGTTTATTATTTACTGCATATATTAACCTTGAACTCTAGACAAACATTAATACATCGACACCAAATATTTTTTCAAGAAATAACATTGTATATCGTAAATATATAACAAATATTCATTATATAAAAAGTATTTTATATAATGAAACAGACATTTTTCAAAGAAGATATTCAAGATAGCCTATATGTATTAGATTTATAATGTAATTTTTGAACTGAAACTATTAAACCAATAGTAGAATGTAAATCTGCGCGGAGAAAAACTTAGGAACAAGAAGCGGTACATCTGCCGGAAATATACAAAAGCAAATAACTACTTCTGTGTCAAATTTAGATTGAATCTTCGGTCCCCAGCGACACAAAAGCCTCAAGCTTTATTCTTTATCAAACTGGAAATAATTTTCTTCTCAAAATAAAAAAGACGGAGCTGAAACTGCTTCGAAATTGGACTGACTGCTAAGAATACGGACCGAAACGCTGTTCCACAAATACAATTTCGTCTCGGCGCAAAAGGAAAATCTGTGACTACGTTCATCTCATAGACATATTTAAATAATTTCTTTTATTTAACTATACTAAGAAGTGTTAAACAACAACAACTCAAAAACACACCAAAATAATTTTTAGCGCTTAAATTTCTTCTTAAAATGAATAAAAATTAATAAGCCTAAAAAAGTTTTAAGTCTGTCAAAAAGTACATATTTATTTTTTAAATATACTCACGTAAATCAATTGGCTTTTTTTAACAGTCCAAAATAGATGCTAAACTAAAGACGAGTAAAATTTTACAGAATATCATACGGTGCTGCGAAGACAATCAGCTTAATCCCATAGATCTCCTTAAACGCTTACTGCAATATAAGAGCATCGAAAGACCGAGCCGCTTAAAATAGTTTCGTCTTACACAAACTGAGTTCACGGGAGGTTTGAGCTGGGAAATTAAAAAGCTATTAACTGGCAGAAATAAATCATTCGCTCTCCGTTGCAACACTTGCCCAGACGGTTTAATTTACATCGGAGCTTCGGCTTTGCATGGAATTTTTGCCAAATTTAACGAATTGTTAAGCACACGCTGACTCATGGTCGTCTACTATAGTAGGTATTGAATGGCTGGCCATCATTCAGATGGCGACTTGTTATATGGTACTTATTTTTTTTACAATTCCACTTCAGTTATTGGTTTCCATAAAATTTTTAGCACATTCCTTGTAAATCCACAATATTTTACCCGAAATTGCTGCAATTGAAATAAAAACAGATACATCCCTAACATTTTTCATTGTTCTCTGTTTTGATTCTGATAAAAATCGACAAGGACCCTTTAGATTTTAAGACGAAAACAATGTACAGTATAGGTTAAAACCAAACACTGTGTTTTAACATAAACTAAAATCAAAATAATCTTTATTCAACATAGACCTTTACAAGCACTTATTGACATCAAAACAAACAAAGAAAAAGCTTAAAAAGAACAAAAACCTTGTCCGTACGGTACGAACAAGGAAAAAAATAAAATTGACTCTACACCTGTTCGAAAATTGAGAGAGCCTTCTCGAGAAGAACCGGCAAGAAACTGAAAAAAACCGATATATCTAGTCAGTCTACATATCACAGGTGACATCTGTCACACACAAAAATGATTTAAATACCAATATACTGATAGTCTTAATTAATTTTTTAATCAGAAACATCTATACCTATTCACTTCTTTAATTTAACCAAAAGTGATTTATCGTTTTTTGTTCAGACGCTCATTAATTCATCTTTATGAATGATTACATGTACGAGTATGCATCTGAAAAATATTGCTTAAACACATGATCGAAATTTATATAGAACATACAAAGCCACAAGAAAAAGTATTGACGAATCAGTCACAGCTAGATTGAAACACTTTTATGTTTAATTTTATTTTAATGTATAAAGAAAAAAATGAGAGGAACATATTAAGGGAAAAGCAGTCATAAGAACAGCTTACCTAATCTCAGCATAATACAACAACCTTCAAACGGACTTAAGAGATATATGAAATCTGAAACAACTACTTACCTGTAAACCCGGCTTAAGAATAACGGGTACTCATAAAATGCCTTTGAACGCAGAGGAAAAAATACTTTTGCTATATAAAAGTATTTTGTTACCAATAGGATCACTTCAACAAATCTCCCGTCGAGCGCGCAAAGAGCCAACAATTCATAAAAAACGATTTCTTTGACTTAACTGAAGTGAAAGTTTCAGAAAATGACGAATAAAATTCAATTCCTGTCATAGCTGTCTTACGTCAAGACTATCCCTACAAAGGCGCGCTTCGAAGAAAATGCTTTATTAAATTATATCCCTTGAAATATTTTCTCTCCCCTCATGACTTGTTTTTCACGAGACACGTTCGGTTAGGTACAAACAAGCGTTCGATTGATTCACCAGTATAAATCATCTTAAATATGTAAGCGCCAGCACTAAATTGGCGCCCCAGATGTCTTCGCTGGGATAAGGGTCGAACCGACCACTTGGCATCTTTTATTTTCTCCTCACTCAATCGAACACATAAAAAGGCTTTATTTCAGTGTAAATTTGAAAAATCTGGTACTGCGAGTTAAAGTAAGAAAAGAAAAATATTTGCAGTTTTACTATAACAACATTTGATGCTAGAGCAGGAATAATACTATCCGTATTATATATATTTATTTTCATAAAATAACTCTGTTAGTTATTAATACCAACATATATTGAAATAATCAAAAGGTTATTTGATTTGTTTAATAGAAGCCGTTTGATTAAATTATTGTATATTAATATTACTTCTGTGATTCAGCTTAACTGTAATTAACAAATCACCATTTTAAGCCAGTGATCTTTCCATTTCATGTCTTAGAATCTGTCTTAAGCACATGAATGTTTAATTACCAGCCTTTGCTTGGTTGAGTTTATTGTACCCTTGTTGTATAAATGACATTAATATGATTAAGAATAATTTACTGTAATAAAATGCGTGCAAATATTAAATAAATAGTTACGTTATTAAAAACTCACAAACACAAATTGAACGCTTTTGAATGTATAATTAATTCAAATCCATCTTATAGTATTTTATAGAGTTTTGAATATGAATAGATTAGAAGAAATATAACGTTTATATTAAAAAAAACGTATAATTAGATTTATTATATATTCCGATTAAATTTCATATTAGTATCCTTATTTAGAAAAAATAATTGATTGTATTATATAAATTTCATTTTTCTGAACATTTGCCGGATCAGCTTGCTAGTTAATTACTACAATATTCTAAATCAATATAATATCTATCTATCTATCAATATACTACCTATCTATCTATCAATATAATCGATATCTGAAGAGTATCATTTAATTAGGGACTTGTATCAAACCGATTCTCTATCAACTGCCAATTATACTGCTAATCGGGCTACAGTCCAAAATCAGTTTATGAAAATCGCTATTTTATACGGAGTTTGTTTACAATTACTAAAATACTCCTTATTTATTTATTCGATAACAATAGAGAAATCTATTGGTAACTCTTATATACTTTTTAGTTAAAGGATTACTGTAGCTGTAAAAAAAATATTAATTTAATAATTATGATTATGGCGACTGTCTTAAGTAATCGTAATCGACCGTAAATCTTCTGTACTCAGTTAATAAATCAAACCTAATACCTCCCTATCAACACTCAGTCGCTTCAAATATTACTTGTATTAACTAAATCTTGCAGGCGTGTAAAGGATCAAAGAAGTTCCTTGATGTAAAAAGACGTTTTACGATTGCAATACCAAAAGCTGTTTTAAGGCATTATTTCTGACCATTTCGTCATCGGCATGCTACTCCGCATTTTAGGGCACCCATTCAATTCATCTGGACGTCGTCATCTGGGTTTTCCATAGCGTCGGGAGCGACCCCTATCTATGAGGTGATAATTCAGGGCCATTTGTCAGTGGACACGAGGCTCCATTGCCCCGCCTTCTACTACTTTAGCTTTCGCTGGATTTCATCTCCTTTTTTTTCAACAGAGCGCGAAAAGCATTTCATAAATTAGTGTATTTTTTCTAAATAATTTATAAAACAAGAATAACCTAACAAAATTATGATCATTACAATGGTAATAACAGATTTTTCCGATAAGAGCCTAGAGTTAAATCATGGTCTTACTTTTTCTAATGAGTTTTCTTTTTCATATTAATCAAATTATTACATTGATTTGAGTTTCATAAGATATGATACGAAAGAGTTTATACAATCTCTAAATGTATTTGCTGTATATATATAGAAATTTTTAACATGTATTAAGCCAATACTTAATTCGGTCACCGAATATTATCCCTGTCTAGAAAAAATGTCATTTGCATTACTCACCCTTTACTTTGTTAAGCAAAGAAGGCATTGTTCACTGTCAATAGCTAGCTACGTGTAATAAATATTTAAAAAAATAATTAAAAATATAAATCAAATATAACTTTGATAATAACTAAATATAACTAAATTAAAATCCATAATTAATAAAATCCCCGTAAATAAAATTAATCTTAATCTAAATGTCCAACTTATAAAACTATCCAGTATTGTTGAAAGTAAATTAAGAAGAAAACAAATTTGTGTTTCTAACTTTCCATGATATGAAAATATTAAGATATAATGTTTACTTACGTGTAGTTGTGTACAATAGTCTTTCGAATTTCAACAAAACTAATAAAACACAAAATAATTAACTCGAGCTAAGTATCAATCAATAATTTAATTACATTATCTGACATTCAATCAGAATTTGATAGCAACAGAGTTACATAATCTATAACCTTAAAATAAAAGTTACGATATATCGTTAACAGCGCCATTTATCTTGCATCCTCCTAACCAATAATAAAATCTCCAATAATAGAAACGCTAGACCACTATCCAGACATTAGTTTCACATACTGAACTTCTATAACAAGTGGGCGAAGACAGGGTCTAAATTACATCATCATATAGACATGAAACAACTCTATTTTCCCCACCCGTGAACATGAGCGTCTGAACTCTTAAAAGCTAACGCAATATAATTGCTTTCGCTTCCGGTCGACAAGAACAGCCCTATATAACCTATAGAAATAGACAGAAATCCACCAGGTTTTCGTTTTGTCTTTCAACGACCAATGGCCAATAGGATACATTACATTTATATACAGGGTAAATTAAATTTGAACGTGGTATGACAACGACAACCATATGATTAGAATTTCTGTGTTCAGAATTGAGTAAGATTCGCTCTTTCAACATAAGTAAAATGTGTTGAGCTATATTTAGGGCTATTAATCTTTAAGTATTGAGTTAAGAATTTGGAAATCATGAATAATTGAAAACAAAATCATATTGAGTTTAATATGGGAGTGTGTTTTATAGAAAACTATTTATTAAAAAAAAATTAAAGAGTAATGGAATGAAATAAAACCTTAAAATTGCTAAATACTGCTGATTCGAAGTCAATAAACCACAAGAGTTGAGACTAACTTACAGTACACGGTTACAAGCTTCAATTAATTTTATGGTCGCCTTGTTTATCTTCCAAGTTACTTGACACGCAATAAACTGTAGCTCCCCATTAACAAACTCTAGGCTCTTATCGGAAAAAGTTTAACTTTCTAATTAGAAGTCCCCCAAACATACCCAAAAACAGATACCGTAAACAAAATAACATTTCCTCATTTAAGGTTATGTGTACACATATAGCCAAAATATACTTCTACAAAAAGCTATTTATTACCGTTATATTATAAATAAAAATTCAAATATCATTAAACAACACTTATACAAGGTACAATACAATTGTATTGATAGACAACTTCAATATAATAAAATACTTTTTGATTTAATCTATCGTTCAATGTGATCTCAATCACCTAAATCACGATTGTAAGTAAAAAGTACTTACCTACATTAAAAAAGTACTTACTTACATTTCACCAAACATTATCATAACTTTTATACAAATGTAAAAAAAATTGTTCACAATATCTTTCGTTTTAGTGGACGGACAGTCTAATATCGAGTGATATTACATTTTGTTCGCAGCAAGCCATTAGCCTCCGTGATATGGCGTGATGAACTCGCATAGTTGCCATCTTGCCATCTCAATACATCATCTAGGCCAACAATGACGTCACGCCGCCAAGCTGTCTCCTCTTGCGACTCGTTAAAACAATCGTAATTAACTCCTTAATTTATGACTCGTTTCGAGTCGGCGTTAATTTTGTCCTACGAGACAATGACAACTTATTCCGTCGAGTAATTATATTAGGGAATCGCACAAAACACGCGTCGTGATAATTATGTAAGACTTTGAAAATGCGATTTCGAGGAGTTGCTCAAAAGCCTGTCAAGGAGCTAATAGCATTTAATTGGCGTTGAATGTCGTGATCAAATTATAATGTAATTATGTTGCAATATTGTAACTGTGAAAACAAAGAAATGTCCATGTAAACAAACTTAAGTTAAAGACCAAGAAATTTCTTATTTGGTTTATAATCCTTAATAACTATGTATATTACTAATACTAAATATAAAAGATAATAATAAAATATATTACGTTTGTATTTGTGACTTTATATTTTGATATTTTACATAAAAATGCAAAATACTTTTTCTAAACAACATTTTCCATTCGTATTTCTAAATAGCATGTTGACCAGTATTAAGTAACAGTTGATAAAGTCAGCTTTGAATTAACAACGCGAAGAATACCATAGACATTTTGGATTAGGCCGTAGTATTCACTGGTCAAATTGTCAAGGTGTACACGGCGTGCACGGCTGCTTCGGTGAGTATCTGTGTCGAATAGGACGGGAGGGATCGACACATTGTCACCACTGCGCATCCGACCTCGACTCGGCCCAGCACACGCAGGCGGAGTGCCCCGCGCGGGCCTCCGAGCGCCGAGTCTTGGTCGCAGAGATCGGGCGAGATCTGTCTCCGTCAGCATTGATTGCGGCAATGCTGGCGGACGAGGGAGGTTGGAGGGCTGTAGCCTCCTTCTGTGAAGCAGTGATGCTCCAGAAGGAGGCCGCCGAGCGGGTCGGGAGATGGCCGATCCCGCTCGAAGAAGGCGGCGCCGGGCTCGGTAGCACAGCTGCGGCGCCGCCGCGGGTCGCCGGCGGGCGCGATTAAGTCGCAACTGCTACGGCGACCCGGGATGGACCACGCCCCTTCCGTGGCCGGGGGCGTTGTCGGTGGAGGAGACCGGGGGAGGTAGTGTAGCCTCCCCTGAGGAGGGCTCCCCTCTAGGCAAGGGAGCAGAGGCTGGGGGTTCCCGGAGGTGGCTTGCTGTTCCCGGGGGCTCCCTACATGCCTGAGGAAGGCCATCCCTGAGGTTTTTAGTGGGTAGGCCTCCCCCTTCTGGGAGGAGAGCCCCACATAACCGCCGGCTCGCCACAGCCGGGGTATGCAATTTAATGCATTTTCCTCAGGGAAACAAAAAAAAAAAAAAAAAAAGGTGTACACGGCGTGCATAATGAATGCATGTTCAAGTTCAAGATCCGTTTATCGTTATTTACTGCAATTAATTTCAATTGAAAACGATAAATAATTTCACTATAATAATATAGTAATGCAATAATATAATATAATTTCATAATCGGAAGTATTTTTTCAATTTGTTTTAAGTATCCAGTGACTTGAAAAAAATATAATGAGTTAATTAAACATTATGTTGATTTCAAAGTAATCTTCTGTAGTTCCAGGTGAGATCCCACTTATATGTATAACACTAAAACTGACCTTGACGTTGTGAAAATATTGTTCCAAGATTCGTAAACGACTTGTTTCTAAGTTAAATTGTTCGTTAAGTTAATGTGGTTGGTGTTGTAAATTAAGACATTTAAATTTAAACGTTACCGAAGAAAGTTTAAAATACATTATGAGGTGTTCAGAGAAACGTTTTACAATAGTGAAAGTAAAACTCGCTTAGGTCGATATTTCGAGTTAATGGTCTAAGTTTGAAAAAGTTTGGACTGCGTGTAACCTGATAAAATAAGCTCTTATTTTAATGGTTTATGGTGCAAGATAATACAAGCCAATAACATGTTTTGGTATTTTTTATTATTTTCAAAGATTATATGTTTTGATCGTTCTCATTTTCGCATTGCACATTGCATAGTATATTCCGTATAGTGGCTGATCTCAATATCACAGATACAACGGAGGCTATTAAGCAGTGAGAACCATACACCAGAGCGTCGGTGGCGCTGTGGTCTCGGCACTGGTTTGTGCACCGCATAGAATCGCGAGGCCCGCGATCTAATCGCCACCGTGTACCAATGTGTTTTTCGTTCCGAATTTCATATGTACGTTTATCCGACGCTCCTACGGTGAAGGAAAACATCGTGAGGAAACCTGCGTACATCTGCGAAGCGATTCAAAGGTGCACGTAGTCAACCAACCCGCACTGGGCCAGCGTGGTTGACTAAGGCCTAATCGCCCTGACGTAGTTAGGATAGGCTCGAGCCCCTCGGTGGGGGGTTGTGATGATGATGAACCATACACCATGTATGTCTCTGAGGTCTCTATCGTCATGTTAATGTAAGAATCTGCTACTATTATTTGCATTGGTGACAAAGGTACTGTTTGACCGTTGTGCCAGTCGCCACCCCAGCGGATCATCCGTATCAATTTTAATATTAATTTCGTGCAGTCTTTAACAGTTGCGGTTATTCTTCACTTTAACAATATATCACATTTCACATGGAGCTAAATAAGAGCATTTCTCGCCAGTCACCGTTATTGCAGAAGTCCAATGCTATGGTTACCACTTACGATCAGATAGACCACTTGTTTGTCTACCACTCACAGTAATAAAAAACATACCACAAATATTTTATCTGTGGTGAATAAAATA
Organism: Scirpophaga incertulas; assembly: GCA_036419045.1. Lineage (NCBI taxonomy): Eukaryota > Metazoa > Arthropoda > Insecta > Lepidoptera > Crambidae > Scirpophaga > Scirpophaga incertulas. The sequence continues at coordinate 10,435,274 of CM071638.1, read as the reverse complement.
TTATAAACGCAAAAACAGCTTCGTAAGATTTATTTTATGACCTTCATTTATTTAAGGCGCAACTCAAAGAAATTAAAAAATAATTAGATTTTAATCAAATATAATGAAATGTTATCGTCTAGTAGAACATACGACCGTTTTAATTTGAACCCACCAGTATATGCCGGACACCGGTGCCGATCGACATAACAAAGATAAATAAAGACAAATCGGCGGACAAGTTTATGTTAATCCCGTAAAGGGTCGACTGAGATAAAGTCCCGGGGGATTACAGTGTCGTAACTCGGCTCACAGCGGACACTCTTGACACTATCCCCACAGTATTCCGCGGATTACTGCTAGATTACTATTACCCTCTGTGTGGAGCGCACTAATTGATACTTCGTCATAGAAACTTTCCGAGCAACTAACTTTCCTTGTTCAGTACCAAGCATGGCTTCGTCACTTAACGCCGGTGGGGACCTCTTATCGTTCGGTAGGCAGTAAAACTCCAAGCGTTAGTTAATACTAATGTATTTATTTTTTAAAGTTACATTTACAGACTAGAAATCACCACTTAACTCTATATGTTTTATAATTATTAGTCTAGATTGTAATCCAATATAAATGTAATGTAATCTTGTGTTGAGATGCCTGTAGTTGTTAATTTATTACTCAGTTAAACATCTGGGTACATTTATTTGGTTAACTTAAGCTTAAATACAATTAAATTCGTGGATACTAAGGTGTTAAAATATTTACTTTTTAAAAGGTCACTGTCCATCCTTTTAAACTGGGCGAACCTTCCCATGAATATATCTATGTCACTGTAATTCCTGGCTAACTCATTATAAGATCGCCACATTCTTATGAGAGGACTAGCTGTGCCCGCGACTTCGTCCGCGTGGAATAGTTATTTTGCGCACCTCAGCTGTTACCCGATCTTGACAACGCGACATATCCAAATTTGGTACCATAAAAACGGTCATTGTGACTAAACCTTAAAAGATAGACATATGCCGTCGCGGACTTTTTTTAGATCATGTATAGAGGAATAATTCTTTCATACATATTTTTTGTGTATCTTGAACCGTTTTCGCAGCGCACGCAAAGAAAGCCTTCAAAAATGAATAATTTTCCCCGTTTTTTACACATTTACCGCTCTGTCTTTGCTCCTATTGGTCATAGCGTAATGTTATTTAGCCTATAGCCTTCCTCGATAAATGGACTATCCAACAAAAAAAGAATTATTCAAATCGCACCAGTAGTTTCGGAGATTAGCGCGTTCAAACAAACAAACAAACAAACTCTTCAGCTTTATTATATTAGTATAGATTAGGGTATTATTTTTAATACTCGAACAGTAAATGTGTTTAGGTATTGCGTTCTGCTATGAGTATTGTTCATATATTATTGTTATTGATTGATTGATTCGCTTTTCAACGATTTTGATAGCTATGTACCTCTGGATAGTTCCTCTCAGGTATACAGTAGTATTTTATCGAATTAACGACCAATTTGTTGAAAAATGAAACGGTGAAAACGGTGATGTTATTTTAAAGAGTGGTTTGGAAATTAAACTCTACTCCTAAATATAAATAATCACCACTAACAATGTGTAGATATGATTATATTATGCTTTTTGAAGTTCTTTTAAGCCTTTCGAGCAAAAAGGCAAGCCTAAACCTACAAAATTTATTATTAAGGTTAGTATCTTAGTTTTTGGGCTTATTAATTACGTTTATTCAGTTCTCAGGATTCTGTCGAAATTTTGAAAATCTTTCCTTACTAGACACCTACATAAGCTAAGAAATCCCCGTATCGAATGCATTTAGATAGAGTAGTTTGGGTTGTACTTTCATATCAGTCAATCAGTCATTTAAATCACTATGCAAAAAATATTAAAATGATGGTTTTCAACGTAATCCGTATTATAAATACTTAGTAAATCATTATTTAACTATAGTATTTAGTGTAGTGAAAAATTAACTATTAAAAATAGGTAATCCGTTCTACCCTATCTTATATATATACAACCTCCATGCCTTCAAAATATTTGATTTTGTTAATTTTGTGCTTGCTCGTGGATAGTTGGACGAAATATTTTAAATGTTGAATATAATAGTGTTGATAGAGACAGGTCATTGTTTTACTAAGGAAAACAAGTGATGATAAATACAATATGGACTAGATGAAATATTGTCCTTACACTTTACAAGGTTGAGGTTAAAATAATTGTTTTGTAATACAGACGTCGGTCTCCCAATCTCTTATCTCTATATTGATACTTTAGTCACAAAAGGTAGTACAACTATAGACTCATAATACTTACATCAAAATGATTCTACAGATATAGTATTTTCTTATTTAAATTCACACATATCATAGCGATCTAGAAACACGACAGGGATCCAAAAATAATGTTTTCATATACATAAATGAAAAGAACACTGAAACAGATCTATGCTAGACAGGTTTTAATCTGATGACATCAATAATAGCATGCCATAAAGTAACAAGAAAATTGATAAACTTTCACGACTAAAATAGATTGTACTTATATATAAAACGACCTTCGAACGAGAATTCTAGTAAAACCATACTGATGAGACCGCTTACACAAAAATAATAGTCTTTGACTTTCCATACTCCATTTATTTGCAAATATTAATTTAAAGAGCAAAGAAGCATTACTTTTAACGCAATTAATTACTAACTTGATCATATTTTACATTGAATTATCCGTTTAATTATCTTAGCGTAAAACTACAAGTTTTATAATTTATACCTTATAGCGCGTTAATTACACTGCAGATCATCTTTGAGCTACTAAGGGGATTATTTTCTATGCTCGGGCGTGAAGGCTATTTTAAAGATTTTTTTAAAGAAAGTGTAAAAAATAAATAAAATATGTGCATTTTAAAGTTACTTTGACAGAAAGCCGGCATGAATGAGTGAGCCAAGAGCGAATCTACGTCTTTTCTCCGTGAATAATTCATATAATCCTTTCAATATAGTTGTCTTAAGGTGGAAAGATGTTTTTGTCGTTTTAGCCTATCACCGGCCATCCAGCTAAGGATAATCGTACGCATCAACGCATCATTACACAATTCATTTGTGAAATGGTTCGACGGTTTTTCTCTGAACTTCGGGTCTGTTTTGCAATTCTGTCTATTACCTCTCGTTAACGACCTTGGCGTATCCTTTGCTATCACACTAATATCTCACAATATACGTTTCCTTCAGTAGAGCTAGCTAGCTAGCTAGCTACTTCTATTTCCTAAATTATATTTTACCAAGATTCCTTAGTATGGACTCAATATCCAAACATCAGAACATTCGTTTTTTATTTATTATCAGAGGATAGGTCGGTATACGCCGACGGGGTCGTGGTAGCTGTCCACAAGGGTTCCCATGGCTTCGTCAGGGCGCGATGCAGCTCTCTTTTGGAATGACGCGCTTGCTGCCAGTCGTAGTGGGGGGATCGCTGAGGTTTTTAGTGGGTAGGCGTCCCCCTTGAGACGGAGAGCCCCACATAACCACCGGCTCTCGCGGAGTATGCAATTCAATGCATTTTCCTCAGCGGAACAAAAAAAATGGTTGGTAGGCTATATACTTTTATATCTACTATAAGCAAAGGTCCATACATACATAATTATTTTGTAATCAAAATATATAAGCTAAGTAAGCAATTACAATAAATTTTGAGTGGAAGGCGTGACACAGGACGATGGACGCTGCAAAAAAGCTACTAACTTGCAGCTCACCGCTGGCTCGAGGCATCTTTAAATGGTCCAGATAAAGTCGTAGTAAGAAATAAAGTGTTAACTTTTTTGCTTTTGTTATGCGACTAAGTGAAATTACACTAATTGACCGAATTTGAACATCCCGATTTCGCCGCACATCCATATATCGCACTAGACGATATATATTTGTATATAACATCATTGCTCAGCTACACTTTCGAATACATTTGATAATTATGTCACGTTATAATTACCTCAGTCGGTTAATGAAAACATCTGCTATCGCTTTGACACTTTCTTCATACACTTTTTGACATTTGACACTTCTTTCATAAATATCTCTCGAAATTGTAAAACTATAACAAAAAACCATAATAAATAGTACGGCTCGTAAAACAAATATGTCAATATCATATATGTTCATACACAAACAACAGTAACAGCCGTTATTTATGTTTATACACGATGCACAAAAAATTATTTAAGCTGCTTCAATATTCTAGAGCGGGGAATATATAAAAACAGCGGTGAATGTTTAAAGTAGCGAGAACGCTGATCCGACGTCAATTAAAGCGAGTTTGGACTGACCACAGTTTGCTTAAAACATTCGCAACCAATCAATCGCAATGAAAGTGGATCTAATATAAATTTCACGTCAGTATGGCTATTTATTATTGTTATTAAAGTTATTTTCAACAACTTTAATCACGGGGTACATAATGTAACCGGGGTACAAACACTCGGTCACCTTTATGTCGCTATGCCTGTAATTCCGGTGTTAGTATTTGTGTAATGATGACAAGCATCAATGCCTTAAGCATATGGTTATTAATATATATTTTTTAATCTTAAAATATATATTATATGCCATTAATATACTATGTTTTTTTTTATGTGATAGGGGGCAAACGAGCAGACGGATCACCTGATGGTAAGCAATTACCGCCGCCCATGAACGCCCGCAACACCAGAGGAGTCACAAGCGCGTTGCCGGCCTAAATGTATGTTTATCCGTTACTCTAGATTCCATTAGACAATTGTTATAGTACTTACTTTGCTAGACTAAATGGTGTAATGGAATAGCCTGCTCTAAGTCAGATTATACTACTCGATTTATTATTAGATTATATTATAGTTTATATTATTATACTATAAGACCTTATTTAATCACGTTAATCCACGGGCCCTAAGAGAGTAGATATATTTGTTTTTTTTTCACAAGTTACGTCACGATGTTTTTCTTGACATATAAGCATTACATTATAAAAGTGCAAATGATTCAAAATACCTAAAACACATTGTTACAAGGTATGAATGAAACTAGATCTTAGATGCACTCACTTTTAAAATATTAAAAATTCAAGTGTCAAAGTCATTCTAATTATTAAATGGTTTAATATCCGATGTAAATACAAACAATAAAAGGTATTTCTTTAAAAAAATATATAAGGCAACATCCTCACATGTTTGCTTAATATATATTTTGCAGCTAATACAAAAGGACTTTGTGAGGTATCACATATTCACTCCACGAAGCTTTACACATTAGGAAACTTTCCGAGAAAATATTGAGAAGAAAATTACCCAGTCTCTAAGAGTATTCAGATATTGAACGAAAATTTGTGAATTGAATCTGAAACAAAACAAGTGTTGTTATGCTGTGCGATATATTCTGAGGGACATCCGTAAGCAGTGCTGTGTGAAATCCCAGCGATATCTTCGCGCAAAAACAAGCGAACTAGCTGGTTTGTCGGGAGTTGTCACAAGGCGCATAGTCAGCGAGAAATGGACTAACCCATTTTAAACTAGAATGAATTGCGAGTCGCGGACTGCAGGTTCGCTGGAATGCTGCCCACTATGTACGGGACTTACGGACAATACCCTTGTAGAACAATCTTTTCTACTAACCGAGTTAAAAGCTTTCAAAGTTACACAAAGTAAGTGTAAACATTTGTACATACAAAGATTTTGACTTACTAAACACCGTACTGTAGGGAGAAAATCGTCTGCTTGGGTATCTCAGTCTTATCTATTTTTAAAGCAAGGCAGCAGTATTCACATTGTTGTGAGTTGGTTGCAGATTTGATACGAATCTTTGCTGCTGCATATTATTTTTAATCCTTAGTATCGATAGCTCTATATTAGCGTACGTCATACACAGCAATCTATTCAGCGCCATTGCGTCTATAGCTAGCTAGCACTTCTGTTAGATGTGTCATTTGGAAGATTTTACTCGCATTTTGAAGTTGTTAATTCGGAAAGTATTAAGTTGTCAGATCTTAGATATGCACCCCAGGTACATGTAATGTCAAAATTAAATGCGTATTAAATATTATTTTGCCGGTTGTGAAACACTTTGTATAAAGATTTTACTGTTTATCTTTGCACGAAAGCTTAATTCAATATTGTTAAATGAACTCAAAACCGATACAAATTGGCCATGTTACGGAATTACAAATAAAGATTAAGAAAAGAATGCCATTAACAGCAATGGAATTTTAAAGAAAATCGATAGGAAATGAAGCCCGTTTCCATTTCTACTGATTTTATTTACCAGTCACACCATTAAGCTTAGCTCTTGGTCGGTGCGTAGTATCGTAAGCTACTTATCATGATTTATTCTGCACCTCGTTCGAGTTGCTTCTATTAGAATATCCCGGCTGATTAGTATATTCTTTTTTTTTATTCAATGCCCCGAAGATAAGACTTGAGATGCTTACTGATGGTTATAGGTGTCCTCCAAGGATCTCTACACCGATCGCTGCTATCATATCGTTTTATAACGTTCGATGACTTTATAATCCAATCTAGTTTACCACTCTAGAAAGCAAATACTAAGGTATTTGCTTTCACAATGTTGAAATTTATCAATTATATTTTAGTATATGATAGTGATAAATCCGTCTAACATCATTAGCGATTCATCGTCCTCTTTTATCTAAACCTCTAAGAATGGTAATTTGTTGCACTGATCTAACATTTCAAATTATTATTCTGTGATGACATATTATTATATTTATAATTGCCAATTTTCAGCTTACTGCTAAGTTATACATTAAAATCTTTACTAAATCTTTACTCTCAAAGGAACATAGATTGCATTTAGAATGATCACGAACGTTTCAGGTTTGATTATCCAAGATCGCGTGATTAGTAATCCCATACGAAATTGAACAAATTCACGATTCAATTTTAAGCTAAGGCGTAATACAAAGGAATAATTCTACTCAATTCACATCCTGAACACAATCACGAGTAAAACAAAGGCTCTACCTCTAGCAGTAGTCTGGCTAGAGCAAAATTTATCTTATCCTAGAATACCATTAAATCACATAGGATATCCTACCTTCCTTATCATACAATAGTATGACTTGTGTGCATGTATACAAATGTATTCCCCAATTTAGAACATTTAATCCTTGTCTTCATATATAGCATTTCTTCTTTTCTTTTTTCTTTTTTATATATATATTGTAAACTATTTTCTAAATTAAACATGTATGACATTGTTTTGTATTAGTCAAACTAGCTTAAAAGTTTGTAGTACATTAATTTTACTTGAGATAAAATGCGTTGCCGTGGGATTATTCTGTTCCAACTCTGTTCTGAGAGACAACTTAAAAAATATGTCAATAGTAAAAAAATGTGCTTCATCGTTTTTAGAAAACAATAATGAATCAAAAAATACAGATTGACACTCCAACTAAATTATTAAATTTAAAGCCGTGCGAAATTTGTTTATAGTTGTTTTCGAAGCCCAAGAGCTCTATGTGGCCGGCAAACTGGCCTCGGAAACGCCCCGGTAACTGGGCTCAAACTACCGCACCAATATTGACTTTTACTTCTTAAAACTTCCTGATCCCTCCTTTCTAATTATTTATTTTCCGACTGCCTTGAAAATCGATATTCAGCATGTATCGGATTGGAATACTTGAACTTCCTATTCAATGTAATATTACGCAATATGTCCACGCAATACAGTGAAAGGTTCAGTTATAACTAATGTCAGTAGATAATTATTGGGTATTCCAAAATAGTTTTTATCAAACACCGAATGCCTAAAGCTTATAAGGTAATCATGATATGGATGAGAGGACAAATGGGATTTCAAATGTAAAAAAAATCCCATTGTAAAATATATTGAAATATTGTTTGATTGAACCGAAGTTCGTTTATACTGAGAGATACTCAAAAAACAACAACAGGCCAATTCGATACAAACAAAAGAATCAATCGAGAAATTCACTAAAATGACTACACATTTGCTCTCTATCGTCAATGGAGTCGAAATAGCGTGACAAGTTACTACCCAACACAATATGTAGCATTGATTATGATTCATCAATATTGCAAATATACTAAGCATCACATGTGGCGAGCTGATTAAAGTAAGTGAAAAACAAAAGCTTCATATTGCAGTTATGATACCTATAATTAAGCTACGTTAATTAAATTAATTTAAATAATATTTAATTTACCGACAATTATGATATCAAGTTTCATTCCAATTATGATATCTATTCAAATGCGCAGGTGCTAAAGACGGAGGAGGTTTTGAAGCCTTAGTAAGTTATTTCTTATTATAAGATCACAAAAGCTTGTGCTTTGATGTACTACATAATAGACATAAATACAAGGATTGTTAGAAATATATTTATATTTTTTCTCAAATATTCGTCTTTAGCACATGAAAAATCAAGACTGATTTTCATCCTCATAAGATCAGGCGATCTGGAAGTCAAATCCAAGTCAAAATCTAGTGCCACAGGTGACAAAAGCGTTACACAACCGTCAAAAAGTGTGTAGTAAGTAAATTGATTTATGGAATGAATTTCACAAACATGTGTTAAAACATATTATTCAACTAATATACTAAGCAGTTATGCTTACGAGCGTTTTAAAAACGTGTTGACGTTCTTACAATTTTATAACTACCACATCGTTAATAATTTATTTGTGAAGGATAGAGGAGAGTGGACGAAGAAGACATATTGCGCCGACCCAAATAAATTTGGGAACAGAGCAAGAGAAAGAAAAGAAGAATTTATTTGTAAAGGAATTTGTGATTGTTAAATGAAACGAAAATATTTTTCTTCTTTGTATATAAAATCAAGCATGATAATATGGGCCATTTCACGTAGAAATCTTAAGGAGGCACTACCTTTGAAATTGTAGTAGAGATTGTCAATTGATGTTTTTTTTTTCATATCAAATTTGAAATCAGTTACCAATCAGATTTTTATTTTGTATATTCAGATATATGCATATTACAGTAGAGAAAAGCATATAGCCAAGGAAAGTCGAGCCGGTCCCTTACTTAAAAAAAACGGATTTCACTACTCGTGACAAGTCAAGCGATGCTCCTTTTAAAAATGGCGGCGCTCGACATGTTCAATTTTCTGATTGACTGAATTGTGACTAATGCTTGAGAAAGAATTTGAATTCAAACTTTTTTGAATAAACGAGAATCAGCTCCCTGGGCTTAGCAGTACATTTTGTTCGATATATGATTATAATTTATATTAATATGCAAACCGGTATTAATTACAATAAAAAAATTGTTATCGGTTAAAACATAAAATTACAGTACACAGAAATTTCACTGCCTTATCGTATTTTTAAATAAAACAACAATTGAAGTGCGTTATGCAACAGACATAGATATGAGTAACGAACCCATACTGACAAACCTTGATATAGAGTTTCCCTCCAGCGAGCAAGCATCAGATGATATAAGCTAACATTTATGATAATTAAAAAAAATATATATTACCTCGGACGGCAATTACATTCTTGTGTCCTCTTTAATTATGGCACGATTCCAGGTGAGCGAAAAAGCAATGCTAAATGTTGAAGTTATTATGAAATGGTTTCATTTGCTAAAATTTATGAGAACGTATTAAGTTTTTGTCTTTATTGTGATAGCTTTTGTAGATTACCCTTACTATGTTTTCAAATTTAATTTAGTTTATGTTACTTCTCGTGACTGAAAGAATTAATAGTTTAGTGATTAAATATAGTCATAAATTTTGAATATAAAAGTTTTATGATCATTTTGTCAGAAAACTATTGATGAAACGCTTTCCAGTATGCGAGCGCCACTTAGTAGTCTATAGTCTTACTACTTTAACCGTGAACAAACTTTTTTCTTTTTCAGGATTCTATTAACATGTTGAATCAGTTTTCTCGAATTGCTTAACAAGTAAAATAATTTAGTTTAATTAATTTATTATTATGCTGAAAATTAACCGTAGACGGTTGTATAATAACTTTAGTCATAAAAGACCCACCAACATACTTACTCAAAGATATACCAGCGTTAACGTTAATATACAGGCTTGTAGATCCCATTAAATTTGATTAAATAACTACGGCGAAATGCCTAACACAATTCAGTAATTAAAACGCACGGATATCCAATAATCGTTCGATCACGCTCTCCCCTTAAATATCTATCAATCACATATAATTGAATTTGAAAGTTGCTCGCCGCAGCGGCCGAAATATGCGTTGTACATCCGATAAAACATGAACACTTCTAAATGGAAATTCCAGACTTAGCTTCGTTAACAGGCTAACTTTATTCATTAGCGTGTATTGTCTACCGAATTTATTCGTCAGGTTGAGCGAGGCCAACTTGAACAAGGTTTTCACTTCTTGAGACTTCACTAAATATTTTCCATCGTATTTTGTTTATCTAAGCACAGAAGACTGCTCGTCTCGCAATTTAACATGAGTTTACAACTTGGTGCCACTTCTTAGAATCGTATGCTGTTGTAATAACTTGCGAAAGATCCTGGATTTTGGCATTAACTTTGTAAGCTTAAGACGTCGGAAAAGTGTGGAATTTTTTAACAGTTGATTGTGAAGCGTAGTAGCGTTAATGGGTCTTAGGAGTTATTACTTCGATGACAGTTGCTTAATTGCCAGAATACGTTTCACGATGGATTCCGATGACGTAAGCTTTGTCACTAATATTGTTAAAGTCAAAAATATAGATTATACATTTAAGTCATTTTATACCGTTTGCCTATGCCGTGTACAAGCACATGTGAGGTGACTTCCCAAATGAGTATTTTACCTCGAACACTCCCCATTATCTGTCACCTAAACAGAATGAATCGTGCGCAGCTACATTTCTTCGCTTCGCTTTATACCTAGGCTATATAGGTATACTCTTATACACTCCACTCTTATTTTTATATTAACTTCCCTAGGTAAGGCCATCCCTGAGGTTTTTAGTGGGTAGGCCTCTCCTTTCTGGGGAGGAGAACCCCACATATCCGCTGGCTCGCCACAGCCGGGGTATGCAATTTCAAAAAGGTAGCTTAATTTTCAGAAGTGAAGTTATGCGGCATATTCTTGGCCTATCTACTGCAGTGTCTCACGATGAAGAACTATAATTTATATGCTATCCAAACATAACCACATAAGGAGGCTCAAAGTCATCCAAAGGGTAACGAAGCTAGTTTTCTCGGAGTATCTGAACGATTGAATGAGAAATGACGATATCCCCGGATGAACCACTGATATAACCTCGAGTGGCCGTGGTCAGTTAATCATACAAAACATGGAAAGTATTTCAGTCATGCAAAATTATATCATTACTTTTTAACAACTTTACTCTATCGCACTGTATTTTGTATTTTATAATTATAGCATAGATCCTTGGCACATTCACGTATCAATTTCTAACACATTTTTAGAAACTAGGTTGCTCATAAATTTAATTGGTTTCGGTTTGTTTAATTAGTGTAAATTAAGTTCATTTTGTCATTTCTCAATTATTCATTCAATAATTCGAAAAAGTAGTTATAGTAATAACTACTTTTTCGAAGGTTATTTGAATGAATAATTGAGAAATGACAAAATGAAACACAAGTCTTTATTTATTACTAAAAGAATTTTATGTTCTAACTTACTAACCAGAGGAGTCTTTATTTGTCCAATAAATAAGTTAATCCAGTAAAATATATTCGGAACAATATTATCAAACCCGAGCCCCAAAACAATTACGGGATCCGTACAGTCTCTTGAAGTTTAAATTGGTGACCACTATTTTGTATTGGATACTAGTTTGAACTAAACATTGAGAAAGTTTGCTAGCTTGGGTTGCAAAATAGTGCCAGTATTAGTATGAATAAAAATAAATATATATATTAATATTTTGGATAAAAGGCAGTTAAATAATATACGTGTAACTAATGAATTCTAAATCCATTCATTATTAAATATACTGGGTCTAAAATTATGTTTTAAATAGGTACCATTTTAAATATTAATAATTAAGAAATAACATGCATAAGAAAACCTTTATTCAAATTTTGCGTCAGTCACAAATACATAATATTTGATTTCCTTCATTTACCTCAATGCTGATTTGATTTCCTTTATTTATCTCTATGTTAAAAACGTTGCGTAATTTTCTTTCACGTTTACATACGAAGACTCAACTCAAAAGCCTCCTGTAAAGTTAGTTAAAAAAGAACACGGCGGACGTCCTTTACGTTGACCAGACCCTCGCAACTCTTCATTTTGTGAGAAATTCTTTTCAACTCTATTACGCCCAAGTAATTTGTTTTACTTCCCTTTGAAACACCATCGAAGCTCGCAAAATTCAAACTTTTTTTATTTGAGTAATCGGAGTATATATTGTTCAAGGAATACCCTAATATACTATTTATTTGCAGTTAGAATAATTAAAACTATTAATGTATTTATAAAGCTGGATTCTATCTTATTGCATACATACATGCATATGTATAATTACTACATACATGCATACATATACGCTTCTTTCCCAGGAAGCTAGGTAGAGATTACAGGTCTTCACTTGCTAAGATATAAACATATTTCTCTAGCTTCCTCAACTTTCTTAATACTTTCATCGTCGGTTACGTCCTCTCGACCTGACCATTTTTCAATATATCACCTATTTGGTCCAAGTATGTTCGTCTAAGTCGAGTCCTCGTAGTTACTATCTCTTGCAAACATAAATCCCAGATGCACAAACTCTTTCACTTGCAGTCATTTCCGATCATATCCTTACATTTTGGCATCTTTGCGTCACTTTCAAATATCATCACTTTCGATTTGTTATCGTCTAGTTCCATTTCTTTTAGTTCTAATGCGCTACACATACAGAAAATCATGTCTTGTAACCTCCTCTGACGATGCCAAAAATATTTCATCGTCAGTATATAGGAAGCATTTGACAATATAACTTATTCATTCTTAATCCCCTGTCATAATTTTTCAAATCTTTTAAACAGTCATCAATAAATATATTGAACAGCCACGGTTAGGCTACACATTCCTATCTGACACTTTTTTCGATATAAAACTAGTCTATGTGTTTTATACTTGGCTGCCTGCAGCCACCTTGCGCAGTCCTACGAGGGGAGAAACATCCCCTGGAGACGTTTTGATTTTTCCCTGAGTTCCGTAATATTGCATTTTGAGATGTATTTCCCTGCTCTGGATTGGTTTACTAACCAACCACGTACCTCTATTCTCGAAGGAACCTTGAGGTACGGGTATTTTTATTGTGGGTTACTTCCACGCGATACGATACTCACTGTGCCAGGCTCTCAGCTCGCTCGATGTTACTAACATTTTGGTAGATATAAGAGATAACTCGTATTTATTTAATTCTTTGTTTTAATTTAATTTAGAAAGTTCTTGTTGGAAATCCTTATATTATAATGTTTTATAAAATATACAATTATAGAATCAGTTATGTAAAGAATTCACTCAATTCGTGAACCAGCAAACTTCAACTGGAGCTGACTGGTGCCATTCATAGTCGCGAATGAGTGCCTGGCAAGCTAATGGGCTTAATAAATTTTCAGTTTCAATACTGGAAATGCGCACGCAATTCTTAACAAGTTTGTATTAAATTATTGGACCCTCAGAATTTAATCAGTGATCATAATTGATTAAAACTTTGAGAATCGTGTTTTAATGAATTATTATATAGAATTGAGGCATATTTTGATAAAATACCTTTAGGTATTTTATCAAAATATGCCTCAATTCTAACACTAAAGTGACCTCCTCTCTCTTACACTAAAGTATAATTTAAAGTATACTTATTAAAGAATATTAGGAACTAAAACATTAACATCTATGTTGGGCTTGAATTGGCTTCTGTGGGTGAACACGTTTTAGAAGAACTTACTTTCAGTACTTACCTTCAAATTGAAGTGCCAAAGTAGACTTGGTTGAAAAGACACTGAAGATTTATTAATAACTCCTCAATAATAAAGACGTTGTATATCTACTCTTGGAAAGAAATCTCTCGCTATTATTTATTTTAGATTAAATGTAACGGAGATTTACTAAAATTCATAAATTCTTTTACGTCACCACGACGTACTTATTAAGAAGACACAAAAAAGAATTCGTTCCATACATACAATAAGGAAATCGTATGTATTCTTTGAACTCAAGTCTTTATCATGGATAAAGGTGATCGATATACCTATGTTGCTAGCTAAACCGCTATGTTTAAATTCTTAGAAGTGTGCAATAAATAAAAGTAGTGTGCCGGAAACGGCTCAAAGTGTGAAGAATTCTTTTCACAAGGGCAGGCTTGCATGGTGAATTCCAACTGAGGTGCATTTTTCCAGCAAGTGGCGAGTTCGGTGACGAGCTTAATCGACTAAACTCTATTGTGAACTGCGGACAACAATAGATTACTGCCTATCTGGGTTCTGTGCATTTGCCAATAGATTTACGGTTCGTGATCCCGCTTTTCAATATTTTGAAACGAAATTATAAATATTTACTTTGATTAATGCAAAAATTGCTTCTCTTTGGGTTTTATATTAGAATAGCTTTATTGGTAGCTGCGAAGCCATCATTTATCATTATCCAAATCATCCTCAAATCTGTAATAAAGTAAAAGGCTGCCTATTTTTAATTTATTCCAATCATCTATATTTGTGAATAACCATTGCGTGTATCCATAAAACATGTCAATAAATGTGGGTGTTCAAAACAACTAACATGATTTCTTGACGAATTTCAACCTTAGTATTCATAATTTGCGAAACATTCCAACTGTATAAAATTAATAGTAAAAATTATTATAAGTTAATGAATACCCGTTATTAAAAGTATACTTAGATACAGTAGAAGAAGCTTAACTACTTATGTACAACTTGAAAGATCAATTGTGAATGTAATTGCATAATAAAGAATTCTTAAATTTACCCTATATTCACATTTATTAACGTTGTAAATATATGCAAATGCTTGTTGTACTTATAAAGGAGTATGCCCATTCGTAGTATCACCTTTACTCGTCCTTGTGCCTTAACCAAACTAATACCAAAAAATAAGTAACAATTTTTAACAAAACTCTGCAATATACCAAGCCGAAACTTCGCCGGAGATAAATCCACATAATAATTAGTAATTATTTCACTTCCCCTTCATTCGCCGTGTATTTTTATTGATGATATTCTAATTTCATTGATAAATAGTCTCTTCGGTATTGCCATATATTAACGATCGGATCGATTGGTCAAAAATATATTCGATACATTCTACTGTCCTCTCGTGAAAGGGTAAAAGGAATACCAAAACAATTAATTTTCTTTAGTCTTTTTTCAGCTTTCTCTAATATTTTAGTCATTATTCTGCTATTTGTAACGAAGACGAATCCGCCAACTAGATAAATTAATCCAGCCGTTTTTGAATTTATTTTATGTAAAACAAAGATGTTTTTTTATGTAACTAAATAGAATACGCATTACTATTACAAAACTAAGATTCCAATCTGTGATCTGTCTATACATAAATATACATGGTTTTACATACTCATCAAGCTGATCTCAGAAATATTAGCTTGTATGTACATCATGTTGCATAGAGGTAGCGTAATGAAAAACTGATAATGCGCAATTGTTTAGGAATCACAATAGATAGGTCGAGTGTATATTGATCAATATCTGCTACTTTATAATTTAAAACCAATTTAATTTAGTAATATTATCATTAAGTCATTTAGTCAGGAGATGGTAACTGTTATGAATGACGCTTTAAATGATAAAGGAATGAAAGTGAACGTAAGTAAGACCAAGGTATTGGTGTTTGAAAGAGATATAAATATGACATTGTGTGACATTATGATAGAAGGAGAAAAAGTAGAACAAGTAGAAGAGTTTGTATATTTGGGATGTATGTTTACAAGGGATGGAAGGTGTGATAATGATATAGAGAAGCGAGTGAAAGCGAGGTAACATGGTGAATGGGGCCATGCATACGTTTCTGAGTAGTCAGACAATTTCAGAAAAAGCGCGACTAGCAGTGCATGAGGGCGTGCTGGTCCCAACATTAATGTACGGAAGTGAAAGTTGGGTATGGGAGAAACGACATGAAAGCAGAATAAATGCAGTAGAAATGAGAGCTTTGCGGAGTATGGCAGGAGTAAAACTGAGTGACAGATTGTAATAATGAAGTGATTAGAAAGAAATGTGGTTTGAAAGAGGATATCGTGACAAGAATAGAGAAAGGGATGTTTGGGTGGTTTGGGCATGTGGAACGGATGGATGAAAGTAGACTAACCAAAATGATTTATGAAGCTGGAGTGAGTGGAGACACGGGACGAGGAAGACCTAGGCGAACATATTCGAACAAATCGAAAGTGTCCTCAAAAAAGGCCAGGTCAGAAGTACCCGCAATCGTCGAGCATGTATGAGGAATGTTATGAAAGTAGATGAAGCGAAAGAGATATGTAAGGACCGTAGCAAGTGGAAGGACGTAATCTCTGCCTACCCCGCGGGAAAAAGGCGTGAGTGTATGTATGTATGTAAGTCATTTAATCAATTTAAATTAAACGTGCGATTTATTATAATCGAGTAGTAATTTTCACAGTGGTGAAAATTATTATTTTCACCACTGTCTACTAAATACCTAACATTTGTAGATTCACAAAGCAAAGGATTTAAGCAAAAGCATAAGACAATATTCTGCTTAAGAGTTTCTTTATACAGATAGCTAATATCATGTTGCTAAAACAATTATTTTTAAATTAATTAATTATTTTATATGAATTATTGGATAGTTGTAATATTTATTGGATAAGATAAGAAGATCATTTTATAGTTTTAATCTTCTACAATTAAATAGGTATTATCAAAAATGATGTCCGGAGAAAATCGTAATTTGAAAGTCTTTGGTGTTTAATTTCTATTTTACCCATCGAAATAGAGTCAAATAGTTTTTAATAATTGAATATATAGTTAAAAATCTACAATATGTCATAAAAAACATTATGGTACAAAATCATTTTTGGCGATACTAAAGTCCATACTACAATGGGCATTCTCCTTTACTAACTACCTACACGGTAGTTATGAGGTGTGTATTTTTTGTATTTATTTTGTGTGTGTATTTTTTTCTGCGTAAAGGTCTACAACGCACGATTAGTTATTTTTTGTAATCATCATATACTGTTGAATATAATACTTACAACCACTGTTTCTCGAATATAAATCTGTACTAATACATAATCGTGTGTCATTCAGTATATGTACACTATTGTAAAAAATACTGATATTTAACCTTCGATTCAACGCTCTTGTTCGTATGTATATTTGTAATATCTTTCAAATTTTTTTACATTGTGGTAAAATTTTGGTTATTCCAGCTTTAGTATTTTATAGAATTGACCCGTTGTTATTTATAAATATTGACTTCTTCATTCATTTATTTTTATTACATTATATATTTTTGACTATTTTGCGATCCTTGTTTATATTTCATTATTATAAACTTCACGTAGGTATTACTTTTGCCTCAAATAACTTTTCGTATGCTCATTTTATATTAATTTTTTTAAATAATTCATCTAACTCATTATAATTTTTAGCGAACTGGCGGCATATAATGTTCGTTTACCTTGAAAAGGTTTCCAATATAACAAGTTAAAAGATTATGGTGAGTGTAGTCCTAATAAGCTCTGAAGTCAAATCTGAAGTTCCTTACTATTTTGGTTGCGGAATATATGAATATTTCCCGTGGTATTATTTATAGAAGGAGTACGATAAATAAAAACAACTTTTGTATGTAAATATCGCGCGAAAGACAGGAAGGTATGCGTCGCAGGTAAAACGAATTGTTTACGTCCGAGCTAGGTGTAGGCTATTGCGTACTGGCAAGCGGTCGCCGGGAACGTCGAGTGTTCTATTCGCAGAAACAGGTTCGCGGAGCGATAAGCAACAATAGCAATACGTAAGGCGAATTGCACATCTTGTGCGATGCGAACAACTAATATATTATGCGGACTCGACCTCCTGACATACAACAATGATATTTATGTAATGTAAATATAAATATAATGTATTGTATAAGTATATTAATAATATGTTTTAATATATTATATAGATATTAGCTAGAACGTTTTTAGATATAAGTTGATACGATTGTTGTTTTAATTATTATTATAAATAAATATTATAAGTGTAGTATATATATAACATGTTTATATATAAGTTATATAGGTACACCACATCACTCCCCCCCAGAGACCGTCCTACGGGCGATAATAATCTGGAGCTTTAACTCGTCTACCAAAACGCGTAACTTTTTGTTCAGTTATGTTAGTGGGAGTTGTTGGGGATAATGATTTTTCATTTGAATTTTGAGTAAGTGACAGTATATAAGCTGGTTTGAGTCGGTCTATGCTTACTGTTATGGGCTTACCTTTGATTTCTAGTTTGAAAGTTTTATGTCCTCTATCCAAAACTTTGTGCGGCCCAGTGTATGCTGGTCGTAAGCAGCCACGCACGGTGTCATCGCGTAAAAATACGTGACTAGTAGTAGCCAAATCTTTATAAATAAAAATTTTACCAGTACTGTGCCGAGAAGCTGGAATGGGTTTTAATTGTTCTGCGAAAGATTTGAGTCGCATTGAAAAATCAGTGATATCGGTGGTGGTTGATAGGGTAGGATGAAAAAATTCACCGGGAAGCCTTAAAGGTTCGCCGTAAACTATTTCAGCTGACGAACTATTCAAGTCTTCCTTGAAGGTGCTTCGAATTCCTAGAAGAACTAATGGAAGGGATTCCGTCCAGTTTATATTTGCGTGACAAGTTATTGCGGCCTTCAACTGGCGATGAAAGCGTTCTACGAGACCATTACAAGATGGGTGGTATGCAGTGGTTCTACGATGTTCAAAACCGAGCATTTGTGATAGAAATCTGAAAAGCTCAGATTCGAATTGTCTACCACGATCTGTTACGATGATGGTTGGGCAACCGAATCGTGATATCCAGTCTCGCAATAGTGCTTTCGCGACAGTCTCAGCCGTTATGTCTGGTATTGGTATTGCTTCAGGCCATCGAGAAAAACGATCGACTGCTGTGAGGCAATACCGAAAACCGTTCGAAATAGGGAGTGGCCCTATTAAATCAATATGGACATGCTTAAATCTAGCACGCGGCAAGGTAAATGTGCCCAGCGGTGCTGATACGTGCTTGTTTATTTTCACTCTCTGACATTGTAAACAGTTTCGTGCCCACTCTCTGCAATCCTTTCTAATACCTTTCCAAACATATCGTTCTGCGATCAGTTTGGCGGTGGCATTGCTACCAGGGTGGCTAAGTGAGTGAAGGTTGTCAAAAACCTGTCGTCGCAATATTTTCGGAATGTATGGTCTGGGAGTCGGCGTACTTGTATCATAATAAAGTTCATATGGACTTCCAGAAAGTTTCATTTTACTAAGCCGAAGTGAAGTATTGTCTTCGAGAAGTAGTTGTAACTCTGGGTCGGAATCTTGAGCCTTAGCAAGAGAACTGTAATCAATATTCATCTCCAATTCTTCTATGCGCGATAATGCATCGGCCACAATGTTATCTTTGCCGGCAATGTGTTGTATATCGGTGGAGAACTGTGAGATGAAATCGAGATATCGATACTGCCTAGGAGAAACATTAGTCTTTCTTTGATGAAAGGCAAAGCTGATTGGCTTATGGTCAGTAAATATGGTGAAGTCTCTTGCTTCCAACATATGACGAAAATATTTTATGGCCTGATATATGGCAAGAAGTTCGCGGTCATATGGGGAGTACTTCCGTTGTGAAGGGCTCAACTTGCATGAGTAGAATGCAAGAGGTTGCCATGCGCCTGTTTTTCGTTGCTGAAGAACAGCGCCAATAGCGACATCGGATGCATCTGTGGTAACAGCCCACCGAGCTTGACAATCTGGATATACTAAAAGTGTGGCATTGCAAAGGCTGTTTTTGCAGTCCTGAAAAGCTTTTAATGTGTCGTTGTCAAACTTGATTCGGTGATTTCCTTTAACAGAGCCAGTTAACAGAGCATGTAGTGGACCTTGGATTTCTGCTGCATGAGGAATAAAGCGCCTATAAAAATTGAGCATTCCAAGAAATCTTCGAAGCTCTTTTACGGTGACTGGTGTAGGAAAGTCTTTTATGGCTTGCACTTTATCGTCTAAAGGCTTCACACCCGCGGATGATATACGGTATCCTAAAAATGTAACTTCGGATGCACCGAAGACGCACTTAGCAGTATTTATTAAAATGCCATATTCGGACATTTTTGTGAAGAGCTGTCTTAAGTGAGCTTCGTGAGATATAATATCCGGCGAGTAAACTAATAGGTCATCTATGTACGGGTACACAAAGTCCATATTCCTAGTCAGCTCATCTACAAATCTTTGGAACGTTTGACTTGCATTTCTCAAACCAAAAGTCATGAACGGAAATTCATATAGGCCGAAAGGTGTTGTAATGGCTGTTTTGGGAATATCGTCTATAAAAACAGGTATTTGGTTGTATGCTTTCACAAGATCAATTGTAGAAAAGATGTTGCAACCTGATATGTTATGTGTGAAATCATGAATATGACGAACTGGATAACTATCTGGTATTGTTCGAGCGTTTAACTGTCGATAGTCGCCACAGGGACGCCAGCCGTCTTTTTTGGGTGCTAAATGCAACGGAGAAGACCAGGGGCTGTCCGAGGGTCGAGCTGTACCGTTTTGAATCATTAAATCGAACTCGTTTTTGGCTATTTTATATTTATCTGGCGCTAATCGTCGAGGTGTGCTAGATACGGGAGGCCCTGGGGTGGTGCGTATGTAATGGACTGTGTTATGTTGTGGAGTATGTGGTATACCAGCAGGTCGAGTCAATTGAGGAAACTCACCTAAAATAGCGTGATAACGCGAATTGCCCGTCAATACTTTTATAGATGAGAGTGCGCTATACCTTGCTGCTGACACTGCCGAAACCTTTAATGTTGTCAAATTATCCACCAACATTTTATTCCTTACATCCACCAGAAGGTTAAAATGTGATAAAAAGTCAACACCGATGATTGCTTTGTTCACATCAGCAATAATAAAACGCCACACAAAGTCACGACGCAATCCTAAATCTAAACGGAAACTTGCATAACCGTAAGTGTGAATTACACTGCCATTTGCTGCACATAAATCATAGTTGGTCTTATGCCGCTTCTCCTTAAATGCTGAACGGGGATACACACACAAATCGCTTCCAGTGTCCACTAAAAAATCTATCTTGGAATGCCGATCGGTGACGAATAAGCGGCTATGATTGACAGGGCGATCGTGAGCCGCCATTACCGAGCGCCCCGCATGTTTTCCGCCTTGTAATCGCATGGCTTGTTGCATTTAGTAGCCTTACTGCCAAACTTCGAATGATACCAACACATGGGGTATTTTTGGTAGTTGGTACGTGATCTGCTGCGACTACGAGTACGTTGGTGCTGGCTTGATGTTGCTTTATGTCTCCTATCATTTCTCACGGTGAGTGCATGAACTTGCTGTGTCAGTCTCTCTATTTGCTTGGCCATCTTGTCAATTTTGTCTTCGGATGTTTGGCGGCATGTTGAGGCTGAGGTAGAAGCTACGTGAGGTGATGGTGCAGCAATATCCTGAATGCGGTCAGCTAAGTCTGCGATGTTGTCTAGCGAAGAATGTGGTTGAGAAGCAATAATTGACTGCATGTTACTGGGTAAGCGACTGCTCCAAATGGTACGAAGAAAGTCCTCAGGAACATCTGGCCCGGCAAGGTTTTGTAAGTGCCGCAAAAATTGTGACGGCTTACGATCACCAAGTTCTTCGTGATCCAGAAGCTGTTTTAACTTCTTTTCTTTAGATGCAGACAGTCTCTTAATTAGCTCAGACTTCAATTTCAAATATTTGTCGTCAAGTGGAGGAGATTCAATAACGTCTGCCACTTCTGTAGCGTATTGATGATCCAACATTCCTATTGCATGGTAGAATTTTGTGGAGTCCAATGTAATGTTCGCGAGTGCAAATTGTCCCTCTAGCAATGAAAACCATAACGACGGCTTGTCCGGGTAAAATGGTATATTTCGTATGCCCACGCGATAAACATTAGTAGTATCGCTTTCGGTGTACTCACGGCTTTGCGGATCTGCATTCTTGTTTTTATCCATCTTCGAATTGTGAACTAAACGGGGTCACCAGTTTGGTTGCGGGAATATATGAATATTTCCCGTGGTATTATTTATAGAAGGAGTACGATAAATAAAAACAACTTTTGTATGTAAATATCGCGCGAAAGACAGGAAGGTATGCGTCGCAGGTAAAACGAGTTGTTTACGTCCGAGCTAGGTGTAGGCTATTGCGTACTGGCAAGCGGTCGCCGGGAACGTCGAGTGTTCTATTCGCAGAAACAGGTTCGCGGAGCGATAAGCAACAATAGCAATACGTAAGGCGAATTGCACATCTTGTGCGATGCGAACAACTAATATATTATGCGGACTCGACCTCCTGACATACAACAATGATATTTATGTAATGTAAATATAAATATAATGTATTGTATAAGTATATTAATAATATGTTTTAATATATTATATATATTAGCTAGAACGTTTTTAGATATAAGTTGATACGATTGTTGTTTTAATTAATTATTATAAATAAATATTATAAGTGTAGTATATATATAACATGTTTATATATAAGTTATATAGGTACACCACACTATAAAATGTTTGATTATATGGAAAAAAACTGCATCGCTTTGATATGGAAATGAATGTAACTGATAACTGTTTCAAAAAATGTAACTTATGTAAATGAATACGTGTTGATATATGAATGAATATATGTTGATGTATGAAAAGCAATTAGTAGTTTGTGTGTGTATCTCCTCGAGAAGGCTCTTAAAATTTGAGAACAGCTTTTATTTAACACCAATAAAGCAATGTTGTTTATTGTTGAATATTTTTTTTTAGTAAACTTACATAGCGACGACATAAAGCAAAGTGAAATTTATTGCACTAATTTCGGATTCATTGCAATCCGTGTAAATTAGAAACAAAATAGAAATTCAAACTGAATTTGAGTAATTTTGAACACAAAAATCCATAAATACATAATGTGCAATCGTTCTTTACACTCTTTTTCACTATTCACCATAGATCCCAGGATACGTTGATATGTGCGTTCAGATAACTAGGTTATTTGTGAGCGTTTGAATGCAAATACTCACGGTATTTCCGAACAGATACGTTTAGTACGCTAAAATAAATAACATTTCCATTTGTTTGACAGTAGATACAGCGCACTGAAATGCTTGTGAATGCCACTAGCGAATACAACAATATGATTAGCGGAGACAAATATTTGATTTTAATTACACGCTTGTGTTGTGGGTGATGGTCATTTGACTTTTATTTGCACTTAAACCAATTTTGTTTTTTCTCTTCATTGTTTAAACATTACTAAATTAATACAAAATTAATGTGTAATTGAAATTAATGCAAGCAATAGACAATGTAGATGCCTTAATTTTTGAGCCAGCGAGTACTATCCATCCCAATCAAATATTTCGTGTATATTCTTCGTCTTTTACATTGCTAAGACAAAGTATACTGTATGATAACTACGTATATAAACTTAGAATTATTAACATATTTTTGAATTATGTAAATAATAATAAAATACATAATAATTACTTACATTATTCTGCAGGAGGGTGAAGAAGTTCAAGAATTAATGTCTATTTCTATTTATTTTGGTCTATTTTCTCAAATACTATTATTAATTTAATTCTTTTTTAAAGTGTTTTGTTTAAAGATGATAAAATTTTTAGAAACTTTTACAAGTTTTTTGCAAGATATCTTGCAATACGGTTTTGAAGAATCCTATAAGGGCTTCGATTCTACTTTCTGATTGAACTGTAATGAACTTACAAATATAGAGTTCTATGTTAATAAACACAGAAACACTTCAGATTTACATGTTTACATATGTCACTCACAATAGCTGCGGTTTTCGTATTGTAACTGTACAGCTTGCCGTGCTGCTGACTATATATAAAACTAATTTTCAATATCACCAAGGCAACAAAAAAAGTATCCATCATCTTGGATAATTGCACCGGGCTTTACCGCAAGACTAGCTCTAATAAATATTGGTCAATATTACTTAGAAATTGGGCTACTCGGTTGCCTGAATCGTGGACTTTTACCTTATGATTAATTTCTTTTTCTCCAGCCTTCGCTTCGAATATACTGTGATGGATATTAATTTGTCAAATGCAGAAACTTCTGCCGACCGTTAATAATGTTATAAACTTAGAAGAAATCCATTAGAGAAATGCGCTGAAATATTATTTCAAATTGTCTCAGAGTAGTAAATCACGTAGTTTTCCAGGCAGTTTTTACACTTTGTTGTTTAAGATCATAATCGATAATCTTGTTTGGAAATAGTATGAAATATTTAAAATAATATTTTTTTTTATTGTAATTAATAATTTTTCATATCTATATATTTTTTCTTGATATGTCATATCCAGCCTTTTATTGATAATAATATCATCAGCCGCTAATTTTCCACCACGAGGTGAAGCCTCCCTTATATGTTAGCTGTTATAGTAAGTCCAGCCAAACTTATTCATACGAATGGTGTGGACCATTAATATCAAGAGCAATCTGCCTACTCGAGCAAAGTAGTGATACTTTGCTCGTGTATGCAAATTGTCTGTCGATACTTCAGAAATACAAATAAATAAATAAAATATTCCTTACACTTACACAAATTAGCCTAGCAAAGTATGCTCTGTAAGGCTTGTGTTATCGGATAGATATATATATGTATATATATAAATAAAATTGATAGAAATATATTATAACAACCATGACTAAGGTACAAATGCTCGCATTCATCACACAAACATCTGCCCCCATCGGGCTTTTGTTTTTAAAGCTGCTAAGGCTTTTGTTTTCAAAGCAGCTAAGCCGCTTTCATAAACCCCTGGCAGCTACTATCTATCGATTTCTAAATATGTCTCGAAAAAATAGTGATGATGAAATATATCTAATAAAAGGTCGACGTTGTACTGAATATGCCGACTATATTGATAGAAGTCAAGCCAACATCTTAGTTCAATAGAATATCTTTCCGTACGCTAACTTAATACACAAAGAAAAGTCTAATATATTAGTGAAATATATATAAAAAAACTATTTTTTTTAATTTCTAGCATTTCCATTTCCCAGTTAGTACAAAAATCTGGATGAACTGGTTAAAGGTTAGAGAAAGATTAAATTTTAAATATTTGCTTCCTAATGAAAATCGGGATTCGTTTAAATGCATCGCGGTCGGTTTAAATGCAAGCGGTCATAATGCAAGGTTTGTATTTTCATTCAGAGCAAAAGTAATGTCATAGAGTAGACAAGTTGACTTAGTTTGAAATTATTCTTATTAATAATTAAACGTATGTAATCAAAAATACAGTCACGTTGTAAAATAATAGGTAATCAAAATCAAAATAATATTTATTCAACATAGACCTTTACAGGCACTTATTGACGTCAAAACAAACAAAACAAAAAAAAAGCTTAAAAAAAAACAAAAACCTTGTCCGTGCGTACGAACAAGGAAAAAAAATATTGACTCTACATCTCGTGTCAACATAATTCCGACCACTATCATATTCACAATCCCTGACGATTAGGGGCTCTATTTTTGAATCATTCGTTCTGCGTTAGACGTTTGTTTTATTTTCAAAGACAAGTAATAAGTTTGTTATTTTCATCAAAAGCGAAAAAAGCAGCCTGTATTAAATACTATAGATGAGCGTTTGATATGAGACGAATATAATTCGAAAATAAGACGAAAAATGCCTATAATACTTGACACTTGGCCTTAAAATAGGCACGTTGAAAGGTATTCCTGTGTTGTAATTTATTGCGGTTACAACTAAAGATTGATAATATTATTACATTACATGCAAATAACGCCTTTAAAATTAAAGGAATAAAGATTGGATTCCCGAAAATAACAGAAGGTATTACTTCACCAACGCCTTGTGACTTTTCACATAGAAACAAAGCAAATGCAAATCCTGTTAATCTCATTCAACACCTTAGCTAATGTCGATCTAGTTTGTCACGGTGCAGTATAACAATGCATCAACATTATTTCCAATGGTCAAACCGAAGAAATTCATTCCTTATCCAGGTGAGAGTTTCTAACCGAAGTGCTAACGTTAAACTCTAATTAATCGTGTTTGTCAGTGGCACAATGCAATCAAATCGGTCCCCGGGCACTTTCCGCAAAAATCAAATTACTTCTTCGTTCCCTGCTCGCGATTGAGAGTCGATACGAAAATTCCCGAGTTCAGATATTATTTAATTGTAATTTATGTTGTGTATAGAATATTGTTTGACAGGATATAATACTGTTTTAAAATTACTTGTTACTTGATTGATTAACATTTAAACGGAATTCTACTGTCTTTGCACTTTTATCAGAAAAAATATGTGTATCTTTATGTATTTTATTAGAGCTTATACTTTGGATTATTACTTTATGATTGTAGTTTACCAGAATTAAACTTTACACAGGCTTTATCTGCTTGGGTACTTCTGTCTTACCTATTTATACTCCAAACTAGTATACTCGCATTGCTATTTTGCGGTTTGAAGATCTAAGGTTCAAATTGAGACAACCTCTATAGCTGAGAGGTACATGGTTGTTGATATATATTAAAAATATTTATATACGGAAAATACATGTAAATCTATCCGTTACTCTAGATCCCATAAACAAGTCTTACAGTGCTTAGTTTAGGCTAATTAGTGTCAGTGTAAATAATATTTATATTTATTTTTGCAATTACTGGGAACGGAGACTATATATCTTATGCTATGGTTTGCGCTATGGTTTTGGGGGGTTGCACATTTTACGTACTACATTACGAACACAGCGCCTGTTCACTTTTTACATATTGACTAGCTATTTTCTAGCTTATTGTGGTGTTAACTGTACTATTGTTACTTTTCTATTATTTGGGCAGCCGTTTGCAATAAAAATATAAACACATTTTATTTATACAAATATATTACAATAAAGTAATGTTATTATTATTATTTAATAGTAGATTCCTTTTCGCCCACCTAAATGTCAGTACTAGTAACTTATTAGTTATAGGGAATCTTTAGTCTCCATATACAAATATATAGGTACACAAATAAAACACAACAATTAATCCACATTTAATCCAAAGAATGAGAGAATCGTAAAGTGTAATGGGTAATTATTGTGTTTGTGGTTCGTTACAGATCTGTGTGTGCATCGCTGCACATATGAGCCTGCGTATGTATGCATGCGTTATTTATAAACCATGCTGTTAAAATTAATAGTCTGTAAAACGATATTTTTCATCATACTTTAGAACAGACGTGTCTGATGTTGGAACTTACACTAAGATATCAGAAGAGTACATTCAACGAGTAAAATTTGAAGTGAGTCATAATATGAAAATAGCAAATTAGTACCTACACAATCTATTTTGTAAATCAATGCCTCAAATATGTTTCCCTGGCGTTCCCACTTCAGAAAGGAGATTAAACGGCGCTGCCTTCCCCCAGTGTAAATACGCCAGTTAATTCAACTCGTTGATTTCTTCTTGTTGATTCAGAAGCGTATTTTTGTACGACAGGATCGATTGGAATTGGATTTAAGCCGTTACTGTAACTAGATTCTGTCTTAAAGTTTATTTCACTTTAATAGATTTGATTGATGAATTGATAACAAATATTTAATTATTCATCAATATTTTAACCGAGAGACGCAAGCTGTTGGACACTGGTCTCTCATAAGGATATCCACATCGATCGGTCCTGTGCTGTTAGCGATCAGCGCTTTTCTACGATTTTTGTCAAATCATCGTAAGGACGGTAATGCAGCATTTCCCGGCATGTGTCGTTGGTAGTGGCTAGGTCTCAGTGTCACTAGAAGAATTTTTAGCAATTATTAATAAAACGTTAGATATACCTAAATTATTGTAGTATCGAAACTACATTGCTTAATATCTATACAGTAGATCGTCGCTCATTTAATGTATAGTTATATAGTTCCTATCATCATCACTAATCACAATCAGTCATCACTTATTCACCATAAACTGGCGAATATAAATGAATAATTCTAAGATATTAAATGTTAAAATTTTGATTCGGTATGGTACTCAAACCCTCAATCTGACATCTGCACCACTCGACCGCCAACCACTATTCAGATGTGACTATATAGACGTGACTATACAAACGCCCTTCAATAATTTTACTACATTCTGTACTCTACTTAATTACTTTATCAAGCTATTGTAGACATTATTCACTGTTGCTTATTATATATAAACATCAAACTTAGAAATATTTATTAATTTCTTGAACATTGACTAATAATAAAGCAAGCTTGTAAAGGAGAACGGTGAGTTTAATCCCGATGAGCTCTGAAATCAAGCTGTATAATAAAAGGAGGCATGAAGTAAATTCTAAAAGCATAATGTGTTCTTTTGTAGAATTTGATATATAAAATATATTTATTTTAATATTTTATGAAAGACGCGGCTGTATGGGTACAGATTCTTTGACTTCTCTAATATATAGCGAGAATTCAAAAGTGCTGCCATTATCACGTACTGATAACTATGACGAGAAGTGAGAAAAGAGAGAGGGTATGTAAAGTTTAAAGTACAGCGTACTCAGAATATAGGCTTTACTTTGAATTTCGTTATGCTAAGGTGTATTTTTCTTTGATTGATTGAATTCTTGGCTACTACTATCGAATTACTTAGTCACTTCTTAGTTTAGTTAGTCAGTGACTGCACAATAGTATGTGCACAGTATCATTTTACTGTTATTGGACAGTAAACAATAAATTGTAGAAAGAGTTAATGTAAATATTTAAAAGAAATAAGTATTTTAACATGTCACTCAAACGCGAATTTCTACCTGACGCGTGACGCCAATATGTGTCGCTTCGGCTCGTGCCCCTTCTGTCGCGTCCCATACTTTAGCACGTAAAACACGTACGTAATTACCTACCTAGTTTTTGAGTTTTCTTTTAAAAAAAGTTATTTTGTAAGTGGAAATCTTATTCTAGTTTCTTATCAACGGATTTAAATTTCGAGTGGGTCTCGAACCCGTCTTGTTAATGTCAGTATTGACCCCTTAATTTAATCCTCCAATAGACAATTTCAACTATATGATCATCATATACAAATGTATTACTTGCAGCAACTAATCAACTTTGTATCCCTCTTACATCGTTTTAAAATTCTTTGTGCAGCCCTGATTAAAAAAATCTTCTAAAATATTTATTATTAAATAGGTATTACATAAATATAAAATTAGTAGTAATATACAGGATCACTTCCAAAACTTTAAAACAAACAAACGACCTTTACATGATTAATGAATTTATTCTGTGAGTGAGACCGCAGTGAGGTACTAGTTTTTGAGTAACTCTGGGGGGCACGACAAGTTACCTATGTGAACATAAAAGTTACAGATGTAGTGGTTAGCAGAAGAAAGTTTCTCTCTGAAATTCTGGTGGTATTTTATGCGGCATTGTGTACAACGTCGATTAATCAAATAGACGTAACGCTTGTAAGCATAACGCTGGGCAAGGGAATTGATGAATGACTGGCTCTCGTGTTGCGTCACTGGATGGTTGGTGCCTTTCAATAGACGAAGGAGCTTTGCAGTTGAGCTACGATAGCCTAAGCTTCATACAAATCAGGGTTTTATAAAAATAACTAGTCATTCTCAAATGTTCTACAATGCCCAAGCAACTTTTGTTTTCACATATGTATAGTGACTGACACATTTCGTCAAGTTGTACAATAATAATATATACTTTTTGATATATTGTCTCATGTGGTCGTGTAATATTAATTAAATTCGGTAATTCATATTTGTATTTTTGCGTGAATTTAGTCTGATAGTGCTTAATTTTTACACGAAGTTATAGATATATGACCAATTGAACAATCAACTTGAACTAGTTTGTGCAAAACTAAAGAGCTTATGTGCTTTGGTGGGATTAACCTTTCTCTCAGAGCTTTTTTCTATACTGATAACAGTTGAACGGTTTGTACGTGCAACTTTTAAAATATTATTGTTAGTTGTTTCTTCAACACCATTAATTAATTCACTTATATGAAATGCATATTATCACTGTAGTAGCATGACGGTTCTCAGAACAGATAGAAAATGGCAATTAGATAGTTTTGACAGAAAACTTCCTTAAATTCTGCCTTATCAGAATCTTCCTAAGAACAATCGAATACAAGTTAGTGTGCAATCTGGAGCTTAAGCTTCTTAATTGTTTAAGTTCAGGCCGTTTGCAACTTCGTTTAACTTTACAAATACTTAACAGAACGCAATCGTAACTAGTGACAGTATATGGATTTTTTTTATTCTTTTGTTGTGTTTTACACATTAGTTGTGTTTTACAAATTAGTTCAGTCTGCATAAATATAAGCATGCCCAGTCTCGTTGAAAAAATAGGCATAAGTGTAATTAAACACGCACATTTCGCCAATTTTCAGAATGTGTAATGGAGGGCGGGTCTACTGCTAGTTTTGGGTACTTCGCAGAGATGTGATTGCAGAAAAATCCCTTAGTCAGCTATACGGGAGGAAGGGAGCGGAGACACTTGTACTTTAAATTTGACACGGTAGAGAGAGTTATTTGCTTTTACAGTTTGGCAAATTTTGCTGGCTGCTTGTATACGTGCATTGCTATACATATGTGAAACTATAAAAAACGGTGTTACTCGGTAGACGTCACCAAAATGGTCGTTTATTTGTCCACAATTACCATAAGCAAATAGCACATGTGAACAATGGAAAAGTAAATGACATTCGTCATAAGTGTCGAGATCTACGCCAATAGTTGACTATCAAAACACAAAAAAGTGACTAAAGTGGAACATTGTCTTATTTTGCGATTGAAGGCTACTCCATTACTAATATGGTTTTTCAGTTGACTCTGCAATAATGTATTTCCGACATTTTGACGCATACAAAAGAACACTTACGTTGGACTACGGTAGAGTAGTACACCATATAATTCTGTTTGTGGAGATCTAGGCAGTTGTGAACACTCGCCCACTACCCCACGCCAGTTTTCATAATCAAGACCACGAAGCGATTACATCCTATCATTTCCTGATTGATTAGTTCTGCCCTCATCAGTAAGCGATTACGTTCTGATTGGTAAATAAGAGAATCTCGTCGGCTTGAGACATGAAGTGACTACAGAAAAATTGGGAAGGTTGGATATAATAAATTACAGTTTAAAGAGAACAAAAAACCACACTTTTAAGATTGATTGAATTAAAAAATTTAAATAGAACTGTAGTAATCAATTGAAAATTGATATTATTGAACACAACACATGGGGTGCTTATGTTATTATTGTATGAACACATGTTATGTTTATACATTTAACCTTACTCTTCAATCACTCTTTCTATTAAAAAATCCGCATTGAAATCCGTTGCGTAGTTTTAAAGATTTAAGCATACACAGGGATATAGGGATAGAGAAAGCGACTTTGTTTTATACTATGTAGTGATGAAGACTATTACGAAAAGACTCTATGAAAGTGAGTGTCGTTGGTATTTGTGGCGAAAACATGCCACGAGGGCCGTAAGAGCGGAGAAACTGAAGTTTGCTTAGGCTGAAATGGAGTTGTCAAAATTGTGAAGGTCGACATTAACCAAAGTAATACTGACTTTGGTTAATGTCGACCTTTACAATTTTGAATAGTATAATAATTGAAATACGGCATTGTAATGTTTTGAAGTCAAACCGTTCACGTTATTTTGGCAGTTATTTATTGGAAGGTTATAACCTTCCTGATTTTTCTTATACTACATACAACACCTGTTTTAAAGTTCTTGAAATGTCAATATAATGACTGCAATACCCATTTTCCTTAACAATCTTTTATTCTATTATTTCTTACTCACTGACTTATAGTTTTTGTATATGACATGTCCAGTAGATCCTGGGTTTTATGTAAAATTTATATTGCAAGAAATAAAAGGTTTCTCACTTTATCTGTTTGTATATTATGACTATTTATGAATCAACTAGTTATAAAAGCGGAGCGCAGCGTTCAATTAAACCTTGTTCTAATTTATTTTTGACACATTAATAATAGTCTTAGGACATCAAAATGAGGAGTAATGGCACAGTTGTTGTTGTGTTCCACAAAAAAAAAACAATGGAAAATTTTTACCAGTATCATTTTTGAAGCGTCTTAGTATATTCCATATATGATATCATGATAGATGTATCTATGATGTTATGTATAAAAATGATTTTTGTTATATATTTCTTAGAATTTCTTTTTATCTTGATATATTTCAAAGAACTGAGATCAATCTGAAAAAAAAAATATTTCAATTGAATAAGGAAAATACCAGATCGTGGAACAATGTTCGAACCTAACAGTTAGATCTCCTATGCCTATAGTGACTAAAAGATCACGGTGTTGTGCAAATCACATAGGACAGTGCGAGAGCGTATGCAGCGCTCACAGAGTAAAGAAAACGGGCGTTCTCAATTCATTCGGCAACTTTGTATAGGTTTTTGCTAAAGAAGTCATGTTCCACTTGAAACTGCACGTGGCGAAATGCGAGGAGACCGTGTCTTCTAGTCACCCACTACCGCAGCAGTGGTAAATTCTCGTGTTCAATGGTCGAACTTCAATTGCTCTAATCTGTTGAGCTTAGTGGAACTCAAGACGAATGAAATCTCTGATCTCGACATGCCATTGCTCAATTTACCACATCGGGTCTTTCACCTTTGTTGCGGACTTACGCTTTCCGCTCATAGACCGCCATAAGCACTCTGGTCTTTTTTTTTTTTTTAAAAAAAGCACTCTGGTCTACAGACCCCACGGCACCGTTCCGGCCAGGTTACAGACCATTTTTATGGCGGTAGTCCTGTAGTTACATATAGCCTTATAGCATGGCTCAACAGCACGGTATTGTGAGAATCCAGGGCGTCGGACCATATCGGAACACTAATTAGTTGTCTGTAATAAACCATATTATATTTCATTTTATTTATTATCTGCATATTGACATATTTTTGCACAAAATAATAATAATATAGATCTTTTGTTTCACATCGACGTAGGAAAAGAACTTACAAAACATATAGTTACGTATTTTATTAGTCAGGATTTACCTGTTTACTCACAGACTGGTAGATCGTCCGGCCGGCATAGTTCATTTACTTCTATTGTAATACGTTTATCGCGGAAACAGAACCGAGCAACCTATTTATTCTTTGTCAATGAAACATTTTCCTCTTTACCCGATTTCTTATTAGATTGCCGAGTTACTTCGGCTGCTACGAGTAGGCTCTGTCTTATTGTTGTTATTCTCTTAGAACGGGCCACTGACGCGCGAAACAAAACTTGACTTGTTATGTCCTCGTTCTTTTATTGTGTTATTGTCATTTCTTATTTGATATACCTTTTCACTACTGTTCTAACTAATACTGATTACACAGCTCGAGCTTAAGTTACTTTATACGAGTATGTGGTATATTGTCAAATGTTTTGTGAGTAATCTATAACAGTACCGGAGTACGTAGAAGAAGTTTGAACGGAACGACGGAGCGAAGCCCGCTACCCTCATTTGATCTTTTATTTTAGTGTCGATAAATAAAGAACGTAAATACAAAAATCAAATAAATAATATAAATTGAATGCACTTTCACTTGATTCTTATTAAGACTACAAAGATGATGATGAGAACTTGGATCGAAATTATTGTCAATTTATATTGTCAAATTTTTATAACTCAAACGAACATTTTCTTAATTTTATTCCGGGCTTCCGCTTGCATGTATGAAAATAATTCAGATAACTTCACAAATCAAGCCAACTACTTTTAAGTGGTAAAATATCATTGTCTACTTTATGCCATTAATCGAAACCTGTAATCATCAAGCATGTCTAGTAATAATACTTAATAGAAAAAAACAAAAAAGAAAAGTCAAATCAAAACTTTAAAATGAGCAAAAAAACTAATTTCGAAATGAAGTCTAGATCGATAAACACATTCATTCTTTTAAAGAGTTCGACAACTTGTTATGAAAGCTCAAAACTCGCTTCTTTCGACTTTTTTTTTAAATGCATGTAGTTTTTCTTATATTTAAAAGTAAAGGAAGTCCTTTGAGAAAAAAAGTTTTTAAGAATTAAGTCTTCCTTTCTAGATGGCGTTAATAATAAGCAGAAGGAGTGTAGTTGTTAGTTAGTTAGGGTAAAGCTTATTTAGACATTTAAAAGCCTTTTCGAAGAATTGATATAAAATATTTGGCTTAAATTAAAGCTGTAAGAAAGACAGAGAGGTGGATGAAGAGTTACACGATTGTATAATAGGTAAGATAAAAGACCATAATAAAAGAAAGTGGCAACATAAGCTATCTACGATATTTCATTGCTTAATTTTCTAAGTAATATCTCACTTCGATCGAGATCGAGAATAAACGAGAAAAAAGATATTTGGATGGAGTTCGTAGGGCACACGTTAGCTTGGTATCTGTACATATATAGTGTAATTAAAGTGTTGATTTACTTTTTACTCTTTAATATAATCTTAATTATTTACCATGATATAAAATTTATACGAATTACGATAAATGACTAATTTATGATTAAAATTAGTATTTTATCACCTTATTACTTTTGTTATTATATTTAATTTTAAAATGGTTTTATAAAATCAGTTTTACACGTATTTCTAAACATGCATGAATTTAAAGAGAGAAAAGACGTATCTGTACGAAAGAAAGCGTCCAAGTGTGTATGAATCTGTTCAACAGATTTCAAATTGGATTGTAGGGGTAGGCATTTTTGTCATTCTTGGATTTCAAACTCTGTTGATATAAATAGGCATTATATTACGAGTAGTTGGTGCTACTTCGAATTTGATGTCAAGTATAAAATGTTTGAATTAGGAGCCAACAGACAGATTAAAATTAATAATATAATGAGAGAGTTTAAGTTTAGATTTAATAATGATATTTTTAGATTTGAAGTAGATGTAGAAGTGGAAATACTTATATTTAAAGTCATAGTCATACCGTGTCAGCGTGGTCGACTTAGACCTAAACATCCTAACTAATCCATCCTGTTTTTATTTATTTTTTGTTCCCGTGAGGAAAATGCATTAAATTGCATACTAACATAGTAACGAGCCGGCGGTTATGTGGGGCTCTCCTCCTCAGAAGGGGGAGGCCTACCCACTAAAAACCTCAGGGATGGCCTTCCTCAGGCATGTAGGGAGCCCCCGGGAACGCCAAGCGACATCCGGGAACCCCCAGCCTACGCTCCCCTGCTAATACAGGGGAGCCCTCCTTGGGGGAGGCTACAATACATCCCCCGATCTCCACCACCGACGACGCCCCTCGGCCAGGGGACGTGGTCCCTCCCGGGTCGCTGTATCCGCGGGCGCGATTTCCTCGCGCCCGCCGGCGACCCGCGGCGGCGCCGCAGCTGTGCTACCGAGCCCGGCGCCGCTTCCTTCTGGAGCATCCCTGCTTCACAGAAGGAGGCCATAGCCCTCTAACCTCCCTCGTCCGCCAGCATTGCCGCAATTAATGCCGGCGGAGACAGATCTCGCCCAATCTTTGCGACCAAGACTCGGCGCTCGGAGGCCCACGCGGGGCACTCCGCCAGCGTGTGCTGGGCCGAGTTGAGGTCGGATGCACAGTGGTGGCATGTGTTGATCCCTCTCGTCCTATTCGTCACAAATACTCACCGAAGCAGCCGTATCCGGTATCTGAGTCAATCGGTAGGTGACCTCCTCCTTCCCGTGGAGCCAAGTTTCGAGGTGCGGGAGTACGGCACCGACGGCCCGCTGGCGTGCGCAGATCCGTAATTCGAGCTGCACACGCCAGGCCGCCACAATCCGTCGGTGCCACTCCCGCCTAGGCACTTCGTGCGCGGGTTCCAGGGCGCTCCCCCCATCGCTCCCCCGGTCGATAAAAGTCAAATAAGATTCGATTAGTCTAGACGCTGCATCAGAGACACCATAATGCTTCAGCTTATTTAATAAGGTCTGATGATCTACGCAATCAAAAGCTTTCGACAGGTCACAAAAAATACCAATCGCATCCTGTTTACATTCCCAAGCGCTAAAAATGTGTTTGAGAAGTGCGATTCCAGCATCTATAGTGCAACGTTTTTTGGTGAAACTAAACTGAGTAAATGAGTCATGATGTCTGCTTAAAAACATTTATTAGAGTTATATATCTATATGTATCTTTACTTTGAAACAAATAAATAGAATTCGGCACCTTGTTATTCCAACTGTATAATTCAAATTGTTGAATTGTTTTCTACTTCTGCCACTATAAAGATAATCTGAAATTCGTTTCTATTTGTAGTCATCTTCATCAGTTCAGCCAATCCAGCGCAACATAGACCTCTTCCTAGGGTCTCCACACCGATCGGTCTTTCGTTGCGGTGCATCAAATCATCCTATCAACACTGCGGTTTCCAGCAATGCCTGCCACTCGAGGACTTGTTTGCCTAA
Organism: Scirpophaga incertulas; assembly: GCA_036419045.1. Taxonomy (NCBI): domain Eukaryota; kingdom Metazoa; phylum Arthropoda; class Insecta; order Lepidoptera; family Crambidae; genus Scirpophaga; species Scirpophaga incertulas. The sequence goes on along the minus strand of CM071638.1, from coordinate 10,398,656 downwards.
ATAACGCAATGCCTGATATGAAATATGCCCTGCTCACTGTCACTTAAGGTTGATAATTATTTGGGTTATTCTCTTATTGACCCTAGTTCTTTTGCGGATTATGTAAGTAACCCGAATTCATTCGTAGTTTAGATATTTCTATTATATACATAGAGAAACTTCCAGTGCAGCCCTCTCCATTGTCGTTTAGGTGACTTTGACCTTCCTTATAAAGCCAATTATACGTGGCTCGATTTCAGTTTCATATGTTACCATTAGCTACATACAGGAAGCAACTCTCATCATAAGGTATTCCGGTAAATCAGAAAATATACTTGATTTTTTAACTTGAACGCTGCTCAAACAAGTTGCTCCTTTAATCAAACTGTCTGGATCTTGGGCCTATTTTTCTTTTTATATGTGATACGTTCACAAGCAGAGTGGCACCTGATGGTAAGTGGTAACGGTGACCTATAGTGTAGGTGGTTCCTATGATATTCTTAACATATCTGAAGCCCTCACAAAAACCACAGAGTACATCATCAACAACAATTGCACAAATAGATGTAAAGTTACATAACGCAGTAATTTCACTGCTCATTTTACTCTACATCAGAACAGAGTAATGCGAACACTGCGATTTTGCGGCAGAAAAAGGTAAAACGGAGATACCCAAGCGGACGACCCAGGTATATAGATGGTTTCCGTCTGGACCTAGTTTTGTTCGAAGAGTATCTCTTTCCTGTGGGATAAATCAATTAAAATGGCTAAGCCGATTCTTATTCGATTTAGTATATGAAGTGGAATATTTCAGACATGATGTAGAAAACAGGATAATTTTTGCCTCGGGAAATGATCTTCTTTCATAAGTAAATCCGATATATTACGGGAGATATTCAGACAGAAGCTAGAGTTATATTCTTAGCATATTCGGCGAATTTGCAGTTTTTTACTATGCAAATTTATTTCACAGCGTACCGTTGTTTACCGATATAATGAGAATCGGGTTTTAATCTCTGAAATAATTTTATCAGCAGCGTACACTGTGTTTAATTCCCTCTCATAATTTAGTCGTCGCAAATTGCTTATTCGACGCTAGTCGCTGTTAAATAAAGTACTCAATGTAGTGCGACTATTTTGTGCGATTATTGGGCTTTAATGAATTTGTTACCTGTTTAGAACTAGTTTTGTTCACTATAATGAAAGTTGTCCGATCAGTGTGAAAGTCCTTGGGAGACGCCTATGTCCAGCAGTGGGCGTCATTTGCCTGAACTGATGATGATGACTACAAAGAGAAACGCATTTCAGATTATACATATATGTATCTCTTGTAGCACCCGAAATAGATATCAATTTAACAATTTGATTTATACAGTTGGAATACTAATATGGCGATTTCTATTTATTTGTTTTCACAGTAAAGATACATATAGATATATAACTATAAGATATGGTTTGCCCACACCAATTTTATGTACCTACGTTGTATTTGTAGATGAAAAAAATATCCGCAATATCTACATTGTTTTTATTACCTTTAAATTGGCACTTGATCTCAGCTCGCAGATGAGATCTTAGAGACCTTTCGCCACACACTAGAATTTTGATTCTATGTCGTGGATACAATTATAAAAATACTAGCTTCCGCCCACGGCTTCACCCGCGTGAAATTAGTTTTTGTCAATCCTGGTCCCTTATGTCTAAGAGACTCTTACAGGGGCCAGTCTCACGTTGACCAAGATTCATGGTCTTATCTTCAATTCAACCCCTATTTCAGGCCCACACTGGTAAAAATTTCAAAATGCTAGAACAAACGATTTTTTGTTTTTTATGACGTGATATTTGACGAACTCGCATACTAACTTTCAACCCTTATTTCACCCCCTAGTTGGTCGAAATTTCAAAAATGCTAAAACAAATGTTTAATGATTTCTTATCAAGTGCGTAAATATAAAGTTTCATGGTTTTATCTTTTAAAATTAAGAAATCCCATACAAACTTTCAACCTCTATTTCAACCCCTTCATCCCTTTAGTTCGAAATAAAGTAGCCTATGTTTTGTCTCAGGGTTTAAAGATTGTCTGTACCAAATTTCATCAAAATCAGTTGCGAGGTTTAAGCGGGAAAGCGTAACAGACAGACAGACAGAGTTACTTTCACATTTATAATATTAGTTGGGATGAGTAGAAAATCACAGGCACATGCACACTCTAACTTAAGTCGTACAAAATATGTATATGACTTGAAAAGTTCTGGAATAAGTATAGAGTGTTTTGCGACCATAAAGGGCTGTAGAAAATTCTACCTAGAATTTTATTAAATATACATTCTTATATCTTTATTCCTAGTAGTGAAATTTTTGAAAGATACACTCATATTACTTAAGTATCTATGATATAGCGTATAATATTAGAAACTAGAACTCAAAAGAATTGGACGAAGTGTGCTCTCGAAATTCCTCGTTACACTTTATCAAAAATTCCTTTCAAGCATCAACTTAATTGGAAAAAAGTGTTGCGGGCGTCATTTTCGGCGAAGGAAATAATTTCATTGTCAATAACTGTCTGTTATGGAATTTAATATTGATTGATTATTTTTAAATTTGAAGATGATATAATTACATTATGTATCTATAGATTATATATATTATTATAGACATATATATAATTATATAATAACAAGTATAAATACAGTGCCAAATTAACCAACTATTAGTAAAGTGTCCTATAGTGGGATATTACACATTCCTTACCAGCTAAATAATCATTTTATATAACACACTAGCTGACCCGACAGACGTTGTCCTGTCAAATGTCTCAAATGTCAGGTTGTCTCACTGTATGTAAAAAAGATTTTCCCGCTTTACTGTTGAAATTTTTCCTGAATTTTCTTTGCTATAAACCTCACGGAGTCCGAGACCTTTCCAACGAATGCAAAACCGTGGAAATCGATTCGTGCGTTCTGGAGTTATAGCGTTAGGAAGGAAAACCCGACTTATTTTTATATAGTAGAATAACAACTAGAATATTATTATATATTTTTTACTTTTGTGCATTTTTTCGAAACGGTGACATTTTCTTGTTATGGTAGTAGAAATATTTTTTTGTTATTATCACAAATTGAAAAATATAATCCATCCTTGATGTAACTATTAGAATGGTATTTTACAAATTATATGCAGTTACGAGTATTATGATCGATTAGAATCGAGTTAGAGAAAGTATCTGGTCGAAATTTACTTTTATAAAAGTATAGGCTGACATAATAAAATTTCATAAGCAAAATATAAGTAATTTTTTATGTATAAGTTTATAAATACAGGAAATAGGCTTGTTTCCACTAAGAATAAATCGGATGGCTTAGAGTTTCTAATGATTAATCATGATATGTAGTAAACAAAAAAAAACAACTTTTTTATTAAAATAATATAAGATTACTAATATTTTTGGAAATTAAAATCGGCAAAATTACTTATTTAATCACGTGACGTTAAACGCCAATCAGAGAAGCGTGACGTCACGCCTCGCGAAACACCGGTTGTAGTGTAGCTGTACATCATCTATCTAATCTGTGCTGTCAGTGAACACTGAACAGGTTATTTTGATACAGTTTGTTTACAGAGACTATTGTTAAATTAATACAGTTTGTTTTAAGTTTAATCTTAAAAGACACATTTGCCATGGAATCAGGATTTACCAAAGCAAACAGCAAGTAATTTGCCCAAAATTGACGCCGTTATGCTTGTGAAATTTTTCGCAGCAAACACAGATTTTCTATATAAATAATTTCTTTGGCGTTTTTATCGTTGTACTTATACATTGGGGCACTATACAGTATTTATAATAAGAGGGATTCATTATTTATTATAATGATCTCGTCGACTGACATAAGCAAACTCGATTGTTTCGCGAGGAGTGACGTCATTCAAGACGCCATGACAGTCTTGGCCTTTTTCGAAGTCAATTATAAGTTCATTTCTAAAAAAGGAAAATACTTATGAAAAAGGCCTATTTTTCTAAAAATAATATTTATTAGGGGTAAAATAGATACTAAACTATAGTTTTAAACGAATTTCCAAATTTTGTCAACTAGCCTATTGTTTTTAGTGCCAAATCCTAAATAAAACCTAAGGTATCTAAGGTATATAATCTAACGTAATATATTTCAAAATATATATTACGTTAATATTTCATTAGTTTTCGTAAATAGGTATTAGTCAAACCTCATCTTTGTCTTTAGATGAGTATTATTAATTAGACTCCTCCCCTTAGTCTTAAACTTAATAAATCATAAGGGCTTAGCTTATCCAAATAAGTATAGTATAAAAAACCAGGTTTCCACTCACTGCTATGCCCCGTTTTTTCGGTTTCGTTTTTTCCATAGGAAAACGACATTTTTCTCACTTACAATAATTATTATTAGGTGTTTTCTTATTATTTTTGTAAATTTTCATATTGCTTTTTTCCGGAAAGCAAGTCTTAATATTGAAAGAAAAAGTAGGTACTATATTTCCTAAGCATTAATAAGTTGTTTATTTTCTTAATATTTATGATTTACATTAATATTTCTTAAACTCACATGAATTGATTGAACACAAAGTATTGGAAGGCTTGTTACAAATAGAGATACATACCTATTAGTCTATAGAGAAGATGAAATATTAGTCAATAGAGACATTTTAAATAAAATTGTAATGTATTCTATGGAAAATGTCTTAATTCAGTGAACCATTTTCAGAAAATTAAGATTCAGCGAATTGAGAAAATTAAGAAAATACTAGTAACTGACATGATTATAAACGATTTTTGTAGTACACTAAAACATGAAACATTTCGTGTTCATTAAAATTTAAAACACATTTCTACGATAATATTAAATTAAAATTCAGCCAGCGATTAGTCCAAACACTTCGTATCGTGTGCCACAAGCCAAGTATTCGTATCACTCTGTTTGGTCGCTATTTTATAGCTTTACGTGAAACCCGTTATCCCTGGTTCGCTAACCTTTAAAATACGTTCACCCTGGACTCAATTGTCTAATAAATGTATTGAATCAGTTTTGTTTCGTTCGCAAAAGTAATTGTAAATTTGCAAAAAAAGAATCACTAAGATCTTAACAAAGAAAACAATTTATACACAATATGTTATGTGCTGGTTGCTCACAACATATGACCAACAATATAAACTTACTTCCAAACTTGAAAAATGACTATAACAATATATGTGTTTGAAAAAAGAATGTAAAAATAATCTCTATCCTAGAGAAGAAGAATAAAGAGTACAGCTTGTATCCTAGAAAATAATCAACAAGAGACTTGATATAAGCTTGCTTCTACTGATCCCATTATAGGCTTAGGTGGTTTCCACTGCTTTGCTGTTAATATAGCAGTAAAAATACGAAAATCAGAAAAATGCATAGAAACAATTAAAGCTATATGAAATAGTATCTGAAAGGAACTTTTAAAAAAGAACTAGTCTATGAAAACACTATATAAAGTTGACAGCGTACTGTGACTTATAAGCTGACGATGGCCGTGCAATCTTGTTCAATGGTGAACTGACAAACTGGTATACCACGATACAACCTATAATAGCATTATCTACCACTGAGGCTGAGTACATTGCCGCCTCAGTTTCAGGTGAATATTTAAAGAAACTATTTTTTTAACCTGATATTGACCTGAAAAAAAAGACTTATTGAATGTGAGTGCTAAAAGTAAGTAAAAGGACAATCCAATTGCAAATTACATCACTGATTTATTTACTCAAGCTTTGCATAAAGTTGGAATATTTTTTTTAATTATATTAAAAAAATTAATTGAATTTTAATATTTTTGAAAATTTACATATCAAATAGGTATGAATAATAAGATACAATACCGTTTGTACTGTAACATATACTTCCCTCACTATTTTATCATAATTCATATCCGTACCCACTGCCCCTCAGTGCCCCTAACTGCCCCCTCCAGTCTACCCTAGTTATAATAAGAAGGGCTTACACGGGTCGATTTTCGCCATGCGGCTAGTTGTTTTACATATTACCTCACCAAGCATTTAGCACAGGGTAACCGCATGTGGGTTAGTCATATTCATCTATAGCTGTTTTGTCGGAATTGAAAAAGTTAATTATTTAACAATCGCTTGAACAACAAAGAAGAAACAAAAGTACTTGAGATGGATTTCTCAAAGTAAGGTCTTGAGTACATCGGATAATTTACTGGTTGAGTGGAGCTTAGAAGATCTTGATTATTTTAGATAATGGTTAAGTATGATTTATTCCGCTTATATAAAATGTATATCTTATATAAATACCAATATGCGTGAAGCACTTTCTCCGAAAATTTAATTATTAATCGTAATTTTGGCTACCTTAATAGCTATTAACAGCTATTACAGTCTTGCAGTCTTTCAAATTTCCAGAATGCACGATTTCCCTGTTTTTAATGGATGTTTTCGATGCTATATGTAATGTTTTGGAGAAGTACATTATGGTAAGCGAAACCTGTAAATAATTTCTATACAATTTAATTTTAAATTTTGTATTGTATTTTGATCTAAGCATGATGTACCATAACAGCTGGAGATAGAATATCGTCGTTCACTCCGTATTCTTGTCTAGTAAGTAACACAAGAAAATTGTGTTAGCAAAATGCTGGCAAAATGGTATAAATACATATTTATTGATAAATTTTTGAGAAATTATAGCATGAAACACTACATAATTGGCTTGCTATATGTAGTAAGTATATATCAAATTCATCTTGACTAATAATTTGAGGCAACGTTGCTAATCTATTGACTGCTTGTAAAACAATTGGGTCCTATTAGATTACAATTCATTAAAATATGAAGATGCGTCGCTGTTTGTGTTCACCGCTGAATTCGCTTTCGGTTGCCTGTAACTAAAACTGATTCAAATTTATGTGTTTTAGGTGCCATCCACAACAGATCAATGGATGAAAATACAGAATTTTTTTTTAGATCGCTGTAATTTTCACTACACAGAATCCACGCAGAATCCACTACACAGAGCTTCAAATTGTTTTAATTACATAGAAATTTATTGTGTGATAATGTTTGCTATAGGGAATGCACATTACTGTTTCATATATATAGATGTTGGAACTAATAGATGCCTGAATTATGGGCATATTTGGAAAAGAACTACTTTCCACAGCGCTCTTGTTGAAAGTAAGAATTTGGAACTACCTAATAAAACTGTTTTTGTTGGTAATAATGCTTTCCCTTCGGCAACCTTTCTAATGAAACCCTATTCAAGACATGAAGGTTTGGATCACAAACAAAGTCTTTAATTACAGACTATCAAGAATAAGCCGAATCATAGAGAATGCCTTTGGCATAATGGCTTCCCGATTTTGAATACAGAAAACCTATATCTGTTTGGATAAAACAGATTCATGATCAAAGCGACCTATTTATGTAACTGTTAATTTCAATTTAATCCCGCCGATACATGAATACTCCGGAATTAATTAACGAAGAAAACTTCACTTCAGCAACAATAACAGAAAGGAAAGTTGGAAAAGCATTCCCACGGCAGGAGTATTCGAATTAACGATACAGTTTTCTACTAACAGTTTTCTATTTATAACAACTATTCTCGAAATCAGCGCGATAGATTTGCTCACTTGATAGAATAATTGCTTAAATTTGTAAAAATTAAAAATTGTATTTCATACTTATTTAATAATAAAAATGAACCTTTACATTATAAAACGCACACAAGAATACGTGTTTAATAAATAATAATAATACTTCCTTCTATCAGCAGTGGCTTCAAAAAGCGATCAGTTTCAGAAGACCAAATTAATTGAGGTCTGTATACATCATCCCCTCCTTTCGCTACTCCTCTTTCTTGTCGTCTTTGATGGTGTTCTGCTTAAGACCACAGAAAACAAGCGCCGCGGCATAGAGTGGGATCTAGCCAACATCCTTGAGGATTTAGATTATGCCGACGATTTATATCTCTTAAGCCACACTCGGGCAGACATGCAGGCTAAACTGGACGACCTTAGAGGAGAAGCCGAAACTGTCCTTTCGGCTTCTCCTCTAAGGTCGTCCAGTCCAGGCTTAAAATCAACACCGGGAAGACATTCTAATATGGGGCAATTCTTCTTATAAAAACAAATTATTCATAGCACAAAAGAAATGCCTGAGAGCTATGTGTGGTAAGCCACCACATGAATCATGTAGACCATTGTTTAAGTCATTGGATCTGCTGACACTTACGGACTCATATATACTCGAATGTGCTTGGTTTGTAAAGAACAATAATAGACTGTTTAAGAAAGCCAGTGATATGTTCCCACGTGGCACACGAAACAGAGATAGGTTAGTGTATGAACATTTCCCAAAATTAGCTTTTTATAAAAATCAAGGCCCTGCTATGTGTGTTAAAATATATAATGCTTTACCTGCTAATTTAAAAAAATTGACATTATTTGAATTCAGGACGCAACTACTTATATGGTTAAAATCAAATAATTTTTACACCTTAAACGATTTTTTTAAATGTAAGTATTTTTTTTTTTGTAGAAATATGTTTGCATGCTATTTATTGGCAAAATGTGCTGGACTATTTGTATTATAAATCACCTAAATCAAATGTAACTATGTTTTTCAGCAAATAAAGATATTGATTAATTGATTGATTGACTAAGGAAATGAGGTGCGGGGCAACAAGTTCATTCCCGTTGGTCATCGGCACAGTGTAGTGGTGTTGTGTCCACAAATTCACTTACCTCGGTAGCTGCGTGTCGGAGACTGGTGGTACAGAAGAGGACGTCACTTCGCAGCACGAGCAACTTTCGCACGGCTTTGGCCCGTATGGAAATCACGGAAACTGACTCGGAGAGTTAAGCTCAAGATATTCCGGTCTAACGTGAAATCCGTGTTACTGTACGGGTCTGAGACGTGGAAGGTCAAAAAGGACATCTCGCACAGACTCCAGGTTTTCGTCAACCGATGTCTTCGCAGCATCCTGGGTATTTATTGGCCAGAAAAAAATCCCAACGAGCAGCTATGGGAACGTTGTGATGAAGTCCGGATCGAACAGTAGATCAAACGCCGTAAATGGAGTTGGATAGGCCACACTCTCCGAAGGGATCCAAACCATATACCGAGGCAAGCCCTAGACTGGAATCCCCAAGGAAAGCGTAAAAATGGTCGTCCAAAACCGACCTGGCGGCGGACTGTCATTGGCGAAGCGAAAGCCATTGGAAAAACCTGGAGCGAAATCAAATACGAAGCTCAAGACCGTGCAGGATGGAGACTCACTGTGGACGCCCTCTGCTCCAGCTACGCTTCGCTACCTTACTGGCCTCTCTATTATTGTGGTTTGTATATTTTTTAATCTTTAATTTAAGCTCGTCAATTGTTAAGGACTAACGTATTTCTTGAATAACAGATATATGAGCCGCTAAACGTACATTAATGTTCCTGCAATCTTGTTCTTTTAGATACCGCGCCGCGCGACCAAAATCGGATGCTAAACGACTTTGGGGTTTGTGGCTTAATCGTGCAGCTTAGTCACCTGTGTGGACCTCACGTTACGACGATTAGGCCTTAGTCAATCACGCTGACCAACTGAGAAATGGTTGACTATATGCATATTTGAGTTCCTTTAGAGGTGTATGCGGGATGTCTTACGAAGGTTCTTTTTTCACTTTAGAAGGGTCACTAAATGTGCATTTAAAATTTAAAATAGATTAATACATCATAGAATCGTCTCCGGGGCCCCTGAACCTTCCTTATTTGTTGCCTAATGCGGAGTCGACAGTGCCACCGACGCTCCTGATTTGTACTTATAATAATAAACTATACTTTGCCAGTTACATAAATACAAATAAAAGCAAAACCATTATGTTAGTTAGGTTACATTATCCTACTATTATGTATGTGTGTATATAAATAATTTTGAGAGTATTAAAGAAAAAGAAAGGTATTTTTTGTAAACAAAAAATTAGGGGGCAGTGTTGAAAATATACTCTAACTTACCTGTTTATTATATTTTACTTTAATGAAGCATACAATTAATTTCAATATTAACATAATAATACAGACATCAAGTTTTAACCTGCTAATATCATCACAGAAATACCCATATAACATTTCGCACAGCAAGTCTGAAAAGATGCCAATAAATTATCCTGTATTTGCAGATCCCCTGCTTTTGTTTTCGCCTCGGGGATTAAGTTACAAACATTATTGAACGCATCGCTTCTTTTGGATTCGAATTTGCTGGGACGTGTAATTATTATGACAAAAGACAGGCTACGGCATATTTATTTATGGGGCTATTGTATTGGGCGGTATAAAGTTTTCTTGTTAGAAAATAACGTTGTTTAAACAATCTTTATATCGAAAACATTTACCTTTTCACGCCGCATTATCCCAACTAATATTATAAATGCGAAAGTGTGTTTGTTTGTTTGTTTGTTTGTTTGTTTGTTTGTTACCTCTTCACGCTTAAACTACTGGACCGATTTCAAAAATTCTTTCACCTTTGGAAAGCTACATTCTCCCCGAGTAACATAGGCTACTTTTTATCCCGGAAAAATCGACAGATCCCACGGGATGCGCAATAAAGGCTTCGCTCAAAAACTACTGCACAGATTTTTATGCGGTTTTCATCAATAGATAGAGTGATTCTTGAGGAGTTTTGCGGCATTTTTATCTCGGAAAAACGGATAGTCCCACGGGAAGCGCGATAAAATCTTCGCACCATAAACCGACTTCCGCGTATATGTAGCCGTGGGCAAAAGCTATGACCCTTAACCCTCTATACACCCAATCCCGAAATCCACGCGGGCGAAGCCGCGGGCAGAAAGCTAGTTCTATATAAAGTCTGGTCGTGTATCGAATACTACAACCACTTTAATAATGTTTCTGCTAAGTACCAACTGGCTACTTTGGACTAGGAAGAATGCCAGGCGCTGAGGATGATCGGTGAACACACTGGTGATTACAATCTTTCCTACTTAAAGAAGTCTGAACATCGTGGTAGAGTTGCTTGCTTGTCTGTTTTCTTTTTGTGTAAAACATTCCGCAGGGTATTCTCAAGAGCAGTTTGATCTTGTTTTATCATCCTCTTTTTGCATCCCAGCTAGCATAGGCTCGACGGCTAAGACGAAATATAATAAGGAATAGAAATCTTTACCACCCTGTGTGTCATCGCCGACTACAACCTAAGTCTTTTCAAGTAGAGACTGCAGCTTCTATTGAAAAGATGCTTATCATCAGGGCGTTCATCATCACTACTTGAGCATGACATTTTAATATTTAAGGATGTTTTGTCAAAGCTAATAGTAGCTTTGACTAAAATCTCCTGCTATTATTAACTGCAGTATCTAGATACTGTAGTTAATAATAGCAGGAGATTTTACTTTAAATATTAATCAGTATAAAAAAAAGAAATTTCTAAGCATTCTTGGCAACTTCAATTGCATTCCAATGATAAAAGATCCTACTAGGACAACGAGAAAAAACAGTGTGATATGATAGATAATTGTCTTACATTCAAGGATTATTAATATGTTTTTTTCTAGGTAGTTGTGGTAGGTGGTATCTTAAAATATTATGTTAGAAAATTTGCGAAAAATAATTAAAACAATACGGAAAACAATTTTCAAGAAGTTTTCAAGACATTGATTATTTCTAATATTTTTTTTCTAGAGACTATAAACATATTTTAGATCATATTACTATTATAGAAATGTATATATATAGTATATATATAATTAAACAATGTTTGAATTTGTCATTTTCAATAAAGAAAAGAAAAACAATAAAAAATAGTTATTAAGAAAAGAGTATTGCAGTTTCAAAGCGAAAATAATATTAATTTATAGTTACTACACAAGGTGGAAATAAAATATATAAAAGAATATTTAGGAAGTTTTAGTGTCAGCAAAAACATTTGTCAAAAGAATAAAGTAATTCAATGAATCATGAATTATTATTCACGAATAAAAAATCGATCATATCGTTGATTTGGACGCCGCCACTGGTACAGAGGGTAATTTGATAAATGATAAAAAAGAAATAGCATTTTTTTTCTATCTATACTATAAATCTTTGCGGAAAAGCTTATCCAAGACTAAAAACTGTAAGAATGAATGCGAACAATAACTATGAAGAAAAAACCTTCTGGATGTGCAAACATTTTACTACTACAAGAAAAAAAAAAATGTAAACGAATAAAAAACTCTGAAGCAAATGATATTAACTGTAAAATTATGAATATTTTAGAAAACGCCAAACTAACAAATGTTATTATGTAGTTTTTAATAATTGTATTGAGTTGGGCAACTTTCTTGAATCCTTGAAAATCGGTAATATTGTACCTCTCCATAAGAAAAGAATACTTTCAAGCAATTTAGAGAGTGCTATCAAGGACAGAATTATGAGATTCTTAGAATTAAATGACCATACATCAATATTGAAATTAGTTTTTGTAAAGGCCGCTCAAGTGAAATGGCAATTGTCAAAGTTCAAGAATATTTTGTAACTTATCCAAATCGTTCATTAGTTTCATACGTTAGTTATTATAAGTAATTAATCTGCATTTCAAACGAATTCTAAATCAAATTAATTTTCTCTAAAAATAAATTACAATAATATCTAGTTATATATATTGCTATTTTTGCAGTAATTGTCAGCCAAGAATATATACGAGTATCTAGCACAAATATACCTAGTAATCGACACCGACATCGAATCCAAAAATAATAACAACTGTAACAACATTATACAATCGTATTTTTTTCTGGTTATTAGTTTGTTTTAGATTAAGTCGTTTTTTATAAATAACTTTATTGATAATTTTGTTATATTTATGTTAATTAATAACTTATTCCTTAACTCGAATACTATCTGCAATCTTTTGTAAGGAAAAGTGTCACTACACTTCAGAGGAACCACTCATAAACGTTCCCTCTAACGTTTATTAGATATAAATTATTGTATATAATCATAGAGTCAACCTCATTGGCCCTATGCATGTGAATACGATACAGTCATTCTATTCATACTAATATAAAAGTCTCATTACTTAAAGAAATACAAAAAAAATTGTAGTCACAAACATGTTTGATGTTACATCTATACTATATTACAGTAATGGGGTAGATCTGTAGAGCACTGAAAGTGATATATACGAAAAATGTGAAAGTAATTTTTCCTCCGCCATTAGTGGATTAAAGGGCAGCTTTTGTGTCATTATGTTACTGGAGCTAGCTACACTATTACGCCATAGTACACCTTGAAGACATAAATCTAAATAGACTCCGAGAGTGTATATACGTATTTTGAAGCTATATAACAATGATCTTCTTTTTAAACTTGTTTTATCTCAGCCAGTATTCTACCGTTAATGGCGTTGTAGTGTAGGCATTGTGGCTTTCTAGCATCAGAAGATCTAGAGTTCGATAGGTTTATCTATAAAAAAAATAATTTCATACGTTTTCAGTTGTAAGTGTTTTTGTTATATCTCTTTTTGAAAATAATTGCTAATTCACTTAAATAATGAATAAACGACTTTCATATATCTAACACTCTTAAGGTGAAGGAAAAAATTGTGCACTTGTAATGAAACCTCACTTAATTAAGCTAGGCTCGTGATCTAAGGCTGGGGCATAAATAATCTATAATAATAATGACGGCTACCGTTATCGCCATGAAATTTGAAAATTGCTAAACTCTAATTAGTGCACTGATACAGAACTTCTAAGGATAAAGTTACCCTCGTGCTGTTAACTATAGTCGAATAAGGGAAGATGAGATCGAATATGATAGCGAGTTTTATCTGAACTTTAAAAAGTCTAGTTAACCTTTTTTAGTTTAGTAACCTTTAATTATCGAAATAATGACGCAGACGTACGAACTAAATGTTTTATAACATATGACAAGGCAATTTTTTTTTTAGTAATTATAAGTAAACCAGAAGGTGAAGGGCGGGCGGCGTTGTGTGGTTTTAACACGCTATAGTAAAACACATAGCGTCGCCTAGTTCACTATTACTCCCAAATAGTGGATTGGCATCTGGTCTTGAGGGAGAGTGCTGCACTTAGCGCAAAGATCCTCAAGGCAAGCCTGATTGTTATCCTTCACGTGGTTGCCGCCTGTTATTGGTCTGGTTCCCTAAGAAACAGACGTAACTGAAACGATCAGACGAAATACCCTTCCCAGAGAAACTTCAATCCTATCCTTTCCTATTCCTATCTCCTCACACTTCACCCTGCCCCCCCAATCCAAGGTGTTAGTCGTACCGTGCCGAGGGATGCGTGGCCAAGGGGAAGCTTGGTCGTGAACGGTGTCTCCTTGATGACCGGTGATCTCAAGGTAGTATTCAGCCTTACCAGGGCAAGCGGGGCTCTGCTCTGGTGGACCGTTTGTTTCCCTTGCTACTCGTGGGAATTGTATGGATTTGTCTGACAACTCCTCTCCTCTCTGGACGACCAACGTCCAGGAAAAGCTAGCGTAGCTTCATCCTTGCCGGATATATACGGTATTGAAATCAGATCCGACAACGACGACCTCGTCCTCTCGGAACTGGATATGGAAACTGGGGGCGACTTCCAAGACCCCCTTGATTCCAAACCTACACAGGAAGACGATGGCCTTGAAAAGACCGACCGCCTTTCAGTGAAGCCAGTCCGCCGCAAGAAGCTCTCCGGGTCCGGTAGAAAACGCCTGAAAAGGCTGAAAGTGGAAGGAGTAGAAGCGTCAGAATCCTACAATCGGATTCGGACAGAAATAGAAGCGGCGAGTAGTGGTGACACCGCCTCGAAACGGAAGACGATGAAACGTATCAGTTCCGAGGAGGAGTCTCCACAACAACAACCTAAAAGGAAAACATGTGTTGCCCCGGGACCAGCCATCAGGACATATATACACGACTGCTGATCGTGAAGGAGCAAACTCGCTGCCGGTGGCGGCACAATCGACATGCACATCGTCGGTAGTGCGGCCAAGGGGAGCGGGTATATCTTTTAGGGACGCTGTTAGCTCAATCCGCGTGGGAATCTGCAACAAGACACCCATGACGGATCAACAAGTTGAGCTGGTAAGGGAGGCCATCATTGGGGCAATTATAAGTGACCCAACTGATGATGATGGTCCTAACTTATGCGGCTACACCTATAAATCAGGTTGGTTGCTGGTAGGAGAGGAGGATGAACGCAGCAAAAACTGGCTTAAAGACAGGGTCGGCAGTATGAAGCTATGCTTGGGGATATATGCCAAAAACATGGTCCTTGGTCAAAGAACGCTTTATACCGAAAGCAGGGAAAAAGGACTACTCCCTACCAAAGTCCGTTAGACCAATAAGCCTAACCTCCTTTCTTCTAAAGATAATGGAAAAATTAATTGACGGTTGCATCAGGGAGGGCCCTCTAAAGGAACTACCTCTGCATCCGAAACAACATGCCTATCAAAAAGGAAAATCCACTGAGACTGCCTTACTAGAGCTTACGGACAACATTCACGGAGCTCTTGAGGACAGGCAAATAGCCGTCTGTGCATTCCTAGATATAGATGGAGCATTTGACAACGTGACCACCACCTCTCTAACCAAAGGGCTGAAGAACAAAGGGATCGATGAAACAACGACCCGATGGATAGTTGCAATGCTAAAAAACAGAATAGTAAAAATAGACCTCCATAAGGTAACTAGAAGCTTCAGAGCGACAAGAGGTTGCCCGCAAGGAGGCGTTTTATCGCCATTGCTATGGTCCCTTGTCATAGATGAACTTTTAGCAAAAACTTCAGAAATGAATCTTAACGTACAGAGCTATGCAGAGGCGTAGTGGCCTGTGTCATAGGCCCCTGTCAAAGCACTGTGACCTCAATTTTACAGAAAACCGTAAACACAATTGTTAACTGGTGTTCAGAAAATCAACTGACTGTAAATCCTACGAAAACTATTGTAGTCCCTTTTACTAGGAAGAGAAAGCTGGATAAGCTCTCACCACTGACTATAAAAGGAACAACAATACCATTTTCAACAGAGGTCAAGTACTTGGGCGTAATCATCGACAAGAGACTGACCTGGGAGTCACACCTTAAGAACACGATACAAAAGGCTAAAACTGCCTTAGGTATATGTCAACGGCTTGTAGGGACGAGATGGGGACTAAACCCAAAAATCACCTTATGGCTTTACACCACCATTGTCAGGCCGTCAATAACTTACGCCTGTACGATATGGGGCTCGAAGGCACAGCAAGTTACGGCTATAAAAAAGCTATCAGGCCTGCATTGCACTGCATGCCTGATGGCTACAGGAACCGTTAGATCAACACCAGCCATAAATAACCCTTAATGCAATCCTCAGCCTCCCACCTCTAAACCTCTTTATTGAGAAGGAGATAATGACTGGCATCTATAGGACTAACGCTGGCATAGAACACTGGAAATCCCAGACAATTAGGACACTACATCAAAATGTCCACTTCTTGCAATGACGACAGATGTCTTGCTTCCAGAAGTTAACTTCCACAAGAATTTCACTGTGGAAATCTCCAAGAGGGAAGACTGGGCGCAAGGCCGACATAGTGGTCCCTTAAATGACGGGTGTCTGGTGTGGTTTACCGATGGCTCCAAAATGGGGGCTAACGTAGGATGTGGCATATATGAGGGCAGACCCAGGGTTAGCAAAAGCATAAACCTGGGAAAGTATGCCACTATATTCCAGGCGGAAGTCTGTGCCATAATTGAATGTGTACAAGCGAACCGCCAACGAAACTACGTAAACCAAAAAATCGTAATTAATTCAGACAGTCAGGCAGCTTTACTAGCAATAAACAATAACACACTTAAATCAAAGCTAGTAAAAGACTGTGTGAAAAAACTCAATGACCTGGGAGAAAAGAACAAAATCACTCTCAAATGGGTGCCAGGTCATTCTGGAATAACCGGCAATGAGAAGGCCGGCGAGGCCGAACTAGCCAGGGCTGGGGCTCAAGGAATGTATTCCTTGAGCCAGTTCGGCCCAGAGCCTATCTGTGGTATCTCAAAGAACCAGGCCATGCAATAACTAAAAACTCGCCTTCTTAACGAGGCGAAAGCAGACTGGCACAGTACGTTCGGGATGACACACTCAAAATCACTAATCGAACCATACTCTCGCAAACGCACTGACGAGCTATTAAAGCTTAACAGGAGTAACTTGAGCGTGATGGTTAGGGCTTTGATCGGTCACTGCAAGTTAAATAGACACCTTTACAACATGAAACTTAAGGACACTGACACATGCAGAGTCTGCGAACAAGAGCGTGAAACACCAATACACCTCTTGTGCTACTGTGAACCACTGATTCACAAAAGAAACAGACACCTGGGGAAACACATCCTTGACCCAGATGAAATAAAAACAGTCCGAACTGGGAACATCCTATCTTTCTTGGTCAGTGCCCAGTTAAGGGAGCTACTGTAGGGCCTACATAGAACCTACATAGGAGGCTGGTCACAATAGATCTTAATAGGTCGCAGTGATGCATATCAGCCCCGACTTACACACGAATAATAATAAAACCAGAAGGTGAAAGCGAACATTTCCTGGATTTCTAAACAAGTGAGAATCATATTAATCGAAACAAAACAATGCTATCAACATATTTATTATGACAACTTAATTATGAAAAACATGTAGGCTCAGAATGCCCCCTAATGAAACTGAGCATAGTGAATTGCATCTTCTGATCATGGAATCTTAATTGGACCATTTCACGTGATAATCAGTAAATTAAAATAACATGCTTGGTTCTATCCAATTCGATTAACTGACATTGTCTAATTATATTGATGACTGTAATGTGCCCTTTCGTACTCTGAACACGTCTTGTTCGCCTCAAACGAATTGTAATAGAGTACGGCTTGAATTTGTGGTCACTCGTTATAGGTATCTGACCTATTAAAAGTTTGGTGCGGCCTTTAAGCGAAGGTAGTTAATTACAGAATTCAACGTGAAAGAATATTGCGTTCATTTTTACAGCTATAAAGCAACCCATTATATATTTCCAGATTATTAACTTAAAAATGGTTATGATTTTCCTTAATTAATTATAGAAACTCTTTTTTTCTCTTATTTATAATATTTGAATTTAGTTAGTAGTATAACAATATTCTGGTAACAAAATGTATAAGAATTTGGAAATGAATCCAGACACCACAATAAAAACTGAAAATTTTTATTGTGGTTATTTTTTTTCGATATGGGACGCTGTTGCTTACATTTTCCAAGGAGAGTTATGGTTGACAGGCGTGTGCGGTATTCTTACCATAAATTATACGAAGTAAATAATCCCAGCACCTCTCTTGGCCTCAGTCAGGGTAATCCAGGGTCTTAGTGCCCCTTCATAATATACCTACTAAGTCCGAAGGATAAATATTGGATCTTCTTTTCCTAAACCTGTGAAATAACTTGGTGCTGTAATGTTACTGAAATTTAATTTTGGTTATGAAAAACGAGTCTACACTAACGAGACACGACGACGAAGCGAGCTATTTGGCTTCGGACTGCACTTGGTTTGCCTGATGCATCCACTTCGTGGAACTGGATATGATTATGGAACAGATAATATTCTTGATATTGGAGCACTAACATCATAGCAGAGCCACGTCGAGGCTCCGCATCTAATTGGGATTTCCCTATTCAAATTAATGAATATTTTACGAAAAATCAACCAGAATTTCATACATGCTCTAAACGTAGTTTTATGGTCAGAACATTATTATGAAAAAAAAGGGAAAAATGTTAGTTTTTTAGAAGAAAATAATGTGCTCGGATAAGATATATAAGACTATAGGATTATTGCTGTAGATAAAGTAAAAATAACGCTTTAAAAAATGTGAAATTCAGTTTGTTGTTCTCTTACACAACCAACGTGCTCTATCTTACATACAAGCCTTATTAAAACAAAGGGCGCGTATTAATTAAGATAATTAAGGTTGTTTTATTTACTCTAATTTTAACTAGTACCATGTCCGTAAAACAATACGACATGCCACCATTTTCAATCTCTTTCTGCGTTGATGTTAATAATATGTATCGATTACCTGTCATATGTATCGATTACCTGTCAAGAGAGAATTATCAAACATGATTTAATGGCTTTGATAATTCTGTATTAGGTATTTATATATTATTAGATTTATATGTATTTACATATTCATTGAAATATCACATTTGGTCAGATATATTTTCAAAGTCTAAAGTCTACTTCATCTATTCTCCTCGTCCGTATTTCTTTATAAAAAAAAATCCACAAAATACTCACATCAGTATATGCGATAACTGTTGTAAATAAGGTAATCAATCTACTAGATATAATTGAATTTGGAATCAAATTCGGCTCTATTCCTTACGTCGCGCGCAGACAATTCTTTTGTTTGGCTTATTCGTAATGGAGAATATTTATTTTTCCAGAATCGACTACGTTTACCTATTGTTAAGCTGTATCTTTTTCTCGTAGAGAAAATCGCAGTGCGAAATCATTCATGTTGCGACTAGTTTTACAAACATTTTACACATTTATTAATGTTAATGACATCAGCCTTTTTATAATTATCAATAATTCTTTCGTTTTTGCAATACTATCACATCTCTCAAAATTAGTATTAATTTTTGGATATACTCTTAAAACTTTAACAAGCACAATCAAATTAATACCTTCAATAATCGGTAAAAGATTTTAGCATAAGTAGTTTATTATACTGTCAAAGCAAAATATAATAGGTCTACTTATATGGACCATCGAGAAAACTCCATTATCATACATAATACATTTTTTCATCATCATTAAGTAAAAAATATTGATATAATGTAAAATAATCATTGGAGATGTTGAAAAGTGATTAAAGTGATATTTGATAAAAATATAATCGTTTATTATCACAAATATATTTTTATTTTAAACAATCTTTCAATTCCTCTTGCAATACCTCATAATCTTATCCGGAAGGACTTGTAGTCCGGATATTAGATATTTTAGATGTAAATCAGATATTTTAAATGCAAAATAGCAGACTTTAGCTGGCGTGATTTTATATAGTTAAATCCGTTTCTATTTATTGGTATAACCATACATTTTCTTGTAAATTAATATTCGCCAATAATGTGTCTGTCATCTTAGTGTGTAGAATACATGTTATATTCGAAATCAGAACATAATACAAAAATCTTGTAATCATGCTAATATTGAATTTTTATTAAAATAACCTTTGTGGATCTCGAAATCTTTGAATCGCTTCGCTTACTGCTTTCCTGGTACTATTTGCGTTTGTTCGTACTACTGACTCTGGTACTGATGTCTAAAGTCCAGCGTTTCCCGCAAGCGTCTACGCCGCGCGCTCTTACGCAATCAGCGACAGTACCAACGACGACATGAATGTTACACAGCACGTTAAAAACCGGTCAGCTCCCATGTCTCCTGTCGCAGCTGATAATCGTGACTCATTGTCGCTTCAAAACATGATTAGAAGTATGTTTTTGGAATTCGAAGAAAGTCTAACCCGCCGCTTAGCTAAAATTGAATCCCAAATATCGGAGGTTAGACAGCAAAATCTAGAAATTAAAAAAGCAAACTCTGATATTGAAAAGTCAATAGATTTCATTGATAAAAAGATAGAAACGTTGAATTGTGCCGTGAGTAAATTGAACACAGAGAGAACGGAATTGTTGAAAAATATTTCCAAAACTCAGGATTCATGTGATTGATAGGCGACTAAACAAAACTTCTATTGAAATACGAAATGTACCGAAGGTAAAATCAGAGACTAAAAGACAGCTGTTTAATTACTCCCAATAATTGGTCAGTACCCTTGGGCTTACCTTCCAAGTCAGTGACTTACGAGATGTTGACCGACTGCCTAGTAAAAAAGAGCACATCACGTCGTCCGTCATCGTCGAATGCATAAATACTATTGTTAAAGAAAAAATTTTAACGTCGATAAAAAATCGATACCGTTCAACATTTAAGCCTCTGACGGCAGCAGACATTGGACTAGAATACCCCTCAACTGTCATAAATGTATCTGAGCTCTTAACAACCAAAGGCCGCCGCATTCTTTACCTAGCTAAAGATTTTAAGAAGACAGAATCTTTTAAATACTGTTGGGTGGCTGGTGGAAATGTCTATCTGCGCAAGGAAGACGGGCAAGCTGCCATATTAATTAGGAATGAACAAGATCTGCTTAAATTAAAAGCAACCATGTGACTATTCACAATCAAAATTATTATTATATTAACTTTCTGTATATTTAGTTTTCTCGCGCACACTCACACACCAATAGATGCACATACGTTATTTCTTGAGCACACAAAGATGCATTTACTGACACATACTCACAAACCATTACTCACACGCATATTTCGGTACGGATACGGTTTCCTAATTAAATCGAGAGGTGCAAAAAAAATTTTTTTCATTATTTTCAAAAATATTTATTCAAATTTAATAATCAATCCTTTATATTTAGTTATAAAATCCGCTGATATAAATAACTTGCTTTCGGATATCGATAATTTGGAACTAAATAATGCAATAACTATTGATGCTGAGGATGTATCATCCTATGTCCCTCACCAACGGAGTCAAACAAGTATTTTAAACCAAAATATTTATAGTATTTTGAAAAACTACGATAGTTTTACCACATTTATCTCTAGAATTAAGATTGACCCTGACATAATAATTTTAACTGAATGCTGGTTAAAGCACTCTCAGGACAATATTCCATACATGCATAATTATTAGAGTCACGTAACCACAAAAAATTACAACCAAAATGATGGTGTTGTCGTCTATATAAAAAAATCGATAAAATATAAAATATTTGAACCAGAGTTTCCTGAAGCTACCTGTTTGTTGATAAGAATATCTGATCATACAGCCATTCTTGCTATATACAGGCCTTATTGTTTCAAGAAAAATGTACCAAAATTTTTGAAATCTGTAAGCATAATATTGAACTCGTTATCTTCGGTCAAAAACATTATAATTGCAGGAGATATCAATATTGATATCACTCCGAATAGTGAAGAAGTTTTTTCGGATGAATTATCCCAACTTTTTGGCTAGTTATCAGTTATGGCCAGCTCATACCCTTAGTACTAGGAAATCTACATGTTTAGATCATTTTATAGTAAAATCAGTTAAACAATTTACTTAATTTGTTATACATAGCGCCATTATGGACCATGATGCCATTCTTTTATGCATAAATATGTCTCAACCTAAATATCCCGTGGGGTCCTATAAAGTGACTGATTATGTGGGTCTTGATACTGTCATGAATAGCCTTGATTTTCAACCCATTCTTATGGCCACCGATCCTAATATTGCTGCGAATTTTTCGCATGACCTTCTAGCTCAGGCACAGCTTTCAAATACTAAAACTGTAAAAGTCTGTATACTCCCGACGTATAAGGATATTAAAGCCTTGGATTACGCCAGGCTTACTAAAGTGTATGCGTAATCATGACCGCATGCATAAAACACTTAAACAGTGTCGGGGAAACAATGAAGTGCTTTGCATTACATACAAAAGATACCGAAATTACTGTAACAGTATTCTTAAAAAAGCAAAAATAGAATATCAAAAACAACAGATAATACAAGCGGGCTCTAACAAAAAGAAATTATGGGACACTATTCGGAGTAGTGTTGGATCTGAGAGGCCCAAAGACTTGGCTTGTGAACTTCTTTCGTGTGCAAGCTCACCTTCTCAATCAGCTGACTAAATAAACCAATATTTCGCTAATGTTGGCAAAAATCTTGCGGAAAAGAACCTATCTACAACAAATGCCCAAATGATTAACCATGTCAGTCATTCTAGTACTCCTCATTCTTTTCTGCTCGTGGAGACAAATGAAAAGGAAGTTGCGCAAATCATCCTATCCTTGAAAGATAGTAGCATATGTGGCATTGACGGTATGTCTTCAAATTTTCTTAAACGTTATGTAAAATTACTAGTTCCCTCTGTTACCCGTATTTGCAATCTTAGTTTAAGTACAGGCATTTTCCCAGATGTTTTCAAAGTTGCTATAATTAAACCAATCTATAAGGCAGGTAGCCGCGATGACGTAACAAACTATGGTCCTATCTCAATACTGCCAGCACTTTCTAAAGTATTGGAGCGTATTATTAATCTAAGGCTGATAAAGTACCTTGAGAATAATAACTTACTTTCTCCTTATCAATTTGGCTTTCGTGCTAAAAAATCTACAGCTGATGCTGTACATGAGGTTGTAGATCATATTGTCACGAACCTTGACCAAGGTAGGAAATGTCTGACTCTCTTTATCGACCTTGCAAAGGCATTTGGCACCGTCCAAATTCCAACTCTTTTAAGAAAATTATGATGGGAATAAGAGATGTACAATTAAAATTATTTGAAAGTTACCTTACAAGCCGAATGCAGAGAGTAAATATTCGGGCGTTATTAGTTCTAATTTCCCCATCACATACGGCATTCCACAAGGAAGTATATTAGGAACTACCCTGTTTCTTATTTTCATTAGCGATATTCCTAAACTACACTTATCAGATGGTAAAATTGTGACATTTGCCGATGACACGGCTCCCATATTTCAGGGAAGTGATTGGTATGAAGTATTTGCAACAGCTCAAAGAGGATTAAATTCCGTGACAGATTCGTTTATATCCAACTGTTTAACTATGAATACTAGCAAAACTAAATTTATAACTTTTGGATTGCATAACGTTAATTTACCAATCAATGTCAACCTAATAGCTCACTCATGTGTATCTAAACTGTGCCACAACACCTCAACGACGTGTCCCGAGCTCCAAAAAGTCTCTTTTATCAAATACTTTGGAGTGATCGTGGATGAATCCCTAAATTTCAAAGAACACATAAAAATTTTGTCGACCCGAGTAAGAAAACTAATCTTCATGTTCAAATGTTTGCGTTATATAACCGATATCTCGATATCGGTTCCTTAAAATGGTTTATTTTGTTGTCGGTCAATCAATACTCATATACTGCATAACTGTTTGGGGTGATGCAAGCAAGACTCATTTAAAAAAACTTGAAGTTACTCAACGTGCTGTTCTAAAGGTGGCGACCTTCCGACCCTTTTGGTTCAGTACTACTAAGCTCTATAAGGAGTGGCGAGTCTTGTCGGTGTGCAGATTGTTTATTCTTTTTACTATTATAAAAAAACATGAAATGACTAAATATAATCCCAATCAGCGCACCGAGAAGGGACGTCATGATATTGTGTGTTCAGGCAACTTTTGCAACACGTCGTTCGCTCATAGATTTATTGTTTTTCTGGGATCACACATTTATAATTTATGTAACAAAGTAAATAACATTTATAGCCTCAATAAATATCACTGTAAAAAGGCTACTACATCTTGGCTATTGGGCTTAAATTATGATGAGACTAATTCAAGGATCTCCACACTGATTGGTCTATTTAGTAGGAAGCTTATCTATGTGACAGTTTCCGGCGTATGCCTTCAGGGTTTTGCCTTCAAGTAAGACGTATTTGAAATTTTTTTTAGTGACTTTATGACTACTACGCCACTCCATCTTTCAACAACTCATTTATTTTATCACATACTGTTTGTACTGACATTACTTTTTATATAATAATATATCTTCGCTAAACTGCGTAAGAGTTTGTTGTTAACTTTTATTTGAGCTGGTTGTCTTTTGGACGGATTGTAGACTCCATCAATCAATACACTTTGGATTAAACTTTTAGATTCACTTACCGATCAATGATCTCCGTCCATATTCGGTAAATTAATCACTCAGACATCATCTAATAACCCAGGCTCAATTAAAATAATGAAGTTAATCTCTTTTTTGTTCACGTTGTCTAGGTTTCTTTTCCAGGTGTATTTACACTAATTTAATACAGTTACTAGTACAGTTAGTTTTATACAGTTAATACTAGTAGTTAGTTTTATACAGTTACTTTGGATATACTTTCATTTCCCGTACACTGTTAAGTCGTGCTGTGACGTTACGATAGCAGAATGCATCTTTAAAAGTAACATCTTTAATCCAACTTAAAAATGATACATACATATATGTAACGCCTTGTTCCCAATGGGGTAGGCAGAGACCACCTCTCTCCATTTGCTAGAAATATTTTTATAAGAACTTGTAGGTGTACACTTAAGTGTATGTACACTTAGAGAGCAATTACCTGCTACGTAATGAAATTGAACAACCATTATAAATTAAACCCCTGTTAACATTAAAGTAAAATAACGGTAACTTATTTTGATTTACGTCCGATGCCTAAAATAAATTCCACCGCGCGTATTAATACGATGCGTAAATATAAATTATTATGATAGGGATATTAAATGCGTAAGATATGGGCTATTAGAGTGATGTGTTTCCCAAACTCGACGCAAATTATCGAATAAATGAGGAAAGCACAGATGCGGCGGCAATAACCCCCCCACATTACACGGAATTCGGCCAAACGACAGGGTATTAGCAATGAATATTTGTCGCACGCGTACCTATGCAACTTAATACGATTCTGACGACGTCTTCCAATTCGATTTTATGCGTAAGGAATAGCAATACAAACGTCCTATTCATTATTCTTGCCGAAACTAGGAATTACGTTTATCTATTTTTGTCGAAATGAGGAATGTGTGTAAAACGTAAAAATATTATGGAAAAACGGATCAACAAATAACCAAGAATAATGAGAACCAATTTACACAATATAAATAACAATTTATTGTGGTTTGCATAGATTTTAGAGTCTTAGTATCTTTTCTTTAAAAAATGATTAATTTTTTTATTTTAATGTGACGTAATATCAAAGATGTTCGTTTTTGTCGAATAATGGTAAAAAAATGTTAAAGTTTAGAAATAAATTTAATTTAAAAATAATTCGAAAGTCAGCTCATAGTTATCTAACCAATGGTAGCGGAATCTGCAATTTACATAACGTATTCATATAACTGCTTAACTAAGGTCGTATCACTTTTTGTGATTTTGGTAACAAAAATATATTATCACTAGCTGATGTGAAGTGACGGAGCCGTGTTAACAATTTGACTACTCAGACAAAAATGAAAAGTTACACAGCGACCCAATGTTTATTGTAGTTTGCCTTCGAAAGGGTCAAGTGAGAATCACTCAAGCTTTGGATAAAAGGGTTTCCAACAAGGTAGTTATAATTTGGTTAGAATATTAGGTTTACAAACTATTCCTTGCCTACCATCACACCCTGCGGAATTATGAAGCACTCAAGATTTTTCGAAGTGAAACACACATGAGACAGATTACTTGAATTAAATTTCATATTTAGTACCAAGTTATGTAATAATCTTTGTTAAGGCGAGTTACTCAACAGTCAAACAGACGAATGTTATATTTACTAGCAACTACTCAACTTCATTTACAACTAGCGCCAATGACGTACGGAAGACTTACTTCGCAAAAAATTCCAGTGAAGTACTAATGTCGGCACTAGATATTTTAGCTTGGGTGACCTTGCAAATCGTCATATATATTTTGGATATGGTAAGAATATATAACTAATAATATTACAAATTATTCGAATTGGGTTATTATTTAAGCATTAAAGTTCAACATCACAGAAAAATGACACAGAGATCTTTCACCAAGAACATTGCGCCATGTTTACCATGGCTACGTTTGGGCATGGAAATGCTTCTCTTTCCAGCTTATTATCAAGAACCCCCATAATTATTGTCTGTTTGCAGAAATGCTCCAAGGTAAGAAATTAATCCTAACTATAATAATGGAATAGAAAAGCGTTGTAGCGAATATACTCGTATCGATACTTTGCGTCTCTAAGGGCGTAACCGCCATTTTGCTGAAAATAACTTTTGAATGCCATCCTATCCAGATTTTTCTGCGCTATCGAACTGTTAAAATTTGTTGTTAAAATTTTCAAGTTCTGAAAAAAATTGTGAATACGACCGCGAAACCAAAGATCATGATGCAGTATTTTTCGTGTTTTTGGATGTAAAAGCAATCATAATTAGACTTCATCAGAGTGTCGGACGTAAACGACGCTCTCATATAAAGTCATAGGGCGTATATTGCGTATGACCTAAATACCTACATATAAACGTTAAACTAACTCAAAATATACGCTCCAAATTTTATTACATTTTATGTTAACATTGGCGGTAACGCCCATGACCTTTTTATATTTTCAAATTCATTTGACGCTTACGCCCTAATCACTGTGATTTGATAAGGTCAGTTTGAATAAACTACACTGAAAAAATTTCAGTTCAAGAATTTAAAAATTGCAACTTTTAAGAATAAAAATACTGGCGCAGTCCAGATAAAATATTTAATGAACAACAATGCAGAAAAGATTAATATCAAATTATTTCAAGAACAGCCAAAGAAATCGATAGGAAAAGGGAGAGGGAAAGCCGAAGGAAAAAGCAAAAATACACAGAATCCAAATGCAAAGAATGACGCCGATAAAAATCATCAGGCTAATTTCACATTAAAACCTTTATACACAGTCAGATTACATATACACAAGTGCAGCGAAATATAAAGGAAATAAAACTTACCATAACGAATATCGTCACCTTCCATCTGGGGCAAATGTCCCTGACAGTTTATAGAATAAAAATGATGATACTTAAACGTATCATTATTTTGGTTCTCTTCTCGAGAACCCGATAATTATATCATTAATGTTTACAGCAAACATTTGCAAGATTGCAATATTCGATCTGGTAAGTTTTTAAATAAACAGGCAATTCGAAATTTACCTGTATAAAAACATATTGAAATAAACAATCCCTTGTAACTATAATTTGTTTTGTTATTTATTACCTTTTTAACGCCCGACGCAAAAAGAGGGGTGTTAAAGTTTGACGTGTCTGTCTGTGTACCTGTGAGTCTGTTTGTCTGTGGAATCATAGCTCCCGAAAGGATGAAGCGATTTCAATTTAATTTCTTTTGTATTAAAGGTGACTTATATGCGAGTGTTCTTAGACATGTTTGATGAAAATCGGTTGAGCCGTTTTAAAGTTGTGGGGGTGAAAGTAGGGAGGAATAACCGAATGTCTGCAAAATATACTCAAGTGGGGTATCAAATGAAAGCGCATCACGTACACATTACAAAGTATGTACCTATAAAAATGATAAAATAAAAAAAATTATAAACCCCGACTCAAAAACTTAGTTCCCTTTAAAAAGTAAAAATTATAAAAGGAACTCAATTTTAAAATACCTAAAGTATGTATTAACTAGCTTTTGCCCGCGACTTCGTTCGCGTGGACTTCAGGTTCGTATCGTCTAGTCTAGTAATAAGTAAGAAATACGGTAACTAAGCACTGCAGAGCCCTAATCATAGGCCTATATACCATCACGGACTTTTTTGTAGACCTTTTTAAGTTGTACAATACTGTAGTAAATTGTTTTGATCTATCTTGTAGGATTCAGTCAGCGTTTGCAATGTAAGCGCAAAAAATGTGTTTTTTTTTACATTAGAAACCTCAAAAATTGTAGCCTATGTGTTATTCTGATGTATAAGCTATATTTTGGTAAAGTTTCATTCAAATCCATTCAGTAGTTTTTACGTGAAAGAGTAACAAACATCCATACATCCATACTTACAAACTTTTGCCTTTATAATAGTAGTAGGATAATTACGAAAAAAATTCACGTTGGGAGACTTCAAACCTAACAATTTAATTACATATCGCACTAATAATACAATAGTGTATCAACTCAAAACGTCGTACTTGACATAACACTATAAACACACGCAAAATTTGATTCCTCACGCGTGATCAAGACCGTCGTTCGATTAGTGCAAAAACAGAATAAGGATAAATTAAAAACTTATGTGACAGTTATTCAATTTGTAACTATTACATGAAGTGAGTAATAAGTTTTTTGTTGATTCTGAAAAATGATCGATTTTGAGTTGATACACTATTGTATTATTAGTGCGATATAGTCTAACCTAAAATAGGTAGGCATTGATACTTATGAAAAATATGTAATCGTATAATAAATAATTAGGAGCGGTCCCTCAACGCAACGTATTTTTTTAGAATTATTAATACATACTTTAGGTATTTTAAGATTGACTTTCTTTTATTATTTTAACTTTTTAAAGGGAGCAAAGTTTTTGAGTCGGAGGTTTTTAATTTTTTTTTATGTCATTTCCTATATCTTTAATCCATGACTCAAAAGAATAGCAGATTAAGTATAAAGTTCTTAAATTTTGTCACTACATAAATCTAAAAATAAAAATTATTGATATTAATTTAAAATACAAGCCTCTGATGGACTAAGATTTGCTTAATTGAACCATTTACTAAAAAAATTTAAAATAATAATATCACAGGGGTAAAAACTACAATATTAATTCCTAAAATTGGCGATAGCGCCCTACGTTACGAACCCAGTGGTCTTATTAAGGGGCGTAAACGACATAAATGTTTGATTTTGTGAGGCGTATTCACCAGCCAACTTTTGAACTACATACATACTTACTTACATTACTTACATACATACTTTTGATGTAACAATCATATTTATAAGTTTAATAACAACACAGTTATAACAAATCCAAAAATTAAATTTTAGTTTTTTGGCTCTGCTGAAAAGTTGTATTTTGGTGGTTACGCCCTTTGAGACGCAAAGTATCGATGTTACAGTATCAGTATTTCACAGATATTTACTATGTTGATGAATTAAAAATAATTTGGTCAAACAATTGTTGATTTAGTATTTAATCACAAGGCAAGGCAGTCGGCATTAGTTGATTATTAACATCATAAATACACCAATATTTTATTTAAACTTTATTAAATTTGTCTTCTACATTTATCTATTTTCACATATTTAAAAGTAATTTTATAATACTAAAAATAGTATTTCAATAAATACTAACATTCTAAGTTATGAAGATAATTAAAATTGAAGATTAAAGTATCTATTGTTTCCGTGTAAACTTTTAATGAGAACGCTCCGGAGTTTTCAATCAAACAAATGTAAAGATTAGAAATTAATAGCTGTTATGATATCAGGAAGCAATTATAGCTGAGGTTAATGTTCAGGTCGGACAATTTTAAGTTTAAAAAACGAGAACAATTGACATCTTGTTATGAATATTTTTTAAGGATGGTCAAAAAATGGTCTGACTTTTATGGATAAGCATATGCAAATAATTATTTCTACACCGGAAAAACGTTTGGTTGCACTTGTATATATAACACAAGAGTTAGTTTAATCAACATTAGTTTTACAATTATAATTTTGCAATCTAATCGTTTTTATGAAGATCGTAGTTTCGAGATTAATGATATACTTTCCTCAGTCGTAGTATAAAGATATCGTTTCCTATTTCCACAAATATGGTTCTTGTGAGATTGTGATAATTTGGCAATTTTGACAATATATTTGCTATAATATCAACCCAAATAAAAAAGGAGTGATTTATAAATTACATCGACAAAGCAGTTGAATGAAACAAGCAAATACATCATTTCTGGTAAGCGATTACCGCTCGCCATCTACTTCTCTTTTTTTGAAGGTTTGGACGATATATTCGTATTACGAGTAGATATATTACGGTAGTATAGGTTTTAAACACCACTGGTGATAATTCATTCCACCTTCATAGTGCGAGGCAGAAAGTTCTTTAAAAAATACACTGTTTTGGACTACCAACTATCAAGATGTCATCATCTTATATAAGGATATAAGTACGTTTTGTTGCGTGGAACGATGGCAAAAACTAGTGACAAGGATCAGCCCAAACAATTCCTCGGAATACTCTCCGTAGTATATGCGATAGATGATGCATAACGAGGCTACTACTTAACGCAGAGCCAAAACTTAAAAACCTACATGAAATATTCAGGTAATCTACTGGTCTCTCTCCATTAAATTTAGAAGGAATCAGCATCTTGGGCTCTCAGAATCAATTTCTATTGATACTGAGAGCCCAACATGAGAACAATATTCCACGAAACTATACTTCAACAAAAGATGTATTTTTTTATACTACTACTCTGGCTAGGCTACTCTGATATCGACAGTTTCTACATGTTTTAACTTTAGTATCATTGATATGAACAGAAACAAAATTTTTAATATCCTCAGTCTCGTTCTTAAAAAAATTCAAACATAATTTCTAATTACGCTTTATTTAATTTGAATGTTCTCCCCATTGCATTCAGTTTATGATACGCTAATATAGGCTACTCGAAATATAAATCCGACACAGACGTAGTCGCGGGTACCAGCTAGTATAGAATAAACAATCCGTAATTTTCAGATTTTCCAACTGTCTAAGTGTTTTAATGATTTATTCATGAATTATATACTAAGTTGGACAATATGCCAAGATTTTTCTAGTCGTTACTCAAGTGAAGTAAATTATGTAAATCAACGTAAATGAACAGCCAAGTCCTGTCGCGGAAATTTCATAATACATCACATAATAATATGCCAGCAGTAGTTACGTTAGGTTAAGAAGGTTATGTTAGGTTAGATCATTCGTCGGCGTGTCGGCCGGGGGAGCGACTGGGGGAGCGCCTCGGAACCTATGCACGAAGTGCCTAAGCGGGAGTGGCACCGACGGATTGTGGCGGCCTGGCGTGCGCAGCTTGAGTTTGGATGCGCGCGCCAGCGGGCCGTCGGTGCCGTATTCCCGCACCTCGAAGCTTGGCTCCACGGGAAGGAGGAGGTCACCTACCGATTGACTCAGATACTCACCGGCTACGGATGCTTCGGTGAGTATCTGTGTCGAATAGGACGGGAGGGATCGATACGATGCTACCACTGCGCATCCGACCTCGACTCAGCCCAGCACACGCTGGCGGAGTGCTCCGCGTGGGCCTCTGAGCGCCGAGTCTTTGTCGCAGAGATTGGGCGAGATCTGTCTCTGCTGGCATTGATTGCAGCAATGCTGGCGGACGAGGGAGGTTGGAGAGCTGTGGCCTCCTTCTGTGAAGCAGTGATGCTCCAGAAGGAGGCGGCGCCGGGCTCGGTAGCACACCGGGAGGGACTACGCTCCTCCAATGGCCGGGGGGCGTCGTTGGTGAAGGAGATCGGGGGAGGTAGTGTAGCCTCCCCCAAGGAGAGCTCCCCTGTATGCGCAGGGGAGCGGAGGCTGGGGGTTCCTGGATGTCGCTTGGCGTTCCCGGGGGCTCCCTACATGCCTGAGAAAGGCGATCCCTGAGGTTTTTAGTAGGTAGGCCTCCCCCTTCTAGGGAGGAGAGCCCCACATAACCGCCGGCTCGCCGCAGCCGGGGTATGCAATTTGACGCATTTTTCTCAGGGGGTATATTGTTGTTGTATTTTGGCTTGCTTTTATACCTAAACTTTCGTGCTTTTATTACAGCATGCATGTAAAGAAAGCTCCCCGCTATAGAGGAAGCGTGTTAGTCATAAAGTTTATTTTTGCTGCATGCTTTCTTGCATGATGTAAACTTGTTTAAAAATTATTGATTTTGAAATATTTATAATATTATTGGGATATACAATATAATATGACCTTTTATTCTGAATTGTTTCTTAGTAGTGTGTGAGATGTTAAAGTATATTCCTCGATAGTGCACCTTTTAGCAAAAGCCTCCTCTAGCTGTTTCCACTGAGTTCTGTCATGAGCTATTTCCCTCCAGTGAGACCCCGCCGTTTAGTTGAGTTCGTCCTCCTATCTTATTTGTTTTCCCTTGCATTTTGCGTTTTAATAACAGTTTTGTTTTTGTCCTGTTCATAGATCCTACTAAAGCAGTTCCTTTACTAAGGCTTGAGCTATAATTTCTAAGTTATATGGATCTTCCTCAAAGAAAATAATGTCTTTGAGAATAAAGAAATAAGATGGTTTGATTTTTTGCCATCAATGTTAAGACCCAGATTTGACCAGTCTAATTTGTGGAATATAATATCCCACCTTCCGTTACTTCGAATTCGGGCCCTGTCTCTTCTTACTGTATTTTTTGCTTTGCCGTTTGAGTATATAGCTTTGATTAGATTTATGTATATTCTGTGTATGACTTTCCCAAATAGCATCGTGCCTTAGGCGTTCATAGATTATATCAAATACTTTATTATAATCTATAAACTAATAATAAAAATGTATTTGTACCTAAATATGTTTTCCTTTCCTTAAAAAAATATAGTTTTAATATTTATAAACAGTTATAAGCCCATCAACTATTAAAAACTACTTTAAAATAAATCAATATTAAAAGTAAAGATTAAAAAGAAACCTTAAATAAAATTCAATAAAACTAAGTTATAAAAAATATCTGACCCAAATTGCCGTCAATCGGCAACGTGCCCAGATGGCTGGCAGCATTACCACGTTGAATGGCAATGCTGATCCGCTGTGCCAGATATAATCCAGCCTTCTGATAACGTGTCCATTCGATAAGCTTGCGGCTGCATTCTTTAAAAACTGTATGGACACTTCCCTCCCAGGTTCCCAGAGTCTCGACCCCAAATGGCTCAAAGATGCATCCACTTATTAACATCTATAAAAGTTATATTTCTGCATTATTTTTTTCACATCTACCAGTATATTCGAATTTCATTCCGAATTTCAGATACAATTCAACAGATCAACAATAAAAACAATAAAGTGATCGTTTTTGTTGTTGAATCTGTTGAATCGTATCTGAAATTCGAAAAACTGTAAAATATAATACCTCCACCTTATTGTACATATATGGCGAACCGATATTGTGGTTTATTGTTGTGTGATTTATTTGTAGACACATATTGATCAAATAAAATTTAAGTTATATTGTAACTTTTAGTGAATTGAATGATGTTTAAGTTAAATAACTAGTTCAAATACTTATAAGTATGAGGCATAAGTAAAGTAGATATACCGTCTTTTCGATCAATGTAATAACTAAAGCTCCAAACAAAAATTGAATATGGTTCACCGTTGATTACGAACTACGAGTATAGCAGACTATTTATAGTAAATAAAAACTGATTTATACGAAATAACTGTATCATATAAGGTATATTCCTTTGTGTTCAGATTCACTGTATAGATTTGGTCCCTTATTACTCCCTCAGTAACAGCAAGGCCTGGGTTATTAAGGGCGGAGAACAATAAAAGATATTGCGAGTGTTACTTTGTCCTCTTAGACGAGATCCTGACTTGGTTGACATTGTCACAGGGATGGGCTAATAAACAGTATCTTGAATCAGCTATGAGGCTTTTATGATTTAATATTGTCTTATTTGGTAGTATTTTAGTAATGTTTCAGTGTACTAATATTACTTCTAAATACACATCAATTTCCCCAACCTATAGTTATTTTATATCTGTTCATTTTTACTGTAAGCAATATATTTTAATTGTAAACGACTATTTTTGTCAATAAGATTCCACGCCAGATTCATAGTGTTGACCAAGACCAAGTTATATGGTATTGGAGAGAACTCTAGACTGACGACGAACATATGGTCCAAAGGCTGATGTACCGCAAAATGCTAATTGAAAGGCAAAATGTCGGTGCACGATAATGTCTTTAAAGCTGTAGTGGCTATACTCAAACTTACGAAGCCCTTCACCTACGATTATGAAGAGCTAAGAGAGGATGTCGCCGTAAAACGCCTCATAACCCTGACCAATGTAACAACGATGAGGTCAGAAACTGTAATTTTCAGATGGCGTACAATGACCTTAGTACGAGTAATATAGCTATCTAGGTGTTAGTAAATTTTTAAGTTACGCACATTATTATTATTACATACAGTTGTAGAATATAAATATTATAATGGGTACTTGATTTAAGAATTTGATATTTAGAAATAACAATTAATGTTAAGAATTAAACAAAAAACTTGAAGTGATAAATCAACTCTTTTCATAGATTTATTTTAAATTATTTATTAGCCTCAACTTTGTAGTATAAGCATTCTATATGACTTCTAAAATATAATATGTCTACATACGAGTATCACATAGATATAAATGGCTTCTGTTTGCTTTTGTGAGAAATAAAGACAAACATTCACATTATACAATAGAAATCGTGTATCGAATTCAATCGATAACGTGATTTCCAGATAACAAGCAATATTTTTGTGAGAACAGTAAAAATATTCACGCCTCATGCGTGTATGTATAAAAATATATATTTTGGTATGGTTACGCTGCCTTGATTCAACACAATACAAATATATGGTTATTTCCTTTATGGAAATAATTTAAACTGTATTTTTATGACAAATATTACACGTAAAAATTGACTCCGACTAAATAGGTTTTAGGAGCAATATACGAAAAAGTCAAACCCATATTTTAGAAAATAGTAAAGCGACTTTAGTTGTGTAGTAGACTTATAATGGATGACCAAAACGTTCGACTTTTCATTTTTAATAAAGATCTTCGATTGAAAAGAGTTTTGAAAGTTTTCAAATTGTAACTTCGTATATATGTTTTTCAGATATTTAAAATTCAAATGACATTTCAAGATAAAGACTTTCCAGTTAAGAGGCACTTTGAAATTAGCTTGTGAGCTGATAACAAATTGCTTGGTTTGAAGCGGTTACATTCTCTTTTGTTTGTTACTTTGTTGAAGTTTCGATTGGGTTCTGCCTGTGATTTGGGTTTATATATGTATTGTAATTTTAAGTTTATTTGAAAAAGGGTTGTCGACGTTATGTCATTGCAGAAAGTCGCAACCAATTTAATGATTTTATTGAACTTCACGGGGGTCGAGACAAATATAATGTTTATATAAATATATAACAATAAAATATAATACTTGAAATTACGCGTACCTCGGACGCAATAACTTTAAGTCCGCTATTACCGGTTATGTAACGTGTGTAATGTAAATTACTAAATTTAAATAAGTATATATAAGCAATCTCGTAATGTATACGAGATACATTATAATACATTGCTATATGAATATATAAGTTGATAGGACAAATTAAACAAATGTGATAAATAGATATTATTTATACTTTTATATCTAATTAACTGTTACAATCACACCGACCAATCAATTTTATAATTATAAAAGTCAAAATCATGTTATGAAATTATTACTCAATTAAAAAATAACAGGAAAAAATTTACCTCCTAGGTTTTTGGATGATTTTCTCGTGGGCTCTTAATTTCTCATCTCTTAATTTCAGAACAGATTTACATCTTTAAAGAATATGTTGAAGAAAGATGTTTGAGTTTCTTTTTTAGTTTTGATAATGAATACCTAATACATAGCCACTAGTGCCATATATTAGAAGTTGTAAAATAATTGTTAACGAAGCGTGTAGCTAAGTGATCATAGCAGCATTATACATGCTCAGCCTTTACGTGCTTAATACTGTGAAAAGCTCATAGAAGCGAGGCCAGCTAGCTAAGCACATCTTTTCTACGTAACTATTGATTTATATTGCAAATTCACAATATTTACTCTGTTTCAATATTGTTATTTTTTTTATAAAATGCAAAAGTTTGTTGAAAGACAACTATGGCTTTCAGTTCTGTATAAAGCAATCCCTAAAATTATCGGTGGTTACTTTGGAAGGTGTCGATTAATTAAATATAATTAAATTCGATAACTTGATTGAGCAAAACCGAATTACGTGTAACCTTTACAAAATTACTCTTCAGATGTACCATTCATTTCGGATGAGCGAATCTTGAAGTTTTGTACGATACACCTAATATTTTTTTAAAAATTACGTAGATTAATTTAGTAAAAAATTGAGTGGATAAATTACAGCCCTACCATGCCCTTTGGGCAACTTTGAGATTTCATTGTGTAATATATCATTACAACAAGTTTACAAAGCATACCTCAGTAAAAATAGAATAAACAGAACACCTTTTAGCACTTTATTTTTCTCAAGCCATGTAGAGATCGAGATAATTTTAAGTTCATTTTCTCATCTAAGTAGATAGGTAGATGCTTAGTCTATATTCATGACAGTCTAAATAAATACGCTTATTAAAATTTGCTTAAAATACTTCGCAATGTCTTATAACTAATTATAATTAAGCCTAAAATTATTTTTATTTCCAACATAAATTCTAAAGTAATTAAACTTGAAATGGGTAATTTAATTAATGCCGGCCTACTGATCCATAAATAGCTGTTATATCTAATGAAATGGTTTATTAGTAATGGGTTATTAGCCAACCTCCATATATTGGCCAACCTCAAATATTAAATAAATAGCAATAGTGAACGTCATATATGCGATGGTCTTGTTAGTATGCTAAATAATTAATAGTGAATTATTACAGGTTATAACATATTATAACGTCAATGTATTATATTTCACACCTATGTATTGTGTTGTTATTAATAAAGAAGATAAAAAATCTGTTTCTGGTATATGGAATGCATGAAATTTTATTTTCATGCAAGAATCTATTACTCGTATCAGAGGGAATGCATTACTATATATCAGTTTTATCTGCTTGGGTACTTAGTAGCAATAAAAAATGTAAGTTATATTTCGTTGATCCGATGAATATCAAATAATTAAATTTTAAAGATTGCATAATGAAATAAAATTTCGATACTACGTATCACAAATTTTTAATTTACACAGACATAATATATAATAATCAAATCTTGTTTTATTTGCATTTTATATAAAATTGCTAAATAAATGTATAATTATGAATAATCGACTCGGGTGGGACACCGAACGTGTCTTTAACAAGCCGTGTCGGTCACCGAGCACGATCCAAACTTTCAAAGTTGGATTAGGCACGAAGATATTTAGGTACGAACTATTCAAACTTTTCTCGAAATTAACGTATTGGACTTGGTAAGTTGATATTAAAAGACATGGTGTTCTACACGACAACGTAACAGTGAGTCTCTTAAACCCGTAAAAACTCACTACGGCAAATGTCATATGAAAACAGTGTATAGTTCGAATCTATATTGATTTGTGGTCACACAGATTAAAGGCGTGGCGGCCTGCTCTCGTGGCATCTCTGCGTTTGGGCCGGTAAGGCCATAGTCAACCTCACTGGCCCTTATGAGGATTGGTCGACTTCACATACAGGTGTATGTAGATTGCTTTAATGTTTTCATTGCCCATAGGAATATGAGATAGATACACATACGAAATTCGAAAGAATATTATAGGCGGGTATGCGGGATTTTTCAATCAGTCTTTGAGCGCGCATACCGAGATATTTTAGAAAATTACATAAATATAAATAAAATAAAAAAGTTTCCGGCATGATGGAGACATTTTAGCCCTTATCACACACTTCAAATAGGTATTCCAGATCCTTACGGCAGAAAAAAGTGGTTTGCGTGATTTTTTTAAATTAACTATCGAATACATTAAAAAAAATTAATATCCGCGATGACGGTAAAACATTTTCTTATTTTTTATTTTTTTTAACATTGTTTCGGCAATAGAAATCCACATATACCGAGTTTAATTTATTCCTATACTTATGTACTATTTATATATAAATATTTTTTGATTCCGCTATGACGGGACTGTCAGTGTTACCGGCTCTGGGACTATTACTAGTTATCATAAGCTAAGAAGTTCGCATTGATAAGGGTTTATATGTCCTGATCTGTGTCATTATTTATTTTTCAAAATGTCATAGTTTTAACAAACAATGACTGATGACAGATTTCACATCTGTCATAACGGGTATTTTAGATTGTAAAGATTTTAATATTTTATTTCATGACAAGCAGGCAGGTTCGAAATCGGGCTTACCTTTTCAAAGACCAATGCCTACACCATAGATGCACCGCGACGCTCCAATCTTATGTTGAGAATAAATCTCAAATACATATAATGTTTATATAGTGACATTTTGAAAATAAATTTCATAATGTCAATATATTTCAAAAGTAGGTAATATATAACTGTATTTTTATTATAAGTATTATTATTAATAAAAATCTACATGATATCCATATTAGCCCATAGGACCATATCGCCTTTCTGAGAATTTAGATTAAGTATCGTTACTTTTCCTCGTATAAAGTCTCTGAATCTAACTATCTATAGCCAATTTTTTCTCCAAGTAAATAAGAATTGTCTTGGTTTGTTTTAAACTAAATAGTATGAAAGAACAATAACTCAACTAGAAGTGATATAATATACTTAAACTGTGACAGTCAATCTAGTCAAACTAAAAAAAATGTAAAACAAATATACTTATTCCAAGCCATTCTGTATATATAATTATATACGTAATAGATATTGAGTTATATTTCTTATTGGTAAACGTCACAGAACCATAAAATAATAACTTATTTTAATGCATTTAGAACTTATTTATGACCCTGCTCTGACAAATTTCGGTTTTCACCTATAAATAGTGAAGTAGAAAGTTTAGGAATCCTCAACCATAAAGGAAGTATTTAAAACAAAAATTGCCAATGCCTGGTGTTCTTGTTCAGAGTATTGTCGTTTGTAAATAGAGCATTGTATTAAAATAACACCATTGAACTTCATGAATGACGTCACTTACGCTCATGCATGACGCCAAGTACACATTGTGCTACATACTTGGACTGACTGTACACTATTAATTTCACTTACAGAGATTTCAACTTTCATGTGAAATATTTAGCCCAAATGTTTACAATTGAAAACTATCGGTTATAATGTTACTAGTAAAGACTGTAACGTTAACTTTTAATAATACGTTAATTATCAATTTAACAGCCTGGGGTCGGATTCGAGCATTCGTAAGCAGCTATTTCACAGCTACGCAATGTAAGAGCTTTTAAAATAACTAGATAATGTCAATAATGTACAGGATTCAATGATATTGGTAAAGCTTTACACCCACGGATAGGATGAGTTGTAGAAATCCATTTGCACTCCATTACAGTAACCACAAGCTCATTAACTGTCCAAACAGTAATAAAGTAAATTTCATCCACAGTATGCCAAAATATTCATGTACTACCAATCAAATCAACTGCTGAATGTTGACGCTGAATCAATTCGGGAAAAACTCCATAAGAAAAACTGGAAAATTATACAAAGTTGCGTACTAGTTTTTTTAAAATATATTGAATAAAAGCAGATTAGATGGGTCTCATTATCTTGAAGAGTTAAAAAGAAATATTTTTCAGGATCGCGAGGAAGTGTCCATGAATAACAAAAGGTGACAAGCATCATTATATCTCAGTTCCATTCAGAGCTCAACCTGACGGAGTTGTATTTTGATTTTACTGACGTCTAAAGACAGTCATTAATAGTTTCGCTCTAGGTAACACGAATTGTAGATACTCGTTAAAGAATCAGCTTGGTAGAGGAACGAAATGCTGCACACTTGAAATTTGTAATACAGCATGTTATAACCAGAGACTTAATAAAAAATTAACTCTAATAGCGAATATAAGAACAAGGGACGACAAGTTTAGCGCAGTGGTCGAGTAATCGGCTTCTACGTAACGGGGCGCGGGTTCAATTCCCGCGCGGGATAGATATTTTGTGTGATCTACAAAAAATTGTTTCAGTCATTTCGGATTTTACACATGACGAGGCATGCTGTTCTTTTCCAACATTTGCGAAAATTGTTTATGATAAATAGAGTACCTGCAATTTAAAATTGTAATTACTAATTTTATTACGTTAGATAAATGTACGTACAGTTACTGGGTAAGGTAACCGCATTGGTATAGTTACAGTTGTATGTATTTAGATAAATTTTAAAATTAATAGCAAATTTCGTAACACACAACATACATATATCAGTATTCTCATAACTAATCAAAATCTACTAAATGTTAACTATTCCTTGACACATAATGTGTGTATCGACTTGTAAATGACGAAGGGGTAGAATAAAATATGTACCCTAAACACATCTAGGCTGATTCTACTGAATAATACATTTAATCCATTTAATAGGACAGTACAAACGAACATAAACGTCTGTTGGCTCCTTTGAGATTAACGTTGACTTTGTGAAGATAAGCGGGTTCATTGGGTA
Source organism: Scirpophaga incertulas (assembly GCA_036419045.1). Lineage (NCBI taxonomy): Eukaryota > Metazoa > Arthropoda > Insecta > Lepidoptera > Crambidae > Scirpophaga > Scirpophaga incertulas. The sequence goes on along the minus strand of CM071638.1, from coordinate 10,357,710 downwards.
TTGATCCAATGTTGAGATGTATACAAAGATCACTCAATGCTTCGCGGGAAAAAATATTACTTTTTTTTTTCATTTGATACATTATTACTAGGACAAGTTGAAAAAAATCGACATTGTTTAAAGAATTAATAATATGAAATTTTTAAAGGTTTTGTGTTTGTACCTGATGAAAATGACTCGGTGTTTTTTATCTAATAGCGGTTATCCATTGATCAATGCGTTACAAAACCACCATGATATGACTAAGATCTAAAGGTTTAGGTAATATACTGCAAAAGGGAAACTTTTTCAGCTCAAATTTGTGTTGGTTAGTTTTCAAGTTTTCAAGATGTTTTTATTTTCCCAACTATCTGAAATCACTTTCTCCGTAATCAGCATGATTCCCATAGCTTCTTTATTTATATTTACGGTAAATCTTTTCAGATAAGTGAACTTCTTCCACCTGATGAGGAGATTTATCATCTGATCAAATTTATATATATATATATGATAAGAGTCTGTGTGTAAGAATCTGTCAGGCTTCTGTGATAATCTATCTATTATTTTTATTTAATGTGAAATAGATATCAGAGATTAAATATACTTAATAAGATAAAGTTGACGACCATTAATTGTCGAAATATAACCTTATACCATGCTTGTTACTTTGGATAAAATTTTGTAAAAATAAAACAATCGCTATTTCATAAAGTTTTATATAAATACTACAATATTTATACTAGCTTTAACAGATTATCATGAGTTCAAGACAATTTATCAACATAAATTGGTACATCATTTATTCTATATCAACTTGATATTTTCGCTTACATTATTGTTATACCTATACCTATTATAATTATTTAATTATTCATGCTTCAGAGTATAAACATTCGTTCGGTGTAATAGTTTAGAGTTAAACAATAATAATACTTATTTACATTAACATTTAATAAATAATTTAAATTATTACAAATTTAGGTTATGGAAGATTAATCTACAGGTTACATTAATTTACAAAAATCACATTTATTCTTACTATCGAAATGAAAAAATTTAACGTTAGACGTTTTTCTACAAGCGTGTTAACCACTTTTAACTCACTTTTATAACAGTAACAAATTTACTTTTTTGTTATATTCCAGTCAATTCATGATGAAATGAAAACAACTAAATATTTGTTAAAGGCGATAAACAGCGTACAATGTAGTTAAGTGCACCGATTGCTTAAAGACAAGTCAAATACGTCACTGATACTAAGTTTTATGACGCTGTTCAATGCATAACTTAAATCATATTTAGCAGGTTTTGAACCAAAGGTACATACTTTTAAAAAGAATACACCAATCACTCGAAATTCTTACAAAATTATTATATTTACACATCATACAGTCCTTTAAATTACAATTAAATTTAAATATACTGCTCCTAATAATGTATCTGATGCTGGAATTTCGATTATATCACGCATTTTGTTATTGATAGCCCGTAGAAATAATAATTCATTTCTGTCTGTCAAACTTCCAAAGAAGTTTCAAAGACGATGAAGGCATAAAAGGTTCCATCCCAACGTGAGTGGCGTGCTATTCATAAGGGAATCAAATTGGAAAAATCCGTCCCTGTAACGACCTAACATGACACAAGTTGTGATACGTGTACCTTTTTATGTTGTTACTCCCGTTGCGTTTGTGATTTTGATTTATCCGATAGAGTATTAATATCCATTTCAGTTGTTTGAACTTCTATGTTTGGTGCGTTGAAATTGTCATATGATATATATTGAGGTGCTTGTTGAACGTCAACTTTTGCTGCAACTGGACGTTTTTTAGTCTTTATGTAACCCAATGCCGAAACTAGTACAATGAATACTAGAAAACCGATACAACAACCCACAACCAAGCTTAGTCTTCGAGTTAACATATCTGCTATACCCATATACGTATTTGAAAATGGGCTATCTCTGGCAGCACTAAATATTTCTATAGTAGATACTGTAGTACATTTACTTGTTAAAGAGTCATTCATGTAGGACCTTAGATGACTGAATACCTGTTCGTCGCCATATACGTTATTACTGACTATATCTGCTAAAGGGGCTATTCTTGCGTCTGGTAATGTAGATGAAGAAGTGATACCAAGGTTGCCTATTGCTAATACACATATTCTGTATTTAACACCTGGTGTCAAATGGTTTAGTCTTGTAGATCTGATAGTGGCGTTGAGTATTTTGCCACGTATCTGAAATAAAGCATAAGTATTAAAAATAATCGCCGAATCTAAATTATTGTATATTTTTCTCTTTTTCGATTTCTTTTCGTACATATTTTAGAACAGAAATATCAGCCTTAACTCATAAGGCTAAAAAGTATTCTTTAAAAAATAGAAATCTAAACGGATAAAGCCGAAACCCACGAACGAAAAGCATAAATATTTTTTATGGTCCATTGAAGTGATGCACAGCCTTTGTATTCAAATGTTTGTTATAATGGCCGCCGTGCGAGTATTATTTTATAAGTTTACTCAAATATTGTAAGGTGTAAAGTGTTCTTCAAAATCGAAAATTGTATAAATCGAAAACCACTTTGCATACACGTACCAAACAAAAATGAAGAGTAATAGTTCATGTAACACTTACGATGCTTGGGTTTTGTTCACTGAAGTAAGCCACTTGATATCCGCTTAAGCCACTTTGGTTGCGACCCTGCCAAGATACGACTACAGAATAAGTTTGAATATCTTGTATGGCTACTCGGTTGACAAGAGGCACGTCACATAGCTTATGTAATGGTAGCTGAATAAAACTATGGCCATGAAGCTCTTCTGGGTGTTCACAACGTAACTTGCTACTTCTTTTAAATATTATCTTGTAATGATCTTGCATCCATTTCCATATACTTTGAGATTCACAATTACAAGTAAGGGGATTTTCTGAAAAACAAAAATGTTTATGTATAATATTCTATATTTTGCAATCATAGTGTACACAAACGTTCTACATACCATCAAACGATAATGTTTTGATTTGAGTCTCCAAAACTATCAACATTTTAATGTTTATTACTTCAAAATAATTATGACTCAGGTCTATAGTTGATATTCTATTTAAACTTTGAAATGCATCAGACGATATCGCAGACAGCCAGTTTCCACGCAAATATAATTCAGTGAGGCTCTGGAGTCCTCGAAATATGTCCTTATTTATTCTCGTGATGTGATTGAAGGAAAGGTCCAACTTTTGTAGGCTTTGTAAATCCGATGTAAATTCTTCCAGTTCTCTAATGATGTTCATAGATATATTGAGGCTTCTTGTAGAATATAATCCTTGGAGTCGTTCCCTTGGGATATTTTCCATTTGGTTTTGGCTTAAGTCCAGTGCATTTAAATTGTGTAACTTCGAAAATGCTCCAGGCGACAATCTTACTATGGAGTTTCTACACAATATTAATATTTTAAGCGATGGAAAGTTTTCAAAATCTTTGCTTGTAATTATAGTTAAATTTGTTCCAGTTACTACTAATTCTTCTAACTGCGGAAACTGCCTAGTTGGGTATGTTTGTAATAATTGTGTTAGTAGATTATGTGACATATTAAGTGTACTCAATGTTGGCAAAACTGATTCAGATAAACTAATACTAGGAATAAATTTAAAGAGATTGTGAGATAAGTCAATATCTTTCAAGCCCAGAGAATGTTGAAAAAAGTTCGGTGGAAGAACTGTAATCATATTTCGACTCAAATTTAATGAAACTAAATTTTTTAATGCCGGTGAATTGAAACCGTTTAAAACAGAAATATGATTGTCACATAAATTCAAAGATCTCAAGTTTTGTAAACCAATAAATTTGAATAAATCTATATTGTGTAATTGATTATTACATAAATCTAATATTTCAAGTGACGTAATATTGAACAATGCAACATGAGGAAAATCTGTAAAGTTATTCCCTTTTAAGTTAAGGTCTTGTAAAATAGCAGTATATGCAAATACGTCTTTATGTAAGTCTCTGAGATTATTAAACGCAATATTTATTCGTAACAAATTCTGATTTTTTATAAATGTTGTTGGTGGTAAATAAGATATATTACATTGTTCCAATGATAGTACTTGTAATGATGGTAAATGTGAAAAAGTTTTATTTTCCAATATAGAAAAATTATTTTTGGTTAGAGTTAGAGATTTTAAGCCCGGTATTTGAACTTGAATTACATCTTCTGAAGTGAGAAAATTATTGTTCATCTCAAGATCATTTAAATTGGGTAAACTTTTAAGTGAGTCTGCTTCAATGATAGACACAGAATTTTTATTGAGTCGAAGTTGACGGATCGGAAGTGAAGAAATGTCAAAATCTAAAACAATTATTTCATTTTGTGACAAATCTAATATTTTTAATTTATTCAAGAAACTAAAGGTGTCCTTTGTAATTTGATTGATGTTATTATTCTGTAAGTACAGCTCTTCCAACGTAACTAAATTGTAAAATGTTTCATTTCTAAGTTTCATCAATTTATTATTACTTAAATCTAAGAACTTTAACTTAACAAGGTGCATAAATGTCTTATTTTCTATATGTACAATACTATTATTCCTTAAATACAGCCTTTGTATGTTTACTAAATCATTGAATAGATTGAAAGTCAATACTTTAATGTTATTTTGACTGAGCCACATTATTTGCACATTCATTTGCCCTAGAAGAGAGCTATTTTTTAATAACGTTAAGAAATTTGAACTAAGTTGTATTGAAACTAGTGATGAATTTCTGTTAGGAAAAACATCCCCAATCGTCGACAGACGATTACCCTGCAAATTAATATGCTGAAGACTTTTAAGTGTTATAAATGCTTGGGAATCTATATTTTGGATATTATTATTTTGCAAATGTAGCTCTAAAAGACCAGGTAATGGACTAAATACATTTCGTTTAATCTGAGTTAGTTTGTTATTCTGTAATCGTAGTTCTCTAAGTTCTGTTAATTTATCAAATACTAACTCATCTAGTTCGTTTATTTGATTATTATCTAAGCTTAAGGTTATTAGTTTAAAGTTAAAGTGAAAAATATTGCGAGGAAGCCTTTTCAAAAAGTTTGTTCCCATGTGTAATTGTGTTAAATTTTGTAATGAAGAAAAACAATTCTGATGAAGTCTTTGTAGAGCATTGTGCTCTAAATTTAACACAGTTAATCCAAATGCATTACTAAATGCATCCTCCGGAATGTCCTGAATATTATTTTCAGATAAAAATATTTCCGACAAATGAATCAAATTAGAAAAAAGTCCATTAATAAAATGAAGATGGTTATGACTTAAGTCTACAGTACGGATTTTTCGATTTCTTTGGAATATATTTTTGTCAATAGTAACAATTTTATTTCGACTCAGGTCAATAGTTTCCAAGTCACTTAATAAGTAAAAAGCTTTCTCTTCTATTTCCGTTATCTGGTTACTAAACAATGTTAAGACTTTTATTTTAGGTGTGCATTGAAACCAGTTGTTATTAATAATTATAAATGAATTTGAACTAAGATCTAAAGTTATCAAGTTATCAATCGTGATATTCATGTTTGGGATTGAACTAATTTTGTTCCATGCTAGTCGCAAATTAATCAACTTTTTCAGCTTTCCTAAAGCTTGTAGCGGAAATATATTTAGAAAATTTTCAGTTATATCTAACTCAGTCAAAGAGTCTTCTAGGCTTTGAAATGCGTTTTCTGAGATATTTACAATTTTATTGCCTTTTAAATTAAGTTTCTTGAGTTTTAGATTTCGGAACGTATTTGCTTGAACTTCTTTGATGTCGTTAAGCTGCAAATCAAGTGCCTCAATATTGACTAGCTCGAGAAATGATTCGTGTGGAATTTTGTTTAATTTACTGGAAATTATGCTTAAAGAGCCTAATGACTCGCGAAGCGACAAGAAGGCATTAGGGCTTATTTTGTTTATGCTTGACTGTGATATTTGCAAATTGGTTATTTTTGTTTTATATGGAAACAGTTCTGCCTTTAGTTCCGTTGTTGAACTTTCTAAGTCATAAATCGATAGTGATTGGATGGATCCTTTTATTTTTGTTAAAACATTTTTCACGACTCCTGGTGTTGCACTGGGGCATTCCAAAAATAATCCTGAAAACAAAAACGTGTTTTTTACTTTTTTTAACAATAAAATATATTTTATTGTTTTATAATTAATACAAACCTTCCTTAAAATTATAACATGGGCATATAGGATTTTCAGCTAAAGTTGGGCATAAGGATTGTTCTTCTCCTTGCAGTATCGGAATATGGATAGCGATCAAAAATGCATATATTCCACATTTTCCACTGTTTAGTCGTGTAAAAAAGTCCATATTGATTTGACATCATTTCAGTAACATTGTGCATTCGACGCTTTATGACGGCGGAGAATTAATTTGTACCTGTAACAAGAAAAAAAGATATAAAATATCTTACTTTCTCTCTAAAATCTCATTCTTTGATCTTTACAATTGCGCAAAGGAAATAATATGGTGATGGGAACCAAATCAAACGAAAGAGGATTAATTAATTGACATTTGTAGGCGGGATCTTACTTTACGACTGACTGACTTATTCTGGTTAATTTTGTCAGGCTTCACTAAAACTGTACCCAATTTACATTTGTTAGGTGGTCGTTATACGTTTCTGAAGTGTATTTTAAGTCCGTATTTTTTAATTTTGTTTCTTGCATTATGCAGATAGAAACTGTGTAAGTAGTTACATATAGTCACTTGTAATATACATAGTTAATCATCTTAAATAAATTATTGTAAACTTAATATTATTTATAACAAAATTTCGCAATAAAGACAAGATTTTGTTATACTCGTATAGATTGCTGTGGTTCGGTATGTATATTTGTCATTTCATAAATCTCATTATAATTACGTCATATATTCCACCACCTAAGCTAAGTTCTCACACATATTATAGATAAAATCTTAATAAATATTGACAGGGTTGGCATTGGAGACGGGAATAAATTTTTGGGCCCGGTAGCTGTAAATATAAATGTGCTCATTGGCTGTATGATTGATTCATCAACAACGAATACGACTCAATGAAGCCAGAAATACGCAATTTGGGCAAGCATACTTATAGTGAATGGGTTCATTATTATTGTTTCTGACTTCAATGTCAATTATTTCAATACTGATAGAAACACGTATAACACATTTATGAATTATGTCATCGTGATTGTGATTGCATTATCAGAATTATATTTGAGTAAATATTATATTTAGGGAGGTTTATATAACTTCCATGAAATCATAAAAATACTATTAAATTATAATACGATCGAGATAATTATATATATTTTAAAATACAGTCGATTCACATTATTCAAATTGTATAAAATAGACCGCTTTGAAAGTGAAATTAAAAACAAATAACTTTTAAGAATATATTATTACTTTTTAATTAACTATTTCAAATAATCATAATTTTCCACGCTTTCATATTAAAATTTTATGTGTCAATTCTATAAAATTATATGAAAATAATTGTTGAAAATTTGGAATTAACATGAAATATCACTAATAACTAAAACAAAATGATTGCCTTAGATTGGAAATCAGAAAACTTTCCAAACCATCTTAGGAAAAGAAACCGGAATTAAACGAGAACTCTACCAAACTCAAAGAATCAGCAATCCGCCGAGAAAATGCCCATTTTAAACAAAGTATCCCTAGGGGCATTGGAAAATAATAAAGTACAAAATTACCTTCGGCGGACAACTTTTCCCTAAAGTCGAACGAGCGACCGCAACTTTTCGACTTCCCCAAAAGAAAATATCTCGGGGAAACCTCCAACGTTTTTACTACACTCGTTTGTTGTGGCTCTTAACAACTTAATAATCGATTTTTAACGATGCTTCGTACAGAAGTCTGCAAATATAAGCGCTGAGGCGATATTCAAATGCTTTTTTTGCCGCCTCTACTGAAACTTGACACGTCTGCATAAATAATAACATATAATAAGATTGTTCTCTAATGAAATTAGAGCTGATTATTTTCATTTCACATTTCATTTATTAAGAACCTTAAAAGATTCGGTTTAGAAATTCAACCTTTGTCAATTTTGTGTCATGACGATCTATCTATGACGATATATTAAGCTGACTTCATCATTCCTGTTATGAGTAGTGAGTATGAACTAACAACTGCAAATTGCATCAGAGCTATACCTACATTGATTGACTGGGCATTCACTGCATCACAATTTTAATGTTTTCACAAAAAGAGGAAAAAACTTAGCATTCCTTGCATTCATTGTGTGGCGTAGTATTGCAGAGAGAGGAGGCAGAAACAGTGTCCTCCACTTATTATGCATCAGCACTCACATTGCCACCTCGACTCCTCGTTGTTATATATCTCTACCTAGATATATATGTCTACCTAGATATATCCTACCATATTTCAGAAGAACAGCTTTAGTTGCGCTTTATAAACCAATATTTATGGATGGTTATTCGGATCCTAGGAAGCAAGCTAAAGCTGCAAAAGTCTGTTTTAAAATTTACGAAGTTAATGCACTCCTCGAAATATAGAACCAATAAAATTTAATTAGAGACATTAACAATGACGAATCGTCCGCTGCTCAGAGCATTAGCGTAATTATATTGTGATTTGAGAATAATCGCATGATGAATGGGCTTATGGTAACTTCTACTCCAGTTGAATTGCTGTAATATTAATTCCAAGCAACAACTAACTAGCGTCGTAATAATGATATATGTCAGATTTTGTTTTAATTAAACTGAAATCTATAAGCGCTATAACGACACTTTTCCGTCTTCACGCTCCCGAAACACATCATGATTAACTAATTGTGCTGAAGTTTTGCGATGTTCCAATCTAATTATAAATTTCCCTTAAGGCTAAAAGAATGAAATGGCATTTACATAAGCTGATAATTAAGCCTATTAATATCATTTCGACTAGATGATAATAGAAATTTAATTTATATATTGAGCAAAGTTTCTTTTAAAGTTAGCGTATTTTTTTGTGAGTTCATGCAAACAACACTAACACTTTTTTTACATAGTATCAGAATGTAATAAGGTAGTTTATATTAAGCGAAATTATCACGTTTATTCGGTGCCGAGTGTAAAATCACCGCACATACATCAAATGTCTGAAATTCCTGCAATTGGAATAGTAATTTTTCATATTAACAAACAAACCTGATGGTAAGTCAATCGCCTATAGTACATGTAGTTCCTGTGAGATTCGCCAACAACAATTAACACTGCCAACTTGTGAGATAAGATGTAAAGTCCCAGTTATTTCATTACAATTGAACTTAAACAGTGGTAAAGGTAGTTAGTTAAAACTTGAGTCTCTGCCTAAGTCTGAAAGTTAGGCAGAGACTCAAGTTTATATGAGGCCAGCGTCTAATCGCCAGTTTTCTTTCAAATAAAAGTTCTCTAGTCGTGCACTTATGAATCAATAGTGTAGCTTCTTTGTCCTGCAAAAGTGATTATAAAATTCAATACGAAGAATAAATGTTTGTTTTTAATTTTGTTAATGAAGCACATAATTACGACGATCATTAACGATGTGATTTATTTAGGTAAAGCCTGCTTCGTTAAAAAAAATTAAATTGACAAACGTTGCACTTTATGCAGAATGAGACAAATCAAATTAATTAGCACAGGCTGAATTGCTTCACCCAATCAGTAGATATGCGAGAGAAAAACGTTGAATAAAAAAATTCACTATAATGAAGCTGGACGGTTAATAACCCGTCGTAAGCAATTAAAACGTAAACTTTGATTTAAATCACGAAAACTTACGTTAAATAGTGTTACTATGTATAGTGTCTTATTTTATTTGCAACTGAAACCTGAATATCTGATGACAGTGATCTTCATTATGAAGGCCAACAAGACCAGGGTACCTACAAAAATGTCCATCTGACGGAGTTAAATTAGATAGATAATGCTTTAATAGGAGTTAAACAGAATGCTTAGAGCTGCATGGACCTAGTGCAAACTTCACAGATTCATCTGAATGGCTCGAGTTAAAACATTGTTCTAAGGAAAGTTGTACCGAATGCGGGAATTTTTGAGACAATGGAAAAAAATTAAGCTGTTGATGTGTAGACCTTATCTGAAGATACAAAAAGTTTGCTTTTTAAACAGTTTAAGTTGCTGTTAATATAAATTTTGTTTGTATATCAAATAATAGTAAAATACAACAAAATGAAATTAAAATTTAAGTGTAAGTAACTAATACAACAAAATCACTAAGTTTCATTTAACTGAAATTGAAAATCAACAACAATTGATAAATCTAAAACAACATTTTTATATTACTTAATAATTTAACAGATTATATACAAAGGAATACTAATATAATAGTTACTCAAATATATAGTACTATATCAAGCTAGCCTGTTTGATTTTCATATTGCTCTAAATAACGTTTTTGTAGTATAAATAATATAAGGCCTGATCTGCTGCCTGATCACCATTCATTTGGATGAAATACATCATACATGGGTAAATTAAAATGAAGGTAAGATAGATAGAAGATGCTTGTTCCTTAATCTGTGTAAATAATCGTGGTAAATCAAATATTATTCAACAATTAAATATAATAATTTTAAAAATAATACAGTGAGCTTTTTTCGCCGTTCAGTGCTTAGTGTACAAAATTAATATCAAGATCTTATTATTTGTCATTTTTATATTTGTCAAAAGTTTTTGAGCAAGATAAATTACGTAATCTTTAGGAATGAATTGAACAACCATTTATAGACATATTTAAACAGAAAATTAAAACTATGTAATTAAGTTTTACATAGTAAATTTCATTAATGTAATATAAATTTACGGAAAATATAAATATAAATAAACAATTTTGCAAGCGAATGATAGACTTTATTTTTGTGTGTCCCTATAATAATAGCACAAATATTTCTAAAATACTATATATATAATATTTATACTAAATATATATAATATTTAGTATTTAAATTAAATTACATTACAATTTATTGACCAAAAATACATTTAAATAGGTAACTAAAACAATATATACGAGTACATCTGAAACGTGTGCACAATTTTGTATTCTGCATATGAAAAAGAACGTATATTTCATAATGGGATCATACGAGTATTTAATTATATATATTTAAAATAAATACGAGCAAAAATCTATTTTGCTGGCATTGATGCGATAATCAATTGACGTGTTTTCGAATAAATAGGATGAAAAGAAATGGTATACATTAGAACGTACACAAAAATATGTAAAAAGAAACTCTAAAAAATCGATTACGTAGAGATTCAATTATTTTTTATAATTTTGGTTTGTGAGAGCAATTCTACAATTAGCTGTGGAATGTGAGCAAAAATACTGATATATTATTTTTAGGAATTTGCGAAAAATTTCTTACGAAGGACAATTTAATACTCATCCGATATTCTCTTATTCACATTATATACTATATATCTATAACGGTTACGTAATAGTACTGGCGGCAAATAGAGGCCAATACGCCTCATATGCTATTCATTACTTGGCGAACTATGGTTTGAGACTGAAGTGTCAGCGAAAGCAATGCCAACAAACCATTAAATTTGAAATGTTGAATCAACTATTTATGCTTGGATTAGCATATTATGGTTTAATAGCTGTTGCTTGTGGATTTAGTTGCATAAGTAGAAAATCGAAAATGAAGTAAGTTAATAATGAATTTCGCATCACGATATATATGTGACTAAGGATCATTTTCAAACTCAAACTCTAAGCTATGATTGAGTTTAGTAAGAACGCAATAGTACTATTGAGTTTAGCGAGATATTCTAACTGTACACAAGCAGAAATTTAAGTTTGACTGTCATTCTGAAATACGGATCTAAGAAATGTGTGTATGAATTGTATGTGGTCAGTTAAGTCAAAATCATATAAAAAAATAAAACCAAAATAAAAAAAAAATCATTCAACATAGGTGTTAACGCCAAATACAAAATGACTAGAACTTTTATGTCTACCATGATTTACTACTGTTTTTTCTAATGACTTTAGTAATTTTTCGCTAGGAGATCTGATATTTCATACAACAAAGACAAATGGGGAACAACAATTGGTTGGTGGGTTAAATTGATTTTGTGTAAAGAAATCATTATTTACTTTGACTAGCTTAGAATGATCTAGAAGGTTTTGAACGCAACTTATATCAATGTAAAAACCAATATTAATCAATCCACTAACTCATTTAGTGTCGGCATTGGCATTCTAATAAAAAGGACCGGGGACAATTCTGCCGTGTGCATTTATTCAATGCTTCTAGGGCGAAGAATCTACTCCGGCTAGTCAGCCGTAGATTAGATTCTTGAGTAGATTCTTAGGTCTTTATCAAACACACTAGTCAGTGCGTTTGATAAAGACCTAATTGCTTGAATTTAGTACAGGAATGTGCCCGTCCATGGGAATGTATTTGAAGTATATTGTTAAATATTAGAGTATTTTCTCTTCAACATCTCAAGTCCTTAATTTTGATTTTGCTTCTTTTTCACATACATCATGTACGCCTTCTTCTGCGTAACATTTATTAAGTACATACTTCACATTTTTAATGAAATTCATATAATTATTTAAAATAAACATATCCGTCGAATTTCGCATTACACAAATTTTAATGTTCATTGAGCATAAAATATCAAAATGTTTGCGTAGTTCACTTAAATTTGTTAGTTTCAACAAGGTTATAGCATAAAGGCCACCAGCTTTATAAAAAAAACACCCGAACAAATTTAGTAATTGAAGGTATTTAAAATATATTTTGGAGTTTGTGTGATGAATGCGAGCATTTGTACCTTAGTCATGGTTGTTGATTTATATTTCAATAAACATTATTTATATATGTATAATATTTATATGTATGTCTATCCTTTACCCTGGATCCCATAGCACAAGCTTTTCAAAGTTTAGTTTGGGCTAGGCTAATTGGTATTTGTGTAACAAAATATTTATTTATATACATTACATATAATTTGAATCACTCTTTAAAATGTTTAATAAATAAATAAATTAATTTGATATGTTTATGGCTATCAAAAACATCTTTGGCGTAAAATGCAACAAAAATTATTGTATCAAGCATTAATCAAGATGCTTCTAAAAATAAATTAATGTTAACAATGAAACTTTAATAAAACTAAATAATAAATAAAAAATCTGGCACAAATCGCACAAAAATATATACTTCTAAATGCTACTTTAGTCTGTTATTTTTAATCTGCGCTGTCACTGGTGCTACTCACAAACCTCCTCTTACATAATCATTCCTTATTTTTATCTATTCATGTCACGCCACACATCCATTATACTTCATAAATTAAGTTCATTGCTAAGTTGAGACTAAAGATAATATAATACATCGCTATACCTAACAATCTTTTAATACATGTAAGAAAATAACAGATTCAAATAAAAAATATTGTATTAAAATAATTATTATAAAAATTCTATGAAAAATGTTGATTACTGTAGTCTTGTGAGTTCTGAAATATAATTCAATAATAAATTTTATTCCTTTAAGAATGTTAATCAAAAAAATATTGCAAAGTATTGTAAGTCTAGTAATGGTTTCGTTGAAATCTGATTTCAACGATAAAAAGATAATACTTTTAGAATAAGTTTTTGAAGAAATCCATAGAATAGAAATCGTGATTTGAATCGAAATAAAGATACCACAGACACAGCCCTTCAGATTTAATTAGTAAAAACATTTTTTGCGTAGATAACAAGAAGAAAATATCGGAATACAAAAAATTCAAATTAATATTGAAAATAAAAATACTGGAACCGCTTTGAATAAAATCTTTCAGTGTAATACTTTCTCAACTCTTTTCGCAGATTGGAAAAGTTTTATGAATACCTATCACTTGAATGAACGAATCATCTTAATTGTTTGCACAACATTCGCAAAGTCAAATTGGATCCCGACGTCTCTGGTTAGTAGCTAGAAGCAAGAGTTTATAAACTTTTAATGTCAATAGATATTATTGACTATTCTACATTGATTTAATAATTGTCGGCTATTAATTAATTAACTTGAAAAACTTTAGGCTGTTTATAAGTGAAATCAGTTTATTCAGCATGATAAAGTAGGCACTGAAATATTTTATATATATATTTGAATTTTCATATCTACATTCTTAAACCAATGTCCTGTTTGCTACATCACTTTCTTTTAAAACTCAAGTACGGCTGAATTATTTTAATGTACACCTATTTATCCGATTGGTTTTTGTTTACACCAAAAACGCGCTTGTTGCAAGCATGCGCTCGCTAGTTGATTAGTTTGTGAGTTGCAACGTGGTGGCTAGACTGACGCGACAACAACAAACCGACCTTTAACCGACCCGAGCCTTTTCATGTTTATTCTTATTTATTGTGAGTGTACCTAAACTGTGTCAGTGAGAATATTGAAGAGAAGAGTAGAATTCAGTGGGTAATTTCTATGGTCGACTTAGGGTTTCACCGAAGGCATAATGAAGTCGCGGTAACAATTTGATATGACATTTAACAACAACAGGGCGCAGTATAGAATTCAATTAATGGTAAAAGTCAAGTATATATATATTACTAGCTTTTGCCCGCGACTTCGTTCGCGTGGACTTCAGGTTCGTCCCGTCTAGTCTAGTAATAAGTAAGAAATACTTAATAAAAATATGATAAATGATGAAAAATTGTTATTGTGGGTTATTTCTAAGAGATAAACATATACCATCACGGACTTTTTTGTAGACCTTTTTAAGTTGTACAATACTGTAGTAAATTGTTTTAATCTATCTTGTAGGATTCAGTCAGCGTTTGCAATGTAAGCGCAAAAAATGTGTTTTTTTTTACGACCTGACATTAGAAACCTCAAAAATTGTAGCCTATGTGTTATTCTGATGTATAAGCTATAGTGTGGTAAAGTTTCATTCAAATCCATTCAGTAGTTTTTACGTGAAAGAGTAACAAACATCCATACATCCATACTTACAAACTTTCGCCTTTATAATAGTAGTAGGATAATATCCGTTTAACAATATGAAAGTAGTCGTTCGTCGTTGATTCATCATTATCATTAACATTATTCATGTTGATCATGACTTGCCAATGTTCTTATTTAAAAATAAACTAGTTTTTTTTTCTGTATTTATTTGTGTATTTTATGTAAATATATAACATACAAGTAAGATATTCTGTACTTCAACATTAAATAAATTTTCGTAATACTACGTAAAGTAATTTCGATGTATACTATTTAATCAACTCTACCTTTAATTAATATTATATTACTCTCTTCATCGTTACGGTTTGAGTAAACGATCTGCGGAAATATTATCTTTGGGAAATCATTATTACCTTTCTACTAATATACGTATATATTATGTGTGTACAGAAATATTTCAAATATGAACAATTTAAATATCCATCAATTTATGACAAAATTATACTTTTTTATTTAGAAGGTTATGTATACAGTTTACTAGACCTTGATAAGAATAGCCGCGAACTAACTATCGTTGAAAACGAGAGGAGTTGAGACTCATCTTGCAACTCGTACATATATTGCAACTAGCAATAGTATCAGAAAGTTTAGTAAAGTGCCTAAATGTAAAAAAAGCTAGGCCTGAAGGTATTTCTGGAAAAGTGCTAAGGAATCATTATGTACCTAAACTGTTTTCTGTACTAATATTTTATTTTTCCCTCAGGAGAGAGAGGCTGAGAATCCTAACGAGGAGCACGAAACGTACCCAAGATACCCCCGCAACGGCAAGTGTTACGGAGGTTATGTTGGACCGGAGCGGTCCGATCGCGTGACCTACTAACTAAACTCAGCTCAGCCTTGGCCATAAGGTCCCTACGGCTTGAATGGGAATTGAAATGCACATATATATAAACCCAAACTGCTGGTAAATTTTGGAAGTTAGGACTAGTGAGCTCCGAAGTTGGGTCAAAGGCCTCAAGAAGCCTTTCAAAATCGCAACAAGAATGTACCTATGTATACATTTTATACGCTTGTGACAGATAGCCTTTAGCTTACGCATAAAGTAAAAAGGTCAAGATTAAAAAAGGCGATAGATTTAACATTAAAATTAAAATAAAACAAAAATCTGAGTATCCTAGACTAAGCAAAGAGGCACTTCACACCGATTAACCTCAGACACTTTACTAACCACAAATCAAATCATGTATGGATGCGACTGTCCTTTTTAGGTCTTACATCGATAAATATCACTTGTTTCAATATGCTTGGCGGTACGCAGAGCTAAAACTCTTGTTGGCGAAAAAGATTATTAGCGACCAAGCATCACAGTCTGTTTAAAACAAATGTAGAAGCTTCTCTCTTTTGGTATCATTAATTCTGTACCGTACATCACATAGTTGCCTCTCACGTGGAGACTTATTTTTGAATCATTAGACGTGAATTTGGAATTCGTATACGAATCAAATCGTGCGTGAAATTATTTTCTACTGCTTACAATTTTTTAAGATTTTTGAATCACTCGAATTCAGTGTTGTCATTAAAAACAAATTCTTAATTTTATTCCGTTTCACGCAGAAAAATTCAAAATCACAACAACAACAACAAAAAACCGGCGATGACCCACACGTGAAACGGATCTTTGTCAAGGTCACTTCAGCGTTGGATATTCTACTAGTAGAAATCAAAAACGAGTGGGTTGAACCACTCGTTTCACAACGCACGAAATGAAAGTTCAGAAATAGTGAATTCAGTAATTCGTATACGAATCTCACGATTTCGAATGCGAATTGGTTTTCTATTGTTTCAAAAATTCGTCTCCTGGAATGTAATATATGTTCGTAATTTTAATGATCTACATAAGCATCATCGAAACTATTATCAACCAAAAATTTTTGAAAGTACATTGGTCTGCAAAAAAAATTTTTTTTTTCAGTTGCTTGAGATATTTTTGATGAATATATTTCATCAAAAATGAAAAATGAAAATGTTTTAAGGTACGCTGATTTCAAAAATAACTTCCATTACTCTCCACGAAAAGTAGTTTTTTTTGCAAAAAAAAAAAGAGAAATATCAACTATTTGTCACAACATTTTGATGAATCATATTCTATTTCAAAACATTTCATGTGCCCACGAAAATCATTATCATAAACCAAATTTTCCTCTTTAGTGACATACTGAGTAATATTATATAAATTCTCTCTTTTGATGTCTGTACCAGGAAAATGAGGTACCAGATGATAAAAGGTTTTCGTTTTTTAGCTTTGAACCTAGCAATTGCTAGGTTCAAGTCTCTGACCAGGTCATTGAGCTCAATCTGAGAGAAAAGTTGAGGTCTCTCTTCAACTGAAAAATCTAAGCTAGATTCTGAGTCATCTGCATCACACAAGATTAGGAGGTGGGTGCGGTACTGATATTTCAGAACTATGGGACACTGGACGAATAGCTCAATCAAGGTTAGGGTAAGATATTTTCTTCTTATTTTGCGTATTAAATCCTTTCACGTCCATGGATCAGAAATAGCAGTCGGTTGTATGATTTTTCTGTTCACGCCATATCATAAGAATGCCAAAACGAACATGGTTGGAACATTATAAATCCAATTACAACACATTGAAACATGTTCGTAATTGTTCTGATCAATCGAACTTGAAACGAAATAAACGAAAATTAAATACTAAATTTTAACTAAATTTATATTTGTGTGTAAGAATTTTATATTTGTGTAAAATTAATTAAAAATGTGTAAAATTAAAATTTGGTAATGAAAAAAATTTATGTGATGGATTTTTTAAATATTTGTTAGAGTTTATGACAGCAAAATTATTATCGATCCGATTTACAATTTCGTCGAATATGTGTGCAAAATTTGTTAGATTTGTTTCAAATCGTTTTTTGAAATAGTTTGTTATTTATTACTTTTTTGATAAAGAAATGAGTTTTAATCTTAACATAGGTATGATTTTATAATACGTGATGTATATAGGTACATATATTTGTACTAGTATTCATATCGCTTTCAAAGCTGGTAAGTGAGTGCATCAATAAATGTTTCCGTCCCCGTTTTCGCATCGAGAGATACTAAAATAACATCTGCGAACAGTTCAAACGAAGGCGATTGGTAGATTAGTGGGCAAGCACTTTCAGTGTATTTGCTTGCGGAAGACGGACAGAAATAAAATATAATTGTGGAATGCAACTTCAATATTGTGCATTCATAACTGCGTATTGAAATATTATTAGTTGTGAAAGTGTTAGTTTGTGTTTCCGGTTCTAATATTACAAACTGAGAAAGATCAACAAACTCGGGAAAGAAAGGAGATCTGAATGCTTAAGAAGGCAATGAAATACTGAGTATTCAATATGAGACATCTTACATAGTTAATTAAAGTTAAACACACATTTTACATGCAAATTTATCATATAAAAATTTACGTATCTTTTTATTTATGATGTTTTTCTTATTATATACCTTTACCAGCCTATTTCAATACAATTATTGAAATAGGCTAGTTCCATATTACTTTTGGAATTGGTTATGATTTTTTATCTAAAGCGACCATACAGTTTATCTATAAGATGAGACCACAAATTCCACAAACCATAAAAGAGGAGGAAAAATTTATTTACAATTTCGTCGAATATGTGTGCAAAATTGGTTAGATTTGTTTTAAATCGCTTTTTTGAAATAGTTTGTTATTTATAACTTTATTGATAAAGAAATGAGTTTCAATCTTAACATATATTAATTGAAACTTATATCTTTGATATTTTTTTTACAGGATTTTGATAATAATTATATATCGATGATGATGAGATGCTAAAATTAACAAATAACACGGAGAAAACACCATAACTATATAATATAATATATTGGTTATATGATCTACTCTAGGATTATGTGAATTTGTATAATAGTAAACAAGTAGATCTTTTTAAACATTTTTAGGAAATTTGCTCTTAAAGCTAAATGTGAAACAAAGGAACATTCTTCAAGTCCGGTACAGTTGAAGCCAAATTTATTACGTCAAGTAAAAAATACGCCAGCACGTAGTCGGAACCATTAGGAAACTTGCCTTGGAGTGAAGGGTTAATTTGTGCCGTGAAAAAATTCCGCTGGATAAGTTCCTAGTATTTTTGTTATCTGGCAGTAATTTAAGGAGAGCGATTAGTATTCTTCAGTCGTTCTCAATATTGATAAAATCGTTCTGAGCGCTCTATTGTAATGGAATTCTTTGGACCTGCTGACGTCAGTAAGTGCTGAAGAATTCCTTTTACTACTGATATTAAATTCAAATACTGAATAGAACGCTATGTAGGTAAATATGTTTCATCAAAATAATACTACCGATCTTGCGATCAGAATGTAGCGTAAAGAAACGATTAAGAGAAATGTTATCATATACAATATGATTAATAGACATAAATTGTGTACACATAAAATTTGTGATGTAAGAATGAGACGCGATGGAATTATTGGACTTCGATTTATTTGAACAGATTCATATAGCCTTAGAAAGTATTTGTGGTAAAATTTGTTAAGCATATTTTGAATAGTAAAAATTTAATTTATACTAATAGGTAGCGTTGATTAAAATTTGTAAATACAACCACGTATACATTTGGTATTCAGAAGAGCTCAAAGCAAACCAACGCTCGTTCGTGGAGTAAAGGAAAACATTGGTGTCAGTAAATATTTATGTTCAGTGTTGATCGGATTGTTTATAGAATGTTATTTCGCAAACCCTTTTTGTAAAAGAGGGACAGAGGGGACTGGTGAAAAGGTGGTATTTAAAGTCTTTAATTTTACTGCAACGTTGACAATGGGTCCCCTAATGGCAAGCAATAAGCTTGTGGACGTTTGCAACGCTAGTGGCGTCAATTGATCACCTTCGACCACATACAGTCAGAACCTTCTTGTTCATGGTTTTCCTAATTAGCTTTAAATTGGCATAGAATGGGATGGCAAGAATATATAAATAATGTGACAACATTTGCAGAGTCAATAATTTGATCTGAAATAAATTTCATAAAAACATCTAACTGGCGGTGAAACTGCATAAAAATATCAGTCTGTAATATCCTTACCACAACAATTCTTACAGCAATCTGTGTCACGTATGTGATCCGTTTGCAGACCCATTGGCTGGAATACCTACTTAACGCACGCTTCCAGACCTGTTTACTAGGGAAGAAATGTAAGCTTAAATATCGGAGGACTACGAAAGTTTGTCTATCATTAGCATAACGAAGGAGTGATGCAAAAAGCTTATGGTGAAGCCAATAGCGTAAAAATTACCTCTAGTTAGGTTTAAGATTTTCTCATAGAATCAAGAATTAGTCAAAGTGTGCATACGGCAGAGTGGAAACACAGATTAATTGAGTCAATTTAAATAGCTACGGAATAGTCATAAGTTGGGACGGGACCTCATTAAATATGATTGTCAATCTATCCATATCTTGCTTCGTAAGATGAGGATGGAATACACAGAGGATGTTGGTTTTCTTGGTACGGATACGTGATCATCACCTATAAGACTTATAAACTACGCATCATATAGAAATGTAAATATGATGAGTAAACTTCAAATCCAGACAAACAGAGATTCAAGCTTTATATTATTAGGTGATAATATTTTATCAATTTTCATATTATATATTTTACTATATAAAAATATTTAAATGTTATATATATTTTTATGTATAATTTTTGCGCCTGAATGCGTATGAGTTTCCTTTGTCTTAAGTAGCAATATATACTCAATCAAAAGAACTAATATACAAATTTTAAAAGTATAATACGTTAATATTTCCACATTGGACTGCTATTTTCTTAGATGATTATTTTTTAATACGGAAATCAGATTAGCCGTTAGACCATGTGTTTCAATTTAAACTCCAGTAAATGTTTAACGATTTGTGTATTAATTAATACGAAAGATTCTGTTTGATGAATCATGTAATTATTTTCCACTGTATATGAATGAGATAATCAATCAAACCGAAACACTTTATCAGAATATAAAAGATTTTCGTATTGCGGTTAAAGAACTGATTGTGTTACAAGAGTTAGTAGTCCTTATATGGTATAGACTAGCTGTTCTACACTGCTTAACTGTATTTTATAGCTAGTATAGTGAGCATATATTTACAGAAGTACTTCAATGCTTTTTGTTGAAGGAGGGGCCTTTCCTGTGTATTTGATTCGGTTCTTTTTGGTCTTATCAAGATCTTACAATATCCTCCTTATAAATTTGAGATGTAATTCACTAGGTTATTAGATTTATTTTACATAGTATGACACCATGCCTTAAGTAATTAACCAAGGAATGTCAAGGGTAGAGAAGGTTTGGTCTACAAGCCCTATAAAAAAATACAATTAAAGTAACTTAAAGATTAACTACAATCTAAGCCGCGTATAAATATTTCGACCTCTGGCATTTTTCTGAACATAGAGACAATAAAATCAGCGTTTTTAAAACTATGACAATACGAAATTAGTAATTACTATAAGATAATTACCATATTATCATGTTATCTGTGATGATCTTATTTGTCTTTTGATCTAAATCTACAGTGAAGCGGGGAAGTGAGAACATACAAATACATTGTATATATATGTATTTGACTATGCTAAAATATGCATATAATTGTGTTGCTTGCTAAATGTTGATAATTGTATGAATTTCTATGTTGTAATAGAGTGGATATGGACATTGATAACAAATTTTGTAATATCCTCCACTTTATCGTAAAAATGTACACGAATACTTTACATTTTTGTTATATATTTGAAAAAATGATGCTTGATGTTAGATTCGTTCGGCTCACGGAAAGCATGTGCCATCGTTCAGATGTTATCGCAAAATGGCAATTGTTAGTTAACCACCTTAAGTAACAGGCATTAAAGCTCAAATGCTATAGGAACAAAGCAAATAATGATTTACTTTTACGGAGCTTCTACGTGTAAACTTAGTACTGATATAGTATATTAATTTAGTTTAACTCATATCTTTACTATTATATTAACTCACGTCGAATTTCATTTCGATGTATAAATTAATACGATGTGTTGAATAAATATTCATTTTAAATATTTATTCATTTTAAAATCTTTTAAAATCTACTTATTTTACCTATTGTAAATTTGGTTCTTTTTTATTCAAAATTCAATCATTAAAATCTAGAGCATTTACAGAAGCAATATATCTTTTTTATATAACTATAAATTTGACTTAAAAAAGAAACACTAACACCCAATTTATAATTTTTGGTTTAACTCATTTTATAATTTATAAAATTTATGATCATAATTTATATCTGTGTAACTGAATACAGCTTAATTTGGAAATAGATTTGAAGACGACTCTCATAATATATTTCCCTGGAGCGAACAAATGATTCTTATCCTTCACTCTCGAGATACGGGCGTTGACGAGTGTTTAGTGTCAAAGCTTGTCATTTTGACAAACGACATTCACAGACCATTCTGAGCCTTATCGACAGGAAGTATGACTCAATGTCTAGTATGTGTCGGATCATCGGTCAGCTTACAACAGTGTAGAAAATAGATTTTCTTTACGTGTTTCATAACTTTCTCCCTGTCGGAGTGGCTTAAATTACGTAGATCTAGAATGACTTGCTTTAAATCATTTTTTTATTTATTAGTCTCTATTCAATGATAGGTCTTTTTAACACTTTTGTGGTATAAAAATGGAGGTTCTATCTAACTGTGTAAATTTTTATATTGGCAGTTTAATTGAATAAGCTTAGTCAATATATTGTAAGATAAAAAATTATATTGTACACTAGCAAATAATACTTATACTTATAAAGATATTTAAAATATTCTTAATTCGTCCTTTTTAGTAATGATTTCTTAAGCAAACCTTGATAAATTTATGACTAAAACTGCTCGAATTATAACATATAAAAACCAATATTATGCTTTAATAAAGATTTTTAAACTTTCTTCAATGTGTTGTACACACAAGTAAGTTCTATATGATTATTTGTTTATAATAGTATAAAATATTATAATTATGAGAGATATTAAGTTTGGATCATACAAAAAAATGATACAATATATTTATTTCAAATAAGGGCTAGTTCTGACAAGCCACCAATTATTTACATAAAAAGGTGCAAATCTAAAGAATAATCAGAAAATCAGAACCACTCTATAAACTGCACATTAAAAGAGACATGATTACGACAAGTAAACTCACCATCGACAATAAGTGTAATTTCAAGTGATTTCAATTTCCATAGTTCGGCGCACGTGCAATCCTGCGAGTCGTCCAACTAAACTTGTCAACTTAACACACAATCGTACACAGTGCACCGGCGACGCGACCGGCCGGGAGCGTCCACACAGTTCCCTCTCCCGAACCCGACTGGAGAGATCTCGGAGTCTGCGTAATAGACGGTATCCCTACAGATTGCTATATGGGGATAAACGCTAATAAATTACATACAACATACACGCGTTACGCTGCTCTTGATTAGTTTGAAGTTGCCGCTAATGCGATAGACATGCAACGCGCTCATTCTATTTAATTTACAAGTCTTATAGTTGATCAAATTCTTACTCCGAAACTAAGTTTATTTTAGGTCGTTTATTACTTACATTGAATAAAATTGTAGTTGAATTTTTGTGGAACTAACAGAGTTTTATTACTAACATATAAACTTTTACTAAATAAGGTCTTGCACCAAATATATTGGACAAAACTGTAGTTTACTTGTTGACGAATATTGCTACTGTCAACAACATGTTAATCAAGTTTGTGATAAGAGACGACATATTTTAATCATTCTAGCTTCTTTGTGTATCGAAAGGCACGTACAGTTAGTAGCACCTCAAAGTATACAAATGCACTACGAAAACAGCTTATATTACGTAGATCTCAAGGTAGGATGGTCTAACTAACCTAACCTCCATTAACTGTTAGAAATGGAATACTACTTACTACGCCCACGTCTAATCGCACGGCGGTCATATTGGTTAACCGTCCAGTTTGACTGTGCGAGTAATAAAACACGAGAAACACTTGTACTTGTTTAGTAATTTTCATACCTCTGCAATATATCCAGTAAATGAAGACGGCTTTAAATTAGGCGGCATGAGGAAAATCATTTAGAAGAACTTCTACGTAGGAAATTGCTAGGAGGAGCTTATGTAATAGTACAGGGGTAGTTTCTTGGCAGCCTGGCTGCCTGACTTCGCTTTGTGAATAGATATATACAGTCTAACCGTTTCTTAGACAATAAAATTACTAAATTCAAGAACAGTATGAACAGATAATCTAAATAATATCAATTCATCTTAATGCCTAACACTTATCCCACATTATTGTCAGTTTGTAATGTATAATATTTACAATAAATGAATTTTAATGTAATAATGTAATAAGTTAAGGAAGCTACTAAATTATCGTAGATGCCTAGATTGTAAAACTTATTAAAACGAAAGCTAAAGGTTAAATAATCTATGAGTGTAACTTGATATGTTGCGTAATTCGATTCCAGTATCTGATTTACTATTCTTAATGAAGCACTCTACCGCTTAGGTCGCTGGTTAAGAAATAATATCTCGTTTGTGATCGGACTGTTATGCAACAGATGATGTATTGACAAGCACCTTATTTCCTTATAATAAATGTTGTTTTTAAATGACTCCTTGAGTCTCATTTGACAACGATACGCGGGACGATAGCTATTAGTTTACGAACTGTCCCTACTAGTTGGTATGGTATCTTCAGCTCAGCTTACATTTTTAGTCATCTGCCGTGGCGAGCGCTGCCTAGCGCAGCTATGTAAACTTCGTTTCGTTAATTCTGTATACGTGTATTTATATCTGCTCCGCGCGTAGGATACGTGGTATCCGTAATTCTTCAATTGAAAAATTGCGAAACATGATCTGCGTGCACCCTCTGCTCCTGATCGTGCCAATTCTGCACGAGGCCGCTCGTTCCAACTGCATGTACTGTTAATGTAAAGATGTCCAAACAATTACGTCAACGTTCATACCAGCATAACCAACAACGCGCTGCCTTATTAAACACAGTTATTTTATAACTTTAATGTGTAATGGTAGTCTATACATTATTGTAAAACCATTAAGATATTTCAAGGTTATTAGAAATGTTCGCTATTGGTTGCAATACAGACCGCCGCTTAAACGTTAAGGTCAGCTATCAATAGATGCACGCACTCTTTCCATAGCCAAATTCTTCTGTTAGTCTTAATCTCTTGAAGTCCGGAATGTTCTTTTCCAACCAAACCTGGGTGGATCTAGCTTTAAGACCTGGCGCACAATCTGGCGTGGGAAGTATTCTGGGCTTAACATTAATATATTGTTGTTAAGGGGCATAGCTACCTTCTCTAGAATGGAATCTTCTTGTCGATTATTTGTTTCGATACCTTTACACAAAAATAAGGCTCAGTCACTCCTTCATAGCTAACACCCCACCAAACCATCACTGATGTCTACGTGGTGTCTACGTGGTACTCTACTGACCAATCGTTTCTAAGATTCTTAAGAGTAAAAAGTATTGGGAAGATTAAATTCACGGTGGTGATATTTCCAGCAATGTCCGATTCCGAAATTACTTAGATGACAAGATCAAGTTACATATCTGTCATATAAAGTAAAATTATATAAACACATATAGAAACCAAAATTTTATAAAAATCCTAAGACTAGGTTGGGAGCTTTGGAACTATTGGCTTTGGAGCAGGGCTAAAGCACCGGTGGTTTGTGTGTCACAGTGAAGTATCTGCCAAAACAAATGTTTTGAATGGCGCAAGAATGACTACTTTTAGCCTCCCGAACAAGCCAAATTCCGAAGAAGCTAGAGTAGCATAGTACATATTAATACTCTGCGGCAGACTATACAAAACCGATGAATTTAATTTCGATGTCGAGAACAGGGTCGTGCTTCAATTTTATCAACGCACGAAATGATATCCATATTATGATTCTCGAGAACTCCTTATGAACTTGACCAGGACCGTGATTGATCTATAGTTCTTCCCCTGTTCTCGTAATCACCACGCTCCGCTTTGCTCCATTCTTTAAGCTTTGTGCCTTCGATTATGAAGGTTGAGATGGACTACCAGCCCATCAAGGCCAGTGACTGGAAGCTTGCCTTCAACTTTATGCCTTGTTCATTTTGATGTCTTCAGGATGCATGGATTCAGATCAATTTGTTTCTACGGTGTTTTTCTCATATTTCGAAAACATAACTGACCCATTTTCACATTATTTTTTGTATTAGGTTTTAATTATTCGAGAAATATAAAGATATAGAAATATGAGTATAAAATATCAATTTTAAATGAAGTGGATTAATTGAATGCTAATAATACTATCAACCTCTATTTGACATATATGTAAGCTTATACGTCGTACATACTCCAATTAAAATAGCCTTCTAATACAATTATGAACACCATGCTCCTAACGCTTTTCCACAATTTTTATCTCAACTAAGTAAAGTATACGTCTTCACTCAGTCTCATCCTGCTGAAACGTATGGGGCATAAGGTGTACTAAGCATGTGTCCGTTGGCCAGCCGGATGTACCGCAAATAAAAGAGGTTGGTACAAACCCCCCCCCCAAAATCACAAGTTAAGGCTCTACGATACTGAATGTACATGTCGTGCGGGCGATCCCCCAGCTGGGTTTACAAATAGCGCCTCAGAAAACCGAGGCGCTATGGTTCCACGGCCTTCCGAGGCGCCGGGAACCACCCAGCTGCCGGATCCGGGTGGGTGACGCGGTGGTCCCGGTGGGACCGTACATCAAGTACCTGGGCCTCACCCTGGACCGCCGCTAGAGCTTCGAGGAGCACTTCGTGCGGTTGGTCTCACGGGCCAAAAGGGTGGCGGGCGCGTTGCATCGCCTGCTGCCCAATCTTGGGGGACCGAGGGATGGAGTTGGCCGCCTGTACGAAGGCGTCGTGCGATCCGTGGTCATGTATGGGACCCCCGTGTGGTCGCGACGCTGCGCGAGGTCCCCGCACTGCAGAGCTCTGCTACGGAGCCTGCAGCGGATAATGGCCATACGGATCGTACGAGGCTAACGTACCATCTCGTACGAGGCGGCGACGGTTCTGGGACGCTCCCTCCCATTCGACATCCTGGCCGACATGTACGCTGCGATGTATGCGTCGCGGCGTGTAGGCCGGGGGAGCGACAGGGGGAGCGCCTCGGAACCTATGCACGAAGTCCCTAAGCGGGAGTGGCACCAACGGATTTTGGCGGCCTGGCGTGCGCAGCTCGAGTTTGTATGCGCGCGCCAGCGGGCCGTCGGTGCCGTACTCCCGCACCACGAAGCTTGGCTCCACGGGAAGGAGGAGGTCACCTACCGATTGACTCAGATATTCACCGGGCACGGATGCTTCGGTGAGTATCTATGTCGAATAGGACGGGAGGGATCAACACGATGCTACCACTGCGCATCCGACCTCGACTCGGCCCAGCACACGCTGGCGGAGTGCTCCGCGTGGACCTCCGAGCGCCGAGTCTTGGTCGCAGAGATCGGGCGAGATCTGTCTCCGCCGGCATTGATTGCGGCGATGCTGGCGGACGAGGGAGGTTGGAGGGCTGTGGCCTCCTTCTGTGAAGCAGTGATGCTCCAGAAGGAAGCCGCCGAGCGGGGTCCGGAGATAGCCGATCCCCCTCGAAGGAGGCTCGGTTGCATAGCTGCGGCGTCGCGCGGGTCGCCGTAACCGCGGGCGCGACTTTATCGCGCCCGCCAGCGATCCGGGAGGGACCACGCCCCTCCCGTGGCCGGGGGGCGTCGTCGGAGAAGGAGATCGGGGGAGGTAGTGTAGCCTCCCCCAAGGAGGCCTCCCCTGTATCCGCAGGGGAGCGGAGGCTGGGGGTTCCCGGAAGTAGCTTGGCGTTCCCGGGGGCTCCCTACATGCCTGAGGAAGGCCATTTCTGAGGTTTTTAGTGGGTAGGCCTAAAAAAAAAGGGGAATGTACATGCAGAACTATAAATGTTATGGAAGAAAAATGTTTCCTTGTAATAACACATTTTTATCATAAGTTCCTCAGGGGTTCGTTCCTAAAACATTCATAAATATGAATTGTGCAATTAGAATTGTGAATTATTCGCACTAGAAATATCAATACATAGAGTGGGACCATAAAAAATTATGAAAGGTCTCGCTTACTGAACTTCACATTACAAAACCATTGGAAATTTTGAAAGTTTATCAACTAACGTATAAACTTATTACTATATACCTTATAACTATATACCTTTAGTAGTGGATTTTTAGATGCATATTGTGGAAAATATGAATTCGGTGTAAATCTTCAATGTAACATTTATTAAATAATATTAATAATGAGGAATGATCTAAACTTGAAATCCATCGATATGTGCTGTCTTTGCCAACAAATCAGCCATTTTATTGCTATGGATACTGATGTGAGATGGTACACATTGTAGTTAGACATTAACCTCATAAAGTATTAATTTGTAAATACATATAAAAACATGGAAAACCTCGCTTCTGCCACTACCGTCACCACATGGGATCAAATGATATAGAGCATTTTCAGAGTCTATAACAGTTCTTATAATTGTACTTAGTGCTTTATACATATCATATAGCTTCACGGATTTTTATTAGTTTGAGACTCATTATTGGTATATAATTATTATGAACAACAAGTTTTGCGTTCAATCTAGTAGAAAAATTAAAAAACCGCCTTAGAAATTATTTGGTATTGATCGATTTGTATACAATTGGCGCATGTTTCATATGATCTACCGATATTTTTCTGAATTTTTAATACGACATTTTGTATTGTATACATTCTTTATAGTGTTAACGACAGCATTTTACAAACACAGAAATAACAGTTTCTATAATAGGTGGATCCCGCTTAAGGATATTTTCCAGTTAACGTTAGAAAGGTAAAAGGAATAGCAATTTGGCGTTAGCATACAGAAATATATAAAATATATATTTTATTATTTAAGCTTTCTGCCCGCGGCTTCGCCCGCGTGGATTTCGGGATTGGGTGTATAGAGGGTTAAGGGTCATAGCTTTTGCCCACGGCTACATATACGCGGAAGTCGGTTTATGGTGCGAAGATTTTATCGCGCTTCCCGTGGGACTATCCGTTTTTCCGAGATAAAAAATGCCGCAAAACTCCTCAAGAATCACTCTATCTATTGATGAAAACCGCATAAAAATCTGTGCAGTAGTTTTTGAGCGAAGCCTTTATTGCGCATCCCGTGGGATCTGTCGATTTTTCCGGGATAAAAAGTATCCTATGTTACTCGGGGAGAATGTAGCTTTCCAAAGGTGAAAGAATTTTTGAAATCGGTCTAGTAGTTTAAGCGTGAAGAGGTAACAAACAAACAAACAAACAAACACACTTTCGCATTTATAATATTAGTTGGGATAGTCATGTTTATGTTTATGCCCATTATATCAGTATTATAATAACAAGATATATATACTCACACACACGCAGACATATATATATATATATATGTGTGTGTGTGTGTGTGTGTGTAATAATTACATAAGAATATAAATAATAATAACAAAAATGTCATTTATTTCAACATCAACATCCAGATCAAGACAGATTTAACTCGTCTGATTACAACAAGAAAAAAATCCATAGGTGAGCGATTTCGTGTATGTGAAGAATGTGACGGAATTTCCAAAGCCAAAGTTTCATTTGAACGCAGTCGACCATGGGCAGCCGCACAAAAATTCAATCATATACGTAGATATTGGGTTTACGTAGGGTTAAAGAGAACATTATGTAGCCAAAGATATAACGAATGAAAGCTTTCTGTAACCTTATCAGCTTATTTAATAGCTTTTCATAAGGGTCAAAGTAATCGATATCTGCATAATCTAAATGAGGAAAAAACAGTGATGTCGCTGTCGATAAAAGATTCGTCTCCTGTGGATGGAAATTTTGCAATTTTTTTTTTGCAATGAACTTTCCGACTAACTGTATAAGCTTGAGGGACCCATGAAAGAGTCTAATCCATATGAATTCACAGATTTAGATAATGGAATAAGAATATTGTTGGATTTTGCGGCAGACAAGGTAGGTAATGTTCTGCATCTTGTATATAAAATGAGTTTTACACACACAGAAAGATAATAACTTGAAATTTTCCTGGATTGATTAGTCCAAAATTCTCCGGCCACTTAGCGATGGTATCTAAGTCACTGATAATAGTCTGCATAAATATGACATGATGGATTTTTCTTATACAATTTATAAAAATTGAGGAGCGGACATTTTTGAACTAATGGTGAACAAATTAATTCAAAAGGTATTATATAGTTTTGATGTGATATTATCAAGGCAGACCATGTTTCAGATTTAGCAATATCGTAGTAGGTACTTTAAACTGTATGACTATCGATTAACGAAGGATTGCCATTTTTATTCCAGTTTCGTTCGCCCCTCTGGGAGATTCTCTCAAAGTCGGAAAAGTGTTTTTGCAGATATTTTTCGTTTGTGAAGTTTATTTTCAAGCAATATTTACTCGACAGTTATTTTCGTCTTAAAAACAATAGCGTCTCATAAAGTTCGCTTTCTATAAGATGAATCGGCGTTGTTTTTAAAAATATCCACCACAAATACGTAGGCTTGACTAGACTGACTCGACTATTTAAAGTTTCATT
This sequence comes from Scirpophaga incertulas, assembly GCA_036419045.1. Taxonomy (NCBI): domain Eukaryota; kingdom Metazoa; phylum Arthropoda; class Insecta; order Lepidoptera; family Crambidae; genus Scirpophaga; species Scirpophaga incertulas. Next base: position 10,327,035 of record CM071638.1, on the reverse strand, counting down.
AGTAACTGGTCAATATAGTCTAATGTAAGATCGGAATTGTAAAATTTTATATGAGGAGACTTCTCCTACCTAGTACCTTATATTTATCTATAGTTGAAATATAAGGTACTTTTAGCTAGTAAACGACCTCTGCCATCTATTGTTTGAGACTAGGCAGAGTGATGTGTATTAAGGTTGTTTTACATTCTACATAAGAAACGGACAAGAGATGGATTGATAAGTTTCCAAAAAGCGATAACATGTTCTTTTATTTGTGTTTCATCAACTGTATGTAAAACAGCGTGATCTTTCGTGTGGTATGAAACGGTTTGAATAAAAGCTGATTAGCTTACATTAGACGCCATCGTTACTGTAGTCGAAAAAAATGTAGTACCAACTAGGAGATAGAACTATTATTATTTTATTGTTACTCGTAGGTAAGAACGCAGTACACGTGTCCGCTATCGGTGCACCGGCTGCGACTGCTGTAATTTATTATCACCATAAAATTAGTAATATTCCATTGGCAAAGAAGACACATTAGCACCTATGGATGAGAAAAGATTTAGAGGTTATGTATAAACTTATAACTGACACTATAGTGTACACTAGCCAATAGACACCTACTATTACCGAAATATTCATGCTCAAAATTTGTTTGACTCAACACAAAACAAAATGTCAACTTAACATCCCAACTAATATTATAAATGCGAAAGTGTGTTTGTTTGTTTGTTTATTTGTTTGTTTGTTTGTTTGTTTGTTACCTCTTCACGCTTAAACTACTGGACCGATTTCAAAAATTCTTTCACCTTTGGAAAGCTACATTCTCCCCGAGTAACATAGGCTACTTTTTATCCCGGAAAAATCGACAGATCCCACGGGATGCGCAATAAAGGCTTCGCTCAAAAACTACTGCACAGATTTTTATGCGGTTTTCATCAATAGATAGAGTGATTCTTGAGGAGTTTTGCGGCATTTTTTATCTCGGAAAAACGGATAGTCCCACGGGAAGCGCGATAAAATCTTCGCACCATAAACCGACTTCCGCGTATATGTAGCCGTGGGCAAAAGCTATGACCTTAACCCTCTATACACCCAATCCCGAAATCCACGCGGGCGAAGCCGCGGGCAGAAAGCTAGTTACATTATAAAAAACAGTTATCTTCTGATCGCTCATTTGTACCGGAGATACGAAATTCATAGCCCATTGTTTAAATTAAAGGCATGGTTAATAATGGCCCTTTATGAATAAGAACGGCTTTTCGAATTCAAACATTCGGGCTCGTGTTTTTATTCCATCTATTCTATTTTCATAATGCAAAACGGGTTATTTGTGTAGCTCTTCCGGCGTGGCCAAACAAGAAGTTTCTTTCAGTGCGTCATTTGCGGACGTAGCGCGCTCTGCCGGCGCGCCGGGTAAATATTTCGTCCGGAGCAGTTACTTTAACCGGTTACAACGCTTTGACTGCTAGATAATGAGCTGTCAAGTGTTCTGCAACTTTTGAAAAAGGGAAAGTTTACTTACAATTTCACCTTGTCACGGCTGGTATTTAGGATTATACTAATCTCTCTGTTTTTGGTTTATATTTTTCTATTATGTCAGTAATCTAACAAAAACTAAGGTTGAGTGAAAGGTTGACTGATAGACTGTTGATTGTTTCATGAATTCTAATAATATAATCTCACACAAAGTAGTAGTTACTAAAAGTTTATAGTTTATTTTGGCTTAATAAACTGTGAAGAATACAATTAAAATAATCGATTTGTACTGGTAGAACTTGGTAGTTAAATTGATTAATTGAAGATCGTCAAATTGCCTTCATCATTTGCACAGTAGTAAAAACGGTCTATTGTTGGTGATAGAGCTAAACATATCGTTACCTTTTTTGTTTCGTGATTCATGTTTCTAGTCAGCCATCTGTAACGACAGATAAAATTTGAAAAGTAGTATTTTATTGTACCTTGATTTTTTATCAAGTCTAATTCTTATAACAATAACAATTCTTATAATCAAAGCAAAAAAATTTCTAATAACTTGCTAAAAAAACTAACTAAAAAAAATGCTAGTAAAATTTATTCCCCATCATCATTTTTAGCTTCAATTCCCAAATAGTTAGATAAAATAATTGATGATCACAGCATATTGTGTGTGCCTAGCTATGTTTAATTTCAATACGTCTAGAAACTAATAATCGTAGAAATGTGACACATATTCTACAAGCGTAATCAAACATCTCTGTGTTTCACAATGTTTGTAGAATATTTCTTTGGGTAAAAATTATTTATCTTATCTAAGTCTATACTCTAACTAATATAACTAAGTCGATTTATAACGATAAAATTAAAAAAGTTACATAACTTATTCTAGCGGAGTTTAGTTTGGCTATAGCTTATTTACATGAGTTTATTTTGACTGAACTTAGGTACATTGGTGAAATGGGTAATAAAATGATAGTCGTGTCTGTGTCGATCTCTCAATAACAACTTCCTGCCATCCATATGTTACCTGGTTATGTATAAATCGATTCAAATTAAGAATTTTTACAATTTAAGCCCAGACCAAATTTGATCTTTGTTACCAAAATAATATCAAAATAATGTAGACTTTTGCAAACATATATTGACGTCAAGATTTTAACATTCTCTTTCTTTAAATTAAGAATTTTGTCCTTTATTAAGATTTTATATACGTGTTTCTTTATACATACGCCAAGAGAAATAATGCCATGTTAATGTGCCTACCCAAGAGTTATCTTTACCATCATCTCATAAAATAACAAGATTTTATATATTTTTATAAATTCGCAAACAGGATTCAGCCATTTCAGCTCAACAGAACATCAAATATAATAAAGGAGACAAAGCAATAGTGTTAATGATCAGTCAGCTCGCTATTTCATAAGGCGAATCAACTGCGAGTAGTATAGGAAATCAAATTAACTGTGACAAGTACTGACATAGTATAGTTGCCGAATACTGACACTGAATGGCGTTTAATGCTTTAATGAAATATTGTCGGTGTAATCTGTTGTGTGAATCTACCTAATAGGCATATTAAATAGTTTGGATACTAACAATTACAGATTAGATTTGACTTCATCAGCAGTCAGCTTCACCTGGACTTAATCAGTGGGTTCCTCGACTATAGCGAAACTAGATAATTGAAACGAAAGAAAAACCAAATTTTAATGTATGTATGTAAGAATCTACATTTTTTTAAATAAGACTTAATTGCATTAGCAGTACGAAAACTGCCGCCATTACCAGCGATATGAAAGCTGTCTGACGTGTTGCTATGTGTACGTGTGTGTCTGGGTCATATGCAAATTATTGAAAATTACGAAAAAGTTTTGATACAGCTGAGTCACTCCCGTTGCTGAACGTAGGCACCAAGGGGGGCTTTGAACTGTATTCCTTACGATGGAGCACCGCGAGACGGTGATGTCGGGTTTGGTCCCGTCAAGTATAATTCAGAACCTCTGACACCATCATACTCGTATTTTAAGTTTCGAGTTAATATACTTATAAAAGTAAACTTTATACGGCTTGTGTTATGAAATCTAGGGTAACGGATAGACGTACATATGTATATTATACATATATAAATATGTTTGATAGAAATGTATATTTTCAAAACCATGACTAACATCTGCCCCCACCGGATTCCAACCTAGGACCTCACAGCGACACCTTGAAAGCGCTGTACAATTCACTCGATTATGGAGGACGTCAAATATATATAAATAGTTCCCAACAATTCTGGAGCGATCGATAGTTCTATCGATATTATTTGTGCGGGAGTAGTATATAAAAATTTATGTATTCAAAAAGTACGTATAAATAACAAAACTAAAACAATTTTATTAAATGAGGAGGATAGCGGAATTTTCTTGTCTGATACCGGTAAAATGTATTTTGTATTTATTGTTTGTCACTGAAAAGTTTCCGCTAATCGTCAATTTTATACTTTTTTATATCCAGTTTCAATTCGTTATTTTACTATGCTTCTTTAACAGTAATAGATATGCTAAATTGAATCTACAAACTATCGTATTAAACTCTATATTTCTTCCCAGACACATTAAATCTTTAACATGTCCAATCGCAAGCCTGAATAAAGAAATATCTAGTTTCCTTGCTTCTTCTGCTTCGATATCGGTACAACTTATGTCCTCTATAAGTTGAGTTATCCCCTGGGAAATAAGGGAAAGCAGGAAATACGCTTGAGAACCCAAGCAAAATATGTCGTACAGTTATATTATTCATGTTTTTTGTGTTCTACGATTATATAATTTCCTTTTATGCATTTGGAAATTGAAAACATGATTTGCTATTGCTAGTTATCGTTCACTCGGGAATGAAATAAGATTGATTATTTAACTCAATCTGTTCTATCTTTTAAATAAAAAACATCTGAAATAAAGTAATTATGTTCGATATCATGAACTCTCGTGAAAATTGATAAATTATGAATTTAAATAAGGTTTAAAATTATATACACAAAGACTATTCATCGATTCCTTTATAATAACTAGATCTTTTACTAATTTTGAAAGGTAACATTAGTTATTACTATTATCTAACTACTCTGTCTATATATCTGATATTATAAATTTAAAAAAATAATATCATTCAAGACATACTATTTATTACTAAATTTAATTGTATTTAGATAATACGTAATTCTACATAGTTCATAAAAGGTCGAGAAATATATATATTTCTCGACATTGAAACAATTTTACAATATAACTAAATAATATAGTAAAGTCAAAATTATTAACTTGGTTTGCATTAAAAGTACCTATTTAATAATTTGGAAATACGGGCCGACCTCATTACTTTATTTTGTTTTGTGGCCAACGCGTGGTAACAAAAGTTTGGTTCTACGAGTAACACGCAATTAAAATAGGCACGTTTATTACATTGTAAATTACGGCTAACAAACGACGTTTATATTTTCATAGTAGAAGATTCGTGGCACGCAAACACTTAAAAATCAAAGAGAAGTAATTACATTGGTCAGCAATTATAAAATTTGGCGAGCCACCCAAAAGCAGCATTTAAATAATTTGGTCAGCATACAAAGATTTTGTTTGCAATAAAAAAAAACAGGCAGCAATTCTTGTTCCGCAACTAATTTTGATAATGGTCAAAAATTAAATCATACATAGGCAGCCAACAATAACATGAGTCTGCATAATAAACATTCAGTCCGCAAAATAACTACTTGAGCGGCAAGATTTCATGATTGAGCGGCAGAAAAACATGTCTATAAGCAGTAAATTTGATTGGTATGTTAGGTTAGGTTAGGTTAGGTTTTTTTTTTTTTTTTTTTAAGTTTTCCCCATAGAGTTGGTTAGGTTAGGTTAGGTTAGGTTAGGCATGACAAATAAAGTATTTTTGCTACTCTTATATGCAGCACACAATGCATTTTTTTGCTTACACTCTGAGTGCTTACCAAAATTTTATTAAACATGAGCAGCTGATTGCAGCTTATATAATTAATATGCTGTACAAAAATAATTACAGCCATCCAGAATGACATAAATTGCTGATTGATTTTGAAATGTTTGCTGACCATGAGTTGCTGACCAATTAGCTATTTCTGCTCACCGATTATATTTTTCTGCTCACAGAAATAACAATACTATGCTAACCATTTAATTGACACCCAAAATCAAACAACAGATGCATACGCACAAACACATCAAAAAAGGTTATTGTTTGTTTAAAAGGCAATTGAATTATTCATTAGTATTTTAACAAACCTACACTAGCATAAAAACATGAACCGTCCTACAAGATGGTAAATCAGTATTTTTATTATTATTTTGTGTCAATCATTATTATTATAGAAAATAATGTAACTAAACGAACACTAAGATAATAGTTTATTTATTTTATATACATTTCATTAAAACAAATTATGTCAAAAATAAATGTTTCCATCAAGTTATAGATAAATGAGTAAGTTTACAGGAGATTGTAATCCGTAAATAATATCTAGAATTATTAGTATGCACACATCATCATCATTAAGCATTATGCTTTCCCACTAAGGCGAGCCTGTACAGAAAACTGGCTTCACAAACATCGCTGAGTTATTTCACAGGTGTGTATCATATGTAGATTGCCTCACAATGTTTTCCTTGATCAGATAAATGTCTTGGCAAGATTGAGGCCTGGATATCTCGATTGAAACTGAGGTCCTGATGCTCTTACACTGTTAAAACTTATTTAAGTAACATACTTTGACTTAATAAAATATTTACCACACAGAATCTTGACAACATAAGTGTTATCTACAATGCGTGGGTACTAGTGTGGTATTATCAACGTACCAGTTTGCAATGTAGATCGTTAACGAGCACAAACGTCAGTAAAGAGGTTAATAAGCTGTTCGTAGAGAAATAAAAACTAAAAAACTGAACGCGGACATTTCCTTACAACAAAGTTCAGTAATTGAGTGCGCCAGCCCGGATGTTTGCCTAACTATGGAACTTTTTATCTACGATTGGCGCTCTCTGGTGTCGCTATCTGCATGTATAAAAATTGCATACTCACTTCGCTGAGTAAATGGAAGAGCGAAACTTTAATGCAATGTAATGATTCTGAGAAAACTAAAGCCTGTTTTAATTAATGTATACGCGCCGTTTTTTTTGAGAAGTATTCGTATAATCAAAGGCGATCTGGTACAAGCTTAGCTTTGTAAAAGATTCATTAGTACATTTATAAGTGTTGCCACTACAATAAAATTATTTGCTATCTCGATATGAACACTCCAGCGTAATTACTAGATTCTACTCAAAGCAATATTATTAATTATCTCACTAGCAAATGTATGTAAGATTTTTCGATTTTGTCTAGGGGACTTATTTTTATTCTTTATTTTGATAATATTTTATAAAAGGTTAATGTTAATGTACTTTATTTTATCATGGTCAGTTCCTCTTAAAATGAAATATTTCAGATATTAATATTTCAGTATATTTGCCATTTTATTTATAACCATATACATTATATCCATGCTGTTTTCTTTTCTTAGTGAAAAATTCTTGATTCGTAAGTATATCGTCAACTGTTGGAAGATATACACATCAAACATGTCTAGGGACCAAGATATTTTTAGTTTTGTTTTCGAATTGCAGAATTAGAGTCTGACCAACGAAACATGACTAGATTTAATAACGGCAAACTTAAAAATCTTAGGGATTTCTCAGACGCTAATATTTGAATCTTTATGTGTAACTGTTCGATATTCAGTCTATTTCATATCGATTAATTACATAATTTCTTTCTTCGTGTGCACGTTCAAGGTTTTTGTTCTCATAAACATAAGTATTTAACGTGTAACGTGTAAGTGCCTGTAAAGAGAGTGCCTTTTTTAGAGTCCCCTCACGTATCTTCAAATACTACCATACTAATTTCAGTGCTATTATTATTACAAGTAAAGAGCATTTGTGAAAATAATAAAAATTGAAGAAAAATCATTTGCTTTATATGTAATTATAATATACATAATATAATTAATCATAAACTTTCGAAAATAGACATCGTCGCGATTCTTTGGTCAGACTTTATTAACTATTGACAATCGGTTGACAATTTAAAATTGTTGTCATAATGAAACTTTTGAAAACTATAATAATAGTTGCGTCACCGAGGGTACCGATGTGCTTCAGGGGGGCGTATGCAACCCGCTTCTGTTTTGCCTTAACCAGCCGGGCAGAGTGGAGTGGCAAGAGCAGATGCTCGAAGGGTGGAAGTGTAATAATGTCATAACGTCGATGGCGTCTCGATCGCTGTCGCAGACACACCTCTCTACACCCTTAACCTTTCACACCAATGTCGCTCTCTTCGCACCAATATTGGTCTGCTTTTTTGGGGAGCCCATTTAGTGAGTGGCGAGTCACCACCTGCTATATTTAAAATCAATTAGGAGGATTTGAGAAGGCAGGTGACCGGAGTCTCTTCTATAGTCCGGTTCTCATTGCCACCGAAATTGAAATGCAATAGTCCACAGGCTTTTTGACCACTACTGACAATAGTTTCTGTGCATCTAACTGGGTGTAGTCTTTAGCTGCATTTTTCATGATGCAGATAGAGATTGGACCCAGTTGGTACATTCCACGCACACTTTCATTAAATTTGGCTTAAATGGCCTCTACGCGTTGGATCTGTATCCCCGCGCACGCCTTATAAAGGACCGTGTCTTATAAAGACACGTGATTTAAGTTACATGATAATATAAAAATAATTATTATTTAATAACTTCTATAGTCAATATTACATTTTTTAGCTTAACTTATATGTATACACGTATTATATAACTGTGAACATATCTGAACTAGGATTAACCTGTATCTCAGGCTTGTAATTACAAAATAAAAATATGGACACATAAATCAAATGCAAAATGTATAGTATATCTGATTAATAACTAAATTTAAACAAAGTAAGAAAGAGATAAAACATAAATAAAAATACAAATTATTTGGTAACTAGTAATAGTTTCTCTGTATCGTCATACGACATAGCTTGAAGTGCTTCTTGAAGAAGTATTTTAGCTTTATGATAGGACCAATTAAACATACATAGCGTTTAATCTATTATATAGAAAAGGTCCCAAGAATACATAAAATCTGGCAAAGAAAGTATGCTTAATTCCTATATTTTGAGCACAAACAATATCCCTTCGTCTTTTGTTAGTATATTCGGTGCTAAAGGGAAGTGTTGAGTGCTGTTTAAGGACTGTATTCATTATAAATAGTTGTCTCACAGTTAAGACTTTACAATCCTTATATAGGAGGTGCGTGGGAAAAAGAAAAGAACGAGACGAAGATACTTTTAACACGGCCCTTTGTGCTCTCTCAACCATTAGAATGCATGTTTTTGCGGTCCCACCCCATGAGGTTATGCAGTAGGTAATTATTGATTGACACAGTGAAAGGTAAATCTGTCTAACTAGTTTAATATTTGCTATACACCGAAGTTTCTTAAAAACAAATTATTATTTGCGAATTCGACTACATAAAGCATAAATATGGTACTTAAATGAAAGGCGGTCATCAATGATAATGCCCAAATATTTGTGTTTATCAGTGTTATTAATTAATGGACACTTACACTTGTCGCTTTCTTTCTTGCAGTAGTGAGCATAAAGAGCCGGAGTAATTGACAAGGTCTTAGGTTTACGGAAACAAAAATTTATGTATTTAGTTTTATCAACATTCAAGGTTAGTAAATGATGATGAAGCCAATTATTAACAATATTGATACCTTGCTGCGCATGCTTAAATACATTCTCTTCTGAGTTTGCAGAGAAAAGTAAAACAGTGTCATCAGCGTACGATATGATTTTTCCAGAACTTCCAGATTTTTTATTTAAAGAACAGAGGTCATTCACATAAATTAAAAATAACGTCGGGCCTAAAATACTTCCTTGAGAAATATCAAAGGGAGTATTATTAATATCAGTACTGATAACATTATTAATTTTCACACATTAAGTACGACCGTTTAAGTAACTTTTGAACAATTTCAATTGAGTGCCTCTAATACCTAATGATTCTATTTTTTGTAACAAGATAGGTACAGAAATTGTATCAAAAGCCTTTGCAAGGTCAAGGAATATTCCTAATGTCTTGTTGCTCTTATCCAATTCCTGGACTAAATAATTAATGACGTGATGCACTGCGTCTGAAGTTGATAGCTTTGATCTAAATCCAAAATGATTTTTCGATATCATTGAGTTTTTGTCTAAGTAATCTACGAGCCTTTTATTAATATATTTTTCTAATATCTTAGAAATAGCTGGAAGAATAGAAATAATAGGCCTGTAGTTTGAGATTTGATCTTTGCTACCTGATTTGTACACTGGGACAACAATAGCCTTTTTCAGACTCTTAGGGAATACTCCGTCCGCCAAGCACTTTCGTAAAATGAATGTGAGTGGGGCTAACAAGATGTGTTTAAACTGTTTTAGAATCTTATTAGATATGTTATCCCAACCTACCGCAGAATTGTCCTTCAAACCAATGATTATATGTTCAACATCAGCCTTGTCGGTATCCAATAGCACAAAAGACTCCAACGTATTAAATGAAGAGATCTGGTTGTTCCGCGGCATAGGGAGAGAACGATTTTGAATACTTTCTGCTAAAAGTCGTTAGCACTATCGACCGAAGATTGCTGAGACGTAAGTTTTAATAGTAAATTAGAGGATGACTCACGCTGCTGCGATAAACACGTAATGTCCTTAATATATTTCCATATCCTTTTACTGTTCGTACCTGCATTTTCTAATTCACATTTGTCGTAATTAGATTTAACTTTTTTCAAGAGATTATTACAGAAATTTCGGTACCTTTTCTATGACCTTTGCAGTACCTACAAAGTTGAAAGAAAACTACTTTATAACAGTACAAGCAGTTATCATTCTTCACTATCTCAATTAAAAACTTTACGTTGAAATAATTAAAAATACTAGCTTGATATAGATTTCTGATTAGAATCAGATTTGATGTGTGTCCACTCCGTCTAAGCTGTTATCGTGTGCTTGTTAGTGACGTCTCTTGGAATCAGTGGTGATGTACTCTTATTATACTGCTTTTCAAAGCATATGTAAACAGTGGGAAAGTTAAAAGATCTCAGTTATTAAGTAAATGAGCATTATTGTAGAAAGAATAATACGAAACATGGAGATACGTCACTATCGCTAACCGATAACTGAATAAAATAAATTGTAATATATTAATAAAATTCTAAATGATAAACACAGCACAATAATTAAGCGCTGATAATTCCATCTAAGGGATATCTAAGCACAATTCAGTAACAAGAACTAAATAAATTAATCAAGTCCGTCAACTCGCTGTTAACGTTTTATCCTTGTCCAAATTAATTGGAGCCTGTTTCTACTTGTTTAATCAATTCCGTAATAAATAAGCGAGCATAGATGGCGCGTGCAACCCTTCCGGCGGCATGTCGCGTAGTGCCTACCGAACACCCCTAAAATTATTTACCTTTTATTTCGCTCACTAAATGAGTAGGTTTATTGGATTAAGTCCAGAAAGCTTCGCCCTTAATTGGGGCTTCCCAACAAATAACTTTTCTGTTTTCTCAAACTCGGACAACTCTTAAATAATGCCGTTAATTAAATTTCTGTAAGAGGCGAAATAGATTTTTGGCAATTACTTATAGTTGCCCAGTTATGAAGTGAATGTTTAGGAACAGTCTACGCTTAACTGTTTTGATGAGAAGGGTCTTGATTTTCATCAGATTGAAATTAAAACGGTAACGGTGGTTATAGTTTATTAAACCAAATAAGAATAACTAAAGTAATCGTTCTTAAAATTGCTTGCATCCTTTATACGATTAGGAGTGACGTGATGATGTTACAAACCACAATAGGATAATTGCTTAGAGATATTATTTTAAATGAATGATATTGAATTTTAACCACTTCTTTTTTAATTTATGTCCTGCATATACTTTCACGTTTATTTTTAATCTATCATTAATATTGTTGAGTTAGTTAAGATTTTATTTTATAATCAATATTGTAATCAGCGACCCGAAAAACTGATAATGAGTTAATTTTCAAATTACTTACATTTGCCAATTTTCCGCCTTTTAGAAGTCAAATGTCGAAAAATACAATTTTTTCAAATTTGAATTTTCATTTCTTTTCTTTATTTGCTTTACCAATAAGCGTACTTAAAAGTTTAAATCATTAAATTAACAGATTCTTTGGAATCGATATTTTGATTGGGTATAATTCGAAGAAAATTCTCCATCGATCCTAGTAGTTAGGGGATCATCATAAGTAATATTTTTATTTCGCTACCTTTTCGAATGCATCTAATGTAATAAAACCATACTCTGCTTATACATATAATTGGGATATATCCTTTTTAAGGTAAAAAAGTTTTTAACCCACCTACCCTTTTATGCCCATAAAATTAACACTACAAATGGATGTCCATCCTAATTTATAATTGAAAAATGTCTGTACCCTTAAAATAAATGTTGTGATATTTATGTATTGCATGTTACAAAAATACGTGGCATACATAGAAATGTTTTATTTATGAATTAGGATATTTCATAAATTTTATTTATAAGTAACTTCTGTGTACCTAATACTATCTTTTTTAAATGTCTTTTGGATATTTCCCTCTTTATAACTATGCATTACCTGAAGGTTGACTGGTAGGAGAAATGCCTAAGGCATTAAATCCACCATTGTACTCCGTTATACATAAATATTAAATAAATAAATAACTATAAAGTACGTGATACTATGCAAGGGCATAGCAACATTTGAGGGCTGTTCAATATTCAATACTATCTACACTAATTATGAATATATAAATCAGTCAATTATAAATATTGCATATGAATTAAAAAATAAATTAATTAAATTAAAGATAGTATTATTTTATTCAATTTAACTTAAAAATATAAGTCGGCCGATTGGAAATATATTAATCCCTTTATATAAATGAACATAAATAAATAAATTATATTTTTAAAATAAATAAATAAATAAATATTTGTTACACTTACACCAATTAGCCTAGCCCAAACTAGGCTCTATAAGGCTTGTACAATGGGATCTAGGGTAACGGATAGACATACATATATTATACATATATAAATATTTTTTATTGAAATATTATATCAACAACCATGACTAAGGTACAAATGCTCGCATTCATCACACAAACATCTGCCCCCACCGGGATTCGAACCCGGGACCTCAGAGATGGCGACACCTTGAAACCGGTGTATTATCTACTCGACTATGGAGGTCGTCAGAATATTGTATGGTCAATAAAGAAAGTAGATTATTAGATGGTAGTGGCAGATAATTAAAGCAATAACGAGACGGACAAACGATTCTGCAATATTTAAGAACCGGTTCATTTGAAATCTTATCAAGTAACTAACACTACTTAATTTTGTCGGATGCTCCAAATGCAAATTAGTTAAGTGACGTAGCCAGCCAGCCATTTAACTACAGAAAATCGCGTGAGTTAGTTTTTGCAACACTGAAATCCCTTTACACTTGGTCATTGCAATAGGATTAATATCAACTGTTATTACCATCTTCATCTTTATTATCTTACCATTTTTTTTTGTTTCTGCACCCCAGTTTTAAAATCTCAATCTATCAATGTTTGTCTCCTTCACTGTATTCTCACAATAATGCAACGCATTTGGAGGAAATGATTAAATTGCTCGCGAAGCTTTTAGGAGCTAACTCAATAAAATTCATTTCGTTTGTAGCAAGGTAAGTAAGTAGTTTTGTACGCAGTAAAAGCTTTCGTGTGTGCCACGCGAATGCCAAACACTTGGTCCGTTCAATTAAACGACTAATAACATTATGTGTATTCAGCTACGTTCCTGTAAAATGGATGTTATAGGTAATTCCACTCAGCTCGCTTTGAACGTACACTTAATGGGAGAATTTCGCGTATTCACTCGTACAGCAGATTGTTGTTGTTTTCGATTTGTACACAGTACCTAGATAGATTCCAACGAATATTATGCAAATGGCTTAAATGAAGGAATTTTAAAATTTAATGATATGAAATGTTTGTCATACAAAACGTGTTTGTTATTTGTTTCATTATTTTCATATCATTTTGTTGAATTTCTTGTAAGCATAAGGAGAGACACACAAAAAGAGAAAAAAATTCAACTTTGATTATGAGAGCAATTGTACTAAGAGTAAAAAATATATTCGAACTGCATACGGCTGATACGGACCCAGATGTAGAATATAAACTCGGTGGATTTTCTTTAAATTTCACTTTTGGGCAGAGCCGAGTTCCGGATGATGTTGCATTATGCATTTCACTAACGAACGCGTGCCGTCGTCGTCGGCCACGTGTGGAAAATTTTAATGAAAAAAATTTAAACATTCAGAAACCACGCCAGCTTTGCTTACTGATATGATAAGGGTAATATTTTAAAGCCCGTGAGAAATGAGGAGACGACGCAAAATTATTACTCTTTAACGAAGCGAAAAGTGTGTTGAACCTGAAAATGTTAGGTATCTTTTAAAATTGTGCTCACTTTTAAAGATGAAATTACAATTTTGTAATGAATTTTCGTTCTCCATTTCATATTTTGATTTACTATTCAATAAATTCATTAGAATTTATTCAAAGTTATGGATATAATCTTTATGGATTTAATGACTGAGATGTATTTTTTATTGTTAAGTAATATTAAAATCAGGATTTTTATCATGCAATTGCTTGTTTTTTCAAATCTGTAATAATGTAGAAAAATAATCAAAATGTATATATAAAGACGAATTTTTTATAATATTATATAGTTTATATATATATATATATATATATTATATATATAATATATATATATATATATTATATATATATATATATAATATATATATATATAATATATATATATATATATATATATAAGTATATATATACCTATATATATATATATATATATACATATATATAATATAAAGACGATATAATATTATAAAGATGAAAACATAGCCTATATTTATTACAAGAAAATGTTAGGAATTGTTACTATCAGGTATCAGGCAGATACATTTACTCTACGTTACTCCAAAATGTAAAAAAAAAAATGATGATTTTTAATTTACGGCCGTATGACACGCCGTTAGTATTGTGCATGAACATAATTCTCACCCTTCTCACTTAGAACTTCTCAGTTAGAGCCGTGTTGTCAGGGAGTAGACATATATGACTAACAGTTCGACGAACGCCACCCTTTGCTGTTGCAACTTCTTTCACTCTTGCAATACTATCTGCTCCGGGATAAAGTTTTCAATGAGCCCTATGTAACTTTTAAATGTTATAGTAATACATAATTTTTATGGTATTACTCTAACATTTATTATGATAATGAATATTAATTATCAATGTATAATAAAAGCGATTTGAGAGAATTTCAGCTAAGAATTACTATATGTATAGAGTCTGAAGTTTTAACAGCTGGAATTCGTAGTCAAACAGGTTTCCTAGTTAAACACGAAACTGTGAAGATTGATTGCACGCAAGTAGCATGTTCATCGTCTTACTTTTGCGAAACATTATGTTATAATCGTTTTTTTTAATTATCATAAATTACATTAAAGAATCATTAAGATTAGATATTGATTCTACGTAATAAATCCCAAGTTCTAGGTGGACATCCCGGCAACACATTAACACCACGGCTGAGGCACGAAAAATAACTATCGTTGCTGATTCTGAGGTTCACCGCCACGGAAGCAGGGTACTGGCTAACTTCGTTTATGGAAAGTGGAAGGCAACTGGCGATAAGCCAAATTTCGACCTTGGGAATACGATAAGTTTTTTAAATAATTTTGTCTGCTGAAGTTGGTCGCTTCATTATAAACAACCCTATGCCATTGACACGGCGGCTAGCTTAACCTTGTTCTTTTTCAATACTCCATTTGTGGATATCCATTTGGCTTTGGAAAAATTTTCATTATGTATGAAAAAGTGTTCTCATGCTTGAGATAAATACTTGTATCGGTCGAGTCTTATTCCTATCTACATTTTAAAGATGTGGATGCTCGACAATCTAGAAGTGACCAAGAGTCAAAGTTTGAAATCGTACGGACTACAGAATAGAGGAGTCAGTGAGCACGAGTTATATATAAATTCTTTCAATTTTGGAAAGGTGTCGATGGCTTTTCATAGATTAAATGTTAATTTCATAAGATCCTGAAAATGGGCAACTATTCAGATTTAACGCTTACTTCCCAAATCCAACCAAAGTGGAGAACGTAAGAGGATGAATTCACATATACCTTTATTGAAATTTATGCAAGAAAATGTTAATTAAAAAAATATTTACATTCTTATTTATATTTGACTTAAGCTAATATGCTTATCTTTTGCAATAGGTATTTTAAAATTATACGTAACATTTTGTACTTAGTATTTGCTGTAACTTCTGAAAACACACCAAACAAGCAAAAACGAGATAACAATTGTCTACATAAAGGAAAGCGTTAAGTATACATTTCATCAAGCGGCGCATTAAAATAAATGTACTGTTGTGTATCATTCCATTCTTACTTCTGAATAATTCATGTAAACAATCTATATAGTAGGCAGCCGAGGGTATTTTACAAAACAAACAAATTTTATTGATCTCTCAGGCGTTGTTTGTGCCCCTCCAATAGAATATTTACATTTACTCTGCAACACCTGACCTAGTAGATCTACACCAACCACCATAGGTATTAGAATAATGAAACATTGGATGGATATCTATTGAATAAAACATTACTTTTAAACCCAAGAGGCGTATCGGTTTCCGCATCTCAGTATGCTTTCTTACAGATAGAAACGCTTCTTCAATTAACCATATTAACTTATCTGGCGCCAATCTTAAGTGGCGTGACAATTATCTCAAATGGAGGAAAACGATGATATTTAGTGGTTGCAATTACTACGAGACAGATTTGATCTAGGCCCGCATACTGTGCCAATTAGTGTTATGTTATACTAATACGTAATTTAGCTGAATTTGCTAAAGCATTCAAAATACCAATGATATAACATTTAAATAACAACTACTTGTCACTTACTTACTTCGTAAACCCTAACTGTCACTACACGTCAATGGGGTGTCAACTGAAGAAGATGGTGTATTCACAAATTGAGTTTTATTTATACTTTCTTTTCCTATGTTTGTATGATAATTCTTCTATTCATGACGGAGACGAGTCGAACAAATAGGTCATCAATTAACCTTGTTTGAGTTATAAGTAATTAGTAATGTAACTAACACGATGTTGTTTTATGTATACATAAATTTTTCAAGATCTCTGAAACAGTATTAAGTGGTGTGTTTACATTATGTGAAGTGAAGATTATGTAGTTAATAATGCTAATGAAACTACTATCTTTGATTTCTTTTATCGTAACAACTGACTAGGGGGGTCATTTGAATGTCATTGCTTTAATTTTGAAATCAGTAAACTCAGAAAGTATTAAGTTTTCAGGTCTAAGGCAAGCACCTAGGATCTACCTATATCTAACTTTTATAACCTTCAAATATTATCATTTTGTATACTACCTGATCCGGCTGTATGAATGAGACACGAATATCTTACCGCAGTCAATGACGGAAACTGTCAAGTGCAATAAAAAAGCGGAATTCAAAAACTAATATTATAAATAAATAAATTGTTTATCATTATTTATTTGCCTGCTCTTTCCAATACTTGAATTTCTGACGTTATTGTGCTATTACTATACGTAACTATTGCTATTTACTGTGCTTACGTACGCAAAGTCATGGATAGATCGATTGCTTAAACCAGCTGTTAGACAAAAAATCTAACTTGGGCTTCGATGTCGTGTAGAACGAACACAAACTACATTATGACAACACGAAATCAACACATTCTAAACCCGTACCATTGAAGCCCAAAGAAGAAAGTAGCGGTGCACGTCCTGAACAATGTCGTCAGAGTTTTCATTCGCTACTAACTGGATAACGAATGCGTGAAAAAGTCCGTTCAGCGTTACGTGCGAGTTTTAACAACAGTGTCAGTTTTTGGGTGACTTTTTCTGGCGCGGGGCGGGACAAAACCTCATTCGTGCACTTTCTGACGTTTTCCGGCTTCCGACTCGCTTTGAATATGTACTACCGTACGTTTTTCATTATAGTCATTTATCAACATGTTTAAATTCTCAACATGTGAGAATATGTATTTAGTGTACGTGTCGTTCATTTCGTTGAAGTAAACATTAATAGGTATAATTTTAACAATGTAATTATAATAATATATATAATTCCTCTGAGTAAATGCAAAAAGTAATATTTTATATTACAACAATAATTAATATACAGATATATATTGTTGCATATTAAGTGTTTGTTAAAAGAATTGTACTAGGCTAATAAGTTCCAAAACATTATCTTAAACATCAGCTTAAAAAAACACTATAGGTGAAATATATTTAAAGCTGAAAACATATATTACAAAATCTCTGAACACACTTACTTTATTACAGCATAGTTTTAGTGGAAAGTGAGACTGCAGCGAATTCGGTTAAAGTTTCTTAAAAATCTGATAACAATTTATTTTTGCTGCTTTTATGCCAAAAATAAGGTAAGAGTATCGAATTACGAGACTCGTATTACGCACACGTGTTACGTAAAAACTAAACTTACAATGTTTTTGTTACCACCAGTACTTTTGTCCAGATGTTCTGTTTCACAACTGAGGCACTAATAATTCGTGCGTTATAAAGGTGTCAATAAAACTCGCTCTGAGTATCGGGGAGCAATAAATTCGTTTTCAGCTACGTAGAACTAAGAACCCAGATTATTTCGCACCATTTACGCTATTCAGACACCGTCTTCATAATATCGCTGGTATAAAAAGGATTTTCGTTGGAAAGATTCAAGTTTTTCACTATGCCATAGAATCTTCTATGTGATGAACCGGGATCGCAGTGCTTATTTGCTTAAATTATGTTTACGTTAGGTGAAACTAAAGAAAATTCTTATCAATGTTTAATATAGTTTGTCAGTGTTCACACTAGTTTTCTTTAGTTTTCAGAATTTCTGGTAAATATAAACAAGCTGGCGTATTCTAGATATATGTATGTTGTTTTTCTTTTATATGTATGTTGTTGAAATTCCTAAGTCCAAATCCGTATTTTTTCAAAAATCCTTTTCCGTCCGTGCTGCCAAGCTGTGGAATAGTTTGCCCGCTTCCATTCATGAGAGACCATCCCTTACATCTTTCAAACGTTTTCTGAAAGAGTACTATCTATCTAATTAACTGTATTATATTATATAATTATTATATATATGTGTATATATATGGATGTATGTTGCCGAGGAATGGAATGAGAATGGAATGAGAATGGAAGCAGATGACATGTTGCGCCGACCCCAAATAGAATTGGGAACAGGGCAGGAGAAAGATATATATGGATGTATGTATATGTGTATGTATATATATGTGTGTGTGTGTGTATATATTTATTTATGTGTAAGTATGTATATGTATATATATGCTTAATGATGTGTACATTTGAATAGGTTTTAAACACTTAATTACCCCTGCAATTTTAACGTCTTGCACTACTACTTGGGTTGGCTGGAAGAGATCGCTTTTAGAGATAAGTCCGCCCTTACACACTATAAATAACAATAATTTTCCAATCTATGTTGTACAATAAAGTATTATATATATGTTGTTTTCCTAAAAAAATCGATGACTTCTATTGTCATGATGCAATGTCTTGTATTTTTCGTAACTTTTTTAGTAACAAAAATATAAATACAAAGTAGGTATAAAACCTATGCGGGTCGCCGGCGGGCGCGAGGAAATCGCGCCAGCGGATGCGGCGACCCGGGAGGGACCACGCCCTTCCGCGGCCGGGGGGCGTCGTCGGTGGTGGAGATCGGGGGAAGTATTGTAGCCTCCCCCGAGGAGGGCTCCCCTGTATCGGCGGGGGAGCGGAGGCTGGGGGTTCCCGGAAGTAGCTTGGTGTTTCCGGGGGCTCCCTACATGCCTGAGGAAGGCCATCCCTGAGGTTTTTAGTGGGTAGGCCGCCCTCTTCTGGGGAGGAGAGCCACACATAACCGCTGGCTCGCCACTGCCGGGGTATGCAACTTAATGCATTTTCTTCAGGGGAACAAAAAAAAAAAGTATAAAACCTATAAGAATAGCCGCACATTCGGTGTGTTCAGACATCCAACGAACACCTTTCACGTAACTATTTAAAAAAGATAGAATAATTAAACTCTTTATTTAATTATTATTGAAGAACCTATTAAAATGAGTTCAATTTTGGAAGAATAAACTAGTTGTTCTATTCGTATATTTTTTTTGTACGAAGTGAAGCTGTTACTATTACTTAAGCGAGTAGTTCAGACCAGCAATGGATAATAACGGTAAAGGAATTCGGTTCTAGTCATCTTCATGATCAAGTATTTATAAATATATCAAAAATCGTTTCTGACCCTTTTTGATATTATAAATATGAAAGTAAGTCTGTCTGTGTCGCTTTTTCACAAAAACTATTGAACAAACATTTTGTATAACCCACGAAAATTTGATCTGGTCTGGATATAAATACTAGTGTGGGGAGACGATTTACAAAAAAATGCTAAGAAAGGCTGTAAAAGGTTAAAACAGGGGATGAAACTTGATTTCGAAAATATGTAATTCTTAAAGTTTGAAACTTATCTTTTAAACTTTTGATTAGATAATAAATATGTCATTCAAAGATTGTAAAAATTTTACCTCAGAGTAAAAGTAGGGGATGATAGTTTTTGTTTGAATACGCCAGACCAGACTTTTTAGTTTAATACAATGGCATCCTCCTAGCGGCAGAAACCCAGGGAAAAACTTGATATGTTTTATAAATAATATTTTTTTTGTTGAATTAAGTAATAGTAACACCCGGTGTACATAATTCCGTTTTTCATAATCAAATCAACAGGGTTTCAAATTACCGATCAATTAACGTATTATAAAATCGCTACCCTGAATATTTATTCGGTACGGAACAAATATTAGGGATGAGCATTTTAAAACAGATACCAATTATACCTAATTTAGCCCTTAACTACTTTTATTCTTCAATCTTCTTCAATAACATATCAAACGCTTAAATAGCTGATCAAAATAATAAAATTCACAATAGTGAATGATGTGAAAGGTGACACAATACATAAATTGAATAGCATCGCTTACAAGTTTTTTCGAAGAAATTTTATTCTAAAACGGCGATGAACTTTATATAATTGGTATTTTTTTTCCAACTACATTAAAGATTTACTATGTGCGGTGACAAACTATGAAGTGGGTGATCTGATGGTAAGAAGTAACTGTCGCTCATGGACATCTGCAATCTTCAAATTCAGTCACTGCCTACCCACAGATAAATGCTTTGTTCAAACCTCGTTTGAAGTTTAATGTATTGTAGCTCTCGGGGCATCGTAGCTAAGAACTTTCAGGTTTCAGATTCAAAGAATCAAAGAATTTCAAATTCTGGGTTGTGTTTGCTGTCCCTTGCCCGATACGCTCTCGACGAGATCCACACCAGTCTCCTGCTCCAGGAATAAAACAGCACTTTCAGCGTTTATGTAAATATCACAGGCATTATTCCTGAGCGAAATCCTGGTATAAACACATATAGAGCGCCATATCCATATATAGTTTATACTTTTAAATAAAATCATTAGTTCACGGATCAATATCCTGTCCTCCTTCCCAAAATCTTTCTCTTCTCCATTCAATAAACGAAATTCAATAAAGGATTTTATTAACATTCTACAATATCTCATTTATCTATAACTATCTCGCTTAAATGTCAATTACCGACATTTTAGACGATATATATTACACACAAGTTGTGCCCGCGACTTCGTCTGCGTGGAATGTAATAAAAAAAATTAGTTTTATTTTTTATTTTTGACATTTTTATTTTAATTATTATCATTTATTTACGTAAAGTAAATAAATGATAATAATTAAAATAAAAATGTAAGTAAGTTATTCCTTATTACTAAAGCTATCTGCTAGTGAAACTCCCGTCCAAATCGGTCCAGCCGTTTCAGAGATTAGCTGGAACAAACAGTCAGACAGACAAAAATTTTAAAAGTATGTTATTAAAGTAGGTATGTGTACCGTATATATACGGTACACATACCAAAATACATATGTTTATTATTTTACCAAAATACATACATTTACATCATATGAATGTATACATTGATATACATGTAGTAGAAAGCGGTTATTTTAATATTACAAACAGACACTCCAATATTATTTACTTGTATAGATTATATGGTCGTTCTTGACAATATGATAAGTTGGCATACGTTGTCGCTTATCGCTTCATCATATCGAAGTGACATTTTTAGCAGAAACTGTAGCAGAGACATGTTCGTGTTTGCGATAAAATTTTAAAGATTGTATTATATCCAAAGTTTTTGAGAGTTTATCACGGTAAATCGCTATATCGTTTTGTGTTTCGGCAGTCTTGCTGTTGGGTTATATTCCCAATCTGTCTACGGAGCTACTGAATAATATGATGAGAAAATTATTAATATTATTATTTTCTAACAATAAAATTAGTACGTCTTTTATCATATTATATTATTTCACTAATAATTATGACAAATATATCATAATATAAAAGTTTTTACACTGACACCAATTAACATAACTAGTAAATTAATTGTTGTTAATAATTATTTTATTTAAACTTATAAATTGGCACCCATGACTAAAGAACTCATGCTTGTTGTAGTGTTGTTTGTCAACATATCGCATTAAATAAAAAATCTAACCCTACCTGGACTCGAACCCGCAACCTCAGAATTGGCGACACCTTGAAATCAGTACGAAATACACGGTTAAGAAAGTCTTCATTCTAATTCCACTTCATATATTATTACTAATTTTCCCATTAGTGTTACAAAATTATAAAAACACAACTTTTAATATTCATACATAATTTTAAAACAAAACGAAAATTTAACATTATTCATGATTTGATTCGTTTTGCTAATTATGTTTTGATTCTCGTCCCCTTTTAATTCCAAGAAAAACATTATACCAGTTCAACTTCAAAGAAGGTAGCCATTGTTGTTTCACGTGTACACAAAATTTCCAGAGGGAGCGAGTATCATCATTAACATAGCGCTGAATTAATAACCAGAGCACAAATGTAATACTTTTACGTTTGTTTTTGTTAATGTTATTACGAAATGTGAATATTATTCAAAATTACGAAACATGGCCCTACCAGTTATTTTATTTCATGTTGATCTGAAATATAATTGTTAACAGTGTAGTCTTTCTATTCGGTATTCATTGGCATCGCGGTTTTAGATTTAAAAAAAAAAATAAAAAATTTCTTGTCTGTGGCACTCCGGGTAGCAAATGTCACTTTTCTTTCGCGCGTTCGCCGGCATCGTAGGTCTCGTAAAACTTTTTGAACATTACTGAAAAAGTAAAACGTGATAACCTGGCATCAAAAATTAAAAATAGCCTAGAACTGAAGAAGTCTTCAGCCCAAATAAAAAAGTCAACACCAAAAGCAAATCTAGCTAAGCCAACTTAGACCACAACAAGCAAACCAAAACGCAAATACTGAAAAGGCATAAATTACCAGAAAAATTGTCAGCTACTGGAAGCCCCCACCCTTAACGAAGAAAATATAAGCTGTCTTAACAGATAATGCTCTGACGAGGGACAAGGCCATCGTTTTGATGCAACACCAACTGGGGCTAGCCACAGGCATTATCGGAGAGGCTATGACAAAAATTATGCTTCAAGAGCAAATAGATAGAGTACAGCATTAACTGACGCCTCCAAGCTCCTTGTTGACATCCACTTCCAGAATACAAGAACACGGAAAATCTTGATCTCTCACCACTTAATAAAAAGCACAATAACGTTTTATTTAAAAAGATTTGTGAAGGTTCACTTCATCGAAGTTTATCAATTATACCGTCCGATCGGAAAATATTGAAGAAAATCAAAAAATATGAAAAACGCCTTCGTGAAATCCGCGAGCGTCACCGTAGCCGCACAAGAAGCCGAAGCCCCATATTAACCTCGTTCGATCTCTTTCCCAAGCTCATCACCGGACTCACAAGGTAAAGTCTACAATGCACCCATGCCGGTACGAGATACCGTTAGGCATGAAGGTCAAACTTGGTACGAGATACCATAGCTTTGATAAGTACGAGATACTATTTCATTACGTACGAGATACGTTGAATACAATGCACCCATGCCGGTACGAGATACCGTTAGGCATGAAGGTCAAACTTGGTACGAGATACCATAGTTTGATAAGTACGAGCTTAGAGCATTAAACCTAAGAGTACGAGATACTATTTCATTACGTACGAGATACGCTGAAAACGTAAACATTTATATAAAAATGAAACACGTGGCCGTTGGAAAATCCAACAGCAAAACATGGCGGAATTTCCTTACCAGAGCCGCATCGAGGACGAGGTGGAGGTAGACCCAGTTGCAGCTTTCCAAGATGCTCTGGGGGCCGAATACGAAGACAATTGTAAGCAGTTCAGAGGAACTATACAAAAAGAAATCACGGTTCGTTGGAACCATATTCTCCTCAACGGAATCACGAAGGAGGAAAAGAGGCAATACTATGGGAAACCGCTACGGTCCACCACAGCCTCTACAACCCAGGGCGACGGCATCACGAGGTGGACCCAGGAACCGCACAGCGCAGCCGCCGCCCGACGACCAGCCTTCAGCCACGCGCGGCCCGAGAGGCCTGCGACACGCGGCCCGAGAGGCCTGCGACACGGGGCAACAGGCGTTAAATGATCAGGTACATGCAGGTAACATAACTAAATACTTCACCTGCTGGCAAAGGATCACTAGTGATCCTATGCTATTACAATGGGTAAATGGTTACCATATTCCCTTTCTAAAAATTCCAGTGCAAAGTTTTGTTCCCCAAAATAATATACCTCTCACTGAAGTTGATAATATGCGCAAAGCCATTGTCAACTTATTAGAACTAGGTGCAGTTCAAATATGCAACCCTGTAAGAACCAATTTATCTCAAATTCTTAAATTCTTAAGAATTAATTCTAATTCTTAAGATCAAAACCCAATGGCAAATTTAAATTTATCCTTAACTAAAAATCTCTGAATACTTCATCAAAATAGATCACTTCAAGATAGAAGATATTAGAACGGCAGTAAAGCTTGTAAATAAAGACTATTTTTTGTGCTCCATAGATCTCAAAGAATCTTATTTTCTCATCTCAGTTGTCCCAGAACACAGAAAATACCTTCGTTTCGAATTTGATGGCTTTCTTTATAAATTCACAGCATTACCATATAGTCTTTGTACTGCACCTAGTGTCTTCACAAAACTACTGAAACCAGTGATTGGTACACTCAGAAAACAGGGGTTTTTTATGAACAATATATCTCGATGACTATCTTTGCATTGGGCAAACTTATAAGGAATGCATAAGAAATAGGGATGCAACTCTCTCCATTTTTAAATGCTTGGGCCTTATTGTAAACCATGGAAAAAGCACACTAATACCTAATAAATCTTGCAAGTTTCTTGGCTTTATCATAAATTCACAAAAAATGTCACTTGAATTACCACAGGATAAGAGAGACAGTATAAAATCTTTAGTAACAAAATTTCTATCCTTGAAGAGCTGTAGAATAAGGAACTTTGCAAAATTGCTTGGTACTTTAGTAGCTGCTAGCCCTGCTGTACCTTATGGCCTCATGCACACTAAAGCAACGGAAAGAGAGAAATATCTAGCGTTGACACACTATGCTGACAATTATGATGCTATTGTGTACTTAAATACAAATATTTAAATACAATTTCAGTTGAAAATATTTTCTGATGCATCACTGACTGGTTGGGGAACACACTGCAATGGTGAAAGTAGTGGTGGTATGTGGTCTCACTCAGAACAACACCTTCATATAAACCAGTTAGAACTGACAGTAGCATTTTTTGGATAAAAATGTTACGCAAAACCATATAGCCATTGCAATATTTTATTACGTATAGATAACACAACTGCTATTGCATGCATTAATAAAATGGGTAGTGTGCAATACCCACACTTGAACAAAATCACCAGAGATATCTGGAGCTGGTGTGAACACAGAAATATAACATTTATGCCTCTTACATAAAGTCCACTGACAATGTATATGCGGATAAAGAATCACGTAACACAAATTTTGACACAGAATGGGAATTAAGTAAAGATGCCTTTAATACTATAAAAACTCACCTAGGAATCCCAAACATAGATCTTTTTGCATCTAGGATTAATAAGAAATGTAAGCTATATGTCTCTTGGAAAAGGGATCCTAATGCATTTGACATTGATGCTATGACCTTAACTGGGCACCTTATTATTTTTATGCCTTCCCATTTGCCCTTCTAACTAAATGCCTACAGAAGATTAAATGTGATAAAGCCAGAGGCATACTTGTTTACCCAATGTGGGAGTACCAACCATGGTACCCCTAGCCATGAGCTTAATGATCAGTAACCCAATCATATCTAAACCAGATCCTAACTTATTGATATTTCCTTTTGGAGCAAAGCACCCGTTGAGCAGCCACCTTACCCTGGCAGTGAGCATCTTCTGCGGGAGGCATTCAGACGCAGAGGCTTGCCACAGAGCTCACTAGACATTATGCTAGCATCCATCTCCAAGGGTACTATGATTCAATATAACACAACTTATAAAAGCTGGTGGCAGTTCTGCAATACATACAACCAGGAATCGCTCTTAACACCTATACCTTTTGTAATAAATCTAATAGAAAAATTTCAAAGTGGTGGTGGTTCTATAACACCCTCAGTTGCCATAAATCTGCCCTTTCTCTTTTAATAGGAGAGAAAGTTGGGACAGATGATAGAGTGAAACGATTCCTAAAAGGTGTATTCAGGCTAAAACCAGCCATGCAAAGATACACAGAAACATGGGACCCACACAAGGTGTTGAGTTACCTAGCAAAATTACCACCAAACTCACTGTTAAGCCTTGAAATGCTAACTAAAAAACTGGTAACATTGCTAGCCTTGGCAAGTGCTCAGCGGGTACAAACTCTTTCACTGATTAAGCTTAATGATATAATCACCATAGTCATCAGTGATTTAGTAAAAACTTCTGTACATACAAAACAACACAGTATAATAAACCTTCCATTTTATTTACAAGAACCTAAAATATGCCCAGCCAGCACACTTCAAGACTACATCCATAGCACAAACACTATCAGAAATTTTCAAACATACCTTTTATTTACTTTTAAAAGCCATACCACCATGCATCAAAACAAACCATAAGCAGGTGGATCAAGTGTGTCCTAGCAGATAGTGGTATTGATACAAACCAATTTAAATCACACAGCACCCGCCATTCTGCCACCTCATCAGCTAGCAAGGCAGGAGTGTCAATTGATGTTATTAGGAAAACCGCTGGCTGGACTGAAAATTCCCTTACATTTGCAAGGTTTTATCAGTTACCTATACAAGATAAAAACAGTTGTGATGACTTTGTACAGGCAGTTTTTAGCTTTGATTAATAATATTATTTTTATATTATTATATTATATTGATTTAAGTTTCAAGTAATAAAAAGGCTATTATCACAATTTATCTTGATGATGATGATTTAAATATTGTTGATTTATCTTAATTTTCATTGCAATTATGTTGATCTCAATTATGTTTTTAAAATATTGTTGACTTATCTAGTCTTATCTCAAAAAACCATTGTACTTTTGATTATTATTACTGTTAATTTTATATTGTAAAATTAACACAAAAATTTACTTTAATATGTGAGATACAGAGAAAATTACCAAGTTGATTCCCTCTTATTGCCTTATAAAAATTAGTTAAGTAATTAAAGGCTGACTAATTAAGCTGTGATTATCTACTTAGACATAAGTGTTATAGTTCAGAATGATTTGGACCTCATCATTTATACCAGACCCTTTGTAAATTATTTATTTACAAACTTACCTTTCATAAGTGCATACATAATGATAGATACCCACTATGCCACTGTCTCTAAACAACTACACTGTTAACAATTATATTTCAGATCAACATGAAATAAAATTGAAAATTGGACGAACTTACCTAAGTGAAGTCCAATTGTAATTTTATGAGGTTGATCTGAAATATAATCACCCGCCCAACCCAGCATCAGCTTGTTGCTGATCCCAAGCATAGTGGGTCATCAACTCATCAGAGCCATCTCACTTTAAAGCTCTAAAATAGTGACATTTGCTACCCGGAGTGCCACAGACAAGAAATTTTTTATTTTTTTTTTAAATCTAAAACCGCGATGCCAATGAATACCGAATAGAAAGACTACACTGTTAACAATTATATTTCAGATCAACCTTCATAAAATTACAATTGGACTTCACTTAGGTAAGTTCGTCCAATTTTCAATTATCTACGTTTGAGTTCGTCCACGTACTGGATGCTGAAATTTGTCGATGTGGCATAAATTTTAATTACGTTTTTTTTTATTCAGTTACTATAAAGAAAATTATATAACTGAAACTCATCTAAATCTGATTAAACTCCCAATGGAGTTTATTGTAGTATTTAAATCTTCCATAGACAACAACTAGTCGAGGAAATTTCAGTAGCAAGTATGGCGCGATTGTTGTAGTTGTTACTGTATTTAATTAGATATAACTTAAATATATTTAAAATTATTAAAATGTTAAATAATTTATGTTTATTAATATAGGTCTCATTAATCAGGTAAGGTCTCATTGAAGGAATGTTGAGATTATCGCTTCTCGGAACCTTAATTGTAGACTTGTCATCAATATAGTTTTATATACCTACGTACATAACTTATATTGTAATTGACGCCAAGGTGATCAATAAAAAAAATCATCATCACCACAGCTCACATCTTAGTCAACCACCGTAGATTCAGTGTGGATTGGTCGATTTCATATACACCTACGTATTTCAGTTTATTTACAAGCAGGTCGGATAACACAATTCAGCTTGACGGGTGAAATAAGGTAAAGCGTGCTCCTGGTAACATATATAAAATTTGTCATGTAACTTTTATTATCTAATCACAAATAATTATTAAATTAGAAAGAAATAAAGATCATTTATTGGCCATACACATACAAGATATTAAAATGAAACTAGATTACAAAGAAATAAGTACTTTTTGTAACACATATACCCGGTTAGCATTGTTTTGTGCCAAGAAACTTCATAACCTTTATTTCTTTTTTAGATAAGCACTTATGCCGTACGTTTTAATTCCTATGTATAATGAACTTTCCTGTGACTTATCAAGCTTACGGAATAAAAATAGCGTATACAATATTTTGTATACGATATTTTTATTCCGTAGACGATCCTATGAATTTCTCTGACATTGACACAGGGTTTGGAGAGCAAGCCTGCAAGTAAAACGGCTTTGTATAAGTAAATAACGGTCAGTGCAGAATAATCATGTTCCATTAGGCGTACATCGCTCGTTTGCCTATAACATTCTCGATAGACATGTTTGAACGTGCATACAAAATACAGATATGTTTGAACGCCCGCACCACATCCAGATAAGTGCTCTATTCCTTGCTATATAGCTTTATGGACTTACAGTTTATCGGTATTTTAAGCCTCACTCCCACGTGACCTCAGTTTGGCGTAAAAACATCGTAAATATTCAATCTTTGTATTTCTTATTTTTTTTAAATCTTTTACTGTTGTATTTTTATTGTAGTTTAAAAAACAATGGCGAGCATATTTATTCGACGTATTGAAGATATTTATTAAAATATAAATATCTTCAATACGATTTTAGGTATTGTAAATTCATAAGGTTTTTCAATCTTCCATTTAGTACTAAGTTAGTCTGAGGAAAAAGTTATATAAGTATAGTTAAAAAGATATAAAACTAAATCAATGTATTTGTTCGACTGTCCTAAACTAAGCATAGGCATAGTATATGTCATTTCTTTGGCACCTTAAAAAAGATATAGTAAATTTTTCCTATACTAGACATTTGAAATTTACGACAAAATCTTAATTATTTGTTAAAATAACATATAAACACACAGAAAAACATACATTTGTAAATAAAGGGTTAAATAAACATACAATTGAAAACATATTACTCAAAAGTTAAATGATAAATGATATCTTTCTTATTGATTTATCTTACGCTATTTTATACTTTTATTTTTATATAACTACTAGCTGACCCGACAACCGTTGTCCTGTCCCACAGACTAAAAACACAAAATTTAGATGACCGTATTGTGAATCTAAACCTTCCTCAAACCCCATGGAAAACACAAAAAATGTCATCAAAATCGCTACATATTAGAAAACACTATCTATTTATCTCAATGACGACTCATTCTTATATATATTTATTTATTATATTTATACATATCATATATCATTACTATTTCCTATCCCGAACATTTCTGTTGTGGCTTGGACTCTTGCCTATTTGCCATAATAATCATTTATCGGCTATTTAGCACAGTTGATTTTGCTTTTAATCTGTTCGATGTAATGTATTAAATCAACAAAAAGAAGCTATAGTATTATTTAAATCACATTGGCTCATTTACCAATTATTACTAAATTAATTAAATAAATAACAATATAAAAAAACACAAATCGTAATACAAATTTGTTTAATATTAAAAAGGCTTTGTTAATACGGACCTAAATCCAAACATCCGCCGCCATAGTTAAGCTCTGTCGATTGTAGCTGATTTGTAGACAAGGATTGGAGATCATTCTTCTTTTTTGAGAATAAAATGAGACAGGCAAACCATATATATATATATATAATTATACTTTATTAAAAATAATATTATATACACAATATAATATGATGGATAACTAAAAATGAATTTATATAATAATATAATCTTCATGGCAACATTACTCTTTTGAAGAAAACTGATCTAGTGATTAATAAATAGTTCTTTTATTAAATATATAAATTCTACAATTTTAATAATAGGTGCAAGTACAAATTGTACAGGATGAATTCTTTCGCTGAACTTGTCTGCAAGACTTGCTACTACTATTTATGAAAATCTATTTAATGTTTATCAATAAAAGAATCATTCTACATTATTGATAAGAAATTGGGAGACTCAAAAAGTTTATCGTTTATATAACCTTTTTTGCTATAGTCATTTACAATATTATATCATATAAAACTTAATACAAATCTGCATAATACAATCAATTGTATGATTATTGACTATACACTCACAATGACAATATTAGATGTTAATATTAAAAGCTTTACAATGTTCTAGTGACCTGAATTTATAATATATAAAAATAATTCCTTTGAGCTGCAACAAAGAAAAACGTCACAAGAAGTGTTCAATCTGGAGGAGCGGACCGTCGAACTGACAAGTATTCATAAAGAAAACTTTAAAATTTCAACAAGCTGAATGGAAAGACGGCAATCCGTTATAAGTGGCAGCGTGTAAAGTTGTGGAGTTTATGTGAAAAGTTGCAGACACGACGGAGCTCCGTGCAGCCGGCAAACTTGAGGACAAGTGCCGGCGACGTGACGTCTCCGGCTTAATGCTGGGACTGCGCGAGGTATAGTTACCACTTGCTATGAGGACTTGTCATATTTGCTTTTCCTTTAAACAGGCATATCTTATTTATATCTCTAAAATACATAATATTAATTCACTCTCTCTTTCTCTATGCTTGATTTATTTATTTAGCTTGAGTTTTATTTAGTTTCATACACTAGTAAGATTAAATTTAGTTTATTGATTTAATAAACCTTTTTAATTTTGTGAAGACGCCGATAAAGGTCTATAATTATATGAAAATCTTTTAAACTTATGGCTATTTCATGTAAATGATTATATTATAATACATACCTGTAACCACGCTTTCATTCTTAAAGTGCAAGCAGGGGTGTAATAAGCAGTCACACTTAACCAAATTTTTTAGGTACCAGTGTTCTATATATCGGGCCTATAACCACTTTTCATGCATTTCATTGATATAAAACTCTTACGACACCCTGACATGTACAGGGAGAAAAAGAGCAGTAATACCTGTATTGAAGTGTGTCATAATACAGACATTATTATCGTTTTACTCGTTATTCTAAGAGTAGTAATTAGACTGATTACAGTCATTTTGATGAAAAATAATAACATGTAGTCCCTCCCCTGTTTTCTTTTCAGCACCTACCAAATTTTCGTTTGTACTGGAAATACACTGGAATGCAGACTAGGATACAAAAAATATAACGCGTCTAGTTTGCAGAGAACAAGCAACGATAAAACATGACTAATCGGCATGCTAAGACATTTGATTTACACAGCTTTCGCTTTCGAGTTAGTACCGTAGTAGTACTAATAACTGAATCTGAGATTGTGTACTTTTTAATTGTTCGTGATGCCGAACATAATTTGTAATAAAAAATACGGTTTCATGATAAGTTTTGTAGCAAATAAATTTGAATTGAAACATAGTAAGGTACGGAAATGTGGTAGATACAAGATTGTGTTATCACAGCGCCGTTTGGGGCCCAAAACACGCGGTCTGAACCCTTTTCATAGCAATTATGTAGACATTCTTATACTTCGATGCGAAAAAAACACAATGTCAATTAAGATAAGTGGCTGTTTGTATCTTTACAAACGTTTGGAAAACATCTGGGTTCAACGTCTGGGACTAACGACCCAGGTGGAGGCTTATTAAATATAAGTACTGATGCTGATGCTGTACTGATACATCATAAAGGGGCCCCTTTATGATGTATATTCACTACCCTGATTCCTCTCTCTGTTTAGGCATATCCAATATAATTCTGCCTTCGTTATGCGTTTCAGTATAGAATTTGCATAAACCCTGGGCAAGCCTTCTGTTTGTTATTATAAGACCTCTGTCTTATAACAATATATACTTAGTTGGTACACTCATCACGGCTACCTCCGCTGGGTATACTCGTACTAACAATGTAGTCAATACTTGTTAGTTAATCTGTCAAATCAAAGTATATTTAAGTTATTGGTTTTTATTTCCTGGTGGTTGGGGATATTTGTTTTCCAAGGTACACTAAGCTTGTCTGGCGTGCGCAGCTCGAATTACGGATCTGCGCGCGCCAGCGGGCCGTCGGTGCCGTACTCCCGCACCTCGAAGCTTGGCTCCACGGAAAGGAAGAGGTCACCTACCGATTGACTCAGATACTCACCGGGCACGGCTGCTTCGGTGAGTATCTGTGTCGAATAGGACGGGAGGGATCGACACATTGTCACCACTGCGCATCCGACCTCGACTCGGCCCAGCACACGCTGGCGGAGTACCCCGCGTGGGCCTCCGAGCGCCGAGTCTTGGTCGCAGAGATCGGGCGAGATCTGTCTCCGCCGGCATTGATTGCGACAATGCTGGCGGACGAGGGAGGTTGGCCTCCTTCTGTGAAGCAGTGATGCTCTAGAAGGAGGCCGCCGAGCGGGGTCGGGAGATGGCCGATCCCGCTCGAAGAAGGCGGCGCCGGGCTCGGTAGCACAGCTGCGGCGCCGCCGGCGGGCGCGAGGGTGTCGCGACTGCTACGGCGACCCGGGATGGTCCACGCTCCTTCCGTGGCCGGGGGGCGTCGTCGGTGGAGGAGACCGGAGGAGGTAGTGTAGCCTCCCCCGAGGAGGGCTCCCCTCTAGGCAGGGGAGCGGAGGCTCGGGGTTCCCAGAAGTAGCTTGATGTTCCCGGGGGCTCCCTACATGCCTAAGGAAGGCGATCCCTGAGGTTTTTAGTGGGTAGGCCTCCCCCTTCTGGGGAGGAGAGCCCCACATAACCGCCGGCTCGCCACAGCCGGGGTATGCAATTTAATGCATTTTCCTCAGGGGAACAAAAAAAAAAAGGTACACTAAGCTTGGCTAACAGTACACAAGAATCATTCTATGAACAAAAAAGTTTATCTTACCTGGATATAGAACTGTCATTTGGTATTTTATTGTATTTTTACTGTCTAATCACTATACAAACATTATTATTGCATCCACAATATTCACGAGAAACCATTGTGGATAAAACTTAACTGGAGCGTCGATATAAATAACAATATTTAAAATAACTACATAATTTCAATACACTAACTAAATGTAATAGTATTTCTCATAGGAGTCTATGGTTTAAGTACTTTTCGGTATAGAGTTTTTATTAATGTTTATGAGGCTTTTGCCGGGATAAAACCGAGAAACCAAATTTTGTGACATTTTTACACATCTCAATAAATATTAAACTAACACTGAAAGTAAAAGACAAATAAAAATATTTTACAGAAAGTTACAGTTTGTAGAGTATGAAATTCTTGAAGGAAAATTTGACGGTACTTTCATGATGTTTTTTTTTTTTATTAAAATAAACAAAATCTTTGAATTAATTCTAATCATAACTTGCGCTCAAGATGAAATAATAAATAACTATCAAAAATTAAGTGAAAAATGCCAATTTCAGGAGTAAATGTGTATTATTATTACATTCGTAGATATATCACTACAGAATATTGTCGAGAGTGAGTTTAACGAACTCTTGATTCTACTATGAGTTTTCATTCTCATTTTTCGCTTAATAAGTATTGTGTAATCTCATATCTAAGAATTTGTTTTTAAATTTTAGTATTACTATAATAAAGAAAGAGCACAAAAACGTCAATTATTTTTAATCATATCTATCACAGTTATTGTTATTACATATTTTTGCTATAGAAAACTATCTGCCTTTATTATGATGACGTATGAAATTACTTTTTTCGGTTTCAAGTTAATAAGCTCACTATAAGCTATTTTCCCATTCAAATGACACCATAATCCGTTTTATTGTTGCTCTCGACGGAAATCCCCATCGCGAACTCATGGTAGGGCTGAGTGTTTTATAAATAGATCTGACCGCGTAGTGTACGCGTCTATACAGGAAAACGTTTATGGGAGTAGATTATGCGTAAAAGATAGACTGCCCCACCTTTAACGATTGTATATTTAGATAAGTTATTTTAATCCTACAAGTAACTATTTAATTGGCGTTAAAATGAAATTTAAACTAAAGGAATATTCTCGTAGTAATAGTGAAATAATATTAATAGTGGATATTTATTTTTTACATAATATGAAGAACGACATCCATTTTCTTCGAATGGATAGATAACTTTTTTTTTATTAATGTTAATACTGCTTAGCCTATTGCAATTGTCCAGGCATTTAGCAAAGATGTAATAGCGCTAAATTCTGTTGGTCGACTCTTAAGACCACCCAGAAAGAAATGGAGTGGTTACTCGTTACCCTTGTATTACAAATTCATTATTACCACACAGACTATTTATAATAAATAATATGATAAGCGAATTCATTAATAATCTAATGAGTTTTTTTTTCAATAGATAATTACTGAATAAACATTTAATTAACGATACCGAATGTTATATTTTTCAATCTCTAAACTTTCCCTACTAGTAAGTATGTTTTAGAAAATAAGTACTCTTTACCCGTCAATACCGCCTTCAGCGGGCCTATCCACTAACAACAGTCCATATTGGCAGAGGACACGTAGACCGCGACATGTCCTAAGCGACCCCCCCAATCAACTAACGCAGGACCTTCAAGACCTGCAAGCGGTGGCGTCTGACCCGTCGCCTCTTTTGTCTCCCCTTATTCGGTAGCCTTCTGCTTAGCCACGCGTAAGTTTCCAGTCAATACAGGCCCTCCCCATGGGGCAGCGCTAGCAGTATTTCTCCTGAGGTGCAGCCCCCGTCAATAAAAGCCAGTAGGGTCATTAGGACCAAAGGCTTAGGCTGAGTTTAGTCGGTAGGTCTGTTGGGTCGAGCCGCCTCGATTCACCAGGAGTCCGACATAATCAACGAATCCCTGCTTGCCTGTTGCGTTGGTATCCATAATGGATTCTCAGCCTCCTCTCCTGAGGAAAAAATAAGGATAAGTACTAGTTTATACATATATTATTTCTTGTTTGATTTAAGTGTGTAATAAAGAGTTATATCACACTTCTCTATTTCTTTTATTTGCGTTGTTCTTCTATCGGAATTAATATTTTTTCAACACACTTCCTCATAAAGTGGCTCTAATCCCGTGGCAATTAGGCACATAATGACCCCTATAATCAATCTGTGACTTTTCCATTACTATTATTCACGAGTGAGTAATAGTTTTTTTTTTTTATATTATTGGTTGAATTACGCTTACATTTGCGCTAAAAAGCTATCCGCGAAAAGCCCAAAAAAAGAAACCTCATTTTTTAGTCTATGGCCGATGCGCGCGCATAGAAAAACTAATTAATTTTTCCCGCCATTACGAAATTTATTAGTCTATGGCCGATGCGCGCGCATAGGAAAACTGATTAATTTTTCCCGCCATTACGAAACATTTTTCACAACTCGTCTCGTTTTCTCTTTTGAAGTTATTTAGTTAGTTATTAATTAAGATGTCTGCAAATACAATTTATAAGAAAATGGTTTTTTATTTAAGTATTATTTTATTCGGAAGTGTGTTGAAAAACGTTGTATAATACACGTGTGTATTGATGATTACCCTCTTAAGACTCCTCCTCCTCCGCGCTCCTTAAGACCCTCGCCTGACGGCTCGGGCCTCAATGCGCCTCAGCGGTAATCACCAAGATTACACACATGTACCATAATGTACTAGTATGGCACATCAAAGTAATATAAAAATACGGAATGCTTAAAATTAATCTTAAACATTTCCAACAATCCACGAGTTACTCTTACGTGACGCGCGCTTATCGTCACAGATCGTAAACATACGGGGCAGAGTTTTATGAGCTTATAAGCTCTAAATTTATCTTAAACAAAACACAACTCTCAAGACAGAAATAGTTTATTTTATATATATATTTTTATAGCCCTCTTTAAAGAAATTTCGGTGCAAAATTTCTTATATAAATCTGTATACGTTGAATTTTATTTTATTTATTAATTAAAATTAATTTGCACAACTTTTACAAATAAACAATGTAAGCAAACAAATGTTAAACTTAATGGCAATAACAAAAAAGTACTTAGTTTTTATTACATATAACAATGATAAATAAATAAATATTTCTTATACTTACACCAATTAGTAAAAAAGTAAGCTCTGTAAGGCTTGTGTTATGGGATCTAGGATAACGGATAGATATAGAAATAATATACATATATAAATATTTTTAATACAAATATATATTAACAACCATGATTACGGACACAAACATCTGCCCCCCACCGGGATTCGAACCAGGGACCTCAGAGATGGCGACACCTTGAAACCGGTGTATTAACTACTCGACTACCGGAGGTCGTTATGTTTGATTGTTCGGCATTGTCGAAGGATTGTTTGGCAGTACGAAGTTCGCTGGGACAATTAGTATATAATAAGTACATTACGATATTAGTGCGTTATAACTAATACGCACGTATATCGTACGACGTTTTTTAACACATTTGTGAGGAAACAGAAAAAAAAAACATTTAAATAAACTCAATCTGTTAATGCACACTGTTACCTTCCCGCCATTTTAACAGCGCGCTAGCGCTGCCTACTGACTGGCACCGCGCGGCGATTAGTTCGAAATTTGAATAGCAACAGCGCGCGAAATGGCAAATAATACTGTTATGGAATTCATATGGACTATAACTTAACTATTTGTTTTGGTAACACAAGCGTTTTTTATGACCCACTTTACATATTTAAAACCTCAGCAGTGGAATAACATCAGCTTTACGAGCAAAGGTGTTAAAAAATAAAATATTATAGGTATTGACAGATGTTAGTAATGTGTATATATTTAGTTAAATATATAGTATGATCATTTTATGGACCAAAGTGAGAGCAGACAGCTACATAGGCTAAATGACCATGGTTCGGTGATGACTGACCACTGCACTCAGCACCCTGTCCAGTTGATTTGGGTTTCAGAAAAATAGATTTCAGTAGATTTTAAATTAAATAGACACGTAACCTTGTATATTACGTTACGTTTTTTTTAATAAGAATATAAATATTTGCGTAACACACTCTAGAATAAACATGAAGATTATTCATTATTACTAAATAATTTAATCCATAAGACATAAAATAACTCATGACAGGAATCTATGGAGAACAAATTTATATAAGTAAAAAAATAAGTTTTGTAAGGAAAATTTGATCTGAACTATGGAAAACGATAGCAAACTCATGGTAAAGCCACTGTTTCTGCTGGTATATGGTAAAGTTAGTTTTTAATATTTTTAACGGCCCGTCTCGGATACACTCGGATAGTCAGCTAATTGCGTCCAATTAGATTTAACAATAGCACCACATTCCTTTGACTATTTATAATGACTCATTCGAATCTGTAGCTATTTACTAATCTTACTCTCTCCATTCAAGCCGTAGGGCCCTTATGGCCAAGGCTAGGCTGAGTTTAGTGGGTAGGTCTGTTGGGTCTAGCCGCCTCGACTCACCAGGAGTCCGACATTATCACCGCGTCTCTACTTGCCGTTGCGGTGGTATCCAGGAGGATTCTCTGCCTCCTCCCCTGTGGAAAAAAAACTAATCTTACTAAAACTAAAGCTACCTAATAATTTGTAGTTAAATTGTTAAAACATTAATAATAACAATATAAACAAACCAGAATAATAAGCATTGATAGATGAAATAAATTCCAATAACTATTAAGGTTTGACTTTGCGCAATGTCAAAAGGAGGTTCGAACACATTTTTTTATGAAAATTGTAGCCATTTCAATTAAAAAACCAATTCCGAACAAATAATAATTGGAATTCTAGTCTAATCTATAAAAACAATCATACCAGCTGCCTTCGATCAATAACTATTTAAGTTATCAACTTTGAATCTTGTAATAGTGCTGCCGATTTTAATCCGAAACTCTTGCTTATACTTTGTTTTATTGATCTTTCACTTATATAATGCTATGGAATATAAAGATGATGGAATCTCAAACAAAAATACGATATTAAGAATACTATAATATTATTATTAAAGGTTATTTAATCAGACGCGCTTCACTAATCTTAACTTTATTGAATTAAAAAAGAAAAATCTTTTAACAATTACAAATACTGTTAATATCTATTTCGCTAAAATTTATATTACCTGACGGAGACTCATTTCTTTGTCGTCGGGTTCTGGGGTCGACATCTGGGGTCTTTCGACTTAGCTATTGCTATTGCAAAACAGTAGTCTGAATTGTTATGTTCCGGTGTGAAGGGTAAGAAGGCAATGAAATAACTGGGTACTATGTCTTTTTATATCTTTTTCACATGTTGCAGTGGCATTTTGTATACGTATTGTATAGTGTCAAGTGGACAGAAAAAATTAAAGTATGTAGATTTTAATCAAATATATAAAAATATATAATAATAATGAATATTTGTTACACTCAAATCAATTACCCTTTTTTTCCCCTGAGGAAAATGCATTAAGTTGCATACCCCGGCTGTGGCGAGCCGGCGGTTATGTGGGGCTCTCCTGCCCAGAAGGGGGGGCCTACCCACTAAAAAACTCAGGGACGGCTTTCCTCAGGCATGTAGGGAGCCCTCGGGAACACCAAGCTACTTCCGGGAACCCCCAGCCTCCGCTCCCCCGCCGATACAGGGGAGCCCTCCCCGGGGGAGGCTACAGTACCTCCCCCGATCTCCACCACCGACGACGCCCCCCGGCCACGGAAGGGGCGTGGTCCCTCCCGGGTCGCCGTATCCGCGGGCGCGATTTCCTCGCGCCCGCCGGCGACCCACGGCGGCGCCGCAGCTGTGCTACCGAGCCCGGCGCCGCCTCCTTCGAGCGGGATCGGCCATCTCCCGACCCCGCTCGGCGGCCTCCTTCTGGAGCATCACTGCTTCACAGAAGGAGGCCACAGCCCTCCAACCTCCCTCGTCCGCCAGCATTGCCGCAATCAATGCCGGCGGAGACATATCTCCCCCGATATCTGCGACCAAAACTCGGCGCTCGGAGGCCCACGCGGGGCACTCCGCCAGCGTGTGCTGGGCCGAGTCGAGGTCGGATGCGCAGTGGTGGCATCGTGTCAATCCCTCCTGTCCTATTCGACACAAATACTCACCGAAGCAGCTGTGCCCGGTATCTGAGTCAATCGGTAGGTGATTTCCTCCTTCCCGTGGAGCCAAAATCAATTACCCAAAGTAAGCCCTATAAGGCTTATTTTATGGGATGTAGGGTAACGGATAGACATACATACTTTATAGAAATATATTTCAACAACCATGACTAAGGTATAAATATTCGCATTGATCACACTATCAATATCTGCCCCCAGTATTCGATATTCGAACCTGGGACCTAAGAGAGGCGACACCTTGAAACCGGCGAACTGCCCACTCGACTATGCAGGCTGTCAAATCTTATGTCACAGTGTAATTAAACACTTGGATCCTTTTTGGTGATTTTTTTTGTGTATAGTCCGGAGTTCTGAGATTAGTTCCTTGGCTATTTTCAACAGACATGAAAACAAAGGAGGTTATCAGTTCAACTGTATTTTTATGATTGTATTACTATACAGGCCATTATGAATAGGTTGGGTTTTATTTCGTGGGTTTCATACAATTTTATTCAACATAATGCAGAGGTTTTTGAAGAAAATATTAACACACATATTTATATTATACTGATTATCGCTGCTGCCAACCGTCTAAGTTATGGTGGTACTAGTACTAGTGGTAGTACTCTATTACTTAAAAGCAAGAACCTTAAAGTAAAATCTACAAAATAAAAGTTCTGCTTGGTACTACTTAGTTTTAATTTCTGCGCATTATTTGAGAAAAGTACTATACAAGCCTTGGCCAAAACTAGGCATTGATAGACTTACGTATGTGTGCGTCGGCTTCACCTCGGCCCACATGTACACGTTCGTCCATCAATGCCTGTATTACTGGCAGCTGCAGTAATGTACTATTATCTTCATTAATATTTGGTGCCAGATTATCAACAACCACAAAGTCAGGTTGACGTTAGAAAATTTAAATATATTTATTTAAATTTTCTAACGCTGTTGTTTTTAAATAAGTAAAATGTATTTTTTCCGGCTGTATCTAACCGAAGCGGGTCAACTCAACTCGAGTGCGCCGCTAGAGGCTTGGGCACTTGAGCTCGTTATGTAGTAGTTGAGAATGAATTTTTATATATTTAATCCAGTCATACAGTTAAAGTGATTCTCGGCACATGCGCAGTGCCTCAAGACTTTGATTCGTGCCACCACCTGGTGAAAGTTATCAAAGAGCGTTAGAGAGGGCTATGCTTGAAGTTTTTCTGCTTGATCATAGGGAGTGAAAAGTTTTCCAGTTTCCTGAATCACACACATAATAAACTTTCTAAATCAATCACATAATAAGGTCATTAAATTATTGTTTCTACATCGATCTCGATCGTTGACGTTTTACTTCCTTAGTGTAGATCTTATTTTAATATACTTTTATTTTTATAGCGATAAATTCACTGTAAAAAATTATCTCTCTCAATTTACTAAATATTAAAAGAAAAAAATATTTTTTCTCACTTTTGAAATTTCTAACAGTAGTGCGCAATTGTAGTTAATTAAGTGATCTTATATAAATGAGTAACATTATAGTACACATATATCACGAGCTCCTGCCAACAGACGGCTATTGTGTTGCCTGTATAAACGTATTTATTTATCAGTATTTTGTTTATTATTAAAGGAAATCATACTGAATGCATGCTAAATCTATGAAATTGAAATTAAAATAAAAGTAATATAATTTTTATTATACGGGTTTTCTGATTGTGACAAAATAAATAAAATAATGAAAAACATTATCACTATATTTTTATTACTTTTTTATTGTTAAGTACATTTTATTAAATTAATATTTACTTTTTTTAAATGTTCAAAAATAAAACTTTTAATATATCAATTCAGTTAATGATATACACAGCAACCCTTCAGACTTTATATGTTGAACTTAAGATTTATGCTCTGTCGCTCGTAATAAAGGTTTTTGTAGTGAAACTGTAAAAACCTGTGTGTACCTACATTGAATTATAAAATTAATAGTTGGCGTTTTGTTATTTGTATACACCACCATCGACCAAAACACTCCATTTCTGTTTTCGATCATATACCTCCAAAATCAAAATCAAAATATACTTTATTCATCATAGGCCTGTACAGGCACTTATTGACACCAAAACATATAACAACAGATATAAAAACTTTATATTTGGAAACGAACAAAATATTTTTTGATTCTAGACCTGCTTGAAAAATGGGAGAGCCCTCTCGGGAAGTACAGACAGCAAACAGTATGTGTATTTTGTTCAATGTTGCTACATTACGTCTATTGATGATCGTTTGCAAATCTACTCTGAGGTAGACTGACGAGGTAGGGAAGTCTGCAGATAGCCTTCGGATGAGAGAAATGTAGGCAAAAGTAGATATTCTTTACCATAATGATGATACTTGCATATCATTAATGTTCTTTAGAAAATCAAATTGTTAAACATGTTGTCTTACCGACTGTTCCCGAAACGTGATTATTACATGCAAATGCGGTCGGAAGCTCCATATGAATAGAGCCTGAATTACACTACACAAGTTTATTAGTTAACAACACGAGGCAATTTACTAATATTTTGTTATCCAACTTGCAATGCGTAGTCTTACATAGTAATTAGATATCAAAATATTAGTACGTAATTAAGTTTGTAACTTAATTTGCATTTCATGAATACGCACCCCATTTTGCATGATCATAACAGACGGACTCATAATAGATGAGAGTAATTTAAATTCACGGTAGGATTTTGTGTAAATTTTTGCGCGTCTGAAGGGTAACATGTTTCTGATGGTAAATGATGGATGGTCTTATAAAAAAAAATCCAGAAAAGTGCGTATCGGACTTGGATACCGTCGGTATCGAAGTCCGAAACGAAAGGTAACTAAGTTTATAATCCGGAAATTTTGCAACAAGATTGCTTCATATTAAAATTTGTAATTTTAGGTAAATGGCAAGTGACCTATCGTTTTGTTTCCCCTACGAGTGTCAATAAATCGCAAAAAAATGTAATGCAACTATAAATATATAGCTTTCAGATTTCTTCTATACTTTTATTACGTGACATTTCATAATTCTAATTGAAAGAGGAGCAAAGGTTTTGATTTACTAGAGACTTACTTTATTTTAATTTATTCAGCAACAAAAAAATTATGGTTCTAGAATATTTTTATTGACTTGTAATAAATAATAATAAGTAAGTAGAAAAGTGACGACCCAATTGCCCGTTGGTGGACATTTTATGTCCCGTAAATATCCAATTAGTGCAGTCAGTCTCTCTCCGGGTAGCTTATGGTAGGCTATCGGTGAATTGCGACTCTGAGGGTCGCATTATCGTTATAGGGGGGGGGGGGGGCAAATACCACTTGCCTCTGTCTTGCTCCATCCAGCCGGCCAGTATGAAATCGCAAGAGCAGATGCTCGATGGGCATAAATGTAATTATAATGCCGACGGAGTCTCGATCGCTGCCGTAGACATACCTCTTTACACCCTTAGATGATCATATCAATGTCCTCCCTTCGCACCAATATTGATCAGTTTTTTTGGGAGGATCCATTTAGTATGTAGCGAGTCACCACATGGCCTACTTAAATCAAAAGACTGAGAAAATCGGGGTCTCTTCCATAGCCCGTTTCTCATTACCACTAATAGTTAAATACAATAATCCAAAAATGTTTTGACCAATACTGACAATAGTTTTTGTGCATCTAACTATGTACAGTTTTTATTAGTAATTATCATTGTGTAGTGATTCACTACACTCATTATGTACTAACAGAGTCTAATCTCTACAGATTAGACCCTGATAAATAATAATAACTACGACATACAAGTATGTACGTAACAACTATGTCATTTATGTCTATTTAATATGAATTTCTTCTTTTCAGTTCAAGAAATTTTGAATATGAATATGATATAATTTGAATATAACTTTAACTTTTAGTGGCAAATAAGAGCATTTGCAGTAATGTAACGATCAGGCCATCAGCATATCACTCCCAGGTCATTAACATCTTAATTGTTATATTTTGTTTACATATGTACTTATTAATGTACTAATTATTTTATTTTCAGCAATGTGGCTGTCGTTAGCACCTGCCATATACCAATGTGTATATCAAATTTCATATGTACATTTATCTGACGCTTCTGTAGTCTAGAAAACGAAATTCAAATGTATATGTAATAAACTAATCCGTACTTGGTCTGCGTGATTGAATGAATTGAAGCGCCTTAACATTATTAGGGTAGGCTCCTGCTTCCTTGTCTGATGACCCTGCCGTGAGGCCAGCATGCATGGTTAGGCCCGTGTACGTCACTGTAAGGCTAGGTAACACATGACAATCTCCAGGCGGAGACGCTTGGAGATTGTCAAGGTTCTTAGATAATACTTCCTTGGCGAAAGTCCGACCAAATGGTTGGGCAAGCCCGAGCGTGTGTGTAGTATCAATGTGGACCCTACCACACACACCCAAAGAAGAAGGAGAACCCCGGATGGTTTTAGTGGGTTCGGTGGTTTTAACATTCTTGTTAGGAGAGTTCTACTTCTTGTTACGTGCGTGTGTGGAACACGCCCGCTGTCTAGCCAATGGACGGGTAAATTGCGATTTCACGCATTTCCCCTCGAAAAAAAAAAAGAGAAGGCTCGTGCCCCCTGGTAGGGAGGTATATGAGCTTTGATGAAATAAAATCAAAAATAAAAAGGGCTCCCTAATCACTGTAGTCGAAAGTAGATACCAATAGGCTGTGCAACGTTCTGACGATTTATAGCTGTTGCTAGCATGTATTTATATTTTAGGCAAGGGGAACCAAGGGAGATTTTATTTCCGGAGACCCAAGGGTCTCCGGAAATGTTGACTAGGCGCACGAAAATCTCTTTAAAGATCTGTTGATTCTCCACACCCATTTACTGCGGCGTCTATGTAGTCCATGGTGACCAAGTGAGTCAATATTTTTCTCGCAGCGGCTGCGATAGAACTAATTTATTTTGCTTCGAAACACGACCTCTGCAATAGTTTTCCTACATTCATTAATGACATAACATTAAACCAATGCCCTAATTCTGGCCCACCTCGATAGGAGTAGTAGGAGTAGGAGTGATCGCATTGCAAGCAGCATTTTCTAATATTATACATTAGATTTTTATGGAGACCGGTTCGTCCTATTACTATTGTGATCCTTGAGCATCTAGCCTCGGCCTTTTTTATTTTTGTTCCCCTGAGGAAAATGCATTAAGTTGCATATCCCGGCTGTGGCGAGCCGTCGGTTATG
The DNA here is from genome assembly GCA_036419045.1 of Scirpophaga incertulas. Lineage (NCBI taxonomy): Eukaryota > Metazoa > Arthropoda > Insecta > Lepidoptera > Crambidae > Scirpophaga > Scirpophaga incertulas. The sequence continues at coordinate 10,282,127 of CM071638.1, read as the reverse complement.
TGGGCTCTACTCCCCAGAAGGGGGAGGCCTACCCACTAAAAACCTTAGGATGGCCATCCTCAGGCATGTAGGGAGCGCCCGGGAACACCAAGCTACTTCCGGGAACCCCCAGCCTCCGCTCCCCCGCCGATACAGGGGAGCCCTCCCTGGCCCTCCCGGGCGCCGTATCCGCGGCGCGATTTCTCGCGCCCGCGGCGGTGCTACCGAGCCCGGCGCCGCCTCCTTCGAGCGGGATCGGCCATCTCCCGACCCCGCTCGGCGGCTTCCTTCTGGAGCATCACTGCTTCACAGAAGGAGGCCACAGCCCTCCAACCTCCCTCGTCCGCCAGCATTGCCGCAATCAATGCCGGCGGAGACAGATCTCGCCCGATCTCTGCGACCAAAACTCGGCGCTCGGAGGCCCACGCGGGGCACTCCGCCAGCGTGTGCTGGGCCGAGTCGAGGTCGGATGCGCAGTGGTGACATCGTGTCGATCCCTCCGGTCCTATTCGACACAGATACTCACCGAAGCAGCCGTGCCCGGTGAGCATCTGAGTCAATCGGTAGGTGACCTCCTCCTTCCCGTGGAGCCAAGCTTCGAGGTGCGGGAGTACGGCACCGATCCGTAATTCGAGCTGCGCACGCCAGGCTGCCACAATCCGTTGGTGCCACTCCCGCTTAGGCAGTTCGGTTCCGGGGCACTCCCCCCATCGCTCCCCCGGTCGACACTCCCCCGCGACGCATACGTCGCCGCGTACATGTCGGCCAGGATGTCGAATGGGGGGAGCGTCCCAGAACTGTCGCCGCCTCGTACGAGATTGTACGGTAGCCTCGTACGATCCGTATGGCCATTATCCGCTGCAGGCGCCGTAGCAGAGCTCTGCAGCAAGGGGACCTCGCGCAGTCTTGTGACCACACGGGAGCCCCATACATGGCCACGGATCGCACGACGCCCTCGTACAGGCGGCGAACTCCATCCCTCGGTCCCCCGAGATTGGGCAGCAGGCGATGCAATGCGCCCGCCACCCTTTTGGCTCGGGGGACCAAACCGCAACCGCACGAAATGCTCCTCGAAGCTCCAGCGGCGGTCCAAGGTGAGGCCCTTTAAAAAAAAAAAGGTACTTGATGTACGGCCCCACTGGGACCACCGCATCACCCACCCGGATCCGGCAGCTGGGTGGTTCCCGGCGCCTCGGAAGGCCGTGGAACCATAGCGCCTCGGTTTTGTGAGGCGCTATTTCTAAACCCAGCCGGCGGATCGCCCGCACGACACATGCCACCCCAAGCTCGGCAAGCCTGAGCACCGGCCCGAAGTCGGCCCCAGTCGTCACGACGAGAGTGTCAGCGTAGCAGACGACACTCTCGTCAGGACCGCGTCGTATGCGAGGTTCCATAGCAGGGGTTCCAACACCGACCACTGCGGAACGCCGCATTCGACCCTCCTCGACGTTTCCATCCCGTCCCGTCCCATCATGCTGATCGTCTTGTTGCGCAGATAGTCCCTGACCACGGCCCGCAGGAAGGCAGCTCGTGGTATACGAGCGCCTCCCTAATGGCCTGCCAGGGGAGGGTGCCGAAGGCGTTGACGATGTCTAAAGACACCGCAACCCCCCCCTCTCCCCCGATCGGACTGCGGACTCCGACAGGGTACGAACACGCTGGACATCTAACATGTAATCTCTAATATCGGTCTAAAATCTTACAAACGAGGATAGGATAATAAATTATATATGAAATTATTAATGACATGTTACATTCTAAGAGCGAATTTCTAGAAAGAACCTATATAAAAAAAAAATATTTGTAAGAGAACGAAGCTAATATTGCGATAATTCAAAAACTCAACAGAAATCCAGTTTCAATTTAAGACAAACTCCAATTTAAAAACAATACGATTGGAATAGAACAATAGTATCACTTACATTATTCCTGGAGCATTTTGCATTTAATTTGACCAGATAACCGATATCTTCCTTTGTTTAGAAAGTAATAACCGGCTTCTGAAATATAAGAGCAACGTTGCCTAACTAAACTTAAAAAGAGACGAATTTGAATGTTTGATTGGTTTTTTTTTATCTGAAATAAATGTAAGCATTTTTTTCGAATGAAATTTTTATTCTTTACTTAGGAAAGTAGGTTATTACTAACTGACTACTGACGACGAATAAGATATGATGTTGTTTTTACAAATATTGATTTGATCGAGATAGAGCAATCTATCTCTTTTCTTTTTAAATTTAATACAAATATATTATTACATATTGGGCAAATGTGAAAAATTGATATATACAGAAACAATCATAGTCGTCATCTAAGTTAAGAGGAATGGAAAACTACTGGATGCTTTCTTCTAGAGAGGCTTTCAAGTAGTCTGGTCCAGTGCGTAAGACCAAGTTATCAATATTTAATTCCAAGTAGGCATAGAGTTTACAATAAACACCTGAAAACTCACAATGTAGTTAATAAATTCTTTTGATATCTCATTAAAAAGGCCATATCACTTGGAAAATCTTGGAATTTGTATAATATAATAAATTTTATCCTTAGAAATTGATACTTATCTATTTCTAATGAATTTATACGCGATTCCTATATCAGAGATAGTTTCGTATAAATTTTCTCGAAATTAATCTAAAGAGATTTTAAGAAAATCACCAACTAAACCTATTTTATTAACTACATTTATTACTTCAAAGTAACTTCAATCTTAAAGATAAACAAAGCTTGTTTGTGTTTGTTGTTTACACTAATCATAAATATATATATTTTAATCTTTTTTCTCTTTTCATTTTATATCTAAATTTGGTAAATGTTTACACATTTCTTTATTAAATGTAGACAAGCCGTCATTTATACAATAAATTATATGCAGCTAAATTTTCAGTAAAATAAAATAAAATAAAGTACCCGCAATCGTCGAGCATGTATGAGGAATGTTATGAAAGTAGATGTAGCGAAAGAGATATGTAAAGACCGTAGCAAGTGGAAAGACGTAATCTCTGCCTACCCCCATGGGAAAAAGGCGTGAGTGTATATATGTATGTATGTATGTAAATTTTCAATGGGGATAAGTAATCAATGGTCTGAAAAGAACCTTTAGCACTAGTGACGGTTTTTCGTCTTAATAGGCCTTTCGTCCAAGAAAAACACTTTTATTTATATTTCCACTAAAAGCAATAGTAGATTTGATGTTTTCATTTTATAAGTAAATAATCGAATATCTGTACTTACAGTATTAGAATGACTTGTAAATAATAATGTATTCAACGAATAAAGCACTAATTTCTAGATAAAAAGAACAAAAACCTGCCAGATTTATAAAGAAATATTTCTAAGGATAAATAATCGTATCAATACTATTACTGATAAAATCTTGGAATTACGGTTAATTTACGACGCATGTTACAAAGTAACAGTTATTAAATTCCTTGAAAAGGATACAAATCTGAAATGGGCATTACACACGACTTGTTATGGCTACGATATATTATAATTTATTGATTTACGAATTGCAAAGTATATTTGATACATACAAGCAGACATCAATAAATTAGCAAGTATTTTTAAAAATAGTTTTGTGAAACGGAATCAATCTTATTTAAATTAGGTTACATTATATTACTACTAACAACAAAATAATTCGTCATTGACTTTGCTGTCTACTCTGCTCCCTGTAACACCGCTGGCTATAAATTGGTACGTGTCTTCAAAGACTGCGAAGAGTATGATATGATCAACGCTTCCCAGATGTGAGGTGTAAGTGATGCATTTCACAGCGGAATAAAATTCGAGATGTATTATTAATAATCTAATTAAGTTGTATTATTTCTAATAATGTGCCCCGAATAATTTTTACTACTAGATTTGATTTTTAATTTATAATTAAGTTTTTTTATTCTTTACAGCTTTTTTAACGTCTTAATATATTTTCTTTGCTTATAAAGCTTGCGTTCGGAGCAACTGAAATGAAAAAAAATAAATTTCATTATCCGTTTTGCTACTTGACCAAGATCCATGCTTCGGCACGAATTGGGCCGGCTCGACCGGAGTGATATCACGGCCTCACAGAAAACCGGCGTAAAATAGCGCTTGCACTGTGTTTCGCCGAGTAAGTGAGGGTACCGGAGGCCCAACCCCTCTTATTCCCCATATTCCCTTTTAAAAGGCCGGCAACGCATCTGTGACTATACTGGTGTTGCGGGTGTCCATGGGCGACGGTTATCGCTTACCATCAAGTGATCCGTTTGCTCGTTTGCTGCCCTATCCTATAAAAAAAAAATTACAGGTAACATTCAGATCCAATTTTTTATTATTTTCCTCAACTGCCTAGGATTTTGAACAAATTTTGTTATGACAATATATTGCTATATAGACTGTAGACAGACTATTCAAATGAATTAATATGGTATCAGTTGCTTGCAGGTCCATATTTTTTTATTTTCAAAATTTTGCACAATGATGTGATCTTTTTTTAAGGTAATACCTTTCAGCCATACCTGTGCGTATCTTCCCCGATTCTGGTGTTGCATAGTACTCTTACATATGCATACAAAATTTGGATCCAATGTAATAACGGGAAGATGATTAATTTCGTTGTCCAAAATTTGTTTTCATAGATACTAATAGTTACATGACCACATTATAAAAATGATTTTTAATGAAAATAATAAATATATAAAGAGTACAAATAATCTAAGACGTAAACATAAATTACTGATTAAGTCTTCAGTTTTCGATTGAGATTCGTAACATTCACGAGAATAGAACTATAATGAAACTACTATTTTGTAATCAAATGTAACAAAGTACGCTTCTTAATTAGAGAGCTTAAAGTAATTCTTCATATTTGGCTTCCCCATTTGATGCCGCAAGCTAAAGCGCGCAACTATGTAAAATTAGTTCCGTAACTGTATTCCAAGCATTGTATGTTATTTGTCTTCTAGACTGTATATGTACTCATATGTGTTTTGATAGCTCCGACAAGAATTCATGAAACTAGTCTAGCAAGTTTCGAGACTTTGTTTAAAATTCATTTCCACTAAATAACTAGTGACTTAATCTTCTTATAATTTAAACAATATTGAATGTAGGCTACCTAACGCTACAAACTATGATAAATATCACGATAAATTCCTTATAATAAGTTTTTATAATTAATAAATTAATAGTCATTAAGACTTAATTGAAATAGTAACACTAAGACTGCTGTTTATGTATTGATTAGTAAATAAGAGAAAAATGAAAAAGTGTGAGAGCTCCCATCATTTGCTTTGTTCACGAACTACCCACGTTCGTGAACAAAGCAAATGACGGGAGAAGAAACTGATACTCTCTCGTGAAACAGAGAAGAAATGAGTTTATGGTGATTCGTGATACATTATGAAATTCGTATTCCAAACATTTTCTATTGCTTCTAAAACTCTGTCGCTATATCGTAATAACAGTAACGTGCTAAATGTAAATGAATCGAAATGACCCGAGTCTTGTCGACTCTTGTCGAATTTTGTCAATGTAACAATTTTCGCCTTCTACTTCCACGCTATCACGCTACATATGACTCAGTTTTAGCTGACGTAGTAAATTGCTAATTCACATATTGAATTTGTTCTTTTTCGTGGATTTACTCAAAAATCATACCAATCAAATCAGTTTATAAGTAGTTATATTTTGAATATATAATAAATTCAAAAAGTTTAAAGTATATTGTAAGTAAAATGTTTTAGATATTTATCATATCAATTTGGATCAGAAATAATTAAACCACACCAACTTTGACCTTAGACTTTATTGGGTCCTTTTGACATACAGCAGCATTAGTCAACATCATCCAAGAAGGACAGTCTAATTATACTTTTGTGGGTGGCTGAAGTAAGGCCCATAGGCCTTCATTTACACCAAAAATAACTAAAATACTAAATATACAAGTATAATTTCTTGATTGTCATTAAAAGTAAGTCGTTTTACTTTTTTTTTCAATATTATTTTGGTTATTGTTGATTTCATTGAAAACCTTCAAATTTATATGAAACCACCGCTAAAATATGACCTATCAAGTAAAATAAGAATCGTCAAAGTCAATTTATAATTGGTTGAATAATAAGAGAATATAAAAAATAACACAGTTGAATTGATTACTTTCTCTTTTATTGAAGTCTTAAAATAGTAGTAATTATTTATACAATCATAGGAGTTGACAAAAGCCTTGGTAGCCTCTCCAAAAAGCTTTCTGCTTACAAAAATCTTAAAAGTGTGTTATATTGAACTGTATTTTCTCCAACAATTCTAACATAATTAATTAACAAAATTAACTAAAGACAAACATATTTACTTTTAAGAACATTTCCTGTGTAAACATATCTAAGAATTATAAATACGCTTCAACGTTAATTAGTTTAGCTGATCCGTATACAGAATGATTCAATCTCAACGCCAGCATCTGTCGTCTATGTAAAATTAGTCGCAGCTGCAACGGTCTGGGGTCTCGCGTACCAAGACGTAGATCTCAAGTTAATCCGACTTACTAAGGCAACTGTTCGAAATTCGAATATATCCTACGACTTCCGTGTAACGTTGCGGTTGATTTGTAGGGGGTGAAAGTGATAGAAAGGTGATTACGAATGGAGTCCGGTGTTGATAAAAACAATTGTCATAAACGCTTTTCAATGGATACCATATATGCTTTAGACAACTACGAGTATTTGAAAAACATAAACCAACACATGAAAATATATGTAATATCTTAAAAATCGAAAAAATTATGACCGTTTTCCTCGAGACATTTTATGAAGAGCGTATGGCTAATTTAAAACCTTATATTTAATTGACAATCCCAATTAATGTAACGTTTTTCAGTGTTGATAGCCGCACCTTACCTCAAAAAACCCACTTAAAGGCATTAAACGCTTACATAAAACATAGATCTATGTGTATACTTTACAGCCTTTATGCATAGTAGCGTAGAGTAGCGTGTTACTTATTCATCAGCATGCTAATAGCGCATGATCGATCGATGTGGAGATCATTGGGAGAGATCATTTGTTAAGCAGTGGGCGTCTCTGCTTTTGTTCCCACTTTACTCAAAAAATACTTTTGATTTAATATCCAATAAAGTGGTGATTGAAACCGCTTATCGGCAGGACATATTATGAGATATAGTATTATTCATATAGAAAATTTACATGCAATTTTTGGGCAACAAAAGCGACATGATCGAGTGAACAATTAATTGATGTCGCAATTAATTTATTGTTCGCATTGATGTACCGAAACGATAGCGCTTTAACACAATAGATCATATCTGTAAAACAAAACAAGTAATCAGGAAAGTTTTTTTGTATCTCATACTGATACAGGTTTTTTTGTTTAATTGCGTAACCGAATTATTATTCCTTGTATATTATAATTTTCTTGTACATCATCATGGTTTTATGAAAGGGAAAAGGTAAATAAAATAAAAAATAAAAATGCATTTATTTAGATAAATCATTACAAATAAGTTGCTGGGGTTTCCCAGAAAGTAGTCGAAACACTTGTGATGGGAAACCTCGCTCTTCCTTCGAACAATACTAAAGATTTACATTGCATTTTTAGTAGAAAAATTTACAAAGTAAAAGAAAAGAGATGCTATTGATGTGCGAAAAAGTAAGTATAGTAATTATGTGTAGTGTGTGTGTGTTTGTGTGTATGGGTGTGTGTGCGTGTGTGTGTGTGTGTGTAAATGTGTGGTGTGTGTATGTGATTGAGTATGTGTGTGTCCTTGTAAATGATAAATTAAGGTAAAAAGGTACTTATATACTGGTACTAGTTACGTTACGATACGTATAATAAGTAATAATTTCTACATCAAAACCAGTTACAAATCACCGGTTATCATTGGTTAGTAAAGGCCTGAAGTAAATTTTATAAGAGAGCTAAATAATTTTTTAAAGGTATTAAATTGTTCGCCCAAGGGACAAATAATTTTTCATTGCGATCAATATTTATTTTATTTATTTATTTTTTTATTAACACTTCATGTACAATGTGCACAAAGGCGGACTTAATGCCTATGGCATTTTCTAACAGTCAACCTTTAGGTGGTGCAGAAAGCAAAGTGGTAGATGTACCCATGACACAAATGAAAAAATATATAGATACATATATACACATATATATTTATCTTTATATTTTCCACCTCTATGAAAAAATTACATTTTCCGTCTCATTTCTTACACGTTCAGGTATTTAACTGACTCTTTCACTGGATGAGCTCATCTATACATATAATAAGACAGTAAAAATATTTTGTCTGTACATTTAGTATTTTTGACTGAAATGGATAGAGGGGCACTTAAATAGATTATTAGAAAGCAAAAAAAAATTTTTGGAATTTTTTGTCTGTCTGTCTGTCTGTCTGTATGTTTGTTCACGTTTATCTCCGAAAGTACTGAACCGATTTGCTTGAAACTTTCACTATTTGCTTTGTTTTAACTCAGAATAATATCTAAACTTTGTTTCATCAAAATCGGTTCATTAAAAAAAAAGTTATCGTCATTTTAATGAACTCAAGGCATGATAATATTGCGAATTATAATGTACACCATTCTTACATAAGTTACATGGGAAATTTAAAATCTAAAGACAATTCATCATCATGATACAATACATACATAAGATAACGTCTTTATCCCCTGCGGGGTAGACAGAGCCACAGGTTATAAGACCCCAAAGGCCACGTTTAGCATGTTCGTGGGCAGTGAGATGGAACAGGGAACCAAAATACGATGAAACGAAACCAGTTTTTATCAAAATAATATGATAAATGCGAAAGTTTGTTTGTTTATTACCTCTTCACGCTTAATCTATACATATAATAGAACAGAAAAAATATTTAAGTGTAAATCAGTTTCATTACGCATGTTAGTTTTTTCATAAATCACTAGATGGCGCTGTTTCATTTAATCAATTTCTACAACGCGCTATTGTAGTTTTTTCAAATATTTTTTTCATAAATCACTAGATGGCGCTGTTTCATTTAATCAATTTCTACAACGCGCTATTGTAGTTTTTTCAAATAAAGCCTAATAAAGGAATGTGTTTCGACATAAGGCGAAAATCTCCTTCGTATCTTTTCATGATCTTTGCGCTGAGAATCGAATAGGAAATTTTCTGTGAATTTTGCTTTAATTAATTTAATAATTTCTTCTGTGTTGATTTCGGATTTTGTTTTGCTTTGTGTTTAGGATTTGGTGTTACTGGTTGAGTTTATTTCAAGACGGACTTTACTTTACCTCAAGGAATTGCTTTATACCAAAAATATTTTAATCGGTAAAATCGTATATTAATATGATTTGTGTATCAATAACATTCAACTCGAAATTTACGCAGACGAAGTCGCGGGCAACAGCTAGTTTATTTATAAACTAAGAACACTTTGCCATACAGCGTGATGCATTATGAATATACGCAAGGAAAGATTTTCATAAACAACAGCACTTAGCATGGGAATTAGTAGTACAAGAAAAAAATAAAATTGTTCGAGGTGGGCACAAATACGTTACGACACAGTCTTTTCGTTAAATGTATTTGTAAAGATCCATAAAAAAAAATATATAAATAAAGCAAAAAATCGACTACTCGGTGGCCATATTAGTCAAAGCTTTCCTAGAGCCTAATACTTTCCAAGTTAATTTATTTTAAAATGAAACCAAATATTTTTAAATGGACACCTTTAGTCAGCTTTTAAAACAAAATAAATGTTAGCTAACACAATATTTCTTCTACACATAATCATATGTTTAAAAGTATTTCATTTAATTTGTGATAAAAAAAATAAGGCTACTATTGTTTTTCTACAAAATGTACACTTTTATTTTGATAACACACCACTAAATATTATTTTGTAACATCTGTAACAACCGATATAAGTATGTACTTACTTGTGTACGTAAATACATATATATATACAATACATATAAACAGCTTATTTGTACGGTTAGCAAAACATCAAGCTTTACATTTTAACCACGAGAACAGCCCCTAAGTCGACAAGCGAAGTGTTTCACGTGAAATACATAAAATCTGACGCGTTGCTGTTTGTACAAACCCAAGTAGCCCTAGACAAAGGCTCCTGACTGGTTCAATAATACAAACATTAATGTATACGTTGCTAATTAAAAAGCGCCGTTCATTTTAATCTGTATTGTTTTTGTCTTCCTTGTTGCAATAATAGAATTGTTTCAACTCTTGATCTAATTACTTTCGCGTTGCTCTGCTTATTCGTATTAATTTCTATGGCTTGAACTTCTTTTGTATTCCTTATTAATTTCATAATATTATAATAAATACGAGGGGAGGTCAAAAAGTTCGCGGAATGACTGGGAAAAAAGATGAAATGATACATTATGTTATTTTTCCTTTTCAATATATTCCCCCTTAACACGAATACATTTTTCGGATCTGGCATATAACTTATTAATACCGTCGAAAAAATAGGTTTTGTCTTGGGCGTCAAAATACGCCGAAATCGCCGACTTGACTTCATCATCGTCTCTAAATTTTTTTCCACGCAGCTCTTTCTTCATCTTTGGGAATAAATAAAAATCGCTAGGGGCCAGGTCTGGACCATAGGGTGGATGGCGTAGTTGTTCAAAACCGCATCGATGAATGGCAGCCGTCGCAACATGACTCGTGTGAACGGGCGCGTTGTCGTGCAAAAGGAGTACACCTTTTGTCAGTTTTCCTCTTCTTTTTTCTTTAATAGCTTCTTTTAATCGGTCCAATAGGGAAGCGTAGTACTCTCCCGTTATAGAAACACCACGTTCTTAATAATCGATCAAAAGAATACCTTCAGTATCCCAAAAAATAGTCGCCATGATCTTTCCGGCCGATTGCGACACTTTAAATTTTTTAGGGGGTGGTGTGCCTTTTTTGTGCCACTGCATCGACTCCTGCTTTGACTCAGGCTCATAGTGGTGAACCCAAGTTTCATCACCGGTTACAATTCGGGCCATAATTTCTTCCCTATCTTCTCCACAGCGGTCCAAAAACTCGCGGGAACAGTTGACGCGCTCACGTTTTTGCAGCGGCGTGAGCATTCTCGGGACCCACCTTGAACACACTTTACTCATGCCAAGATGTTGATGAAGAATATTTAAAATTGTGGTTTCTGATACTCCAACTGATGCTGCAAGTTGTTTCTTCTTCAACCTTCCGTCTTCCAATACAAGTTTTTCAACTTTTTCAATGATTTCCGGCGTAGTGGCCTCAATGGGCCGTCCAGGTCGAGGATCATCTTCAATTGACTCCCTTCCTTGCTTGAAAAGGCCGTGCCATTTGTAAATCATGGTTTTACCAGGAGCAGAGTCTCCGTAAACAGCTAACATCTCTTGCAAAATAGTTTGAGGCGTTTTTCCTTGTTTGGTGAGGAACTTTACGACGGCGCGATGTTCAATTTTCTCCATAGTGGCTAGTTTGTTCCCGATTTACTTGTTTACTCGTTTGTAACTCGAAAGCTAATGACCCAATTAGGCTAGAAATTGGCATATATAGTAATTATGAGTTACTCAAGTAGCGGCTACCTGGAGGAGCGACCTCACCCCCGCAACCCCGCCATTCCGCGAACTTTTTGACCGCCCCTCGTACATCTGGTATTTTTTTTTGTTGTTGCAATTGAGCCCCTTGTTGGTAAAGTTTAATATACATAATAACTGTATATTACTCGAGTAAGCATCCGATTGCTATGTATTATACATATTGACAGACAACCTCACACTAACTTCAAAGCATCCGATTTTGTATCACACTCTGGCTCACAGAATTTAGTATCTTGTTGTAGGTACTATTTTACTGCGGGCTTATTTTCAGGATTTTTTAATTTGTTTTTAGTTTAAATATCTTCAATAAAGATAGCAAGTAAATTTAAAAAAAATATAGATCGCATTCTACGATTTGGAGTATAGTAAAATTTTTATAAATCAATAACAAACATCTGCGTATATCAAATCAAGCGAACATTCTATAACCGACCATATACTTACTTCTCCTAAGAAAATATGATTCACAAAATCTATTTCAAAGAAAACGGTTACAATAAAATCCGTATGCATTCAAAATTGGACACATTCCCATTTCGCAAAGTTGTGTGTCACTAAACGATTCGGACCGCTGCGGCTCACTTTTGTATGCACGAGCGTTGCCTAATGTACCCAATAGTTCCGAATCGAACACGGATCGATGTGTAAGCACTTAGCCGAAACACGGCTGCCCGTGGCAGTTTCGGACAGCCTTTTCAAAAGATGAGAAATAGTTATTTTCTGCTTGTGGACCCCTACTACGATTAATCATCTTTACGCAGCGGGCGGCGCGGATTGACCTACGTAACACACGCGTCGCTCAAACTTTTGCTTTTGTTTGTGCCTGGATTATAGTCAGGGCGTTTTAATTCTATTTACCATAATTAATACTAACATACAAAAATATTGTTTCAATAAAAGAAAATGTTATAAAAAATCCCTAGCTTTGTTATTATAACTTATTACCACATACAAAATGATATAACAATCTATTTATTTAGTTTAGGTTAGGTTGATTTGACATAAAGATAATTGTATTTAACATATTAATCGGACTATTTTTGTATTATTATCATTTTTCTTACTATTATTTATAATTCTTTAACACTTAACATGTATAGCTATTAATAAAAATTGACGTTATTTTGTATGATCTATTATGAGTATTTGTGAGTCTATTGTTATTCTGCACTATACTCCATGTTAATATGGACTATAATCCCCTGAAATAATTTTATTTTATTTTATTTTTATTTATAGTCCTGTTTGTACAAATATTGTAGTCAGTAATTCTGAATTTCAATACAATAATATGTTTAAAAATAAATTATGTATTTTTTTAAATATTTTCTTTACTCAGTAAACATTTTAAACTCAGTAGCCATCTCTATTGTCCTTTGAAACATTTAACTTAATCTTGATGCTGAGATAATAATGATGAATCAGAATGAATCTTATTACTTTATCAGAAACCAAACAAAGAAAATAACGCAATAGCAAATCATGTGTAGTGATAACGCATAACCTTGCTTATAAATAATTCTTATTTCATTAGTCTCTTGTCTTTTTTGCTTTCGTATGTGACTGACAGAAATAAAAGTAAATGTCCAGCACTACAACTTAACTAAATTATATGTAGGTAGATATATAAGGAAGGCACACTTGTATCAACGCATATAGTAATGGGAATAAATTGGCAGCGATCACTTGATGACACTGAGTGACACGTCCGGGGGAAATACAATCCATCACCCAACATTCTCGGAGCTGATTTGTTACATTTTCTTTGCTTTTGTGGCGAGGTATTGATTGAAATTGACGGATTTTGTATGAGTCTCCATTTTCGTGCGTTGAAGTCGCTTCGCGTATCGATGGATTAAAATTGTATCTTCTCCTGACACTATAAACCAGTATTTCTTTATAAAAACAAATTAATAATAATTTATTGAAGAATAAAAAATAGAAATAGATTCCAAAAACGAGTCGACTCGTTCAGGGTTAAAATGCCACCTTTAATAAGCTAATTTCACGCCTTAATCAACAACTAACTATCAGATCTGATGGATAAATTAACTACATCGCTGTGTTTTTAAATTTGTAACGATAAGTACAATTTATTCACTGTTAATAATTACGTTTTAGTACCTGAAGAAACCATTACAGATTCCTCGATAATTGATAAAAAATAAAGAAAATGTGTATTTTTAAACAAAATACTAAATAAATGTGATAAAAAAAAGACATGTTGAAAGAACGTGAAAGGGAACAAAACATGATCGATAAAAAAATAAAATAAATATTTAATCCAGGATAATTTATAAAGAATGTGTAAGTGGTATATACATTTCGCTAACTTACATGTATATGCAGAGAAAAATGCATTTGTAAAATTTTACCAATTTAGATTATAAAGTCAAATATTTAATACGGATAGAATATTATTTTAGTACTTACTACAAAGTTCAAGAACGAAATAAAAACACTTTAATTATCATACAATTTTATAATCACTCATTGACGTCAACATTAAAATTTATATAGTAAATAAACCTATTTTACGTATAAGGATAAAAATATGACTATATATGTTCAGAAATTGAGAAAGCTCTATCGAGAAAAATAAGTAAATTTATTATTTATCAATTTCTTTTCAATCGCTATCAATCGATGTGTCGTAAAAATATTTAAATGTGTGGAAGATGACTTTAGAGAATTCAGTTTATTTTGTATATTAGTTAATTTTTATTATTATAATAATGCCGATTGTAGTTATGTTTTCAATTACCGTAATACAGATTCTCAGGTAAAATACATTGTAAACTATGTGAGTTTACGATATATTTTATTTCTTTTTCTAAAATTTATTTGAATTCAAATTTATGTTACGTCACAAACAAACATGTGTTCCGTTCACAAAAACAAACCATGGTTTCGTTTAGCTTAATTGTGTTATGCAATGCCTATTTATTTTATATTATATATTTTAAACATATAGTACACAATGTCGTAAAAAATCATAATTATATATAAATAGGATATTAGGGTTAGTTACTTTAAATCACCTACTTTGCCCGGCGTATATTACCAGCGAATTTATTATAGAGGTCAGGCTGGTGAAAACGGTGAAATATTGAAGATGTCAGGTGGATTTATAGAGATAATATGTTGTTGGTAGCAGGAATTCCAACTTCTAGAGAAAAGAATTTACTTAGATTTGTTTTTAGAAAAAATGATTTAATATGACACTGCTGTATCTTAGAGGCTTCAACATTTTAATTAAAATTTACTACAACGTACATTCCCTTATTTACAAAAAAAAAAATACTTTACACATTTTATTTTGTCATAATTATAAGACATTAAAATGATAAAAGATATCAAAACTTAAAGATTAAAGATGTCCCTAGTTTGACATATAAGGGGCCATCCATAAATTACGTCACACGGTTAGGGGGAGGGAGGGGTTTGACGAAGTGTGACGTTGTGTGACAAGGGGGTGGGAGGGATGTTAAATTTCGTGACGTCACATTTCAAAATCTATTATAAACTAACTGATAAAACACAAACTTTAAATTACTACTATAGGTATTGTGGCGAATTGGTTCTTTTTATTGATTTTTTACCTTTTATACGTAGTTTTTATATGTAGTTTTTTGATGTATAGAAATATATTGGTTGTTTTTGTCTGTCATTCGTGTCTTTCAATACCTAATTATAATATTTCCACTAATTTAATATGTTATCGATAGCTCTTTATAATTAATTATTTCTATAATTTCAAAATTTGTGACTTCACACTAGGGGGGGAGGGGGGTCTCACAAATGTGACTAGCTGTGACAAGGACGGGGGGAGGGGCAAAAAATCACGAAATTCGTGTGACGTAATTTATGGATGACCCCTAATTGTATGTTTAAATTAGGAGTTTCTAAAAGCTTACTTTCCAGGTTGAACAATAAATTTAAAAAACACAAAATTTGGAAATTTTCTCTTAACCATTTGATTTCGTAACGGCCCACGTTCGTTGAAAGTTTACATCTATAAAGCCGTTTAGAGTTTAGTGGTTGAATCTAAATACTCCCAGTTTCAACTATTTCCAATTCAATAATTTATTCTAGCGGAAGCCATAAATTGACTCGCATCAACATAATCTCGAATATTTGTTGAAGGATATGTTGTCGAAAATAATAATCAATTTACACGTCAATCTGTTTTAATGTGATTACGTATGATTGTTTTGTATCCATGTGAATCAACAAACGACAGAATACACAAATAAGAAATAACAATGTACATATCCGGGCTAACATCAGGAAGTGATTTTTATTAGCAAACCATAACAAGTGTAATGAAACCTTAATGCAGGAATAAGCAAACGTGTCCGAATACAATACATATTACATAAACATACAATATCTTAAAATAATATGTGTATATAATAAATAATATGTGTTCACTTAAAATTGTCAAAACAATTATGTGTATTCATATAATTGTAAGTACAAGGAGGCGCACAAAAAAATGCGGTTTATATATATATATTGTAAGCCTCTTCAATCAATACATAGTATAAAACAAAGTCGCTTTCGCTGTATGTCCGTATGTATGCTTAGATCTTTAAAACTACGCAACGGATTTTGACGCGGTTTTTTTTAATAGATAGAGTGATTCTTAAGGAAGGTTTGTATGTATAATAAATGCATAATATAGTAGAGAAACACTG
This sequence comes from Scirpophaga incertulas, assembly GCA_036419045.1. Classification (NCBI taxonomy): domain Eukaryota; kingdom Metazoa; phylum Arthropoda; class Insecta; order Lepidoptera; family Crambidae; genus Scirpophaga; species Scirpophaga incertulas. Next base: position 10,265,875 of record CM071638.1, on the reverse strand, counting down.
ATAAATTTAAAGGTTTCTAATGTGATGTCGTAAATAAGCACGTTTTTTGCGCTTATATTGCAAACGCTGGCTGAACCCTACGAGATAGACCAAAATAATGTACTACAGTATTGTACAACTTACAAAAATCCACAAAAAAGTATGCGATGGTATATGTCTATCTCTTAGGGATAACCCACCATAACCATTTTTTCACTGCACCCGTGCGAAGCCGGGGCGGGTCGCTAGTATGTATATAAAATAAAAGGTGAATAAAATTTTTACCAACAACTAAACCCTCATAAAGCTTATAAAAAAATATATATTTATTTATAATATATTCAGGTTTAGCTGCGTCCTAGAGTTTACTTTTCTCAAGACAATGCCCTAAATTGACATGGAGAATAGCGTTTCTACTTAGAGGGGAAAAAAGCAGCGACATTTATTTTTCAATCTGTTGTTATTTGCTTTTTGTGGTACATACTACAACCCTAAATATATTTATTAAAATATCCTTCAGACAGATATATATTTGATCAAACTATCTAAAAGATATATAGCGTAGAACAAAGGATGTCAATATAATTATCCTTTATACTCAATAGAATAAACCGAATTTTATCAAAATTCCGAAAATTGAATTAAATTAAATGATATAATATAAAACTAGCACGTTTATACGGTCATTGTATGGACTAAAAATACCTAGGTTTTACTTATTCGGAAACACGTCATAATGTGAACTGTCAAACTATGGAGCGATTTTCATCGGACGCGACGTAGTGAGGGTCTTATATAGTAATACTATTTCTATTGTATACCAACATAACAAGAATAATTGCCCATTTTCCGTTACACATGGAAAATCTGTTAAAACCGCAACTAAATTTGTTTGTATATTGTTGTATATAATCACTCGTTCTAATTGATTGATAAGAATTTGTATTTTAAACGAAAATCGATAGAAATTAAGTGCTGGAAACTAGGCGATAATTGCAAAAATAGGTCTCCAGTCTCGTTTTTCAAGTAAGTTAATAAATGTTTTATGTTCACTAAATTACCAAAATTTCTTGTTCACACTGTAAAATAAACTGCACACAATGTGTTCAGCAACACAGAATAACATTTAAGTTAAAGTTAGAAATGAAACTTGAACTTCGCTGCTGTGTAAGAAGTTTCCACGGATATTTTTAAGTACTTATATAAAGTCTTGTGCTACTATTCATAAATAAAATACTATGTAGTTATACTTCTATTACATTTAAAAAATACTTAAGAGAAGGAAAAAAATTAAATTCCTTTCGTCAAAACCGCCAAAGTTACTTAACTTCGACTCATTTCTTTCTCCTTTTTTTGCCGACTTAATTCGGCAAAAAATGTACTTTGCTTGGATGGACTAAGGATAAATTTGATCTAATTAGAGAACTACGTATTAAAATATTGTGAAGGTTAAAAACCGAGATCCAGTGACGTTGTGTTCTCCTAATCAAACTTCTCAATATGAATACAGTTTTCAATATATGTTTCCCTACATTTCAGTCAATTTATAAATCGTTACTTGTTATAAGGTAAATTTTCATCGAATAGGGTTATGTAAGCACCTATGTGAAAATTATTTTTTTCGGTCTAAGTTTATCATGTATTCAAAAATAGTACTAAATTTATTTTGGAAAGACATTGGTAGTCTTAAATTTAATCCAAACATACGCATAGAATCCAAAAAGCAATCTAATAACAATGTTTTATCGCCTTTTTTACTGACTACACTTTAGGTGTTGCTTAATTTCATCCAGCACATGGGACAGTGACATTTTTCATTCCGTATAGCGCATAAAAGTTTATGTTGTAGCAATTTCTATCACAGCTCGTAAACGGAACAGCGTAAAAACGGTATGCACTGTCGATATAGGTCTAGCAGTTGATGAGGACGATTATTTTTATGGTGCTCGCATTCCGAATAGACCAGGAGACAACTAAATGGATTTAGTATATGTTTTTTCTTAAGTTTACGATGACTTATAGGCAAAGAGGTTGCTGGACTTTTGGCCAATATTACATTTTTTAATATTTTAATGAATCTCAAATTATACCATCACACATTTATTCTTTATGTGTATAAACCTACAATAATTGTTATTTAGTCAGATATATTGTAATATTTTAATTATGTAATTTAAGAAATGTTTATACTGACCTACTTTAATAGTATAATTTATAGTACACATTTCCAAAAAATAAAAATGTTAGTAATGTAAAATACTAACATTTGTACGTCAAGGTTGATAGTTGATTAAGTTGTTAATTACTGCAAATCAGACTATATTAACTTACAGTTATATGTATAAGGGCGATCTTATACGAGATCTTTACCATAAATTCTAGTAGGTGTTTCATGAAAATACAACAGTAAAAAGTATACATCTAGATGCATAAATTAAGCATCAAGTCAAAATAATAAATAACTTAACAAAACAAAATATATAAATAAAAAATATTATACGTAGGTGATAGGATTATTATTTTAAATTTTGTTTAAAAGTTATTATATGGCTATCGTATACATTTGCTGTCAATATATTTCACAGTCAGGCAGCAAAAAGGACGGGGAAGAAATCATGCATATTTCTAGTGTATTAAAATCACAAGCATACTCCAGGCGAAAAGTTGAAAATTGTTGTGCGTCAGGACGTATTTTATGAGATATGATTTAAAAACTCAAAGACCTAATTCTAAACTAAATATTTTCTGGAAAATATAAAACCATTTAAATAGAGCTTATTGCGCATGCCACGAGTATATTTTTATACTTTATAGCTTCTTCGGATTCACTATAAATGGGAACAAATGAGCCCAAGATTTAATTTCTGAAAGATTAATATTAAAATATAATACCTAAACCCATAATTAAATGTTGAATAACAATGAATTTTTGAATAATAATGTAACTACATTTCAACAATTTTTAAACAAAATAATGTAGAAAATGAGCATTATAATACACGTTACCTTTTCCCTTTCCGGAAAAAGTTTTGGTTTTAATTGTATGGAAGGGCTTGGCAGAGTACCGGCAACGTCCGCTTTCTAACTGCGACCGCGGCTGGCACCAATTCTGTATTTTTGATATTAAATTTAAACAGGAAAATAATATTAATATACCGGCAGCCCTACGTTATAAGTATTTACTGTACGAATATATCTAATGCCAATTTTAATAGTTATAAACTTATCTATAAAGAACTTCGAATATTTGAGTTTGATAGGGAAAAGAAAATTATAATTATTTTAACCCCTTAAAGGATATTTTTTTTTGTTTCAAGTTATGTTTATGTTTAATCGTTATATATATACTCTTATTTTTATTAATTATGTTTATTAGTTTCAATATAGAAATCTATTCTAATATCTCTTAGATTATAGTACGAAGCTAGTACGATTATGCTTTACTTTTCACGTCTATCCTTATCGTTTTATCATTTGTACCGTTAATTCATCTAATAATAATACAAACAAATAAATCTAACCACAGTTAGCAAATGTGAATTTCTCCGTAAGATTTTTCTTCCCAGCCAATTGTGAGACCCATATACTAATATTCAATCATATATAAATTATTCATTTAAAATTATGTGCGTATTTCCACTAAGCAGCTAGACGCGAGCGTTTGCAGCCGCTTGCGACTAGCATTGGATTCGCACTGGACTACGAATTTAAAGGCTTGGCATGGTAGAATCGATCTCAGTTCTGCCATGTACCAATATGTTTTTAGTTTTTCGAATTTTAAATGTACATTTTAATAATTCATTCATTTATCATTTCATCATTCATCTGACACTTATATAATGTAAGAAACATCGTGAGGCGACCTGCATACCTGCAACGTATGAAGAAATTCAAAGGTGCATGTAATCAACCAATCTGCTCTGGACCAACTTGGTTGACTAATGCCCAAGTATCGCAAGATAGTTATTGTAGGGTGGAGCCCCTCGGCGGGCAAGCTGTGATTTTAAGATTTATATTTGGTTTGAAAAAATATGATTATGTATCACGATATAGATCCCAATTGCACAAAAAACGAATAGGTCAACACCGTGATGAGCATGCGCTTTCTCTTCTTTACAAGATACTCCTTACTTGTTACTTTTCTATTATGTACAATCTATACCTTAAGTAGTAATTTTAAATTGCGTCCTTCTACTTAAATTGTGAATTCCTCTAATAGTTACTCTTTGAATTTCAGGTGTACGCAGGTTACTTCTTTCCAGCAGAAGCGTCAGATAAATATATACATGAAACTCGAAAAACGAATACTTCCGATTCGTACACCAATGTCAAAACCACAGCGCCATCGATGCTCTAATACTAAAAATTTAGTCTCAAGGTTTGATGGGGTTTCTCTCAAATGTAAAAACTGTTTATAAAGCATCGACATAATGAAACATTTTTTCATTCTCTCGTTAATCCGTACTCGGTGCGCACGCATTCGACCTTTGGTCTGCTTGCGCACTGGCATTTTGCGACTTAAGCGTAGATTTGCGTAGCACGACATTCGCTGCGTGAGCAGTGCCCATTTCTCCCCGGAAGCAATCGGGGTTGCCTTTCGAGGTGATCCTTGTTGTTTTTGGGGCTAACTGGTCACTTTTGAGTTAGTGGATACCTTGCGGTGCTAACTAAGCTAGCCGACGCCGCCCGGGAGCGTCAACAGGCCTCCTGACCTGTTCATCCCGAAGACCCGATCCCATTGCACTAGGGCATTGCGTCCCTAGGGTGACGGTTAACGGTCATTCCACAGGGAGTGGCCATTTCGGTGCGTCCCCCCCCCTTCGCCCCCTGCCTCCGCAGGTAGGGAAAAAACCGGCACCCCGCGCGCCCCGCGTCCGCGTCCCTGCACCTTCCGCGCCCCACACGCGCCCTTCGCGCACAAGCGGGAAAGTCCCGCGCTTTCCGCGCAATTCTTTCCTTTTCATTCTGTTAGTCAGTAGGTCCAACCTCAAATATGTCTGAATCGGGCGTGTCTGAGACGATCAACTCAATCCGCGAACTCATGTCGGCACTTAATGCCGTCATGATAAAATTTGCTGCTAATTTCCGCGATCCCAGATTAGGGCAATCTTTCACCAAACCTCCACTTAATTCACTTAAGCCTACATTCATCCCCTGCGCCCACCTCACTAACCCCAGTAGGGACCTCCGCCGGGGAGACCTCCGGCGAAACCGCGATGGAGAGCAGTGATGCTCTTTGTACGGTACAGCCGGAGGTTACCTCAGAGGACATTTCAATAAACACTGATGTCCTTAGCCCGTCAATAGATGGCGCTAGGTGCCTCAAAAGATCCCTCCGGAGTCCCCGTGGAATTCTCAGAGGACGTCATTAGGGACTCTTTGGTTCGGCAGAGATACCCTTGCGTGGGCGTACACCGGCTGTACGGCCGCCAGAGTAAACCCGTGCCACTAGTCACCATCATTCTAGACCCTACCGATAAGGCGCGCGACCTTCCTAGGTCAAGCGACCTCTAGGTATGCGGGATTGTCGGCGTCACCGTCGAACTGCCGTACGCTAACGGGCCGGTCAATGCTATCGCTGCCAGCTGTATGGCCACGCAGCGAGGCATTGTCACGCCGAATACCGCTGCGTAAAATGCGCGGGTGCCCATCCGACATGGGAATGCACGCGAAAGCGTGACATTCCCGAAACGCTCACAGAGCTCCCCCTGTGTGCGCTGTGTGGTAACCACCACACTGCGAACCACAGGGGCTGTCCGAAGGTCCCGCGCATCGTGCGCATGCAGACCGCGAAGCCTATACCCAATACTCCTGTCAAATCCCAGGCACCGACTAGGACAGCCGCCAACTTTCCGGCGCTGCCCAAGGCGGTAGCCCAACTCACGCCGGCACCGGTGTGGGCCCCCAAACCCTTAGCTGGCGCACCTTCTGCCGCCAATGTCATCTCCGATGCAATTCGCGAGCAAACTGCTGGCGAATTTCAGGCGGAGCTCTCCGTAGCACGCACGGGCCTTGAGCGCATGTGTGTCTTGTAGAAGTACCATGCGTTCTTACACAGCTTCCCTCAGTACGTCCCACAGTGTTGAGTAGCCTTCTGCTAACCACCACTGGTACTGTCGCGTCGCGTTCGCGTCACCACAATGTCTAGTCCGACTAGGCAACCTCCCACCCACGGTCGTATCAAACCGGAAGGGCTTTCGCTTGTTTCCTTCAACGCGCGTTCCCTCCGTCCCAATATCTCTGAGCTCAGGGAGTTCGTCAAAGAACTCCCGCTGATATGGTGCTTGTCCAGGAAACCTGGCTCAATATGGTGCTCAAGTCCCTCCCTCGGCTGGTTCTCACCATGCTGACCATAATTTTCAACGCTTGTTACGACCAGTGTCACTTCCCGAATGCGTGGAAGGAGGCCATCGTAATCGGCATTCTCAAACCGCGGAAACCCTTGAATATTCCAAGTAGTCACCAACCCATAAGTTTACTTAACTCTATGGGTAAGGTGTATGAAAGGCTAATTCTCGCGCGTCTGAGAGCTTATCTCTCGGAAAACGATTCTATCATTCCACACCTGTTCAGCTTTCAGGCCAAACACTCATGTCCCCGTCAAATTCACCGTATAGTCGAGTACGTATTCGATGGGTTCTACCCTAGACACGAAAGAGCAGTAGCCGTATTTTTTTACGTTGCCAAAGCTTTTGACAAGGTTGGCACGCCGGCCTGCTCTATAAACTCTATTAGCTAGGAATGCCAGATCGGTTGGTGCGCATAGTGGAGGCTTATCTTAGTGATAGGCACTTCCGCTTCCGACACGGGAGGCAACTCTCCTCCCCGCGCCCCATAAGAGCCGGTGGTCCTCAAAGATCCGTGCTCTCCCCCACGTTGTTCACAATTTATGCAAACGACATGCCCGCGGTCCCCAACTAGCCCTTTTCGCTGAAGATACCGCCCTCTATCTTAGAGGGCGGAATCTCAGTTCGGTCCTGGCCCGACTGCAACTCGCCATTGACGAGCTTGCAGCCTGGTGTTGCTGTGGCGAATTGAGGTGAATCCGGAGAAATCCTCCGCGATTCTCTTTGATTCGAAATGGCGAAGGAACCAAGTCCCCTATAACATCCTGGCAGCGTACTGCTAAGTACTTAGGTGTCACGCTGGATAAGCAGCTTAATTTTAAGCCGCATATCCGCAACGTGACGCGTAATGCCAGAAGCTATGCGGGTCATCTCATCTGTATGCTGGGTAAAAACAGCCCCATGTCACTCCGGAACAAGCAAACACTCTACAAGGTTTGCATACGACCCGTCCTTTCATACGCGTGCCCGGTATTCGCACATATTGAGGCAACTCACTGAATTCAACGTACTCAAAGCGTCTTGTTGCGCAGGATGGCCAACCTCCCATACTACGTTCGGAATTGCGATATACATTGCGATTTCGAAATCAAAACCATACACGAACACTTCCTGGAGCGCTCTAAGCGGTTCGGCACCCGAACCCGTTAGTGAGGCAGGCGTGTAGATACACCCCGCGTACCGCAGTCAATCCGCGCTATACAAAACATCGTCGACCCATACACCTCCTTTCTGACCCACCCGGCTCATTAACGCTGGCTCTTCAAGCCTTGCGAGATGCGGCATCTGCGCCGCCATCCCTTAGTTAGTACATACTTCGCAGCTTGCACATGTACGAGTAGGCCCCATCATTTCAAGGCCGGACCCACTTTGGCGTACTGAGCCTTCCTTCACGCATATGTCCTCTTCGGAGGGCAGCGCTGACGTGCCCCCTCCTGAGGGTGCGCCAACCTCTCCATTCAAGCCGTAGGGCCCTTATGGCCTAGCCTTGGCTAGGCTGAGTTTAGTCGGTAGGTCTGTTGGGTCGAGCCGCCTCGATTCACCAGGAGTCCGTCATAATCACCGCATCCCTGCTCGCCTGTTGCGGTGGTATCCATGAGGATTCTCAGTCTCCTCTCCTGAGGAAAAGAAAAAAGAAAAATTTTAATACGTGACTGACCCTCTGACTAAGACGGATGCCCCTCACGCCTCTAAACCTCGAGGCGTTCCGGGTCCAAAGTACGCCAATGTATCATTTTTATAGCCCTCGCCAAAGTGAATTTGCAGGCAGAGATAACTTGGACGTGTTAGTCATTTACATCTAACGCGACCGCTAGTAATTTCTTGCGGCCATTACTCTGAATTTCGGATAAAATTAATGATTGTCGCCCCAACATTCCAGTTATTCATATGTCTGAGATACTCTATCATCATGCCTATTAAAACGCAATAAACTTCATATTATAAATATTTTAGTAGTCTCATGTGTTTTGACAGTCGTCTATAAGGAGCATAGCAAACAAAGCACTATATATAATATTACTTATAAAAGTAAAGGTGTTATATAAAATACGTATGGCTACAGCAGATAATAATTTAATAATTACTATTTTCTTATCCAGTAAAATGTTATTATGTATACCATGTTTTCATACCTAAACAAAAATCTGCCTTTAATAGTGGACAGATAACACTGCAATGAAATAATGAATGATGAATTATTTAATTTGTGAATTTATAACGGAATATATTTCAATTGGCGTAATTATTTTACAAAAATAATTAGGGTTCACAGCAATAATCAGTACATATTCGAATGTATGTACTAAACCATATTGTACGTTTTTTTGGATACATATCTTGCATAATTAAACGAATATTTAGTTTTATAGCAATATTATTTGTCAACGCTAAAATATTAAACTTAATCAATATAAAGATCTCGTTAGTTACCATTGCTAAGCAACGTTTCTAAGTGCTATCTTATCATTATCCGCATAGTTGTTCGATGTTCCGTATTAAACTCCATCAAACAAGATAAATCCTGCAAGTTTCGAATAACATCCACTTAATTAAAGTTAATCTGGAGTAGTGTCGCGTCGTCGTCATGATTCCATTAGAACGCTACGCTGAGCTTTATCTAACTTGTAGACACATCGTACTTTAAAGGTGATAAGTTTCTTCGGGCAAAAGGTTAATTGCTAAATGGGGATTGACTTTTCCTTAATATTTGATGATTTTCTAGTCTAATTTTACAATATTTGTTAAGCTAACGACGCAATGGTGTTTTAAAATTATATTGTTTGTGTAGTCGGTGTTTTTGCTAGCTTTTAAAATAAAAATTATATAATTTCTTCTTCCGTTCGTCTAAATCTTTTTATCTACGTTCCTAGTGTTTCCTCTATATAGTTTCTTTGAATTTTACACTAGCGTGAACAACATATATCAAGACGCACCGCAACGATACAGGAAATTTAACAATATAAGAAGTAAGCCGCTCCAAAGTTTCGATAACACATGCACGACTGGGACATTGCCCCAAGGCGAGGAATGGAAATGTGAACAAATTACGGAGGGTATTTAATTTTTTTAACAATCTTGTAGAAGGAGGTGAGGATATTCTGTTCATGTCTTTACCTTACAGATTTATTCTATAACCCAATATAAGGTTGTACTTATGCAAACGATGGACGTGTCTAATGATAAGATATGTATTCTTTTATTTATCGTACAGCCTCTGTATTATATCCATAAATTTCATCCATCCATTTCCCAAGTCCATCCATCCAAATTCATCCATCCAGGTATAATACATGCATGCAAGATCAATTTTAGTGCGATAAGAATAATTAAAATATGCATCTATCTACTTATGTCATATACATCTGCTGACCAACAAAGATTTTGTCCAGAATGAGGCCTACGTTATGTACTTTGTTTATGTAAGGGACAGTAACTCCACTGTGAACTACCAAGGGCATACGTTGATCCTCTTAAATGATTACTTTCGATCACAATAACCTGCAAACTTAGCGGATTATCTAAAAATCCATACAAAGTGGCTCATCAAAGTACTGGCGTGAGATCAGAATTCATACGCTCAAGTTCCCACGAAACAGAGGCTCAGTGAAATGAGTATACATATAATGGAAGGGACGTCGATATAGAGAAGAATCGTCGATATAGGAAATGAACAACGGCTCACAATCAATTGCATTATATGAAATTAATTGAAATCATCCTATTTTTTTTGTTCCCCTTAGGAAAATGCATTAAGTTGCATACCCCGGCTGTGGCGAGCCGGTGGTTATGTGGGGCTCTCCCCCTAGAAGGGGGAGGCCTACCCACTAAAAACCTCAGGGATGGCCTTCCTCAGGCATGTAGGGAGCCCCCGGGAGCGCCAAGCTACTTCCGGGAACCCAGCCTCCTCTCCCCCGCCGATACAGGGGAGCCCTCCTCGGGGGAGGCTACAATACCTCCCCCGATCTCCACCACCCCCCGGGCCACGGAAGGGGCGTGGTCCCTCTCGGGTCGCCGTATCCGCGGGCGCGATTTCCTCGCGCCCGCTGGCGACCCGCGGCGGCGCCGCTGTGCTTTCGATGCGCGATAGAAACGAGGGATGAGTTGCCGAGTGTCGAAGTGAAAATAAAGATAATGGAAGAATATAGCTCCAGAAGACATATGAACACAGATCACGTTGAGGGAGCGTTGGTCGCGAGAAAGGAGGCTAAACAGAAACCAAGAAAGAGTCGAAGTGATGCTGGGAAAAAATTTCAATATAAATGTTATAAATGTCATACTATAGGACATAAGGCTTCGGAGTATCAGGTGAAACATAAAAAACATCAAGAAGCTAGGTGTATAGTAGCGGCGAAAAGTGATGATACCTTTCTAACTTTGAATTATTTTGCAGATGAAAGTTGTTTCGTAGCTGTAAAACGGGGAGATTGGATACTAGACAGCGGCTGTACATCCCATTTATGTAATGACGACGGAATTTTTTGCGACACGATGACGCCTGGCTCGGGTAAATTAAATTTGGCTACAAACGTAAGTGCAAATGTACAGGGTAAAGGTACGGTAAAGTTGTCAGCATACAATAGTAAGTGCATGTGTACAGTGAACTTGACGAATGTACTGTATGTTCTTGATTTGCGTTACAATCTGTTATCGGTTTCTAATATTACTGATCATGGTTATGGGGTGGTATTCAAGAAGAATATGGCATTAGTCATGAACAGTTGTGGGGAGATTGTTATGAAAGCGGATCGTACCTCACTAACTCACCCAGAGTTGTATTGTGTGCAAGAAGATAGCGCATCAGTGTTGGTAGCGTCGAGTAGAACGAATGTTGATCTGTCATTGTGGCACGAGCGTATGGGACATTTGAATGCTAGAGATTTAGTAAAGGTGTTGAATATGTCGGGTGTAAAAGTAAGCATGATAGATGATGACATGAAAGTTCTGCGTGATTGTGAAGTTTGTGCGAAGGCTAAAATATGTAGTTTACCTTTCTCGAGGTCGAGTGGGCCCTGTAACGAAAAGTTAAAAATGATATATTCTGATGTCGTTGGTCTCATGAAAACGATGTCGATCGGTGGGGTGAAAAAAAAAGTATTCTTGATATCACTTTCGCTGAAGTCTTCACAGCTTGGATGGATTAATTTGATTAATTATGCGAAACCTTTTAGAAATATAGTTTTAAGAAATCGTGGATATTCCAGCAGAAATCTGCACCATATTTTTCATTCTCCACGTTCCACATCTCATAAGAGTTGAAAACTGCTCTTTACTTAACCCATATCAGAACTTTATGACTTACAAATTGTAGTAAATTTTAGAAGACATGACCTGTTAAACACCGGCATAGAGTTAGTATCTCAATTAATCTTTACTCCCATAGTGTGAAAGTCAAAACAGGATATAACTATTTTATCACTAAGAACTGGGTAACTATATCACAAGATAAACGCTTATCATATCGTGTTTTGGTTATCATGCTATATGGGCTTGAGCAAGCTGTTTCTAAATTATCCATGATACCATAAATTTCTAGCAGACCGATTAAAGACCATTATAAAAGCCATTTAAGTAGAATTTTATATTTAGGGTTAAAAAGCTAACTATGTGAAATTTATTAAGATTATATTTCGAAATAAAATAAAAATCATAAATTTACATTTAACTTGTAGTCGGACTTCATATATCCTTCCGAAAGCTTTTTCCGAAAACTTATCGCTCGCGTAACTCTATAATTTCTAAGGTGTTTACTATTATGTCAAGAAAATGATATGGGATATTAAGTTTGTTTCCGAATAAATTTAAGTTAAAATGTATAATTAATATTTTAGGCATGAAACATAATAAACGCAGCAACTTGCCACTGTAAAAATGAAACTTTTAATATTCGCCCTGTGAAAGGTTAAACGTTAAAGAAAATCGGTGTTTTTTTATCGCCCGTAAATTACTTTTCTAAAAGATAAAAACAATGTTGGAATTAATTAAAGAAGGGCGTGAAGGTTGAGCGGAGTGCTTAATCAAAGACTTCGATAAATACCTTCCAATTAATTTTATTTTGGCGTGCGTAATTTAATTGAAAATATTTTGGATTCCCCCTTATGCGAAGCTGCCCGTTCAGTTATAGTAAAATAAATTTATCGAATGTCGAGATCAATAGGATTATTATATTCACGTGTCTATGACTTATAATGTTAATATCTTATTTACTACTTTCGTACTTATTTCTCTCTAATTTTTGGTGGTGGTGAGTGATTAATAATGTCTACATCACAGCTCCCTTTCTTCCAAAGGATGTCATTAGAACCGACTAAGATAGTTCACAGCAATTCATTTATGCCCGGTCTATGACAATAAGTTTACAACCATTACGCTAAGACTGAACACAAATGATGAAGTTTAAGTGTTTATTACACGTCTGCCTAATTTTTGAATGAATAAATATGAGATTATACATATGTAATTAAGTATGTATTTTTCATGTTGTACATTGAGAAAAGCTTTATCAAATTTTAGAATTTATTATTTTTTATCGATTTCTATTCTTATAAATCTCAAAAACTTTCCAGGACATGCCATAGTGAATGCGGCTCAGTGAACGATGCTCATTAGGCGATAATAATTGAGTATAAACCAACCCTCAATAATAACAAGACTCCTAATTTAAAATAAATACACCAAAAGCTCTAAACCTTGTTAATAAAATATGTGCAATCCTTTTAATAAGCTGGCATGAATTATTTTTACTTAAAACCTTAGCCTGAACAAATAAATGAGGGTCATCCCACATCGTTCCTTCATTGCCTTTGTGCTTCATAATTCCCAGCGTGTAATAGGATACCCGGTGAAACGGTAGGAGCCTTTTGTGCATGAATAAAAATCACAATACTCAAATGGACGAATATATCTGCCAAAGGAACGGAGTCTTTTCACGGTCGAGCGCCGATATTATTTGACAAAAAATAAGATTTTAAAATATGACCAAAGATGGTTATATTGATTTATCTAATACAGGACAAAACAAGACATCACAATAATATGGATTTAATAAACACACAAATCCTAATCCTACGGTCCTAGATTCATATTATACCTATATAAGTACAGCAAATAAAACGAGGAAATTTAAATAGATAATATGGTTGTCACAAGTCTAAAGCTAGAGAGCTCATTAAAAGTTTTCAACCATATGTAAAAAAAATACCAAACGTCTATAGAGGAATTAAAAGATCGTTTTGCGAGACAAGATTTTGATATAAAAATTATATAAGAGGACGTTTACTACTCACCTCGAGATAAACAATTTCAACTTAATACATTATGTGGAGACCAGGAGACCTATTTTTGAATTACGAATGCGATTTCGAAATCACCGCTGACTAAATAGTCAGCGGTGACTTTGAGTCGCATTCGCATTGAGTGAAAGTCGATCGCAGAGCTGCCAACAGATAAAGTACACACATAAATGTAAGAGTTCGGTTCCGCGCAGAATGTAGTCGCTGCCGGTTATTGCCGGCTTAACCGTTATGGTTTTTATTTTATTTTTTATTAGTACCTAATATATATATGCTACATTCATATATATATATATATATTTATATATATATATAATATACTATATATATACATATACATATATATACATATAAGATAAAAAATCAACACACCAACTTCACTCTTGTCAATATGTTCTCTAAACAAAACACAGATAACATTTCCACAAGTGAGTGCCCTCACCGGCACTCGTAATGAAATCACACCTGTGACTAAGGTAGTCCCATCAGTGATATTAAAAAATAAGAATTATTGAAAATCGGTGATTATTATAATAGTCACATCGGTGATTTCGAACTCGCATTCGTAATTCAAAAATAGGTCTCCTGCTACGTATTTTAGTTTCTCTAGTGAATTTAACAGTAATCCATGTGGCCACATAGATTATTATCGATTAATCATAAAAGTAATGTAATTACTATACAAAAAACACTATAATGTCAGACTGTCTTCCAGACAAGAACTCGAGACAAATATAACTCCAGCGGGGTTGTGAAACAGGGTGATGTGATATCGCCGAAACTGGTCAGAGCTGTACTGAAGGATGTATTTAAGTTCAATGGACTGGACTACATATGACGTACTTTCGTTTTGCTGATATTACAGTAATCATGACACCATGAAAGGGGCTATGTTTGGATTTTCGTACTCGCGTACTCTAATTAGAAATCATGAAATCCTCAGAAGAAACAGGGACACTGACATAGACTGAAGAATTGCGAACCTTATGTAGTAATGGGCAGGTACACTGCTTGCGGGGCTGTTGGCCATAGGGGCGGATTTATTCTTGAATGGCCAGGAATGTATCCGGAATCACGTCTTACAAGGTAAAACGAAGATTTGGTGAAATTTGCAGGAAGGTGCCGGAAGCTAGCAATGCAGGACAAGTCTGTGTGGAGTTAGGAGAGAAAGCCCAAAAAAGTCCCAAGTTCCCAAAGTGGAAAAAATTTATCATACTAAATCTTTAGAGTAGTTATGAATATTCTTTAGTCATTCTGAAAATGACAATTATATTTGTATTATATATATATTGATTAAAAATGTATAACACCCTGCTAACAATCATCTATTACGTAATATGATATTTCGTTAAATTAAAAAAGGCGATGTAGATACAAACGTCTGAGTAAAATCGAGATAAGTAAAGTGCGAAGGTATGACGACAGTTTTGAATAATATATCGGAAAAGATTTATCTTGTGATTCGAAAAGTTTGAGCGTAGCGTAGGAGCACTTTGAATTTGACATCTTGAGTAGTAAGGCAATATTTTATTTATAAGTTGGTGAGATAGCTTCAACTTGGTAATGTCATAAGTTCCTCAAAATGATCTTGTAAGCACCCCTGTAGGGACGTGTTATTTTTTATGGATATTACTTAGGCTTTTTACTTTTTTTGTAATCGTTGAACAAAACGAATACAATGATATTACATAAGATTTCCGGTGATACAAATATTTGTCACTAACTGCTCCAAAAACAATGTATTATTTATAAGTGTAATTATCTATGTGCGATTCATTTCCGTTTTAAACGAAACGACTTTGTCAGCAAAACGCACGTGAGCGATTATTTCTTGGCAATCGAAAAATATTTATAATTGTATTTTTTTTAGTGGTAGTCTGTTCAGTCAAACATACTATTAAAACTGAAATTGAGACACGCCATTTTTAAAAAGAACATCGCTCGACTTGCCAGGAGTAGTGGAATTGATTGTTTTAATATTTTTTATAAAAATAATTAAATTCATGAAATCTTAAATATGGTTAGATTATACAGGGTTTTTTTAGACAAAAATAAATATATTTAGAAACCTGTACTAGTATAAGATATTACATATTAAAAAGCCTCAAAAAAAAAAATATTTTTAATTTATTTTTATAAATTTTGTGACAGAATAATCTCTGATAACTCGATTCGGAAGTACTCGCAGCTAAAGTGTCGACGACTAGCACTCGTAAAGCATAGCCTGACGATTACTATTTGATTTTCATTTTTCTTTAACAAAATTAATAGAAAATACAGTGATATTTTATTGTCAAAACTACTTAAACTTTAGTTATTTAGTTGATTCACATTTACAAATTGTATACAACGTAACGTGTATACACGACAAACGAATATAAATATAAAGTTTCAGGATATGAAGATAACATAACTTTACAATAATAGCGCATTGAATACGTTGGGAAATACATTATCTCACGTGTACCAATAGATTTAAATCTAATTAAATACAATAAATCTGTGAGGCATACAATTTGACAGAAGCCATAGTAGATCTCTGTTTAATTCACTCGTATGTTAAATTAAAAGTCGTACTTTAAGACTTTTAATTTTCCGCCATAGAAAATATTTATTGTTGCATTATTAAAAAAACCTTTGAAGCCAAATATCAATTTAAAAAATTCTCTATGCGCTTAGTATTAATCGAATATTTGTGTAACGGGCTATTATAACATAATATTATTTCAATTGAATTTGAAAATTCAATTGTAATATTTTCGTTACATTTTTTGTAATGGCTAATTTTCTTGCCTTTAATGATATGTTATTACTCGGTTCAATGTCTACTGAATTCATTTAATTTTTATATGTGTGTGTAAATAAAGTTTGCTTTCTTGATTATAATACTATATAGTCGTTAAATTTAAGTTTATAGTACATTATGGTACAAGTGTGTAATGTTGGTGATTACCGCTGAGGCGCATTGAGGCCCGAGCCATCAGGCGAGGTAATCATCAAATACACACGTGTATCATACAACGTTTTTCAACACACTTCTGAATAAAATAATTCTTAAATAAAAACCATTTTCTTCATAAATTGTATTTGCAGACATCTTAATTAATAACTAACTAAATAACTTCAAAAGAGAAAACGTGACGAGTTGTGAAAAATGTTTCGTAATGGCGGGAAAAATTAATCAGTTTTCCTATGCGCACGCATCGGCCATAGACTAATAAATTTCGTAATGGCGGGAAAAATTAATTCAAAATCAAAATCAAAATAATATTTATTCAACATAGACCTTTCAGGCACTTATTGACGTCAACAAACAAAACAAAAAAAAAAAAAAGCTTAAATAAAAAAAAAACAAAAATTGTCCGTACGTACGAATAAGGAAAAAAAAAAAGAAAAAATATATTGACTCGACACCTGTTCGGAAATTGGGAGAGCCTTCTCGAGAAGAACAGGCAAGAAACTCTGAAGGTCTATTTTTTATCTCCTCATTTCAATGTTAACAATCACAATAATACAATACAAAAATACAATATAGTACAAGATACAATCACACCTAACACGATTACAGTCGTATGTATGTTTACATACACATATAAAATAATACAATATTATAAATAATGTTGTTACCAAACATGGCTCTATGAATAGTGTCCCTATTCCCAAACAGTGTGATCATTAAGATAGTCACTTACTTTATAATAACCTTTACTCATGAGTGTCTTTTTGATATGGTTTTTAAATTTATATAAAGGCAAATCAATGACACCTTGCGGAAGTTTGTTAAACATAGATATACATTTCCCCAAGAACGAACAGCTAGTTTTATGGAGTCTGAACATTGGAACGGCAAGTTTATTTTTGTTTCTAGTATTCACATTATGTAGATCGCTGTTTTTATTGAATTTATTATAGTTTCTATATACAAAAACTAAATTATCATATATATATTGACTAGCTAAAGTTAAAATATTAATTTCTTTGAACAATTAGTTTTCCTATGCGCGCGCATCGGCCATAGACTAAAAAATGAGGTTTCATTCTTTTTGGGCTTTTCGCGGATAGCTTTTTAGCGCAAATGTAAGCGTAACTCAACCAATAATATTTAAAAAAAAACTATTACTCACTCGTGAATAATAGTAATGAAAAAGTCACAGTTTGATTATAGGGGTCATTATGTGCCTAATTACCATGGGATTAGAGCCACTTTATGAGGAAGTGTGTTGAAAAGATTGTAACGAATTTTCATATATGATTTGTAATTTATTAATCGGTATATTATGTTAATGCTCTTCGACTTGATACAAATAAAAAAAAAATGTTTTATTATTTTTTTCATTGTCTCCAAAAACATTGTTCGTTGTATACGTACCATGCGAAGTATTGCAAACCGGTCAGCCACTACAAGGTGATAAATATAAAGGTCGTAAAATTTCAATAGGCTGAATGTTTTGCGGAACAATCGGTATATTACTCAGGGCGACACGGAAGCGCAGACAGCAACATCCGCCATTGCAGTGGGTAGTCGTGTTTGTCAATGTCCACCGATTTATGAGCGGCGCGATGCCAAAACTTCACGTGTGTATTCACCTTTCACTAAGTTGGCATAGTATAGAGCCTACTGATATATTCATGTTAAATTTGTTGTAGGTCCAGCTCGATAATCCATCTAGCTTATCACTATAAACTACTTAATCGATATTTAAACAATACTAATACAGACCACGTTCAAATACCTAAAATGATTGAACGCTCTTTTCAGGTTACATACTTCACTAATATATATCTATGAAATGAAAGTTAATGAAATGGATTAAAGATTATTGATTATTTATTAGATTTGTCTCCGTCGAAAGTAGTAGAATAACTATTAAAAAAAAACATTCGAAATTGGACTTCGTATTTTTCTAAACTATACATGATCGGAAATATGATAAATTCAGTAATTTTTAGACTTTTAAAGCAGGTAATAAAAAGATATTAAATATTTTAAATCTGGAAAAAAAATCGTTATGTTGGAACCAAAAAGTATTTGGATCGAATTATCTATAGTTACTGCTTGAACATATGCTAAGGTTGTTTCGTTACATTATATTTTTATGACAGAAAGTGAAATAAAAACGTTTATCTATTTTAAACCCAACTAATTTAATTATAAACTAATACATTAAAACTCATTGATTGGTTCCTTCCTTCACTTATCATATATATATATATATATATATATATATATATATATATATATATATTATATATATATATATATATATTATATATATATATATGATTTTGTAGCAGTACTTATTATAATTTTAACAACATAACAACATTCAGTCAGAAAGTACATCTGTCAGAAAATCATTTCACAAAGTTTTTATTTTCATATTTTTATAATAGTCCCCAAGTTGCTATGTAATATGGTTTCATTACTAGAAATGATTTCTTAAACTACGAAAGCTTTCAGGAATTCTATTCTAAATCTAATTTCTCTCATATTTCTTCCTTTACACATCAGAAGTTCGTTAATGAAAGTCCTTTTGTAACTTTAATCCATATAACTTGGTACATTCATTACGAAGGCGCGAGGGCTTGTTATAATGGTGTCCTTTTTCTATTGAGATCTCCTTGTGAGCTTAACTCGATACCTTTAAATTTTATAAAGTAAAACAGTGAAAGTAATATTTAACAGTTTGATCCCATTTGTATCCGATCGATTATAGTATAATTTTTATAAAGAAAACTAACGTAAATTAAAGATAGATTTGGTTTAAAAGATTTGTTCGGACGGTGAACTACATAATAATCGTCACCATATTAACTGACAGACCATTAATCCTGGGCAAAGGCATCCGGTGCCAATTTTTAATGGGGGGTTTGCTGTATATATTATTTGAGGTACCATTTATCGTCTTCTGCAATTTGAAAAGTTCATGTAAAAAAACTCTTTAATTTATATGAATCCACGTAGTTTTCGTATGATAACGGTGATGAAAGTAGTAATAGAAATAAAATTACAGATTCTCTCAGAAAACAAAAGACTTTATATTACGAGATGAACATAGCACCTTTAACCATGTCACATATTTTAAAACATAGCTTAGTACTTACAGTCATAATAAACGCATTGATGAATACTTAACTGGTAGGTAAAATCAAAACGACTTCGCAAGCGGTACGCAAAAGGGAGATCACAGAAAAAAATGCTTAACAAATGAGAAAGTTTTAACAATTAAGCTTATTTTAACAACAAGAATCACCGTATTTTTGCTCAAAGCTAAGTTTACCAATTATTCAACAAAGTACAACATGGACTTCAGTGATGATTTAGTAGGCTATTTAAGAGTAGCTGTGTCTTGAAAAAGGTACACATGCATCAGCATCAAGGTTATGAAGATATCAATCTTCAGAATTTGGTTAAAGGCATTAACAACACCATGTTCAGTTGACAAGGATCTTATTTTCAGAAAGGCTCAGCTCCGAGTAATCAATCTTGAGATACACCTAAGATGAACAATTTTTAAGTAACGGTTCCATTGACTAGCCTTAACGTTTAATGAAGTATATTGCAGCCAATAGAGATTATTTCGAATAAACCTTATGATTTTTTTACGTTTTTATATTAATGTTATAACTGACATACATTAAATGCTTATACATAAAAAGGTTTTTCCTTATGACAAGACTAAGTAATAGATGCATAAATGCATTAATATATTGTGATATTATTTTAACCTTATCCTAAGTGTAACATGTAATAAAAAATTAAACATAATTGAATATTTTATAAAAGGTGTATTTAGAATTAAGAAATGTAATATTATTCAGGAGGGTCAGATAGTAGTAAAAAAATTTAGAGATTTTTACATGAAGGTTAATAAAGCATAAATTAAACAATTTTTATATAGGAAAGCTTAGAAGCTGAGAAAGAAAATTGTAAATGCATCTTTATTGTAAGATGTAGTCGACGACGACAGGCGACGATTCTAATTCAATTTGCAGAACAGGGTGAGAGAGAGAGTGAATTTCATCAATTATCTCAATGTCTTCTGTTGAGAGTTTTTAATAAATAATTTATGCGACCTCCTTTTTCTAAAGTGTCCGTAATTTGAATGATTAGACGTTACTTACCTGAAGTCTTCGAAGAGCATTTCGGAATGTACTCGAGTCCTTTGATGGAGTTTTGTTTCAGAGCTTAATTAAAATTCATTAGTGTGAGATTTAATTCATGTAATTGACTGACAACAAACTTAATAACTAAGAAATAACACTGCTACAAATTTTTATGTTTTTGTATATTTAAATAAAATGTGGTCATTGCATTTGTTCTGTGAAGGTAAATGCTACTTATATAAATAAATAAAATAAAATATAAATAAATAAACAGGAAAATTTTGAATTTTTTTGCAGTTTTAATATCCTAATTCGAAGATTTAATTGTAACCAAAACTTGCACTTCTGGTAAAAGTAATGAAAAAATATATCATTTCTATGGTGATTAAATAAGTTATAATGTTTTAAATTCAACCCACAAACCGCAATTTCTTTTAATTAAGGACCTATTTTTATTTTGAACATGGTTAGATTATTTACTGCGGAGTGCAGTACGGATTGGTCGACTTCACATAAATTCAGTAATCACATTTGCACTATGAAATCCTTCCGTAGTACTAACTACATCAGAGCGATCCATAGTTTAAAGAACAATGCTTGATGCAATGTTTGCTGTACATATGAAATTCGATATACGAAAAATCCATTATGTGATTTGGTTAGGTATTACCTTTGGTAATATTTTAGGTTGCTTTTTTGATATTTTTTTTTTAAAGCAACTTTTCTCACATGAGTAAAAATACGTATAAATCGTCACATAAATGATTTCATCGGAATAGACAAGGCGACGGCGCGAGGATCACGGAAATATTGAAAATTAACGCGCATAAAATGCGCATTGATATTCAGTTTAACACCTCATTTAAAGCGAGACGGGATGAGCTAAAATGTAAATATATCACATACCTCAGTGAATCGTGTACAGTAGGAGATAAAAATCAGAAGGCGTGAATACATTTGCACGTAACGCACCAACGAGATTTACATAAGCGAGTTGAAGCCTGCTAACGGAGCTCTGCTGTCGCTAAAATATCTACGTGTTATATTGAAATTGATGCGAACTTTGAAACAATTTATCGTACAATGGAACACGTATCTTTTCAGATTCTTTTAATTTTTATCAATTGTATATTTTTTTGTTCCCTGTAATGCAGATTTTGAATTACTAACGTAGTAGTAACTAGTGGTCTCGGCACTGGTCTACAAATCGGATGATTCAATACGAAGTTGTATGTATTCAAACAATCCTCACTGGGCCAGCGTGGGTGACTGAGGCCCTTTTTTTTGAGGGGGGGAAATGCGACCTTATGCACCATGACACCGCGCTGGCAAGGCGCGGCCGTGTGTGGGGCTCTCCGGTCATAGAGCACCGTCCTACCCACTAAAACTCCTCCGAGTTCTCTAGGCCCATATGGGGCACATGGCGGGGTGCGCTTTCGCGATTCGACCGCCATTTGCCCCGGGGCCGGCTCGACCAAGAGCTGGTCGAGCCACCGCCAAAGGAGGGACTGTCCGCGAACCCCTGGACAGTCCCTCAGACAGAGAGACTTCACCACGGCATGCGCGCTTAGCCGGACGCGCACGCAGCCTTACGGTAGGATCACTAGGCAGGCAACACCGCGTTTGCGTGTGCCCGCCTTGCCTACCATGGTGACTGAGGCCTAATCGCTCTAATATAGTTGTGGTAGACTCGTGCCCGTCCTTGGGCTGTGTTATTTCTTACACTAGTACAAAGTTTAGTAGCTTCTTACAAAGTAAGCTTTGTAAGGCTTGTGTTATGGGATCTAGGGTAACGGATAGACATACATATATTATACATATATAAATAAATTTGATGGAAATATATTGTAACAACCATGACTAAGGTACAAATGCTCGCATTCAACACGCAAACATCTGCCCCGGCCGGCCGGGACTCGAACATGTGAGCTCACAGATGGCAACACCTTGAAACCGGCATAACTTAATAATAAATATTATCTCTTAACCTTGAAATGTATAGGTTAATAATCCGATTATTGGTTAAAATAAAACAAACAAATGGGTAAGAATTTATCGATCAATTCGTTATTTGTACAAATCAAGTACAAATAAGCTGAACCTTAGCCTTACTTGTCAATATATTTGATCAACAGTTATTTTCATTTCTTTGTATTTGTTTTATATTTAAATATCTTATATTTATGTTGTTCTTATTTGTGCTTATGAAACTTTGTATGTATATTATGTAGCAGTAAAATAATATACATATTTTACAAACAAAATTATATAGGTAAGTGTTACTAAGCTTTAAGCATGACAAAGTTATGACCGATGGACCGAATAACCATATTTTAACGTATGTAAGTACATAAGAAAGCTTGCAACATAGTCTAAAGCATGTCTATCAGATAAATGCATTATTGACATGACATTTTAGCTTTAGCAGCTGAATGATTCCGAAACAACAGTCATGCACTAAGAGCTGCAACGTTAATGGAACTTACGCTAATTGAGAATTTAAAGTAACGACATTATGGATTTCCTTTAAGAAGCCTATACCTAATAAATAACATTCGACTAATAAATTGATAATATGTCGGCCAAGTGCAAGCGGACTCGGCCATGAAGGGTTCCACAGCAGCAAGTAACATTAACGACGTTTGATCTACTTACTAGATCTCGTTTGAATCACTTTTTGGTGGAAGTTTGCATGGTAATGTACATCATATATTTTTATCATTTTCTTATTTTAGAATTAAGGGGGGGGGGGGATGACGACATATTTTACCACTTTGGGAGTGTCTCGCGCAAAATATGGGTTTCAGTTCTAAGTATGTTTAAGTATGGAGAACCCCAAGATTTACAGTGATTTTTTTTCTATTTCTATATAAAAATCTTATTGCGATTACACAGAATACATCTTTTTCTTTTTTTGTTCCCCTGAAAAAAATGCATTAAATTGCATATCCCGGCTGTGGCAAGCCGGCGGTTCGGACTTCCGGGAACCCCCAGCCTCCGCTCCTGCCTACAGGGGAGCCCTCCTCGGATCGGATCGGATCGGGGGAGGCTACACTACCTCCCCCGATCTCCTCTACCGGCGACGCCCCCCGGCCAAGGAAGGGGCGTGGTCCCTCCCGGATCGCCGTATTCGCGGGCGCGACTACCTCGCTCCCGCCGGCGACCCGCGGCGGTGCCGCAGCTGTGCTACCGAGCCCGGCGCCGCCTCCTTCGAGTGGGATTGGCCATCTCCCGAACCCGCTCGGCGGCTTCCTTCTGGAGCATCACTGCTTCACAGAAGGAGGCCACAGCCCTCCAACCTCCCTCGTCCGCCAGCATTACCGCAATTAATGCCGGCGGAGACAAATCTCGCCCGATCTCTGCGACCAAGACTCGGCGCTCGGAGACCCACGCGGGGCACTCCGCCAGCGTGTGCTGGGCCGAGTCGAGGTCGGATGCGCAGTGGTGGCAAAGTGTCGATCCCTCCCGTCCTATTCGCAGCCCTAGAAGCAGCCGTGCCCGATGAGTATCTGAGTCAGTCGGTAGGTGCCTAATTTGCCTAATTTGCCCATAGATAATGGTGTTAGGATCATGATAAGCGGTCCACACTATAGAACTGTCAATGTCAAAGTAACAATTCGACGAAAACATAACCAATGCAAGATACAATTGTAAAAGTGATTTTAATCAAAATGAATAAAAAAGTGTCTTTAATAGTACTTAAAATCAGTGAAAAAAAGTGTTACAGTATCCCCCAACCACGATAGAATTCGCGTAGAGAATTCGTCTGTCGCCCTCGACAGTCTTACAACAATTTCATAAACATCATACATTGTGAAACTTGGCTAAAAGAGATGTCACTGAAAAATAATACATATTTACTAGTGGTTGTGTGTTGCTTTACTAAATATTGTTTATTGTTTCCATTGCGTCGTGCCACGGGTGAAGTAATAACCCAAAGACTTGAGGATCATGTGTTCCTTGTACACGGGATTCCACAAACGGTCATATCTGACAATGGTCCACAATTTATAAGCCGCGAAGTTCAGGCGCTTTACGAAAAGTACAATATCCCGCAGGTACACATGGGCCCCGTTTACTGTCCACAAGTTAATACCGTCGAAAGATATAATCGAACGATAATTACCTACAGCTGTTTCCTCATTCGTGTTGGGTATCGTGGTATCGTGGTTGGGGGGATACTGTAACACTTTTTTTCACTGATTTTAAGTACTATTAAAGACACTTTTTTATTCATTTTGATTAAAATCACTTTTACAATTGTATCTTGCATTGGTTATGTTTTCGTCGAATTGTTACTTTGACATTGACAGTTCTATAGTGTGGACCGCTTATCATGATCCTAACACCATTATCTATGGGCAAATTAGGCAATCAAATCTAGCCAAACGTCGTCTACAAAGATAGGTTCTTTATCAATAATACTGAAACATCACTCCGGAATTCATAGATTAAAAACAGTGTCGTAGATTAATAACTACCCACAGATTATATACCGGATACTAATTAACAACAAATTATTTGCACTGCCGATTACAAAAATATCGTTTAGGATTAAACTTAAATTTAGGAAGATCAATTCTTCCTTTCCTTTATTTGTGGCGGATCGACACCATCCTAGTTCCATTTAAGAACAAACATCACATACTATACATCGTCTATATAGTCTTTGCCTCATCGGTGGTAAGCAATCTGTAATGGTATACTAATCTGTGACTTGGAGATCTGAAATCTGGGAATTGGGAATCGATCGATTGTAAAAATCTCACGCATATTTCGTGATATAAAAACGTATATAAGTTACTGAAAGTGGTGTCAGGATCACAAATTTCAGGAGTATTTTATTTCCCATAAAATTATCCATATCTTTTGGAACCAACATAATTTAACCTAGTTGCCACCGGCACTTAGGAAAAAATAATAAACTAAAATATTTACATATTGAAAGCCCGATAAAAAGGTCAGTAATAGTTGCATTTATCTCTTTAATTCTTTGATCTCTTTAATTTCAATTTGTTCCCAATAGTAATGATTTTTCACAAATAATTATTGATATTTGTTTTGAGCGGGTAGGCTTAACCACCCATACAAAATCATGCTGAAATTAGTTGCTCAGCTGCTAATCTCATGTATTTGAGGTAATTGGTGTTTGTATTTAATCATAATAAAATAAATAATGTAAATTCTTGTTCTTTTAAAATGTAAATGTACCATAATTTGATGAATGTTCAATAGATCATGTTTGATATTTTTCTTTGTAACCTAGTTGTCAGATTTAATTGTATGAAGAACAATAATGTATATGGGTTCCTTCTGAACCGCATAGACCACCCACAGTGAGTCCATGACTATGATAATGTAGCATTTTATGATATGTAACAGGGCAAAAAGGTACCGGGAGGTTGTTATCCCGGCCCTACAAATTTATGTAAGGAAAATATATAAAACACAATATCCTTGGAGAAAATTATATAAACCTTAAGGAGAATAACTGCAATCTATTAAAAGAAGAGTGTCTGGACCCAGTCTCAAGGAAGGTATTCAGTACTAACCACCGGGGATGGGAATTTAGCATTAGAATACATGTTATTTCTTAGATTTTAGAATTACCATAATAAATAGTTTATTTCAATACCCTGATCAACTATTGTTGTTAAATATCCTTGCCGAGATTGATCAAACAGCACCAGAACCAACCTGCCCTTGTGCTTGTGTCTACTCATTAAAATTTGTTATGTTAAGTACACAATAAAGTTATTTATTTTAATTGGTTATTTTAATTTTTAATTTAGTTGTTATAAAAAAAATAAATATACATGTAAAGTGTTAAAGTTGATAATTAAATCAGTAATTTTGTTATTTTGTATTATTTGTGTTTTCTTTATAACTTTAGTTGGTGAGTAAGAGTATTATTACATTACATTTGGTCCCTGTTCGGGCGCCAGACACTCTTCTTTTAATAGATTGCAGTTATTCTCCTTAAGGTTTATATAATTTTCTCCAAGGATATTGTGTTTTATATATTTTCCTTACATAAATTTGTAGGGCCGGGATAACAACCTCCCGGTACCTTTTTGCCCTGTTACATATCATAAAATGCTACATTATCATAGTCATGGACTCACTGTGGGTGGTCTATGCGGTTCAGAAGGAACCCATATACATTATTGTTCTTCATACAATTAAATCTGACAACTAGGTTACAAAGAAAAATATCAAACATGATCTATTGAACATTCATCAAATTATGGTACATTTACATTTTAAAAGAACAAGAATTTACATTATTTATTTTATTATGATTAAATACAAACACCAATTACCTCAAATACATGAGATTAGCAGCTGAGCAACTAATTTCAGCATGATTTTGTATGGGTGGTTAAGCCTACCCGCTCAAAACAAATATCAATAATTATTTGTGAAAAATCATTACTATTGGGAACAAATTGAAATTAAAGAGATCAAAGAATTAAAGAGATAAATGCAACTATTACTGACCTTTTTATCGGGCTTTCAATATGTAAATATTTTAGTTTATTATTTTTTCCTAAGTGCCGGTGGCAACTAGGTTAAATTATGTTGGTTCCAAAAGATATGGATAATTTTATGGGAAATAAAATACTCCTGAAATTTGTGATCCTGACACCACTTTCAGTAACTTATATACGTTTTTATATCACGAAATATGCGTGAGATTTTTACAATCGATCGATTCCCAATTCCCAGATTTCAGATCTCCAAGTCACAGATTAGTATTACCATTACAGATTGCTTACCACCGATGAGGCAAAGACTATATAGACGATGTATAGTATGTGATGTTTGTTCTTAAATGGAACTAGGATGGTGTCGATCCGCCACAAATAAAGGAAAGGAAGAATTGATCTTCCTTTTAAGTTTAATCCTAAACGATATTTTTGTAATCGGCAGTGCAAATAATTTGTTGTTAATTAGTATCCGGTATATAATCTGTGGGCAGTTATTAATCTACGACACTGTTTTTAATCTATGAATTCCGGAGTGATGTTTCAGTATTATTGATAAAGAACCTATCTTTGTAGACGACGTTTGGCTAGATTTGATTGCCTAATTTGCCCATTGATAATGGTGTTAGGATCATGATAAGCGGTCCACACTATAGAACTGTCAATGTCAAAGTAACAATTCGACGAAAACATAACCAATGCAAGATACAATTGTAAAAGTGATTTTAATCAAAATGAATAAAAAAGTGTCTTTAATAGTACTTAAAATCAGTGAAAAAAAGTGTTACAACCTCCTCCTTCCCGTGGAGCCAAGTTTCGAGGTGCGGGAGTACGGCACCGACGGCTCGCTGGCGCGCGCAGATCTGTAATTCGAGCTGCGCACGCCAGGCCGCCACAATCCGTCGGTGCCACTCCCGCCTAGGCACTTCGTGCGCCGGTTCCGGGGCGCACCACCCATCGCTCCCCCGGTCGACACTCCGCGGCGCATACGTCGCCGCGTACATGTCGGCCAGGATATCCAATGAGGGGACACAGAATACATCTACTTACCAAGTTTCAACACATCGTTTAAAACGTCAAACGAAAAAAAAGAAATTATATGCAAAACGAATAAAAGCTGAAAGGTGTTTCATCAATGGACATCGTTGATTGAATGGTTGCCAGGCCGCACCCTACCCATACCATCTAACTGGCGACAACGAAAATAGACTTATTACAAAATAGACACCAAATAACGCTTGGCTTTATAGATATTTATCCAATGATATCATGTGTGTCACTCTTAATTAGAGTATACCTATAATGTATTAAGCTGTTAAGTCATCGAGTCGGCATACTTCGTACTTTCGTTACATAGTAAAACTAATTTCGATATCCAACTTGTGCACGACGGCACACTTCGCTTGCTGGGATTGGTGAAGGATTCCGAACGGTGCGGCCCGGGGGTTGCTCCAGGAAGAAATCAAAACGCCAGTTTTCTTATGTTCAGTCGGCCAGCAGGGTCTTCAGGAGCTTTCTGTTCTGGTAGTTGGACAGTCATCCGCTTCAGTATGTGGTCCCCGTCGTAATCCGTACCGAGAAGTTTTTTTTTTCCCACGGGGGATAGTAGTGAATCCTAATAGGGGGCGCGCCACCACAGTGGTCGCTATGACAACCCCCTGGTGCTCGGACGACCTTGCACCGGATACCACCCGCAACCGGTCTACGGCGGATGGTTATGTTGGACTCTAGCAGAAGGCCAGCCTACCAACTAAACACTACCTA
This sequence comes from Scirpophaga incertulas, assembly GCA_036419045.1. Lineage (NCBI taxonomy): Eukaryota > Metazoa > Arthropoda > Insecta > Lepidoptera > Crambidae > Scirpophaga > Scirpophaga incertulas. The sequence continues at coordinate 10,236,901 of CM071638.1, read as the reverse complement.
CTGCCTTTGGTCGGGCGGAAGGCCTGGGACCCTATCAGCTTGAACTAACTTTCCCTCCCTCCAGAACGGGGGCGGTGCATAGCGCAGCCTCAGGAGAGTGCGTGCGCTCTGATGTGAGTTCGGTTACCAGAGTGGTCCGAAAAGTATGACATGTGCGCTTATGCACTGAATCAGCAAGTTAAACTATCTACAAAACCGAGAAGGGGGAGCCCCTCAATTGCCCAAAATCATCCCTACCAAAAAAATGCTATTTTTAAGACCCCCCTAGCGAGGCTATACCGTACAGAAAGCACCTGTCGAACCCTTTTTTGCCCTTTATTTGTCCCTTTATTCATACAATAAATGCTTATTTAATATATGTTCTCTTATTTCCATCCCTTTCATATATAGGTAATCTGTAGGACCTCATTTTTCCCTCTATTTTGCTGTTTACTATATCTATTATAGCTCTCGAGATATACTCGATAATACGTCTTCCAGGGTGAATTTTCATCCCTGTTTTCGGCTTAATTTACCCCCACAAATTACCTATAGGTTTTAAGTCCTCACTCTCTAGGGCATATGTTCGGAGAGTATATCAAGTACTATACCTTAACCAGTGGCCACTGAGAATGCTCGGCAACATACATATATAGGCACTTTTATATGTGTGTGATAGGACATTTATCCGACATTTTCATACATTTTGCAATTTCACAGTGGCTACCTGTTTATAATTTTATAATTTACTAGCTGGCCCAACAGACGTTGTCCTGTCAAATGTCTCAAATGTCAAATGTCTCAAATGTCACGTTGTCTCACGTTGTCTCAAATGTTTTTAAATAAATAATTTAGCTGAAAAACAATATCTATATGACCGTATTGTGAATCTAAACCATCCTCAAGCCCCCTGGAATACACACAAAAAATTTCATCAAAATTGGTCCAGTCGTTTAGGAGGAGTTCAGTCACATACACACGCACACAAGAAATATATATATTAAGATTATGCCCTAGTTAACCATTATATTGTTCATTTAATACATTAACATATAGTATGCCCTAATTCAACAATAGTTTTCATATATCGAACATATTTTCCCTAATAAACTCATATATTCTAACGCTTACACTACTATCTCTGTCTAAGGGTTTTTAATCAATATATATATCAATCTTACATACTATATGTTATCTTATTGCTATGGGAACCTATTCATATATAATCATAATCATATATAGTTTATTCATTTCCTAAGCTAAAACTTATCTTTATTTCTTAACTATGCTTAGTGCTATTCTTAATATTATTCCGGCGTTTTATTACTATCTTATTTATAATCTTATACATTTTATTTCCTAACTATTCTATCCCGAACACAACTTTAATTATAGACTTAGCGTAAAACCCTGCAGAAGATTAGGTTGATTTGTCTTTAGGTTGAGAAATTTAAATTAAAGTATTTTAGTAATTTTATATAAATTACAACACTGTAACAAAATGAAGTGTATAAATATGTCAAAAGTTCATTATTAATCAGAGTTTCCGATTTTTTAGTAAGTGTACTTTTTCATTAGTCTAATATTCAGTACAGTTTTATCTAGTCCAATTTATGTCTGTAGTCCAGAAAGATATTGTTGGCGTCCGTTACGTCTCTTTCGTTAATATGACTTCGAGATTGAATTTTTTTCCTTTTAAATATAAAAAATTCAATTTCACCTTCATCACATTGTGTTTTCGATTTTATTGATTTCACGGGTAACTTTGAGGTGTATTAACCGATATTAGATGGGTAATTTGAATAGCGTTATATTTTTATAACATTTTTCCTTGCTATTTTTATTATATATGGTTAGTAATTAAACTAAGAGTGATCGTTTCTTATGTGATATGAAGAAGATAATAATTATTCCATTCTGGTCATAAAATATGGGGAGTTCTTGTACCGAGAGTTACTGTGTTACGTGCATTAGAAGTATATATTATTTATATAAACTTAAACCAATAAGTGTCTCAATCCATGTCAAGTAAAATTGCTAGAATTAAAACTATATTAAGCTAGTTAAAAATCTAAAATCTAGATAATCACTATTTTAGTAAAATTTTCAAGACATCCGAACCGAAATTGCTTTCGTAATAAAAAAAATAACACTTTCAACACATTTTGAAACCAACAATTACAGAAGCAAGAAACAAAATTATCAGCATAAAACACAAAGGCTCTTATTGGGCCTGTCATTTTAATATAGAATCCAAATGATTGAGAGACAGACCGAAAACTCTTATGTTCATTTGAACTTCGTTATTATGCTAATAACAGCTGCTTTTTTCTCAGGTTACGGAAAATCGCGCCTGAACAACCTTAGAATAAATTCGTGACAAGAATATCGTATTACGATTAATGTAGAATACGAACAATTCTAATGGTGAAATCTTTAGAAAACATTTTTTTTTTATCTAGTAACATTTTAATTTTTCTATTTCTGCAATAATATCTATTTTATAAGAATAAAGAAATTGAAATTTTAGGCTAATCAGTATTTATAAGTAAAATTTTGGTAACGATTTAGTGTTTCCTGAAATTCTAAAATTCTTCAACACACTGCACAGCGCTATAATGAGCATATGAAAGTTCTAGACCAGGCTAGATGTAAGAGTTTACAAATTAGGATACGCCAATTTCTTAACATTTAGGATACATTATTAATAGAAGACTTAATTTAATGCATATGAAAGGGAAAATTATGTACCTTACTGTATTATGATTTCTTCACTTGTAATGTGAGGTTGAGTGACCGATGACAATCATACATAACGTACCATAATATTCGCGAATTTTTTTAATGACAATCAAGGTTCACATTGAAGGTAGTGGAATAATCCGCAGAGTGTGGCACTTAGTTTAGACAGTCGTCCATCCATGCTAGCCGCAGGCACTAGCGCAGACGTTCTGCTGCGAGAACTGGAAGTTAACTGAGCATTTACATTGGTGTAGTACATATTAAGTGTAACCAGTGCCGTGCACATATCCAAATTATTGTGCTGGACCAGGTGGTGACTGCTACTGGCTGGGTGCTGTACAAGGTTGGTGGTGACGTTTATTTATTATCCCAACTATCCCAACTAATATTATAAATGCGAAAGTGTGTTTGTTTGTTTATTTGTTTGTTTGTTTGTTACCTCTTCACGCTTAAACTACTGGACCGATTTCAAAAATTCTTTCACCTTTGGAAAGCTACATTCTCCCCGAGTAACATAGGCTACTTTTTATCCCGGAAAAATCGACAGATCCCACGGGATGCGCAATAAAGGCTTCGCTCAAAAACTACTGCACAGATTTTTATGCGGTTTTCATCAATAGATAGAGTGATTCTTGAGGAGTTTTGCGGCATTTTTTATCTCGGAAAAACGGATAGTCCCACGGGAAGCGCGATAAAATCTTCGCACCATAAACCGACTTCCGCGTATATGTAGCCGTGGGCAAAAGCTATGACCCTTAACCCTCTATACACCCAATCCCGAAATCCACGCGGGCGAAGCCGCGGGCAGAAAGCTAGTATTATATATATTCTCCTTGAGAAGCAGGAATCGGTCATCATTAAACACTACGCATCGCCACTTAAATTAAAATCTTATTTATCAAAACTCGTAATATCTATATAAACCTTAGCGTCTTTGCCGAATATCGTACATATTCCTTTTATTTCCTTCGAGTCGGATAATTATCTCTATAAAAGATATATTATTACTCACACGACGATACCCTACAGATGGCGTTACGTTAAACCAGTGCTCTGTTTTAAATAAATATTTAGAATTGAAAAAAATGATTTTTTACAGTGGTGAAGTGATATTTCTTTTCTTTAAGACATAACCAAACTGTGCAAACGTTATCTCGATTTGTCTTTAATTATTTGACACTAACATTCAAGAAGATTAATCAACACAGCTGTTACGGTATTTCTTTACAAATCCTCACTAAATCTGCAAGTATAACAGTATCACTAAGTTTTATTAAGTTACACTTCCTTAAGTTAATGCATATTGACTAGCAAAAGACGACGAAAAGACGAAAACTGTTGTGCAATTCAAATACCATCGAAAATTGTTTCTAATTTTTTCGTTATTTTTTTTCAACCTTCAAAATACGATTATTGAGATTATAATCAGTTTCGTTCCTCGACAATAGAGGACGCGATCAGTATTGAAGATGAATATTATTTCGCGTAAAAACTAGCCCCATCTATTGACAACATATTGTAACCGGTTTGCTGGTACCTAATTTGCTTGATACAGAGATCTAAAAAGTCATTTTTATCATATACGACTAGCGACATTTACGGATATGAGAATTTGTAAGTTTAAAGAACGCAAGACAGATACATAAACTAAAATGATTACTCGACGACAGAGGACGATGTGTCCCAAATGTCATATTAAAATTACAGGTAAACCATACCTTTGCTGTAAAACTTGCAATGAGTTATTTCACTTATCATGCACAAAAATATCGGAGAAAAGATATAACTCGTTTTACGCTGCGAATCCTGAAATAAAAAAGAAATGGCAGTGTTCAACATGTTTAAATAGTTCAAAAACCTTGTGTACCTCATCTCCTACCAGTTCAGGAACTAAACAGCCAACTAAAAATTCATGCATTAAAAATGTACAAAAAAAGGGGGAAAAAATTGTAAATATATCAACTGAGAACTCCTTTTAGTCACTGAGCTCAGATGACGAAGAAGATTCAACAGACTGTCTAAATAGAAGTTATCTAATTCTAGGAAATAGTCCAAATGAAACATTGTCTGAGTTAAAAAAATCATTGCTTATTCTCCTAATGAAATTAGATGTTGCAGATAACGAAATTAGTAACTTATTACACAGCTTAAGAAGCAATTGGTTGATTGTCAGAACAAAATTGATAATTTAACTAGAATATGTAGATCACTTTCCAAAAAAAACAACAAATAAAAGAGATAGTAAGATTATTTCAACAACCCCGAATCAAAGCTTTTCATATCTAAATATACAACAGCAGTCTACATCTAAAGACATATCAACCTACAGTTGTACTATTAACACACAAATTTCTTATTATAAGCAGGTTTCAACTAATAAATCGCTAACTAAAACAAGAAGAACAGATCAAAAAATATATATATTAGGTGATGAACAATTGAGGGGAGTATCACAAAAATTTAATTATTCAAGGAATACAGGGGGATCATTACAAATTTCGGGTATTGTGAAGCCAAATGCATCATCTGGTCAGATTTTTACTGATATTAATAGACAATCAAACATAGTGAGTAGTGAGGACATACATACTTATTTAATCAGCTGGTTGTCATGACATATTTGTAGCACATTATATAACTTTACCTATATTTACCTATATACAGTAATTAGTAAGATAACACTACTTAATTTTAAATACTTGTTTGCCTTTATATAACTAGTTAGCCAGTATTTATTATTTTTTAAATATTTTTAATGCACAGCCACTACCTTACGACGATGCTACACAATTTGGTTTTTCACAAAGATGTAAACAACACAAAGTATACCACCTTCTATCTTTTTCTTCTTATCAAAGTGCGAGCGATTTGAGTTCAGACTGTTTTCTAGCTGCATTTGACAGATTTGTGGCTCGATGTGGTTTGTGCTGTACTGTGTTTCTATACACTATGGCACAAATTTTGTTACCGCATCAAAAAATTTGAAGGTAGTTCCAGAATTTTTAAGTAATAGTCGATGTCGAGACGAAATTTTCAAAGGTTGTGTTTCTATACACTATGGCACAAATTTTGTTACCGCATCAAAAAATTTGAAGGTAGTTCCAGAATTTTTAAGTAATAGTCGATGTCGAGACGAAATTTTCAAAGGTTTGAAATCTCGTCAAATTAATCTTTAGCAGTTTAATGCCTCAAGTGCTCCTTCTATGGATGATCTTTGGGAGGCAGGCATTATTTCAGCAAAGCATAACTTATATCGAACTGTAGAAAAAGAATTATTCCCTTTTAAAGAACTGAGAACCGTATTTTATAAAATTGAAGCAATAATGAATTCGCGGCCACTTTGTCCACTGTCAAACGACCCTTGTTTTTTTTTTTGCCAGGGGAAAATGCTCCTTATGCACCTTGTCACCGCGCTGGCTAGGCGCGGCCGTGAGTGGGGCTCTCCGATAGAGTACCGGCCTACCCACTAAAAACCCCCCAGTGTCCTTCCAGCCCATACCGGGGCGTGTGGCGGGGTGCGCTTTCGCGATTCTACCGCCACACGCCCTCTAGCTAGCTCGACCTTTGTCGGTCGAGCCTTCGCCAAGGGAGGATTGTCCCAGACACTAGGACAATCCCCAGGTAGAGAGACACCTCACTGCGTGCGCGGTAAGCCAGCCGCGCTCGCTGCCATCACGGCAGGGTCATTAGGCGAGGGCTTGCTCGCCTTTACCTGCACTGTCAAACGACCCTAGTGAATTTGACGTGTTAACTGTAGGACACCTTTTAGTCGGTTAGTCGGTTAGATTTAGTCGGTTAGGACACCTTACTGTACCTGAATACGATATGCATGACGTACCTTTGAATAGATTGTCTCGCTGGTAATCTATTGAAAAGATTTCACAATCCTTTTCGCAACGTTGATCATATGCTTGTTGCATACTCTCCAACAGAGAGAGAAGTGGTTTACATCTCCCAATGTCATGGTTGGAGATTTAGTTTTAATAAGATCTAATTTGACACGGTCCCTACAATGGCCGCCTGGCAAAATAAAATGCGTTCATCCAGGTGTTGATGGCGATGCCATCAACACCTGGTGTTACTGTGCCCATTTAAAATGGTATCTTCAAAAGACCAATATTTAAAATATGTCCTTTACCGTATGCTAATTAATATTCCTCGTATAGAAAAGTAGTAAGCCCTTTAGTTTTTTAACTGTATTGCATAAAAATAAGTAAACATATTTGTATATTTTGTTCCCGATACATGTTGTTTAATGTTAGTATTTATTCTTGTTAGGTTAGTAATATCTTATAATTTAGTAATATTTATTCAATATTGATATAGTTTAGGTGTAAGTGTAACTATTCCCTGAATACTTTTCTTTTTTCCCCTGAGGAAAATGCATACCCCGGCTGTGGCGGGCCGGCGGTTATGTGGGGCTCTCCTCCCCAGAAGGGGAGGCCTACCCACTAAAAACCTCAGGGATGGCCTTCCTCAGGCATGTAGGGAGCCCCCGGGAACATCAAGCCACTTCCAGGAACCCCCAGCCTTCGCTCCCCCGCCGATACAGGGGAGCCCTCCTCGGGGTAGGCTCGCTACCTCCCCCGGTCTCCTCCACCGACGACGCCCCCGGCCACGGAAGGGGCGTGGTCCATCCCGGGTCGCCGTAGCGGTCGCGACTCCCTTGCGCCCGCCGGCGACCCGCGGCGGCGCCACAGCTGTGCTACCGAGCCCGGCGCCGCCTTCTTCGAGCGGGATCGGCCATCTCCCGACCCCGCTCGGCAGGCCTCCTTCTGGAGCATCACTGCTTCACAGAAGGAGCCACAGCCCTCCAACCTCCCCTCGTCCGCCAGCATTGCCGCAATCAATGCCGGCGGAGACAGATCTCGCCCGATCTCTGCGACCAAGACTGGCGCTCGGAGGCCCACGCGGGACACTCCGCCAGCGTGTGCTGGGCCGAGTCGAGGTCGGATGCGCAGTGGTGGCAATGTGTCGATCCCTCCCGTCCTATTCGACACAGATACTCACCGAAGCAGCCGTGCCCGGTGAGTATCTGAGTCAATCGGTAGGTGACCTCCTCCGGTACGGCACCGACGGCCCGCTGGCGCGCGCAGATCCGTAATTCGAGCTGCGCACGCCAGGCCGCCACATCCGTCGGTGCCACTCCCGCTTAGGCACTTCGTGCGTTATCCGCTGCAGGCTCCGTAGCAAGCTCTGCAGCGGGGGGACCTGCGCAGTCTTGCGACCACACGGGAGCCCCATACATGGCCACGGATCGCACGACGCCCTCGTACAGGCGGCGAACTCCATCCCTCGGTCCCCCGAGATTGGGCAGCAGGCGATGCAATGCGCCCGCCACCCTTTTGGCTCGGGGACCAACCGCAACGAAATGTGCCCCTCGAAGCTCCAGCGGCGGTCCAGAGTGAGGCCCAGGTACTTGATGTACGGCCCCACCGGGACGCACCGCGTCACCCACCCGGATCCGGCAGGTGGGTGGTTCCGGCGCCTCGGAAGGCCGTGGAACATTAGCGCCTCGTTTTTGTGAGGCGCTATTTCTAAACCCAGCCGCGGATCGCCCGAGCGACACATGCCACCCCAAGCTCGGCAAGCCTGGCACCGGCCCGAAGTCGGCCCCCAGTTCGTCCACGACGAGAGTGTCGTCAGCGGTAGCAAGACGACACTCACGCCGGCGAGGAAGCTGGTGGCGAAAGGAATCCGCGTCGTATGCGAAGGTTCCATAGCAGGGGTCCCAACACCGCCTGCGTGGTTTTGCCGTCCCATACCAGGCGCGTCCCAGGTGGTGATAGGGGAACGCCCCCCAGATGGGTTTCGGCCCTGTACATCATTGTCCCCAGGTGTGGATAGGGGAACGCCCCCCCCCAATATGGGGGGTACCGGCTTCGGCCGGCGCGGGCCAAAAACGGCGGGGAAGGGGCGAAGTCCCCCCTCTTTTATAAGAGGGGGTGGAGCTCTCGCTCTTTGGACCCTTTATCGGTCGTGGGATGGCCGGGTGCTACCCGGCGGGCTGCTTCCATGCGGCCAGCCGCTTCAGGCGGAGGGGCTGAGGTCCCCCCTCTTTGCTGAGAGGGGGTCGGAGACCTCGCTCCTTGGACCCGCTCAGGTCGTGGGATGGCCGAGTCCTACTCGGCGGCGCCGTTCTCGCCGGCAGCGTGAAAGGTGGCGCGTTCGCGCCTCGGTGCTCTCGCACAGTTTGGGGGGCCCCTCTCGGGGGGCAGTGGCCACCTTCGGGTGGCGCGGGACGGCGGACCTTCAAGGTCCGCGGCGCGGCGGGGTCGGCGGCCACGGGTGTGGCTGCCGATTAGGTCTTCGGACCCCCGTCGGGCAACCTGTGCGCTCCGGTCGGTGTCGTGGATCATGTCTCGCGGCCGATCGGAGTGTGTAGGGGCCCTGCCTTAACCGGCCGGGCCAAGTGGAGAAAACCACGTTAAAAAACCGCAATTCCCTGCTGTTGGGGACCGCGGCAGCAGGGGGCCTTCGGGTGGTGGGCGGCGTACAGTCCACCAGCTAGCGCCAACCTGGGGTACCTCCCGACCCCCAGTGTATATAGGGTTACCCGGGTGCAGGGGGCACCGCCCGGGTGGACTTTCTCATCCCCCATTCTCGTGGGATTCAATATGAATGACCTTACTAAAAAAAAAAACAAAAAACTGAGGCGAAGGAGTTATGTGCAGGTGGGGTACCTGCGTGGAGGAGGTGGCGGAAGTTCCGGTGGCGGCCTCGGCCGTAGCCGATGATCCCGCAATGAGACAGCGTGTCCGGTCTCTGCACCGGATGGTGGATGAAAAGGAGAGTGCGAGGTCGCGATCCCCTTCACGGGGGTCCACCTCAGGGATTGGGGAAATTGGCCGCGACGGGGACATCGTCCTGTCGTTCTTACGACCGGACACACCGCGGCCAAGGGTGTCCAAAATCCCCAGAACATCGGTGGCGGTGGTTGCGGGCGACGACGACAGTGATAGCTGTATGTCGGTCGCGACCACCGACAGTGAGACGAGGCGGGTAGCGCGTAAGCGCAAGTCGCTGCGTCCCCTAAATGGCAGAGGGAAGAAGGGGCGGGCGGATGGGGGCGAGAACGTCCCCTCCAAAGAGGCAGCCGTGGAGGGGAGGCCTACGTCACGTCGGACATCGGAGCGGGCATGTTGGCATGCCTCTCCGATGTCGAAAAGACCGTGGAACGGGCGAGGACCACGAAGGCGGAGGTGGTGGGCGCAATGAAAACCGCGCTCACTACCCTTAAGGACGGGACGGTCAAGCTGTGCGAGCGGGCGGAGAGGAGGGACCGGGAGAACTCCCAGATCACCTCCACCATCGATCAGCTCTCAGCCCGTCTCCTAGTGCTGGCCGAGGAGGTGGCCTCCCTAAAAGGGAAAATGAGGCGCTGAAAAAGAGCCTCCAGGCGGGGCCACAGAAGCCGTCCCCGGAAGCGCGGCTCCCCCAGAGGCTGCAGCGACGCCAAGGAAAAAGAAGAAGGAAAAGGCGACAGGGGGTGGGCAGGCGCCCGCTCCCGCAACATCACAGTCGCCCCGGGAGGAACCGGCGAGGCCGGCCTGGGGTGAGCTCTCCTCCATAATGGAGAGAGAGTTCGCCCGTTTTCAGGCCGACCTTGGGCCGGTTCTTCCCTGAGATGGGAAGGCGGCCACCGCTGGCGCATGAGTGCCGCCAGGTGGAGGCGGCTCGTCCCGCGCCGCCTGCGGCGCCGGAAGGGGGCGGAAAAAGGAAAAGAAGAGGGGGGGAAGAAAAAGAAAAAGGCGGCTCCCCCTCCTCCCAGGCCCGTCACGATGGCCCCGCCGGCGGCACTTTCAGCGCCGGCGCCCGAGATCCCCGGTGACCACCTGGGCCACCGTGACGAAACGCCCAAAGAAGGCTGCCCCCAAGAGGGCCGCGGCCTCAAAAGAGGCCCCGAAAATAAAAGTGGTGGAGCCCGGTCCCCGGAGGCTACCCAAACCACCGGCCTGTGCGGCGGTGGTTGTTACGGTGCCTCCGGATTCTGGGACCACGTACGCCGCTGTTATGGGGACCGCCAAAGCAAAAATTAGCTTGGCGGCCCTAGGGATCACCGGCGGCGTACGTACCAAGAGGGCGGCGACCGGGGCCCTCTTATTAGAGGTGCCGGGCCTGGAGAGCTCCGCCAAGGCTGACGCCCTGGCGGAACGAATGAGGGAGGCCCTGGAAGGCACGGGCGCGAAGATCACGCGCCCGTGCAAGATGGCGGATGTGCGGGTGATGGACCTCGACGAGTCCATCGCCCAAGCGGATGTGGCGGCAGTCATATCCGCTGCCGGCGAGTGCTCCCCGGCCGACGTTAGGGTCGGGGAAATACGCGCCGGGCACGCGCGCATGGGGACCGCCTGGGTCAGGTGTCCGCTCGCGGCCGTCAGGAAACTGACGTCGGGGCGGCTCCTGATCGGGTGGTCCTCGGTCAGGGTGCAGGCGCTCGAAGCACGCCCTCAACAGTGCTTCGGGTGCCTCGAGAGGGGGCACGTTAGGGTAAATTGCCCTAACCGCCAGGTGGACCGGAGCACTCTGTGCTACCGGTGCGGAGAGCCGGGGCATATTGCCCGTCTCTGCACCGCGAGTGCTCCCTCCTGCCCGGTCTGCAAGGACCTGGGCAGACCGGCAGGCCACCGGGTGGGCAGCAGGAGGTGCTGCCCACCCAAAAGGAAGGGGGGGGTCGCCCAACCTCCCGCCCCGGCCCCGGGGGCGAGCGTAGCGATGGACGTCCAATCTTAACATGGACGTCCAAAGCACAGGGTGCAGGGTGCTCCAGGGTAACCTCAATCACTGCCGCGCGGCGCAGGATCTTTTGATCCAAGCGCTCGCGGAGGGTGAGGTTGCCCTGGCGGTCGTCGCAGAGCCCTACTCTGTCCCGAACCACCCAAGGTGGTTTGGGGACGACCAGGGCTTGGTCGCCATTTATTGGGCGACCGACCGACCGCACTGTACCCTGCTCGCTACGGGGCCGGGTTACGTGGCCGTGGAATGGGGGTCCACGGCCACGATAGGCTGTTACATCTCCCCGAACTGCGGCCTCGCCGCATTCGAGGCATTTCTGGACGGGGTAGCGAACTGCGTTCGCTGTTGCGCTCCCCGTCCAGTCTTCGTCCTGGGTGATTTCAACGCCCACTCGCGAGAGTGGGGCGACACCCGGGACGACGTAAGAGGGGAGACACTCCTGGAGTGGGCGGCGGGACTGGACCTCCGGCTTTTAAACCGGGGGTCGGTCAGCACCTGCGTGCGGTGGCAGGGGGAGTCGATCGTCGACCTGTCATGGGCGACTCCCTCTGCGCACCGCATGGTGTCAGGTTGGAGGGTGGCGGCGGAGGTGGTTACACTCTCCGACCACCGGCACATCGTGTTCGACGTGTCGGTGGCCCACCGCCGCCCTTCCCGCACACTCCAGGAGGACAGCCGTCCGCGACGTTGGTCCATCAAGCGGCTGGACCGGGATGCGGCCCTAGCCGCTGCCCACGTCGCGGACTGGGCGGAGGAGGCACGGATTTCGCCCGACCTCGATGTGCATGCGCGGGCCGCCTGGCTCCGGGAAACGATGACGTCGATCTGCGACGTCTCCATGCCCCGAGTCAGGCCGCCCCGGCGGCGCTCTGCGTACTGGTGGAACGAGGAGATAGCGCGGCTACGGGTCGTTGTAGTAGCCGCGCGCCGCCAGTACCTCAGAGCCCGTCGAAGACGGCAAGCCTCAGTCGACGAAGTCCTGAGCGCCAGAAGCGCGTACGGAGCCGCGGCCAAGGCGCTTGGCGTCGCCATCGCCGACGCCAAGGCGCGGTCCTGGCGCGAGCTGCTGGGGGACTGGAGAGGGACCCATGGGGGCGCCCGTACCGGATGGTACTGGGCAAGCTCCGACCGTGGGTCCCTCCGCTGACGGAGACCCTGGACCCTCTCGTCGTGGGAAGAGCGGTGGATACGCTCTTCCCGAGGGTCCGGGACAGTCCCCCCGCCACCCCGTCGCTCGGCCCTTGGTCGGACGACCTCCGGGTGACGGAGAGCGAGCTCGCCGGGGCCGTTTCGCGGCTCTCTGCGCGCAACACTGCCCCGGGACCGATGGGGTCCCGGGAAAGGTGCTAGCGCTGGCGCTCAGGGCGTTGGGGAGCACGGTGAGGCAGCTCTTCACGAGCTGTCTCCGTGAGGGCGTGTTCCCCGTCGACTGGAAGTCGGCCAGGCTGGTGCTCCTCAGGAAGGAGGGAAGGACCGGCGACGTTCCGTCTTCGTTCCGTCCGATCTGCTTGCTGAACGAGGCGGGGAAACTCTTCGAAAGGGTTATCTCCGCTCGTATCAGCGAGCACCTGTCGCGCGCGGGTCCCGACCTATCGGACTGCCAATTTGGATTCCGGCGGGGACGATCAACGCTGGACGCCGTCCAGCGTGTTCGTTCCCTGTCGGAGTCCGCAGTCCGATCGGGGGGGGTGGCGTTGGCGGTGTCGTTAGACATCGTCAACGCCTTCGGCACCCTCCCCTGGCAGGCCATTAGGGAGGCGCTCGTATACCACGAGCTGCCTCCCTACCTGCGGGCCGTGGTCGGGGACTATCTGCGCGACAGGACGATCAGCGTGATGGGACGGGACGGGATGGAAACGTCGAGGAGGGTCGAATGCGGCGTTCCGCAGGGGTCGGTGTTGGGACCCCTGCTATGGAACCTCGCATACGACGCGGTCCTTCGCACCAGCCTTCCTGACGGCGTGAGTGTCGTCTGCTACGCTGACGACACTCTCGTCGTTACGACTGGGGCCGACTTCGGGCCGGTGCTTACGCTTGCCGAGCTTGGGGTGGCATGTGTCGTGCGGGCGATCCGCCGGCTGGGTTTAGAAATAGCGCCTCACAAAACCGAGGCGCTATGGTTCCACGGCCTTCCGAGGCGCCGGGAACCACCCAGCTGCCGGATCCGGGTGGGTGACGCGGTGGTCCCGGTGGGGCCGTACATCAAGTACCTGGGCCTCACCCTGGACCGCCGCTGGAGCTTCGAGGAGCATTTCGTGCGGTTGGTCCCCCGAGCCAAAAGGGTGGCGGGCGCATTGCATCGCCTGCTGCCCAATCTCGGTGGACCGAGGGATGGAGTTCGCCGCCTGTACGAGGGCGTCGTGCGATCCGTGGCCATGTATGGGGCTCCCGTGTGGTCGCAAGACTGCGCGAGGTCCCCCCGCTGCAGAGCTCTGCTACGGAGCCTGCAGCGGATAATGGCCATACGGATCGTGCGAGGCTACCGTACAATCTCGTACGAGGCGGCGACGGTTCTGGGACGCTCCCCCCATTCGACATCCTGGCCGACATGTACGCGGCGACGTATGCGTCGCGGCGTGTCGGCCGGGGGGGCGATGGGGGGAGCGCCCTGGAACCCGCGCACGAAGTGCCTAAGCGGGAGTGGCACCGACGGATTGTGGCGGCCTGGCGTGCGCAGCTCGAATTACGGATCTGCGCGCGCCAGCGGGCCGTCGGTGCCGTACTCCCGCACCTCGAAGCTTGGCTCCACGGGAAGGAGGAGGTCACCTACCGATTGACTCAGATACTCACCGGGCACGGCTGCTTCGGTGAGTATCTGTGTCGAATAGGACGGGAGGGATCGACACATTGTCACCACTGCGCATCCGACCTCGACTCGGCCCAGCATACGCTGGCGGAGTGCCCCGCGTGGGCCTCCGAGCGCCGAGTCTTGGTCGCAGAGATCGGGCGAGATCTGTCTCCGCCAGCATTGATTGCGGCAATGCTGGCGGACGAGGGAGGTTGGAGGGCTGTGGCCTCCTTCTGTGAGCAGTGATGCTCCAGAAGGAGGCCGCCGAGCGGGGTCGGGAGATGGCCGATCCCGCTCGAAGAAGGCGGCGCCGGGCTCGGTAGCACAGCTGCGGCGCCGCCGCGGGTCGCCGGCGGGCGCGAGTAAGTCGCGACTGCTACGGCGACCCGGGATGGACCACGCCCCTTCCGTGGCCGGGGGGCGTCGTCGGTGGAGGAGACCGGGGGAGGTAGTAAGCCTCCCCCGAGGAGGGCTCCCCTGTGTCGACGGGGAGCGGAGGCTGGGGGTTCCCGGAAGAAGCTTTCTGTTCCCGGGGGCTCCCTACATGCCTGAGGAAGGCCATCCCTGAGGTTTTTAGTGGGTAGGCCTCCCCCTTCTGGGGAGGAGAGCCCCACATAACCCCGGCTCGCCACAGCCGGGGTATGCAATTTAATGCATTTTCCTCAGGGAAACAAAAAAAAAAAAAAAAAAAAAAAAAAAATAAAAAAGGGGTCGCAACATCGACCGCCCTTGGGGCAATTTAACCCCGGGGAACCCCGGGCCACGCATTCGACCCTGCCTATTCCTGAATACTTACATTTAAACTTTACACTGGAAATCATTACCAACTTTATTGAGCGTTGAACTTATAGTAATTTTCAGACTTCTTTCTGCCCAATGGTATATATTGAATTTGTATGCCTTTGTGAAATCTCAGTCAGAGAGTCCAATGTAATATCAAGGATGTATATCAAACTGATTCTTCGAACTTCTTTAACAAGAGTAGGAATTTTGTACTTTCATATTGATATGGAATATACCGACAATATTTAGTTATGCTGCTTATTCGGTAGCAAAATTCGATAACCAAATATTTAATAGGTAAAAAAGGGTTTGCATTAGCGGACTTACTTTAAATATATATATTTTTTTATATTTGACGACGTATTTTTATAGGTCACCCATATCCCATATTCGCAGTGCAGATACTGAGGTACACAAGTCTGCTCTATGTTAGGGCGATTAAGCCTTGTTCAACCACGCTAGCCCAGTGCAGATTGGTCGACTTCACGTACACTTTTAAATTTATTCATGTATAAGAATGATGTTGCTTCAAAACATTTATCAAAAAACAAAAAAATAACAGACAAACATGGCAAGATTGAGGTCTTATAAATTTCGTGATTTGGAGACCACAAAGCCAGCGACGCCCGGTTAACTTAACATATCCTTTATCTCAAAAAGTACCTATATTTTTTATGATAAAAGTACAATATATATTTTGAAATAGTAACCAATAATTATTGACAATTTCTATAGTAGTATAATTTCTTACAAGCAGATACACGAATTCAAATTTATATAAGGTAACTAGTTTAATTAGACTACAATCAGGAGACATCAAAACCATGATGGGCGGGCGGCCGTGATTCGTGTTTGCGCCACGCCGTGCAGCTGAGATGGCAGCAGTGAGCAGTGCAATCTCGGTCTCGAACGTGTGCCCAGTACGTGGACCTACTTGATTAGTGCTTGGTATAGTATAGATTGGACTTGGGCTTGGTATAGATAAATAAAGTACGGACCATACTGTCTTAATTTCCTTTATCTGCTATCAGTCCCGTTACTCGTTGTTGTTGTTGTTATTAATCCTCTATAAAAGAACCTGTAACAATTAGCATATTGCCAACATTAAAACACTCGATGATATTAGGTTAATTATATCATCCAAACGCGTGATATTATGAATTTTAAAAAAAGATCATTCTCATGCAATGACATTTTCACCACCAGATCGATCAAAATTTTGAAAAAAGAACAATAATGAAAATGTAGACTAAGTCGTAATTTCGGATTCTCGTCTTATCGTGTTATTTCCCGCCATTTTTTCACACATGATTTACATCATGATTGTATTATGAGGATTCACATCATGATTGTAGATAAAGTCCTGTATGCAACTGTTATAATTAGGTATTAAAACACTCACGTGATACTATTATCAAAATTATAAATAGTAACCCACGTTCGTATTTTAATACCCCTGATTATACAACAGTTGCATAAATAACTATTATCGTGTACCTTATGGAGTAATTAATTATAATATTAGTATAGTAGAGAGATGTCAGTATGCAATATTAGTACCAAGTTTGCGTAGTGCCAAGATCATAAAGGGTACTTAGACTTCTGGTACATATGTCTCATTTCTTCCGATACAAAAGTATATTAATATTTAAAGCTTTCATTCAGTGTTTGAGTAGGGTTTGTTAGAAGAAATAAATTAAGGGTGTTCTCAAATACAGTCAACATAATATTCATACTAAAGATTTAAGTAAAAAATTATTTCGAAAGTCATTCAAATTTACAAAAAGGGAAAAATACCACTAGTTAACTGAACAACTGTACTAGTGGGATTAGATGAAATGTAATTTAGATCGCAGATATAATAATAATAACATATTGCTTGTGCTTAGTAGCGTAAGTGCATTTTTTTTCAATTACAATTATTATAATAGATTCGTAACCACGAACCCAATCATAAAGTCTCCTTATGAATAGACTGGACTCGGAGTATGTCTAAATTGTCTAATACGCTCGGCATAGCCGGCCCATTACGTCTCACAAATAGACCATTAGGTCCCAATCCCTTTGCTATTTCAAAAGGATGGAGGGTTAATTTATGAGCTCAAAATTTAAATCTACGGCCAACTTGTTTAACAGCCTGTGGGATAACTGTGCTATTAAGCTATATTGTTAAGCTTGCGTACAATAACTTAGTTGAATTGTTTTAGGTTAGAAGTTTTCTTGTTCTGTTATCTTTGTTACTAAATTTGCACAAATCCGTACGATGCGATACACCACAATAATTATTTATTTGCCTTTGTAACATCCGAAGTGTTCATGAAATTATTGATCAACATAGGTGAACAACACAAAACTGTGTCGAAAGTAATTTTAATTTAAAGTGATATAGTATTATATAAATTTGTCCGTTATAAAAATGTGTCATTGTTATGTTCATCTCCGTATGTCAATCTAACTACCTATATGACAAATTTAATTAAAATCTACTGGATGTCAAATTTATACTAATTTACCCCAAAAGTTCAAATACATAAACCTTACCTCTGCATATTCTTAGTATACGTACATACTAACGATTAATATATTTCACAAATTTTGGCTGCCGATATAATACACAATTTGCTCAAAGACTTAACTTTAAAAACCTATATTTTTTGTAACTTATGCTATTATTATGTAATTTGCTCAAAGACTTAACTTTAAAAACCTATATTTGTTTGTAACTTTTGCTTTTTATTTTCATTTCTTTAGAATTAAATAAAAAAATTATTAAAGTTTGATGATGGCATACATATACCTTATGTAGATTTAAAAGAATTTTGTATGCCTATTTTTCAAAAATACATTGCAACTGAACAATAGAAAAATAAAAACTTCAGGGAAAACGTAGAGAAACTCGTCTAGCTGGAGTGGTGTAATATGCTAATGCCTAAGCTCGCCTGAGGAGAGACCCATGGGACGGTTTAGGAAGATGAAATATTGCGATTTTCTTAGAAGATGAGGGCCACAAAATATTTAAAATAGATCAAATTTACATATTGTTGATGAAGATTCGTGATGTTTCGTAAGTGGATCTAAATGGAGTGTTGATAACTGATTGTGTTCTGAAATTAAAAAAGAGAATACTTAAGCTACCTTTAAGAAAAAATATTGTCTATATTTCCGATCCAGATAGATCTTCTAGCAAAATGGAAAAGCTATTCTTCTTTTCAGTTCACATGAAAAGCAAGATTTAAAAAAATATCTAATAATATGTAATCTTTATCCATTTCATTAATTAAAATTTAACCACACACACACAATTTTTAAAATTTTTATTTACTATCCGAATTAGTTCAAAAAATAAGAAACTGGTTTTTCAAATAATTTATATATACAAAACGTATAGATTAGGATATAACATTTGCCAAAAAAAATAATTTACTTATCGTGAGACAGTCAAAAATAAAAAAGCTTAATTAATTATTTTTAAATTAATTATTTATAAAGTTATAATGTAAATAAATATATATCTTTTGAATTTAAGTATATTTTTTACAATTAGGGTATATAAGATTAAGACTGATGAAAGAAATATATAAGGCAAATATGTATAGGCATGTTGGTAAAGGACGACCTTGACGAATATACTTGGACCAAATAGGAGATATCCTAAAGGAAGGGAAAGTCAAGAATACCTATAACTTACTAGCGTGCATAGAATTTAATTTTAACAGGAGAAAGCTAGGGAAGTGTATTTGGATCGTAGCAAGTGGAAATATGTAGATCTAATATGCTTTACATATACATATGCTATACTATACTACACAATACAATTTTCTTTTCAAGAAAGCTTCTTTTGAATAAGTATGCTCTACCTTAGACTCATCTACGTTTACCATAATCCAAGATGAGGTCAAGTAGTTACTCAAAAATAATAAAAAAAAGTTTATGTAAATTTTGTGTATTTAAAAAAAAATCACTGACACTCTCTATAAATAACTAATTAATCAACTATAGAAGAAATATACTCTTTTAAATTTCATATCATATTCCTTTGTAATCAAAAATACAGGAAAGTAATGCCAGACATTACGTCATATAATTCTCCGTCATCCTGGTTTTCGCTTTGAATTCTGTCCTTGTTTTTTCAATAACTGTCTGTGTTTGATCAGCTTAAACAGTTTTATGCTTAAAACTCTACTTTTGCATTTCCCAATTAAAAGTTGAAGTAATTTATCAATTAATTACGAAATGCCAAAGCGGATCGTCTGAAAATCACAGAATCAATTTAGTGATGCAAACAAACCACGCGATTGCGAATTTGGAGAAACAAACCGTTCAATTAATTTGATTAGTTTTGACTGTTCTACTGAACCATGGACTGTAATGGACATAATTTGAAACATTATTATTGTTAGATAGAAAGTGATAGATTAAGAAAATTAAATAAGAGAAGAAACTAATTGATATCCAAATCGCTAAGTCTCGAGACTCTAGTTTTATTAGCTACGTAGCTTCCTTATAAGGTTTAAGGGTGCAAATAATTCTTTAAAAGTTACACCCTAATGAGAGTAAAACGGGGATCCAAAGCTTATGGCTAATGAGTAAGACACAATTTACCATAAAATATCCATTTCTGACTCCTGAATTTCTCGGTTTATACAGCTAAACCTCGTAAAACCCTTATTATAAGTATGCATAATTTTACCAGACTGAATCAAGAAAAACTTAATAGTAGTAGTAAACTTAACCTGTGGATATTGACTATATAATAAATGTTTACGAGTTTATTAAAGATGCCGCACCGACGGTGTAAGAGCTGCTATATGCCCTATATATATCAATCAATTCTTCTTCGGACTCTTGGTTTCGTTAAAACAAACTTTCACGTACATTCTTTTTTAAAATAGTTTGATCTTGTATATATATATACTTCAAATAGCACATAATAAATCGTTTTGTTCTGTGGTTTATTTTAAACAAAACACCAGTATTTCAAAACTATTTCCGCTTAAGCTTTTTGACCGTTCATTAGATTTTATAAGGGTACAGCGTCATCCGAAAGTTATATAATAAAGCCAGTGTAAATACAAGTTAAAACGGTTCCCCGGCGTCAGTTGTCCATAATTAATAATAGAGGGCAGCACGTTGAATAGCATATGTTGTTGCTCCACTCCTGCGCTCTGAATACAGACGAGCTTATTTATGTAAATTCCTGCGGCTCGAGCGGGTATGACGCGTGGTTTGACTAATCACTGACTGTCGTAAGTGATTGATGCTCGTCGGCTTTGCGCTTTGTTGGTCATCTTCAGTGAATCGGAAATTTTCTTGTCCGTTTTTAAATGATACTTAATCTATATCATTGTAACATGATCCAGGTGAATTACCGGTGTTGGCTGTTTTCGTCCATCTCAGAATGGAGAGCTCATTCCATGTAAGAAAAGGAGGCAGACTAAGAAATATTCTTTGAAAATCTAACTTTCTTAAGTTCAGACTTTAGGTACGGTAGAGAGTAGTAGCAAATTGAGCGCGCATCTTTCGATGTTTCGGCCCACATAACTAAGCTGATAAGGTTGTTCTGAAACTCTCTAGTCATCGATTCAATCAAATTGAGATTGATGAATTTGAGTATTAACTTTGCTATGTTATGTATATGACAATAGATATTCGTTAAATCTGGCGCCCACCGAGGGATACTAAGTATAAAATATGAAAGCAATAGGAAAACACGAATTATATTGAAACTATAATTATAAAATATTGAATTAATTTGAATAATATCACAATAAATTATACTTAATTTTAGCTAAGGAACAAAATATAAAAAACAATCAGTTTATATCTACAAATATAGAGCTAATGTTCCAATTTACACATGTTTACATTACAATTGCAAAAAAATATACAAAGTGCATGTAAATGTCACAAATCTATGTTCGTTCAGCACAAAAATACTGAAAACAAGTTATATACTTTATGGGCTTCTAATCGACAGGCTTGGGGTCCAATGTGTTTCTCGTGTTTCTTATGTTACCAATTGGTTTTTCGTGTAACACAATCTCCATTTATCTGATATTTCTAGAGTAAAGGAATAAAGCGATCAGTATGTAACACTTTTTTTTTTTCACTGATTTTAAGTACTATTAAAGACACTTTTTTTATTCATATTGATTAAAATCACTTTTACAATTGTATCTCGCATTGGTTATGTTTTCGTCGAATTGTTACTTTGACATTGACAGTTCTATAGTGTGGACCGCTTATCATGATCCTAACACCATTATCTATGGCGCAAATTAGGCAATCAAATCTAGCCAAGCGTCGTCTACAAAGATAGGTTCTTTATCAATAATACTGAAACATCACTCCGGAATTCATAGATTAAAAACAGTGTCGTAGATTAATAACTGCCCACAGATTATATACCGGATACTAATTAACAACAAATTATTTGCACTGCCGGTTACAAAAATATCATTTAGGATTAAACTTAAATTTAGGAAGATCAATTCTTCCTTTCCTTTTTTGTGGCGGATCGACATAGTTTCCACATCATCCTAGTTCCATTTAATAACAAACATCACATACTATACATTCTAGTCTGGGATGCACGTGGGTGAATGTCTTTGCCTCATCGGTGGTAAGCAATCTGTAATGGTATACTAATCTGGGACTTGGAGAGATCTGAAATCTGGGAATCGATCTATTGTAATAATCTCACGCATATTTCGGGATAAAAACGTATAAAAGTTACGGAAAGTGGTGTCAGGATCACAAATTCTTCAGGATCGATTTCAGGAGTATTTTACTTAACCAAATTATCCATATCTGTTGGAACATAATTAAATTGAGTTGCCACCGGCACTTAAGAAAATAAATAATAAACTAAAATATTATACATATTGAAAGCCCGATAAAAAGGTCAGTAATAGTTGCATTTATCTCTTTAATTTCAATTTGTTCCCAATAGTAATGATTTTCACAAATAATTATTGATATTTGTTTTGAGCGGGTAGACTTAGCCACCCATACAAAATCATGCTGAAATTAGTTGCTCAGCTGCTAATCTCATGTATTTGAGGTAATTGGTGTTTGTATTTAATCATAAATGTAAATTCTTGTTCTTTAAGATGTAAATGTACCATAATTTGATGAATGTTTTACTTGTCTAACCCACCATTGAACAATAGATCAGTTTGATATTTTTTCTTTGTAACCTAGTTGTCAGATTTAATTGTATGAAGAACAATAATGTATATGGGTTCCTTCTGAACCGCATAGACCACCCACATTGAGTCCATAACTATGATAATGTAGCATTTTATGATATATGACAGGGCAAAAAGGTACCGGGAGGTAGTTATACCTGAAAGGCCGGCCCTACAATTTATGTAAGAAAATATATAAATAAAAATACCATATCCTTGAAGAAAATTATAAAAAAACTTAAGAAGAATAACTGCCATATATTAAAAGAAGAGTTAAAATCGAGTGTCTGGACCCAGTCTCAAGGAAGGTATTCAGTACTAACCACCGGGGGATGGGAATCTAGCTTAAGAATACATATTTTTTTTTATAGATTTTAGAATTACCATTTAATTATAATTTTATTTCAATACCCTGATCAACCATTGTTGTTACATATCCTTCCTTGCCGAGATTGATCAAACAGCACCAGAACCAACCTGCCCTTGTATTTAATCAATAAAATTTGTTACTTTAAATAATAAAGTTATTCATAATACAGAGTACACTTATTTTAATTAGCTGTTATTTTTAATTACTGTTAAAGTTAATATATAATTAAATCAGTATAAAAATAATTAAATCAGTAATTTTGTTATTTTGTATTATTTGTGTTTTCTTTATAACTCTAGTTGGTGAGTAAGAGAATTATTAGATTACAAGTATAAAAACCTGCAAAGACATTCATAAGTGTATGTGAATTCGACAAATCCGTTCTAGGCTAACGTGTTGAAAAAGCCTAATAGCTCTAACATGGTTAGAGCACATGCCCCTCGGTGGGGACAGATGTGAGCATAGCAGCTTACTTTATTATATATACTACACTGTCTATAACACTTGTCGCATACATCCGTCATGAATTAGATATGAAAAATCAAAGCGATATTTCTCTTAAGCGTATTTTATTGGTATAATCGTGAGATGTCACGTTTGACCTACAAGACTCATCTTAATTTGTTTCATTACGTTAAAAAAGGTGTCGCAACCATAATTTAATTCGCAGAAATATGTACAGCCGTATTTTCATCAGTCCTTTGAAAATGAAAAATTGAAATAATATAATACTGTTTCCGGTTCTCTCATTTCACATCAACAATAGACTGGGAACAGGGAACAATATTACGACAAAGACTTTCAGATTTTAGTTTAGAGAGCTGCTTTCAAAGAAACGTAGTCTAGTAAGAATCCTTCAATAAATAATAAAGTTTTAAGCTTCAGTCATGAACGAATATAAAACGAGCATTCCAATTAGTAGAGGATTCTCATTAGAACGAGATTCTTGGCGCAGACTTTGACATTGAAACTACATGATCAAGATTCAGTTCATTACGTTTTAATTGTCATTATTCACAGTATCTATTGCGACAAGATTTATAGTTAATATACTACTTTTTACGTATCTATTTTTATACGACTTTAAGTATTAATAATTGTTATCTGTACTATAGAAGTGAATAACTATTTAGAAATGAATAGAATCAGTAAAAGTTGAAATTTGATTTAAAATAAATATAAGATGGTATATTTAGAATTGGAATTCTTTTTATTATTAATAATTTTCTAAACCACGAATATACAAACATATAAATAACATCATATTGCTTCTGAAATACCTGATAGTCGACGAATTATGGTGGAGACAGCGTCAGTTCGGGTAGGGAAAATATTAATTAGTCATAAAACGCACTAATCGGAAGGTTCATTGCACCCAAAGCTAGGAGCCCGAAGCAATACGCGATTTGTAAAATAATACAATTGTTTAACTTTAAAGAATATCAAACGATAACAAAAGATATTGATTGTCCCTTAAAAGTAGATTAGTCATTCATATGCGTAAATGAGGGTGATCAATAAAATGAATACAAGAAATAGTAAGTTCAATTATTGAGTTTATTAAGGCAATACGAAATATATTAGGAGTTAAATTACTATTTATATTACCTAAATATAATTCATGATGCAATTCAGGCTTAATGCAATGGAATATTAACTATTTTTACAAATAGTTATTGGTTGGATTACAGTAATGTAACTCACGTTGCTTTTAATATCACGTTGATTGTGAAAGATATTGGTTTATATTTGAATATTATTTTGATATTATTGAAAAAAACGTGTCCAACAATCACATAACGCGGTTCAATCATTTTCAAGTTTTATGTGTGGTAACTATCATACCTTATCGTTGTGCATAGTCCATAGCACGTCACACTATCTGTTTGTACCACAATTATTTAGGCACACACAACAGCTTTAATTATTTAGGTAATAGAGGCACTCTCAACATGTATTGTCCGATTTGCAGTCACAAGTATATATGTATATATATTTGTTTAGTGAATGCCACTCAGGTAGATGTGCTGCTCATAAATAATGCAGTTTCTTGCCGTCGGCGCCTTTGCCGAGGTCCACCCAACATGAAATGGGTGAATTCTTTATACATCTATGGCTGATTTGCGAGCTCAATTTTGAAATGAAAACTCATTTTGATACGCGGTAAATATACTAGTACCTACAATTCATACAGTATTGCATAATGTTAAGTATATACTCGTACACACAATGCTCTATATAACGAAAGTCATCTGGTGGAGATCGCTTCGATAACAGCAACGATAAACGTAACAGCATTTTCCCACACCAGTTTTTATTAGTATTCTTAAGTAAGATTCTGTAAATTGTAATTTGAGTGTAATGTAGTTTTTTTTTAATGTAAAAAGAGGCAAACTAGCAAGACGGTTCACCTGATGGTAAGTGATTCACCGCCGCCCACATCACCAGCGACGCCAGTGCGTTGCCCACCCTTCAGGTAAGAATATGCTCTTTTCTTGAATAACCAGGCAACGAGTTCCAGATATTTACTGTGCGTGGCAGAAAACTGTTTTTAAAACGCATTGTAGTGGAACGCCTACCATCCAGTTGGTGCGGATGATAGTTCCGGCGAGACGATCGGTTACGAAAATCAGCGGTGATAGATCCCTACGCAGTGCCAAAGGATCTAGCCGATCGGCAAGTTCAGGATCGTCGACAATCCGAGATGTCCTACGTTGGATTCGGTCAAATGGAGATAGCTGATAACCCGGAGCCCCGGGCCAAAGGTGGCGACAATACTCCATGTGAGGCCGCACCTGTGCCTTATACAGTTTAAGGCGGTGAGCCAGTTTGAAGTACTGTTTGGCCCTGTTGAGTACTCCGAGTTTTTTGGAGGCCATTTTAGCCTTGCTCTCGAAATGACCGCCAAACTAGACAATACTTGAAATATCGACGCCCAGAATGCCAATGTTTGCCTTGGCACAAAGGTGAGTGTTTCCGAAGAGCGGTAAATGCGCAAACTTGAGTCTTAAAAGGGTTAAACTGGGCTAGGTTTAGTCCCCGCCAATCGGAAATCTTCACAAGGGATGATTCGATTTCAGACACAAGTTTGTTCCGACACTCGTCGACGTGATTCCGAGAGATATTGCTGCGGCCAAAATACAGTGCATCCACGGTACTGTCATCCGCATAGCAATGAATGCCACTGGTATGCAACAAATCATTGATATGCAGAATGAACAATGTCGGGGATAACACGCAGCCTTGGGGAACACCAGCATTTACGGTCCGGGGGTTCGAGCGTGAGCCGTCTACGACGACTTTAACTCTCCACCCCGCAAGGAAACTGCCGATCCACCTACAAAGTCTCTCAGGAAGCCCATAGGAAGGAAACTTCGATAGCAATGCTTTATGCCAAACCTGATCGAAGGCTTTCGCTATGTCCAAACTAACGCCCAGTGCCTCACCCTTAATCTCAACCGCCTGTGCCTAACGGTGAGTTAGTAAAGCCAGAAGATCACCAGCTGATCGGCTTTTGCGAAAGCCATATTGGCGGTCGCTGATTAGCTGGTGCTCTTCCAGGTATCCCATGAGCTGGCGGTTGATTATGGATTCCATAATTTTGGAGAGTAAGGAGGTGATAGCGATAGGCCTATTGTTGGACGGATCTGAGCGGTCGCCTTTTTTAGGAATCGGGTGTACTAGAGCCGTCTTCCATGAATGTGGGACAACGCCGAGGACATAAGAGTGTCTGAATAAGCGCGTTAAAATTGGTGCCAGCTCTGGAGCACACTCCTTGCCCACTCGACTTGTTGACATCCAGAGAGAAAAGTGCTTTCTGCACAGCACAATGTGTGAAGTGAACGTCCGCCATTGTGGTTTCACACCTCGGGATGTTAGGAGGAGTGTTACCCCTGTCGTCAAGAGTCGAGTTTTCCGCAAAGATAGAGCCAAGAAGATCGGCTTTCTCCCTTGCGATATAGGCCAACGAACCGTCCTCCTCGCGCAAAGGTGGAAGCGTCGATCGACAGAAATTACCCTGTACAGCCTTGGCAAGAGACCAGAACGCACGAGAGCCAGATGGCAGGCGTGCCAGTCTCTCGCCAATTCTCCCAACGTAATTCGATTTCGCCAATGCAATTTGCCTCTTAAAGAACCTGGAAGCAGAGTTGTATTTCTTCTTGAGTGAGTCAGAGTTTACATCCTTAGCGGCCTTTGCCCTAGCCCAAGCTTGGTAGCATTCCCGCTTGCGACGATGTGCGTCACGGCAGGACCCGCAAACCAGGGCCGAGACCTGCCACCGACGGGCACCGCTGAGCATGGAACAAACAATTTCATGCCCTGCAGTATGACATCGGCAACCGAACCGAACCGATCGTTTACACAAGTTGTCAGTCTCCGTGATGAGTGACAGCTCTTGAGTGAACCGCGAGAGGCAGTGGATTTAACCTCAATTGCAGCTAGTTCAGCGCGTAATTCGTCTTTCTCTACTTGTTTTTCTAAGGCAGCAAGTTCACATTCACGCTGTTCACGCTGTGCAGCAAGTTCACGTTCGCGCACGAGCTGGCGACGGCGAACGCGCGCCTCAGCAGCTAATTTGCGGGCTTCTCTAGTTGCAGCCGAAGTTGATTACTGCCGCGGTCATGATTCCCCTCGCTCGTGCCCGTGGGGCGCACCCCGGAAGTGGAAGGTTGTGCCATTAAAGCCTGTTTTGTTTGGCTCCTCGTAAGTGGCATCCAAAAAATCGAAATCAAAAATTTTGAATTTTATTGTAAACACAACGTTTCGTGGAGGACCAAAAATATTAGCGATGCTGTGGAGGGAGATCAGTGGTAATAATAAAATACGGATTAAACTTGTAAAATATGCTACTTATTCAAGCAAAGCAAAAAGAAGACAGATATGACAATGACATATATAAATATAAAAAAAGGAAACAAAAATGTGTACAAAGCAGCAAAGAGTTCGGTTTGCCACAACGGCCATAATCAGTTGTAGTCTACCCTATTTTTCTCAAAAGTACGATAATTATGTAAATTTATTATTATTGAAATATTCTAATTTTAATTGTTTGCAAAGGAATCAATTAAAATAAGATATATCTGCTTATAGTTATTTTTAGGTCTTAACAAAATTCTATTAAAATAAATTCAATAAAAAGAAAAACTTACGATCAGGTAGAAAGTTTCTCTACGGAAAGTAAATTGGCGCGTTCCTGTGTCTGAAGATGAAAGCGTTCACATAGTCACCGAGGGACTGGGGGCTACCATGGCAAAACACATTATTATTATTAGTTTCTTACATGATGAATACGCAACTGGTCAAGTGATCGAAATGAGTTAACCATGTGACACAAATCCAATCTCGACAAAGTAATCCATTGAATATAACTATCATATCAACTACCTTAAAGGCATGTTTTATTATGGAATTGGTATTAATTAATGGAATACATGTTATTTTTTTTTACCACAATTTTCCAGTTAACATCTAATACGAGTAAATTTATTAATGTAATTCTTTTCTACAAATTAATTACTTTCTGACAAGTTTGAATAAAAGTATAAAGCAAAAAATTTTACGTTACATCACAATTTGGACGGAAAGCAGAACAACAAAACTTAAATGAGTTTGTCTCAAATCAGTTGTAGTCTGTCGGCACGCGAATGTTTGCTAGAAACAAATAAATATTTCGTTTGTGACCGTAATATTACTATCACGAAATTGT
Source organism: Scirpophaga incertulas (assembly GCA_036419045.1). Classification (NCBI taxonomy): domain Eukaryota; kingdom Metazoa; phylum Arthropoda; class Insecta; order Lepidoptera; family Crambidae; genus Scirpophaga; species Scirpophaga incertulas. The sequence goes on along the minus strand of CM071638.1, from coordinate 10,208,606 downwards.
ATTTTCCGTTCAATGTATTTTTAATAAGCGCGCATGAAATTATATTTCAATTAAACTCGGCATGTTTTCCGTGAACCAATTATGTAAGAACCAGCTTCCTAAACTTACAAGGCTACACGGCGTTAGGACAAAAGCTTACAAGAATTCGCTTGTATTAAAGTTGTTAAGACAAAGTTTTATTATGTCTGTTGATCTCTTGAATAGATTGTGTAATTTTTGAAGATCGTAATAATTAGGCGGGAGTACTTTTTAATATATTTCCAAAATTAATGTTGAAGTACTGCCAATGCAGTATATATAGCTATATATTAAGTAAATATAGCATCAGTAGATACATACATGAAAGGCACATTTTTATTTGTATAAGTAGAAAGTATGTCTACCCAGTTATTTGTCTTGACATTAAAATGAAACATTATCATAATATCACTATGTTCAGAGTTGACAGCGAGTCCGGATATTTATGTTGTTTCATCGCAGCCCCTCCCACTTTACCGGTAAAGACCTATTCATTTTCTGATGTCACTGCACTTATTAAAATAAAAACGGAGACTAAAAAGATCATATATAGCCTTGAGTACAAAAAATGCATATATTTTGATAGAAATTATGTACTTGCATTTCAACACTAAATTATACAGCTTAGACACAAGTTTAGGTATAGTGTCCTGTTTGTTTGAATATCCCTTATGTCATTTGCCATAAAACGCCAGTCACATTACAGTGCTCCAGTTTAAAGAGAAAGATAGACAGTGAAATGTCAAGGTTCCGTAATTTTTAGAAATGAACATAGAGCTGCAAGTCGGACAATATTATGATGACCTTGAGACTGTCTCTATAGGGTTGGGGTTGTTGTAAGCGACAGTAACCACCTACCATCAGAGGACAGTATGTTTGTTTGTTTATATATATATATATTATATATATATATATTTATATTATATATTTAAATAATATTAAAAATACAAAGAAATGCAATCTTATTTTTAAGATGTTTGCTATCTATATCACCAAAAATCTCAAAAATAAATCATGCGTGCGTCCGAAATTTTACAAAGAACCTTACGCTATGCAAGACGCTAATATTGAAAGATCCATAATTTTTAATGCATCTAAGTTGAGCTGATGTAAGAAATTTATGTATTTATCCACGATGAAATCAATTACATCTTCAGTAAATCAATTGACTCAATACCCTCTAGTATTATACTTTAAATCAAACTACTAACCGCTTATAAGAAAACTTGTTAAGCGAAAGCCGCAAAAGCTATCTAAAGTCAATATCGGAACGAATAAAGGCAGGCATTCTCCGTATTCAAAGCCACGTTATAATTACAATGTGCTTAGTTCAGATATTCCGTTTTCAGTTCCTGATAGTCCATTAGTCTGGGAACACCCTGCACATCCTTTAATACCATCTCTATAACTCCGCTAATTCATATAGGCACGTAAAAGGGAAATTAACCCACTGTTCTTAATTACATTTTCGCATGCTTTACTTTCGCTTAAAAGGGTAGCTTTGTACACAGTTTGCCCGTTCTACTTCATTCGAATAACTGAAAGTTTGTATTTCAACTTTTTATTATGATTAAATTTTGATACACGGTAGGCGTGAAGTCACGTTTCGCTATTCTTGTCATTTCCGTTCCTTTATAAAACGACATTTGCATTTGATTGGTTTGTTTTAAACTTTACATATGTTTTGAATAAATGTTATTTCGCTTATAATTTGAAACAGAAACATAATTAATATTTAAAGCTACATCGTTATTTATAGTTTGATTATTATAATCAAACCAATTTTTTGCATACAATCTTTACCTGTTTAATTAATCACATTCACAGCTCAACCTCAAGAAAATTGTATTTTTGCATTATTTGTCTCTTGATACCTTTGTAAATTTTTTGAATAATTCCAAAAAGGCTAAAGGTGTATATATATATATACCAGTTCAACGATATATTTTAATACTTTTGTTTGAATTGTGGTAAATCCAATTCTAATCCAATTGCTTACTTAGCCGATTTCGAATTGATTTTGACGATTTTTTTTAATTGGTACGTCATATATCAGTGGTTGTGTAATTATAAATTCGATTGAAATTGATATAGCGTTCTTTTATATAACAATATTTTTTTTTATTAATAGTAAAAACCGAATTCAATATTACACCTATAGAAATTTAAATTAAAAAATAATATATATTTTTTAAATAGTTCAAAGCAGGCACTAGCCTTAAAGAGCAATCAACATAAAACTATTTAGATTAAGTTTAAATTTAAATATATAGTTATAATTTTTAAGGTAGTTAATTATTAAATATTTTACGTAATTTTCATTAGTATCTAATAGATCTAACATTTAGTAATGAACATTATTTATTAGTGTACGAAAATGTAGAACGTGATCTCATATCATCATCATTTTATTGATGTATATATATTGACAAACAGATTTCTCAAATTATTTATAACAAATGGTTGAAGACGCTGATAGTACCTTTGTGTGGCTATATGATCCTATTTGATTCACAACAAATCTGTTACCTATAATTCGTGAACTTGAGACATAAGATGTACAACCATCGTACTTACTAATTTCACTGCCTATCTTGTCTTTCAAACCAAAACACAGGCAAACCCTGCTGTTGTAGAATATTAGAAGATAACAAGGAACGATCTAAGCAGACACCTCTGTCATCTTATAAAAATTGTTTTATTATTTCAAAATGATCTAGAGTCGCTTACGAAAAGCACATACATACTGACACATACAACATACTGTTCGTATATGACACAAAATAAATGTATATAATATATTTAAGTATAGTTATATCATTTTTTATAAATTCACATACATCAAAGCTTTGAATTAGTCGTAATAAGTTGATTATTATATTCATTAACCCTATAAAATGTGACCAGAACTATAACACGCGAATAAGGCCTTTTACGTTGACTTGCGGTAGAGTACGCGGTCACGTAATTTCTGACATGAAAATAATATTTAAGTGTACACGTAATAAGTGCAAATCTTGCAGAGATAAAGCATAGCGTTTTTGTTTACGAGTAATGAATAGCTCGTCTGGAACATCTATACCACACAGAAGATTACACCTGCTCTCTACCTTGTCTTTGGACATAAGCCACATCCTTATATTTTTTTTAGTATAAATATCTGCGGCATTATTAGTAAAAAGATGCAACAACTATTTTCACAGCAATACTATTAGTGCTGTTGGTTGTATGTTTTCAAGTCAAACCAGCTATAAAGAGCGATATTAGCGGACAATGCTCGCAAATACTCTACTCTTAAAATGTAACTTACCATATATATTTCAAGTCATCGATGTCATTGCATATATTGCTCGACAATGACATATATATATTTATTTAGACTGAAGGTTTAATATTGAGTTCTCCAGGATATGAATTTTAATACCGAATACGATGTAAATGCATAGCATGGTTGTGACAATGTTAAACTCATTGTATAGTGTGCAAACGCCAGGCAAACAATAGAACTCGCCACGGGCACCCTTCACTCCGCCGCGACGCGCCCGCGCTCGCCAATTTAACGTAAACGAAGATTTACATACTCATAACTTCTTCACGGTAGCTTGAGGTTCCGTCAAACGGCAAACTGACGAGTAATTTCTTACACACAACAACTCCAACTACGTTTCGCGGTCGTAAATTGACGTCACGTTTTGTAAAATTCAAGTTCAGGTTAATGTACTGTTGAAAAGTAACTTATTTACGAGTACGTTTTCGGAATTTTTATTATTCATCAAACAAGATAACTTTGCTTATTACATTTTTGATAGGAAATTTTATTATATTTTCGGTTTAAGAGCTATGCGGCGTTTCGAACGCGTGAGTAGCGTATAACGATTATAAGCTTATTTAACATATATGTGGCATAAAATATACATATATACCTATACTTCATTAGCTTTAGAATTTTAGTACAAAAGTTGTTACTACATTTCATGTCATGAATGTATGAAGCGGAGACCGACCGAATTAATCTATATTGGCAAAGATAAGCAAATTTAATTATGTTATCGTGTAGGTATATATACCTTGGAGCAGCGGAGAGACTTTGGCTCTCTGTGTGTTCTTTATAGGCTCTTTAACGGAGAGTGCTCTGAGGAACTATTTGCGATGGTGCCTTTGTCACCTTTTTACCATCGCACCACCCGCCACCGCAGTAGAGTTCATCCATATCACCTGGAACCGATCTTGTCTAGTACAGTTCGGTTTCAGAGTTCATTCCTTCCGCGTACATGCAAACTCTGGAAAGAGCTCCCAGCTGCGGTGTTTCCTGAGCGCTACGATATGTCTAACTTCAAACGAGGCTTAAAAAGAGTATTACTCTCCAGGTAGGCTGCGGCTCAGCTGTGCCCCTGGCACTGCAGATGTCCATGAGCGAAGGTTACCACTTACCATCAGGTGGGCCATTTGCTCGTCTGCCACCGTATGGAATAAAAAAATAAAAAAAGGTATTCTAAAGGTAATTAGTATTGATGCAAGTGCATTCATTATATGAGTGTGAAACTCAACAGACGCCAATCACCATAACTTCATTATCAGCGTCATTTTACCAGAAGAAAGCTACCCCTATCCTACTTATTTTTACCATAAAGCAGCAGCAGTCGCATTACCGATTTGAAGGTTAAGATATGACACTGAAATTACTAGCTACAGTAATTTACATATCGCACTAATAATACAATAGTGTATCAACTCAAAACGTCATACTTGACATAATACTATAAACACACGCAAAATTTGATTCCTCACGCGTGATCAAGACCGTCGTTCGATTAGTGCAAAAACAGAATAAGGATAAATTAAAAAACTTATGTGACAGTTATTCAATTTGCAACTATTACATGAAGTGAGTAATAAGTTTTTTGTTGATTCTGAAAAATGTTCGATTTTGAGTTGATACACAATAGTGTATCAACTCATTGTATGTATTATTAGTGCGATATTATCGGATTATTCTGGTCGAAAATGCAGATTTCCTATAAATCTCACATGTAGAATACAATCAGGTATATATAATAAACAATCAGGTGGACAGTCTATTTATCGTCGTAAACTTTTTTTATCGTTGGGGGTAAATGAGTGAAATCGCACCGTACCCGTTCGTTGGCTAGGTGGTGGGCGTGTGCAGTTCCCCTAGCAAGAGTGCCAAACCTACTCACTAGAACCACATGAGTAAAGAAACGGGACAGAGACAAAGCTTCATACGCATGCGCTGTGACAGGTACATCACTACAAGTGCAACGCGTGTGTGTGCGTGACCACTGGCCGCTTGTCACGTATGAACCGAAACCGCTTCAAACTAGATCAGCCAGTGGTCAATCTCTTTTTTGTTTTGTTTTACTTTTCGAGTTTCTCACATAAAATGTAGTAATATTTATGTTTTAGTATTTAAAAAGTGTTGTAAATACGGTTGTACATTGTACTGTGTGCATGAATCATAATAGAAAGACTAAAATTATTTCTCATTTTAACTATCCAAGGAGTCTACTAGGTAAATTTGTACTTGAAACTTAATTTATATTTATGATGTGTTATGTATATCGAAAGGTATACAACTCTATAATCAAAACTACTCAATACACATTATTATACTCGTATATTTTACCAGATATTTCGGTAAAATTGTGTAAGTAATTCTGAATAGATACCTACAATAACTTGTTTGGCAAATATATTGAATCGGAGTGCAGGATTTCACAAGTGGGAGAGGGGGGGGAGAGGGGGCTTCCAGCTTACTTACATACATAGTTAGTTACAAGTGAAGCTAATATAAGCGTGTTAAAAAATAACCTATTTTAATAAAAAATGTGAAAAAAAGAACATTTATATTTTTTATTTATCCAATTGTGCCAACCCTACCAAAAAAGGTTTTAAATTTTGCTAGCTCTTTAGAAGCTATGTCTCTGTTCCGTTTCTTTACTCATGTGCTAGAAGCCTCCGATGTTCTCCTTTCCCCTTTGAGTGCGTGCGGTAGCACCCACTTTGCTATTCCACTACACACGCGTCTACGCTTGCCCTAACATTTGTTTGAGCTTTCCCTAAAGTGGGATTATCCGATGATACTACCACATGACAATTCCTTGAATGCTTAAGACGTGACGGCGATGCGCACAAGGTCAAACCATGGATGTAAGCCTCACGGCAGGGTCATCAGACAGGCATTGCTTGTGAAAATGTCCGTCTTCTATATCTGACTGGATCGGCTTGAGGGTCTACTTTCTGTTCCTTTTCCGTATCCTCCATCTAATAAATATGCTTATTAAAAGCCATTCAAAACAGTACACATATAGATTCCGTATATTTAATGAAAAGTTAAAATTTGATTAAGACGTGATTGTCCAATAAGAGGTCATTGGGCGTTTTGAAACAATAGCATTTATTGTTATGAGTTCGCCAATTGATCGTTAACATGGAGGACTACAATCAAGTTATACTGGCCATATTCAACGCTTCAGGCTTCTAACGGGATCATGTACGCCCCTTTACGGAAAATCCAATACAGAACACATCGTTTCCGATCGGAATCAATATAATATGCATATGTTCGCGCCTGTTTGTCACGGCATAACGGGAGCAATCGGCGGCTATTTATTAAAAGCTTTAATGGAAATCGATTTTTATCGGAAAGTTTGTCAGCCGCCAATCTATTAAAGTATAATGTCAATAATGTGCTTCGTGGATTTATTTTATTTTGATACTTTTTTGCAGATGACATCATCATTTGCTTTTTATTAAATTAGGCTAAAATAGATGTTTTAAATTATTTTAATATTTATTAACACCTCATGAAAACTATTTACTTAGTTGCATATGCAGGTTATATTTTTGCATCACCATCCTCACTATTGATCATCACGTCACCTCACGTGTACGTGCATAGATGCCAAATTATTCCACTAGAAATAATAAGATATTGCATGTCGCCGGGTCGCTCGTACGAGTATAGTACATATACACATATAATAATGTATATAAATAGTAATATGTTTATAGTTATTATATGTTTTAATATAACATATGACATAATCCGCGTGAACAGGGCGTCTATGGGATTAATTGCTTGCATATTTCTATAATAAAAACAAATACAGTTATTCTATAATAATAAAATGTTTAAATAGTGAAAATGAGAATAACTGATACATATAATAGCCAAGCATGATCATCGCGACGTCATCTAATACAAAAAAGATCCATTCAAGTTCATATTCTTCTAAAACTGCTCATTGTGTAACGCTAACAAAGGAACTATTTATTATTTTAGAGTAAGCGCAAACTCAAGCGTAGGCAGAGGTACACAGCAGGCCGCTATCATGAAAAATACGATGCTTGCCTCGTGTTTATTTAAGCAAGGTTGTACGCGCTGGGTAATTTATTAGCTCAGATAAATTTTATCCCTAAGCGTTGGCGAGGGCGCTCTACATATGTATTGATGAAGGGTTTAAATGTATTACGAGGAGGATTTTCTAATTCGCTTTTATCAAGCAATCTTGCTTAAACAACGTTTTGTTGGAATCGTGTATCGCCAAAATGGTAATAATGTTGGAAATTTTTATTTGTTGCTATGGACAACAATAAATGTGAAAACTCATAGTTATGAAATTTATATGTTGTTCGATGGTTCTTTCTGGAAGAAAAAATAGTACTGCCCAAGTACTTTCCCTTAGGACTTTCATGACACCATTCTCACAAGAAAGTACTTACTGGAAAAAGATAAATAATAGAAAAAATGTCGGTAGCTTAAATTATATTCATTTAAACTCCATCTTCAAAGTATGCTCCTATAGAAAAGACACATTTACGCCTAGAATAATACAATCATCAAAACATGAGTAACATTTTTTTCAAAATTACTTTGCGTAAATTTTCCTTTATGTCATATACCGATTGAAAACGGTCACTATGAAGTCATCAAAATCGACTGGCCGTTATGTCTGACCAATTACTGGTTATTAGGTGGTATTTATTGAATTTTTTGTCATAAATTCGTTCACAGTGATGGCCATGTTTGAATGTCATGATCAACAATTCACATTATCGTGATTGACAAGTCAAGAACTTTCTTTTCTAACACTGTCCTTTTTCTCATAAGAGATATTGTCCTTTATTGGATCTGACCCGAGTGAGCTTTAACTGAACTTATCAACTGTGAGGAACCGACTTTCCAATTGTAAACAAGAAATGATTATGTGCAATAATAAATAATAAGCTTAGGAAGATCCATCCCACTGAAGACTGACATCCTACTGATGAAGCAGTTTCAGTATCAAGCTGCTACTTCATCAATGCAATCTGTCAGAACCCAAAGCTTATTTAGAAATACACTATTCCGTATTTCAACCACTGCGTTCATTATATGCAGGTAGTACTATATACAGCCTGATTTATGCAACCGAATAGAGACCAGAAAGTAAATTGATTTTACACCTACAATGCATTAATCACTACAATAAATCTCTACGCGCCTATATACCCTTTTTTTTATTTTTATTTAAGGTGGGGTAAAAAATGCATTGAATTGCATACTCGAGTCGAGTTACCCACCGATCCAACAGGATACACGCCTTTGACGCGAGCGCTAATCCCTAAGGCGAGCTGCATCACGCCGGGACAGAGCGTATCGATCCCGAAGGAGAGCAGCATTGTACCCCGACGTGAGCGCATCATCCCTGAGGAGAGCAGCATCGCGCCCTGGCGAGCCCATGAGGACTTTTTCGGACAACTACCACGACCTCGCCGGCTTGTGGCGACTAGCGCCCACTCAGAACCGCCACAAGGGCGACCGCCGGACTCCTTCGGCCAACCCACGCCGATAATCGGCACGTGCCTATATACCCTGTAAATATTTATTTAATGTGGTATGAAAGTGAGGACTAACCAATTGAACTAACCAGCCTTGTATTCTGTTCACATACATTAAATATATGGTTGAAGTTTTCTAGACATGTCCTACTTCATTTTACATACACACAGTGAAGCTAGAGCGAAATGAAACGAAGACGATATATCGATAATTTTAAGAGGAGGTCCTGAGGTATCAATATCTATTTTTAACAACAAAAAAATGCCAAAAGTCTAATAAAAAATCTATTTATAGTTAGCTAGTTGCTCTACTGTCTTTTCGTAGGACTAGTTTTTATATTAATTACATCTACATACTCGTAGATACAATTAATATAGCAACAAATATAAATTTGCAATTAAAATAATTTAAATGGCACCCTGTAATCTGCATGTAAATTATAAAGACAGGTACTATTTTAATATTTTGATATGGTATTAATTGGCTTTTATTATAGATAATATTTAATTTTTACTTGACAATGATGTAAACTATTAGAAAACCCAATATATTTTAAATCATCGAGATTATGACTAATTTATACATATATTTTTCTACGTGAAAGTAACATGCAGTAAAAACAATAGAATACGTTTAAATTCATATATAACATTGTCAAAATAAATCTCAAATATGTCATTACCTATAACAATAAGAAATTTGACTCTTTCATATCAATTATACAGATGTTCTTATTATTTCAAGTAATTAATTTGCAAGCATTTCTTACTTAGACTTCTTACTTTAGAGTAACTTAAGAGTCTTGACACAACTGTCAATATTAACAAATATTTAATGTTGTTTTCCAATATCATCAAAATTGATAGTAGTGCATCTAAAGTCCTTCCAACTCTATACTGATTTTTGGTGCAAGTCATTTAATATTTTTTGTAAATAAACCTTCTCTGTAACGCGAAAAAGTACCAGCAGCACCGTAGTGACAGGTGCGTCTTGTTTATGATGCATTTTAGTTTCTCCATAATACGCAACACACACAATGAGAAGACAGTGGAACTACACAGTCAATTTCAAAAAGATATCTCGTACTAAGCAAAGGTATAATTAAGTATGTTATATGAACAATATTTTTTTGGTATACATATTATTGAAACAGATTTAACGGAGTTATTATAGATTGGAACGCTTACCCTAGCCTATCTAATAATGGTAATTCTTCATTATATTTGCATCTATAATCTGCTTCATATAGTTAGATTTTTGCAATTATTAAATGAAAATTTAAATTGATTCATGCCTATCCACAATTTAAATACGCCACCAAATAGCTAATAATAAATAATTATGTTAACCTTTTTTGCTAGCGAAGTAAGCATTACTTAACATTTGAATAGAGATGTAGATAATCAATGGTCCCGAATAGTTTTATACTTAATTAACCTATTGTGAAAGAAGAGAATCGTATGCTTTTGAAAACTACAATCGAGCAGTTAGCTTGTGATCAGCTTTTAGCTGGGTTTTGTTTACCTACATTTTAGATGAGCGATGCTTTGTGAAGTCATATACTAATTTCATTTTTCTGTTCATTGAACAATTTGCCAGCAGTTAAATTGATCAGCGAATTTCAACCATCACCATATTTCGAGGTACAGACTTCGAAATTTTTTTGATGGTTTGTATGTTGTATTTGGCGTGGATAGATATATTTATTGATGATATTGACAAATTTGTCCATTACTGACATTAATTTATTTCGTCCATTTTCTCTAAAAATCCTGCCAAAGCGATGAAAGGTATCGTATTAATTAATACTATCGCCACATCCCGGTCCTCGTCACGCTTTTTATAACGAAATGCACCAAAATATAATCCACCAACAGCACGGATTTATTAAACATCGTTCTACTTCTTTTAATTTATTAAATTTATTCGATTTAACGAAAATTGACAACATACAATTTTATATTACTTTTAATACAATGTTAATTTATCTCTTTCATCACGGATCCTGGGCTATCATTTGACAGCAAACAAATCAGTATATTCAAAGTGTATATGTAAAGCGTTTAAAATGTACGGGTTCTTTATCAGTTCTTCTGTCAAGCAAACTTCTACATTTCTCTATTTATATAAATTTATTAAAAGTTTATATCTGTAATTAAAGCAGTCGTCAACTATAATCTGTTCTATCGTATGTTGAGGAGATTGAGAAAGTTTAGCAATAATTCTTCCGAATTATACACCACTCATTTTGTTGTAAGCACACTTTATTTTCTTATTCGCACCTTCATAACAAGTATGAAATGTTGATTCTTGATGAATATTCTGAACTTCAATATAAACGATCAACCTGTAGTTAGTTTCAGTAACACAACCGTCCAAGAAAGGTTTTCAAGTTAACCGGAAAACCTTAAATTCTCAATCTGGATTAGGATAGGATATGCTTGCAATCAGATAGTCTGTCACATCTATTTTCTGTATCCGAACATTTTCGCGCTACTTTTCTTACCACCTTATATTTTTTTACATCTGAAAACACAGTTTTTCTGAAAGGTCGATGTAGTATAAGATGTTCTCTGTCTGGAGAATTATTGATTTACTTTTTTTTATAAATGTTAAGAGAGTCTTGCAAAAATATTACAACCAAAAATAAATAAATTATTACACTAGAATTTCAAATCTGTTTTTCTTGACTAGTAATATTTTGTGTATTATATCTTCTCATTTCGTTGTATTTTTTTTATCTATTTTCACTCTAACTTCTATAAAGGAAAGAATTGTTATGATTTGCTTGGTATAAGTTAAATACACAAATTTTTACCAGGCTATTGATAGGTACAATCATCTGTTTGTGACACAAAAAGATTTGTCCGTCTACGCAATCTTTGTATAAATAAGTTTTCTCACCAGCTGAAAATAGCATTATTTATTTTAATAGACGTCTTAGGACTATACAGCCTTTAAGTATGAGGACAACGTGGACGTTATCCAATGTCATTAAGGGTTTGATGGGTTGTTCTTATTAGCGGATTTTTGTAAAAAAGTATTCAAAATATCGGCACATGTGTATCAAGATGCTATTGTTAAAAAGGTGGTAAAGCCCCATAACAACACCTTGTTCCGTAACCGAGAATGATCTTTTCAGCAAGACTCGGCGCCGAGTTATAAAGATCATTCCACTCAACCTTGTTGAAAACGAACTTACTAGACTTTATCAGAGCTGAAGATTTGCTTTCATTTAATCCCGATTTGAATACGCTTTATTATAATTTATAGAGTTTTAGAGAGTGTGGCTTTTTTTCTACAGCTGCTAGTTTGGAATCCCTAAAGCAATCCATAAGCTTGTCAAAATTATTGCTAATTTTGTCATGGAAAGAGTGCGTGCTTCTATTGATAACTGACCTACTGGCATCAATGTTCAAAGTACTATATTGCGAAGGTATTTTCAGTCACTTTCATATATTTTAAATATTATATGAATATACAAACAAGGTAATTAATGTGCACTAGAAAAACAACTTGTAACAATATTTATAACAAAATCAAATACTATAAATATGTATGATGAAACATATATAATACAAACAGATTAATATGAACATCTATAGTTTTCAATTCTCAACATTCACTGTGATTCTGACTGTTCTGAACGGAAAGAAAAATTTGGTTCATGTCACGCGAAAAGCCAATAAACTTTGTGATGTCATCAAACTCGACAACAAAGAGTATGTTAAACGCTCAACAACGGGCGGGTAGCTCGCTCAACGTTAAGAATTTAACAAACATAACTAGTTGCGCGAAAGACAATAGGCATTGTCAACTCAAACTCTTCCTTTGTTCTAACATAAATACTAGATCAAAATTCACTTTGTGTTGGTCCCTTGACTCGTATGCACCGAACATTGAAGCTGTCAAAAGAAGAATAATTTTCTAGGTTGACAATGCACCGTGATCCGAATAGGATTGTTCACAGCACCTTATTCAAAGACCGAAACGTAAACAGATCATTTATCAACATGAAAAATGTTCAGATTGTTCTATTCCTTTTCGTCGATTGTTCGCTGTCAATTCATTTTACACTAGTTGCGAAAATGCAGCCATACCAGTTTACTGCCCTATTTTGACGTCTATACTATTAGAATATTCTGAAAATTTCTCGGAATTTGCAATTATATGTAAGGATTTCATCTTCTAACGTCTATACTATTAGAATGTTTTAGAATTTTCTCAGGTCTCGCAATTAAAAGTGAATTGTTATCTTTCAATGCAAATCTGCCCATCTGCTAGTTTTCAAGTTACGCTCATACAATCTACGCATCTGAATTTCTATAATAAATCGTGTCATGCATGTATAGAGTTCAAGTATGGGAATATTGAACAAATCTAGATAGTCGGCATGGATTGCGCTAGGAAAGTGCTCGCTACACAGTGTATGTAGGATACACTGGGGGTACTCCCCCACAGCACTGTGCCGTTAGTGTTAAGCGAGCTGGACAGAGGTGATCTATTAACACCCAAGCCCAACACAACTTTGTGTTGATTCCATTGGGAATGGCGTAAAGTATTACTGTATGTGCAAATGGGTTGTATTCTGTCGGTAATGTGTACTGTAGGAATACTGTAAGTGTTTTGCTTGATATGCTGAGGACTACGCAAATGCTATTAGCTATTAATCATAATTTACTAGAAAACTAATAGATGGACAGATATATGTATTACTTTATAGACTGATAAACCACATATTATTGCTGCCATTTCGAGCCTCCTACGTTTTCGACTTGCCTGCCTGCTGCTGCGTACCTGCCAGCCTGCTGCAGAATACCTGCCAGCCTGCTGCAGATTACCTGCCAGCCTGCCGCTGAATACCTGCCAGCCTGCTGCTATATACTTGCCAGCTTACTGCTACCTTGTCTGCTTAGTACCTGGTACCGCCTTCCTTTTTCTTTTTCTATCATTTTTATTATTATTGTTTATAATTTTAATTTGATTCTTAAGTTTAGGCCGTGCTGTTTTAATAATTCTTTTAATATATTAGTTTCTTGTATTTATCTTCTTCTTTTTACCTTTTCCTATTTACCTTTTCCTTTTACTATTTAAAACGCGACATAAGTTTGAATATAGAGTATTAATAAATAATACGGCAACATGACAAACTTTACATATATACATTTTATAATAGGACCATATAATATATCACCATATTATATAGACCATATTATAATAGGACATAATCCAACGTAGGGCATCTCGGATTGTCGACGATCCTGAACTTGCCGATCGGCTAGATCCTTTGGCACTGCGTAGGGATCTATCTTCCCTATGCATACTTTACAGAGTCTACAATGGGGAGTGTTCCGAGGAGTTGTTCAATTTAGTAGAAGCCGCTGATTTTCGCAACCGATCGTCTCGCCGGAACTATCATCCGCACCATCTGGATGGTTGGCGTTCCACTACAATGCGTTTTAAAAACAGTTTTCTGCCGCGCACAGTAAATATCTGGTACTCGTTGCCATCAGCTGTCTTCCCCAACAACTGCGACATTGGGTTATTCAAGAAAAGAGCATATTCTTACCTGAAGGGTAGGCAACGCACTGGCGTCGCTGGTGACGTGAGCGGCGGTGAATCACTTACCATCAGGTGACTCGTCTTGCTCGTTTGCCTCTTTTTACATAAAAAAAAAGGATAGGATAGGGTAGTTATATGTTGATTGATTATGCGGGGGCTCATAGCCTGGTGTATAATTCTAAAACGAGTAACATATTTGTGCTTTGTACACAAAGAATCATGTAACGGATCATCTCATCAGCCACCATTTTCATCAAATGGATAAAGATTTAAAATAAATAATACATGTAAATACCTGGGTCATTTTGTCACTGCTGATCTGAGAGATTATTAACATAATGAAAAAGAGAGCAGGGCGCTCGCGCTAAGAAACAACAATGATGGAAATAAGTTCGCTAGATATTCTGCGGAGGACGAAATTAACTAATTTAGGGCTTTCTGTCAATAGTTTTACTCGACCGGCCTGTGGGTGAGTTATGCGCGTCCAAAGTGCAGTGCACTACGCGTTCAGTATAATATTTTTTTCAGAGCTAAGTAGTCTGATTATTCAACTCTTATGCAAATTTTGAAATATAAAAATGAATCGCAAAATGTGTTGGTAAGCGTATAACTCAATAACGCCGGGACCAATTTGGGCAATTCTTAAAATGTTCCTTGAAGTTCAAGGATGGTTTTTACGGCGGGAGAAGAATTCGAATAATTATCGGAAATCGAATTTTTTTCCCATACAAACTTTTTCTAACTAAAACGTACAGTCGATTTGAGCTTTATTGTTATTGTATGAAGTTCATATTGCAAGCAGTCACTTTTGTCTAAGCAATGTAGGTGTGTTCAATTTGCGCTTTATTAACGCTGTATAAAGTTGAATTTTAATCATATCTATCAAAACAGTGTGCGTGTGTGCGTTGGAGCGCAGAATACATCGTTGGAGGATTTAATGTCACGTTCCAAAATTGAATAGTCACAAAATGTAATACTCGTACTTCATTTGGCTATGCGATATTATCTATATAATAAGTAGAAACAAAAACTGCCACTTTACGGACGAGGACGAGGTCTGTCGGGTCCGCTAGTTACAAATAAAATAGTTATGCCAACATTTTAGAAAATACATTTATGTAACGATAGAGTAACTGTAAATACTGTATCCCACTGGTATTGATGAATAATTTATCAATGATTAACATTACGAATTTTCACATGTTGTGCCTAATACTTATTATAGCTCTCGTTATCAATTTAACCTGTATTTATACATGTTCCTTGTATCATTGTGCATTAACTTTGAAAGCGATGTCATTACAATGGATCAACATGGGCTCCAAAAAAGCAAGCAATAATTAGCTTATATAAGCGCTAAGTAGAATTGATTCACTATTCACTATAGCACTAGTTCCGCATTTACCGAATGTAGCTAGGCTAAAGCAAACTTCGCCAACGCATGGGTAGATAAACTCGATTGCCGTGTTACAGGCTTAACCAAATATATGGCGCATTTGAAATTCTACTACTAAAATTTACGATTCGATCTGTTGCATGTTTTGCTTAATTACCGTAAATTATTTTCTTTGATGCATTAAATATGTATTGTTTAGATTTAACGAAGGAAGACTCTGTACCAGGATGGGCTGCTTGAATTTGTTGTGTTACGTTTGGAAGTGATATTACCGTGATTTTACATCTAAAGTCAGTTAGCCAACGTATAATGTGTTTGACGCAGTTTGTATTTTTACCAATCGAGGTCGAGTGGCGTCATAAAACCTATTTGTTAACGCTTCTGCTCATTTAATATTCACACTAAGCCTCCACAGGGTATTGAGATGATGATTATTTTCGCCGAGTTAGTGTGAAAATTGATAAATTATATACCCTACTTTTACACTAATGTCAACGACGTGTAAATTTCACCTCAGCCTTAATATCGAGCTAAGTATTTATTAACGCGTCCGTTTATAAACGGTGGATGGTTTTTATATTAGCAAACTCAGTTGATTCCAGTGACATATAAGCAAATATTTTCCGTCTCGGGAATAGTATGTTATGACTTGTATAAACACAGAGATCTGGAGTCTAACATGATTAACTGCTTGAGATGACGTACGTTAGATGTTATTTAACGTTGTTTAGCAATGTTTTCTTGGAATCGTGAAGATCTGAAACCTTGTCTACATAAATAAGTAAAATTTATTACATGATTTTTCAGTTTATTGTTAAAAGTGCTGCTATGCATTTCAGTAGTTACCTAGCGCTTACTTTGGATTTTATGGAATTATTTGCTGTTAAGCGTTCATTATCCAATAGATTTATACTATTATATATCTTACAAGCTATCTTATAATTAGAGATCGGATAATCGGATGCATATTTACCTAAAGTTAGTTTAAGACAAAGTATGGAAACGGCTTTTTATTGTTTTTTTTTTTAATAAAAATCCCGGGATTGCGGAATTGGATAGCCGGATGTTTATTTATTTACCTAATTTAGTTTTTGACAAAGTATGGAACTCTCTTCATGTAATAAATCGTACATTCATAAATCGCACGGGGAACTGAAACTAAACTTCATGTAAATACGTATGCATAGTTGTATAAATGAACCCGGAGTCTCGGTCTTTTGAAAATAAATACCACGTGCTAATTTAGTAATTTTCAAACAATATCACTACGTCAAATTTGCAGTCCCGTATTTTCCCGGGATTTTTATTTAACAAAATGTATTTTATCCGATCTCTACTTATAATACAGTTATATAATTTTAATTCGGATATAGAACTTAAAAACAAATGTTAGCAGGATTATGATTCTAGCGTTTTGCAGTCTTATTATAAAAATAAATGTCCATAATAATATACAAACAATACAAGAAGAACAAATTTCCATCTTAACACCAGATAAGCGTTATCCTTTCTAAAGGTTTTCCACACTATATTGAGATATGGCCGAAAATAAAATTGAGACATGTCCCATATTTCCCCGTTCAAATTATTTTTATTACAACTCCCTGTACTAGATAATATAACACCTGCCCAAATTGTTGCGTGCTGATAGGCCATTAATCAAGAACTGTCGAAACTTGTACATGAGGCACTCTCTTCCCTAATAACATTCCGTAATGAGAGATTATATATCACAGGAATGGAAGCAATAATAATGTCTGACGAAATATGTTTGAATAATAATTGAGTATAGCGTGATTTGTCATGTTTTTATTCAGGAATTTGTAAAAAAACAGATGAAAATTATAAATCTGATAAAAATAACTATTAAATATATAATAATTTATAAAAAAATATAATGAGAACAAGATATTATAAGTTCTAATAAAAAAAAAATTAATGGTAAAACTACAATGCCTGATTGCTGGTTTTTTTGTTAGTATATTTTTTCCATCGACTTGTAGTATTGTTTGATTGTTCTCATTTAGATGATTCTAGTTTTTGTACGTAAAATAAATGAGAAGTAGGTAAGCTTCTTCTCCACTCCTCACTTAATAAACTGAATACTATAAATAAATAGAGGAGAAAACCTTATCAACATAATTATACTCGGTCGTAAGTAAATTGTCGATATTTAAATTAATTACGAATGTATTCAACATGATCATATAGCAAATAATAACAGTAATTCAAATTTTCTGAGTAAATGAACCATTTAATTTATGTTCAAGTATTTCATGAAATCTAAAACGCTAAAACCAAGCTACTAAACAATTTTCAAGAAAACACAAAATTGGAGAAGAGAAACATTAAAATACTTCGCAAAGTAACAGATTCATTAAATTACTTGTCATTATCTAAATAATGACAAGTAACGTCGTTGATTAACTAACACCCTTAAATGTAGAATCAATTTCATTTTTTTCTACTGTATAAATGTAGGGTAAAAATATAAGCTGAACATATATATATGTACATATATAAGTAATCTGAACATATACATAAGTTTAAACTCATTTTATAACAGCTATCTGCGAAATTCTAAATTATCTTCATGGTTTGAGTCCTCACGGAAAATATACTGCAGCTACCTACAGTATTGATAACAATTGTATGAAATGGTGACTTAATTTTATTGATATAGGATAGGTTTTATATAACAAAAAAATAAAGTCGTGTTTTGCGATACCGATTTTAACGCCTTACATAGTGTTAATGTAAAACACGCAAAACAATAGTTTTGCGAATGCTAGAAAAGACACATAAAGTAATGTAACTCACAGAGTAAATATTTTGACAAATATGTTTCAATAAACCATAAGAATGTAACATAATAACATGCACTCATCCCCCAACGAGCCGCGAAGTTATATGCGAAGAGACTTTATGCCCTCCTCAAATAGATTCCCCGGCCATAAAAAGCGTTCCTACCGAGAATCTTCGTAACATAAGTGATAGGCACAATAAATTTCAAGTTGTTTGTAGCTTTATCGTTTTTATTTTACTGAGAACCTGGGTAGTTGTGGGCTGAAAGTATTATCATTGAGAAAACTGAGTACTGTCACTCAGTTATCACATTACATAGGAGAAAATTTACTCGTCTTGTTGGAATTGGCACCATTGGTGGTAAGATCCAATTGAAATTGTATCAAGGTTCAAGTCAATTATTTTATATTCCATTTATTTCATTTATTACGAGCCACAATTGTAACATTTTAATGGTTTGAAATATTTTGGATACATGTGACGCCCACGTAAATAATTGGGCATAGTAGCTAAGCGAAAATGAGTTTTATTACTGAGAATTTTTACGCCCCAGTGGCTGTGCGAAAATACCTATCCCAATAAATTTTAAATTATAATTAATTCATTAATTTTAATAATAGTTTTTGAATAAAGCTACTATAACTTTGTAATAGTAGCATAAATACCAGCATATTTTATATAGAAAGGATATAAAATATACTGGTATGGTATAAGACTGCAGGGTATATGCATGTAACGCGTTGAGATGTATAGCATCTATAAAAAAATCTGGGTTAGTAGAAAACCTATGCGATGAATAGGTTGCTCAAAAGCTATAAAATATCTGGAATTGACTCAAAATAAATTGGGAGATAGGAAGGCCAATGATGAATCAATCAATACATAGTATAAAACAAAGTCGCTTTCGCTGTATGTCCGTATGTATGCTTAGATCTTTAAAACTACGCAACGGATTTTGACGCGGTTTTTTTTTAATAGATAGAGTGATTCTTAAGGAAGGTTTGTATGTATAATAAATGCATAATATAGTAGAGAAACACTGATAAATTTAAAGGTTTCTAATGTGATGTCGTAAATAAGCACGTTTTTTTGCGCTTATATTGCAAACGCTCTGGCTGAACCCTACGAGATAGACCAAAATAATGTACTACAGTATTGTACAACTTACAAAAATCCACAAAAAACTCCGCGATGGTATATGTCTATCTCTTAGGGATAACCCACCATAACCATTTTTTCACTGCACCCGTGCGAAGCCGGGGCGGGTCGCTAGTAATAAATATAGGTTGAATAGTCGTATATGAGATTCGGAGGCGCAGTGTTCTCAGCACAGCAGTGTTATTCAAACTCTTTTTCACATATGTATTCTTGTATTTTGATTTTTAATTTGTATTTTCTAGAGAAGTGATATCTACGCCACTAGTGTATAAAAATTACATGAGTAACTATTAGCAGATTTTGTTGCTGAATATCAGAATATCTACAGGTGAGATTTCAAGTGAAGCGAAAATTAGATTTGAAATGATTTGTGAGATGAGTTTGTCTTTCCCGAATTGCACGACTTTGAATCGCGAGATGACACTTGCGATAGATCCATGTAGGTACATAGTTTCTTTATATAGTTAGGACACTGAAATCTCGACGAACACTGATATGAGCTGTGATGCTGATGATATAACAAATTTTTGTGACAATCGAAACATTCAGAAACTTAGGCACGCAAACAGCGAAATCCTAGAAACTAAAATCACACTACTTAAGGACAACATGGAGACCAAGATTGTTAATGCTCTACACAGGATAGTCCAAGTGTTCTTACCCTAACTTTACCTAACACTAACCCTTAATTTTTGTCAATTATTCACCAATCAGTTGGACTGGTAATAGCTTATACTAACCGTTAGAATATTTAATGATATTAAAACTTTTTATGTGGTCTCAATTTTTTGTCAAAAGAAATCATATTTGAGATTGTCAGTTTCAAAATATAAAATACGTATATATAGCTATCAGAGCGGCCATTTCTGACTGTATTTGTATTTCGCTTGGATTGGACTGCAGCCAAGTCATAACTCAGGGTGCAAACCTGGCCCAAATCTGAGTCCGCTTTAAGATCGTACTTAAAGATATCAGACGGCTTCTGAAATATTCAATACGGCGATTGCACCAGTGGCATACAAATTTCATTTCAATTTTTTTGTTAAATATTTCACAGTGTTAATATAATACAAGTTTTCATACCCCTAAAAATAAGAGACAAGCAGAGTAAAGAATATAATCCTATTAAATAAATACATATATTATACTGCCCGTGAGACATTTCTCCATAGCAAATGCTTCTTGCTGATTTAAATGTATACTATTACATCTGTATAGAATGAGATCTATGATTCTAAGTTTCAAACGTAAGTATTTAGTAATATATACATTTATAACCTCAAAAAATTCTGCTTTGTTGTTATTCTATCAATTGTTTATTAAACACATACTTGTATGTTTCCTGTAGATATATCTGTAGTTTAAAAAAGGCCGGCTATTTATACGAAATAGATTGTCGTCTCAATACTTTATAGTGTATTCAAGCCTATATTTGACGCAGATATAATAAAGGTTGGTGTATATATATACCCAAATGTTTATTATATTTAGCTTGCATGTAAAACAAATGGAAAATTTTAACCAGTGCCAATACCCTTTTACATTCGGTCACTTAAATTTTCACGTGAATAACACATTCTATTTCACATTCTATATTATATTCACATTCTATATGTGAATAACATATAATATTCCAGATAATTCTACAGGGATAATAAAAGTATATTTCGTTATTAGAAACAACGGTTTAATGATTAAATCCTTTAACTAATATATATAAGGCCTCCATAGTTGAGTGAATAGTACGCTGGTTTCAAGGTGTCGCCATCTCTGAGGTCCCGGGTTCGAACCCGGTGGGGGCAGGTGTTTGTGTGATGAATGCGAACATTTGTTACCTTAGTCATGGTTGTTGATATATATTTCTATCAAATTACTTATATATATATATATATATATATATATATATATATATAATAGTATATATATATATTATTTATATTATATATGTTTAGGACTTATGAGTTTCGGACCGCGGAAAAGGAAATTTAAAAAAGTAATAAAAAAAAAAGATTTTGACATTATGGTTTCGGCACTTGACTGTCACTTCGGATTTTTTCACGGCATTTTTTATTGAGTTTATTTCTGGGGATTATAATTGATCATTTACGTGTCATTTAGTTACGTATAAAGTGTATTTAAATATACCATTGGATAAATATTTGGCATATTACGGTTTCGACGGATTACATTTACATTTGGAAAAGTGGTCGGCCACGCGTTCTCCTATTTTTACACTACAAGTATTGTAGTTATGATATATATTTATAACCACATACGGTAGGGCACATTAGTACACACAAAACACACGTTCAAGCCAAGCCAGAACTACGGACCGGTAAGTAAGCAATATTATTATATAGTTAAATAATATAAATATAACGGGCTTACGGCGTTCGGGAAAACGCAACATTTTTTGGTAGCAGAGCGTGGTTTTCTTTCGGTTACGGACCTGTTATTTTGTAAATTCTTTGTTTTTAGTTGTTTTTAATAGTTAATTATTAAAATGTCGGACGGTTACAACGAAATTCGTCGCATATTGCAATGGTTGGTAAGCGCATTTTCTCTGGTGAGTAGACCAGACAGGGTTGAGGCCTTGAAAGAGCGGGCTTCAAATGCGAGCAGATACATGGCGGACCTGGATCAAGCTTTACAAATGTGTTATGATAGGGCTGACATGAATCCAGACAATGAAACTTTGCAGGCAAGGTTGATTCAAGCTCAGGCAGACTACAAGCAATGCTTAGAATATTATGACAGCATTATTCAGGCGGTAAGGACACTGGATCTGGCCAGTAGTCCCACGGTTAAGGGTCAGTCAAGTAGTAATGCCTCAATTTATACTAGATTGCCGGATTTAAATTTGCCCAAGTATTCTGGTGGGTATGAAACTTGGATGTCATTTATTAACATTTTTGATTCTTTGGTACATTGTCGGATGGATATATCACTCTCACAAAAATTAAGTTATCTGTTGAGTTGTCTATCGGGAGACGCTCACCAGGTTATTTCACATTTAACCATAACAGATAACAATTATGAGACTGCAAGGGCGCTATTGATGGGCAGATATCAAAATATTAGGTTAATTGCGGATGCCCATGTGGCAAAGATATTAAATTTGCCTTATTTAAGGAATATCATGTTTATAAGGGATGATTTTTTAAATCCATTAAAGGTGGCCTATAATTGTTTGGAGAAATTAAATTTACCAGTAACGGAGTGGTCATTCTTGTTGCTCCATATTGTATTGAATAAGTTACCCTCTGATTTAAAATTAAGATTTGAACAAAAATATGGAAGCGGAGATGAGGCAAGCCCGTTGCCTAAATTTATTGACCTTTTGACCTTCTTGGAGGAAGAAGCACGGATTGTTGACAATGTAGGCTCACCTCCTGCAACGGCTACCTCAGGGCCATCTGGGAGGCCTGTGTCCAGTCAGGGAAGACCTGTATTCAGTCAGGGTAGGATTAGGCCACCCACTCGGGGGACTAGGGTAGGTATGGCTACATCGGACCATACTATTAATAATAGGTTGCAATCCAAGCGGGTTGGTTGCACCTTTTGTGGCATCATAGGCCATTTTATATCTAAATGCCAACATTTTATAAATTGTTCCCCTCAACAGCGGAGGCGTTTTGTGCAAAATCACAAGTTTTGTTATTTTTGTTTAGGGGATCATCTTGTTAATAGTTGTGCAGTGGCACGGCCATGTATTCATTGTAACGGCAAACATCACGGGATGTTATGCCTGAATAGGAATGGTGGAGTTAGGCCTGCAGCGGCACGGATTGGTTCTCCTTCAGGAGGGGGTCAAAGCGGACAAGTACGGACTTCACCTCCTCATTCTGGACGAGCGTCGCCTCGACGGGTGGACGTGCGCGCGACACCTCCATATACGGGTGGGGGTGGCTTTAGGCCTACTTCACAGGCATCTCCACATACGGGTGGGGGAGGCACCGGGCCTATGGTACAAGCACCCTATGCAGCGGGCATAGGGCATATTCAAGCGGACGAATCTCGTGACGTCACTGCGGAACAGTATGCGTCTGCGGCCTCGTATGCAGCGAGAGCGAGGGGTTTCTCACCACCACTCGCGGAACGGCCGCGATTGAGGAACACGCCGCCATCTTTCGGTCATCCGGTTGGTTACCGGACACCGGATGCCAGTTGGCACCTGACTCGGGCACCATTGGGGCGCTCGAGACCCTCTACATATAACCCTCTGGCGCTGTCGGCAGCCCAGGTTTTTAATCGGGTGAATGCTTCATTCAATGTTCAAGAATAGGTAGTCGCCGCCGCCTCGCCAAATGCAACCTTTTTAAATACTATTTTATTGCCTACCGTTGCGGTAAGGATTTGTGATATTAACGGTTTTTATGTTAGAGCACGGGCTCTAGCGGACACGGGTTCGCAAGGTTGCATGATAACAGTTAATTTGGCGAGACGGTTAGGCCTATACATATTTAATAATAATATTTCGGTTCGTGGCATAGGTGATGTGCTCGTGTCACATGTTTATGGTCAATGTACCTTTAACATTGTTGGAGAATCGGTCTCTCAACCTGTTATTACAGTTACAGCACTAGTGTTGCATGATATTTTAGGAGAACATCCACAGGTGGAATTACCTTCGGAAATTTTGAACTCGGCTTCTCACCTGTCTTTGGCTGACAGAAAATTTTTAAATATTGGAAAAATTGATTTGTTGCTTGGTACTGATGTGCTTGGTCAATTATTGTGCACCGGACGCACTATAAATTTAAATAATAATGGCTTGGTTGCTATACCATCGCACTACGGATATATGATTATGGGCCCAGCATATGATACGGTTTCTGATACGGTTTTTACGGGCGTTTCTCTTTCGGATTTAGTACAGCGTTTTTGGGAGACAGAAGAGGTACCCACGGTTTCACGGAAGGACCCGCTCGACGAAGAATGCGAGCGCCATTTTATCGAAAATGTTTATCGGTTACCGAACGGTCGTTTCGTTACTCGGTTGCCCTTTGTGAGCATTCGCAAACCGCTGGGGCAGTCCTACCTCACTGCTGAGAAACGCCTGCTTTCTATGGAACGTCGCATGAAGCGAGATACAGAGTTTCGCGACAAATACATTGAGTTCATGCGGGAATATGTACAATTAGGTCACATGTCCCTGGCACGGAGGGACTACTCATCGGAAGAACACTATTTCATACCACATCACGCGGTTTTTAAATCGGATAGCGGTAAGATACGGGTCGTGTTTGACGGGTCGGCCCTTCCTCTAACGGTGTTTCATTGAACCAAATCCTGCACTCGGGTGCTAAACTACATAAAGATATTTCGGATCTTATTTCGGCCTTTCGTAGACACCAGGTGGTCTTCGCGACGGATATACGCATGATGTTCCGGCAAACGGTGATTGATGAGGCTGATAGACGGTATCAGCTGATTCTTTGGCGCGAGGACCCGTCTCACCCATTACGCGTCTACGAACTGAACACAAACACGTACGGTTTGAAATCTAGCCCCTGGATGGCTATGCGGTGCTTGTTGGAACTCGCTCAACGGGAACGCGTTCGATTCCCTCGTGCGGCGGACGTCTTAGAGTCGGAAATTTTTGTCGATGACGTTATCACGGGTGGATCTTCGGAACAGGAGGCTTTAATTTTACGTAACGAGCTCATAGCGTTATTGGCAACGGCTGGCTATGAACTACGGAAATGGATTTCGAACAGTCCACGTCTCTTAGAAGGACTACCAGCGGATCACGTTCAAGATCCATTGTTATTTGAGAATCCGGACTCTCCTCGTTCAACATCGGTTTTAGGTGTTCAGTATTTACCGGTTCCTGACATCTTTTCCTTTCGGGTTTTAACAATAACGGAAAAGATATGGACTAAGCGGCTAGTCCTGTCTACGGTTGCTCGTATCTATGATCCTAACGGGTGGATCGCTCCTATAATATTTTGGGCTAAATGTTTTCTACAACGGTTATGGTTGGCTGAGCTTAAGTGGGATGAGACCCTACCTACTGAACTCTTAACGGACTGGCTCGCATTTATTGATCAGTTACCCACTATCGGAAGGGTTGTTATACCTCGTAAAATACTTCCACCGGGGAAGTATCATGCGTCACTTCACGGTTTCTGTGACGCCTCGGAATCGGGTTTCGCGGCAGTCGTATATCTTCGGACGATACAGCCAGATGGTTCAGTAGCGTTACATCTAATCACGGTGAAGAGCAAGGTGGCTCCTATACGCAACCGCCAAACCATACCCAAATTGGAGCTCTCGGGAGCTGCGTTACTTACTCGGTTATTGAATCATGTTTGTGATACACTCGGGAAGCACATTAACATAGGCAACGTTTATGCGTGGACTGACAGCCAAATTGTTTTGGCGTGGCTCCAGACCTCGGTACATAGGCTGGAAACATTTGTTGCGAATCGGGTTTCGCAAATTCAAAACTCGTCAGTGAATCTGAATTGGCGGCACGTACCCGGCGAGTTGAACCCCGCCGACGTGGCCTCTCGCGGCTGTTATGCCTCCTCGTTGGTGAGTCATAACCTTTGGTGGGGACCTGCTTGGTTGACGGCACCGGAGTCGTCATGGCCCCCTACGGTTTTAATCGGATCGGATCCGCTGCCCTGTGTGCGTGTCATGGCTGTGGAGAAAGAAATCGTCACAAACCCTCTTTTACTGCGGTTTAGCTCTCTTAATAAATTACTGGCCGTTACGGGATGGATGCGTCGGTTTATAACGAATACTCGCAAACCGGTTGTAAAAATACATCTTTGTTTCTGACGGCAGGCGAACGGCGTGCTGCTCTCATGTTTTGGGTACGACGGGTACAATCGGAACGGTTTTCTGACGAGCTTAAATCGTTACGGACGACGGGTCGGTTAAAGGGTGCCGTACAGAAACTTAACTTATTCATTGATGGCGAGGGATTACTTCGTGTTGGCGGACGGCTGCGCAACTCGAAGCTGCCGTATTCGGCTAGGCATCCCCTTTTGCTGCCCAAGGACGGACCCTTGACGCAGTTGATAGTAAGTGATCGGCACATTACTAACTCGCATGCAGGTTGTACGGCACTGCTTGCTATTCTTCAGCGGGAATTTTGGATACTATCGGCGCGACGGTGCGTCCGATCGGTTATATTTAAGTGTATACCTTGCTATCGGTTAAAGGCTAACACCATGCAGCCTATGATGGGTGACCTACCTAGCGATCGGGTTAGTGTCACCAGACCTTTTCACGGTGTCGGTACGGATTTCGCTGGTCCTTTTATTGTCAGGGCTTCTCACTTGCGGACCTCTAAGACTTACAAAGTTTATTTATGTGTATTTGTTTGTCTGTCAACGAAGGCAGTACATTTAGAAATAGTATCTTCGCTTAGTACGGAAGCGTTTATCGCGGCGTTCGGACGTTTTGTTTCACGGAGGGGGTTACCGAGTTTGGTACGGTCGGACTGCGGCACAAATTATCAGGGTGCTGACAGGTATCTTAAGGAGGTCCATGATTTTTTAACGAAACATAGTACGGACTTGGGACAAGCAATGGCTACTCAGGGCATTACGTGGAAGTTTGATCCTCCTGGATGTCCTCATTGGGGAGGCATCTTTGAGGCTGTCGTGAAGGTGGCTAAGACACATTTGAGACGTGTTATTGGGGAAACGGTTCTTACGTTCGAGGAACTTACTACGGTCTTTTACAGAGTGGAAGCAACTTTAAATTCACGGCCTTTATGCCCACTCTCTTCGGATCCCAACGATATGGAGGTTTTGACACCGGGTCATTTCCTCATCGGCCAGCCCCTTGCAGCTCTCCCTGAGTATCCCTTTGAGAATGTACCACTGAGTCGACTTTCTCGCTTTCAAATGCTGCAACAGATGTCACAAAATTTTAATAAACGGTTTTATTCGGAGTATTTGCACATGTTGCAGCAGCGGCTGAAATGGACAGATAAAACGGCTCCTGCACGGGTAGGGGATCTTGTCCTGATTAAGGATTCAAATCTTTCTCCTCTACGTTGGCGTAGAGGACGCATTTTGAAGCTTTATCCAGGCTCTGACGGTGTACCTCGGTTCGCAGAGGTCTCGATCGGCGACTCTGTGATGCGCCGTGCGGTGGCAACCCTGTCCCGTCTACCGGTAGACTAGCGAGATGAGGGTTGCTCATCTCGGGGTGGGGGATTGTTTAGGACTTATGAGTTTCGGACCGCGGAAAAGGAAATTTAAAAAAGTAATAAAAAAAAAAGATTTTGACATTATGGTTTTCGGTACTTGACTGTCACTTCGGATTTTTTCACGGCATTTTTTATTGAGTTTATTTTCGGTGGATTTATAATTGATCATTTACGTGTCATTTAGTTACGTATAAAGTGTATTTAAATATACCATTGGATAAATATTGGCATATTACGGTTTCGACGGGATTACATTTACATTTGGAAAAGTGGTCGGCCACGCGTTCTCCTATTTTACACTACAAGTATTGTAGTTTATGATATATATTTATAACCACATACGGTAGGGCACATTAGTACACACAAAACACACGTTCAAGCCAAGCCAGAACTACGGACCGGTAAGTAAGCAATATTATTATATAGTTAAATAATATAACCAAATTACGGGCGTTCGGGAAAACGCAACAATATATATATATATATATATATATATATA
Organism: Scirpophaga incertulas; assembly: GCA_036419045.1. Classification (NCBI taxonomy): domain Eukaryota; kingdom Metazoa; phylum Arthropoda; class Insecta; order Lepidoptera; family Crambidae; genus Scirpophaga; species Scirpophaga incertulas. Next base: position 10,180,153 of record CM071638.1, on the reverse strand, counting down.
TATATATATATATATATATTATATATATATATATATATATATATATACATTTTCTTTCTGCTTTCTTTCTTCTTTCTTTCTATATATAGATATGTATGTACTATCTTTGCCCTAGATCCATAGACAAGCCTTACAGAGCTTTTACTTTGGGCTAGGCTTATTGGTGTAGGCTCCGAGCGCCGAGTCTTGGTCGCAGAGATCGGGCGAAGATTCTGTCTCGCCGGCATTGATTGCGGCAATGCTGGCGAACGAGGGAGGTTGGAGGGCTGTGGCCTCCTTCTGTTGAAGCAGAATGCTCCAGAGGAGGCCGCCGAGCGGGGTCGGGAGATGCCGATCCCGCTCGAAGGAGGCGGCGCCGGCTCGTAGCACAGCTGCGGCGCCGCCACGGGTCGCCGGCGGGCGCGAGGATGTTCGCGACCGCTACGGCGACCCGGGATGGACCACGCCCCTTCCGTGGCCGGGGGCGTCGTCGGTGGAGGGGACCGGGGGAGGTGGTAGCTTTCCCCGAGGAGGGCTCCCCTCTAGAAAGGGGAGCGGAGGCTGGGGGTTCCTGGAAGTGGCCTTTGTGTTCCCGGGGGCTCCCTACATGCTGAGGAAGGCCATCCTGAGGTTTTTAAGTGGGTAGGCTCCCCCTTCTGGGGAGGAGAGCCCCACATAACCTCCGGCTCGCCACAGCCGGGGTATGCAATTTAATGCATTTTCCTCAGGGGAACAAAAAAAAAAAAAAAAAAAGGCTAATTGGTGAAGTATTTAAAAAACAAAAAATAATTTAATGATTTTCAATTAATAATTTGATGGTAGTCCGTTAATTTTTTATTTGCTTAGTACATATTTCAACTAATTAAACACTATTAATAAATAAAGGCACATTTTCTTCTATTTTTTCTTATTTTAAGTAATAAAATATTTCTCTCATAAATCGTGATGTACAAATGTTAAATATAATTTAAATAAAATAACATCAAATGGAATATGACGTCGCGTTCAAGAAAATTAGAATCTAACGCTATGTTAGAAAAGTATATAATAACTTGTGAATCTGAAATAATTGAATTTTCCATATTTTTCCGAAACTATAAATTTTTAAGGTTTGATATATCATATTTTTTTACCTTAAATAATAACATTATATTTTTAATATTAATTCATTATCATCACCAGGTCCAATTTGACCAATATCTTTTAAAATCTTTTTATTATTCCTAATTCTGTACTGACATAATCCTTTAGCTTATTTTGATATAGCAATACTCTGAAATTGAACAAGCGTTCATTCTGTTTAAGTTGTGGGCATATGGAGAAATGTTCGTGCATGTTGCGTGGCCTTGTTCAAAAGACGAACGTGTGACTTAACTCCCGTTGCACATAAATATTGCACGAATACACTACTAGTTTAATACTATCTAACTCAATTTACTTCAAATCGCATTAATCATAATGCATAACCATCTATTGTTATTCACATTTTCAACAGTTCCACAAAATATTTTTTCTGCACCAGTAAAAAACAAAAACAGGTTAAAAAGTGAAATTAATATTTTGCTTAAAATTGTACAAAACAAATTATACAAAGAAAATTTCAAGATATTAAATTACGGGGTTCTGTCAAAGTTGATTATAATTATACAGTAAAGCATCTCAAAAAAAAAAAAGATAGATGATAATGTTATTATATTAAAATAGACCAGTACCGACACCACAGTGCGCCGACACTCATTTTTCTCACTTTACGTTTATACATATAATTAAATTGCACTTTGTGGATGCTTAAGTTATACATTTCCCCAATAATAAGAGTATTGGGAAGCTACCGAAATCATAAATCAGTTTTTGAACAATTATTTGATATGCAACTTTATGAAAATATTATATTTAACCGTCGAATATGGGGAAGTGGAAAGGAAATTTAATAAACTTAAAGAAATAAAGGACTTGGATGGTTGTGTTGGTCTTAATTTTTTAACCTGTGCACATGTCGAGTGACAGTAAAGAATTTTTTTCACCCTACTACATAATATGTAGTAGGATGAAAAAATTATTATAGCTTAGGAAACCAATTGGCTAACTGTAAACTACATTCAAAATTTGAATTAGATAGAGCGAGCTGCTATAGTTTACAGTAAAAAGAAAATTGCAACTGTGAAAAGGAAATCTCTGAAGAAAAGCCGGACGTAACAGTACTCAAAGGAACTTGCGCTCCTATATTACCAACCTATTCGAGGATCTACGGTACAGAGAAAATCAAGTCTAAATAATGGAAGGCGAGCGCAAGCCGCAGCGCGTGTTAGCCCGCCAAACTGAACAGCACTTTATAAATAATTTTCAATTTCAAACCACTCGTATAGATATTTTAAAATTCCCATCTGAAATCCAGTCTGCTTTAGGTCCATATGTCTCATGAATAATTCAGAAACCCACGCTTGTCCCGTGTCGGCACACGTATAACTTATGTAGACTACCTGAGTAGTGAAAGGCAGTTATATACATTACATTAGTAAATGAAAATGTAAAAACACCTCAGATAATAAACTAATGTTGGAATATTTACTACAGCATTTTTATAATATAATTATATAAGGAGTTACATTAGGAAATAACTGGATTAGATTGGTAGACTCCCACCCGGAGTCATCTGTCTTGCCTATCACCGCTTACCGTTTGGCCTATTTCTGCCGTAAAATTACGAAGTTGTGTTCCGGTGTGAAAGGTAAAATAGGCAGTCAAATTCTTGGGTACTGTGATTTAACATCTTATGGCACAATTTGGCAAGATACATTATAGTTTATATGGGGCGTACAAATTTGTGACGAATTTTTGTAAATATACAGCTTTAAAAATAAACAAAGATAAAATAAAAATAGATTTTCTAGTTACAATCTATAATATACCTACACGTGATAATATTGCTTTCGTCGTGTAATTTATCCGGTAGTAGAAAAAAATAACCAAAGTCTCGGATACGAACAAAAAGGACCATGTCTCGACTAATGCATTTGTCACACAAGCGCAATGTGGTTCAGATTTATCTGAACTATTGTAACTGTGTCACGAATCCTTGAGTTACTGCTGTAAGTGTTCTTAGTAACAAACTTTTGTGGGTACTGAGTATTTCGCTGACAATGTCATGACACAAACAACCTGTTAGTCATTTCTCTCCTTCATTACAATTTTCTCTTCGTAGACTTAAAAAACTAATCACTACCCTATATTTTACTACTATGTGCCATTAGCAATCAGTTTTAACAAATTAACCTTGAACAGCTTTATTTATTTATGAAAATTTAAAGATTAGTGGGTTGTTGACTAACCAGATAAAATTGTTTATGTGATGTGTCCATCAGATTGTTTAGCAGATACTAAAGAGCTAACTTTCTAAATGAATAAACACATATCAAAATCATGGTTTATTTTCGCGAGCATTATCAAACTTACCAAATCCCATGTGCTAAGGCTGCATTGTAAACCAAAACTTTCTTTGCAGCACAGAAACGCTCTTCAGCCTATTCGATGTTGCCAATCTATTAAAATACGAAAGGTGGGCGGTTTTCTAGCTAAACTGTTTGAAGCATAAACTCCGCCGCGCCGTAGTGGTCCCGTCAGCCTGAAGTTTGTTAAGCGCACACACCGCTGATAAAACTTTCTGATAGAAATGAGCATTAAAAGCGTAATGAAGTTTGTACGAGGATTTATCGGGCATTTGTAGTAAATTAGTTAGATAGATATAAAGTTTATTTTGCAACAACACACCCATTCATACATATTATATGGCGAATATATTACAATTTTATATACAATTTTAGTAGTAATGGACGTGTGTGCAGCAGCAAGAAGGGTCAAGGCTCGGCGTAAAATTGCCTTACGACAAAGACACCGATTTTCAGCCGTCACCCAGAGATAACGCGGGCATCGGCAGCCGTGCTATTGAGAACAGAACGAAAGTTTGTGTATGTGTGTGTACGCGTGTGTGTGGAATGTGTAAGTCAAATACAGCATATCTTATATATCGAATCGCAAAATGTGTTGGTAAGCTCATAACTCAACAACGCCTGGACCAATTTGGCCAATTCTTTTTTGTTAATGTTCGTTGAAGTTCAAGGAGGGTTTTTACAATTCGAATAATTATCGGAAATACCCTAAAAACAGCCCTTTTATTTTCCCATGCAAACGTTTTCTAACTAAAAAGTACAGTCGAATTGAGCTTTATTGTTATTATATAAAGTTCATATTGCAAGCACTCACTGTTGTGTAAGCAATGAAGGTGTGTTCCTAACATCAAAGAGTCAATTTGCGCTTTATTAACGCTACATATAGTTGAAATTTAATCATATCTATCAAAACAGAGTGCGTGCGTGCGTTTGAGCACAGAATACATCGTTGGAGGATTTAATGTCACGTTCCAAAATTGAATAGCCACAAAATGTAATAGGTCATTTAGACTTTTTTTGCGATTTGGTTGGCTATGCGACATTATCTATAAAATAATTAGGAACAAAAAACTGCCACTGTACAAATCTTTTTGACAGGACGAAGTCTGTCGGGTCCGCTAGTTTAGTATAAATATGAAATAAATACAATTAATTTACCATTAATACTATTACCATCCACGCTGTAAGCCTTCCTTGAAGGAAATCAACATGTTAGATAATATTAATGAAAAATAATAATAATTATTATTATTATTATTATAACCGAAAAACTAAAACCACTACCGCATACCGCTATACCATACCGCTACCAAGTCGGAATACCCAACCTCTGTAGTGCAAGTAAGAGAGTGCGTATACTTAGCTTGAAAGTACTTTTAGAAGTTAAGTTCCGAATGGGCGGCGGCAAGTCGTTCCAGCACTTGGTAGCTTGAAACCTAAAACTACCGCGGAATGCCACCGTGCGATAACGATAGCTTACAAGTGGCGCCCGACGCGGTCTAAGATTAAACCTGTCATTAGGCGCTGTGAACTTGAGTTTCTTAAATAAATATTCGGGTGTTTTGTGCTTTTTCACATCAAATACAAGGCATAAAAGGTGCATCCTTATACGCATCTCCACCTTTAACATTGACGCAGCATCAAAGAACGGAGAAACATGAGCTCGAGGTGGCACATTGAAGCAAAACCTGCAGCACGCGTTTTGAACGCGCTGGATCAATTTTCGCGTTCTTGACAGCAAACGTGGGCCTATCACAATGTCCCCGTAATTAAGCCTGGAAAGTACCAACGATTCACATAGCAACACACGTCTTTTTAAGCTAAGATATTGTCGTATCTTACATAGCACCTTTAAGCGATACATGCAGCCCTTAACAATACCCTACACGTGAGACTCAAAACGCAGTTATTCATCGAAGATTATTCCCAAGTTTTTAACCTCTGAAACTCAAAAAAATTAAAAGTTTCCAGTTTCGCGAATCTGCGCCTTAGTTCCAATAATTAAAAATTTTGATTTAGCCGGGTTCAAAAGAAGACTATTATCACTTGACCATTGAGCAATCTTTTCCAGGTCTCCATTAATCTTCAGCACACTGTCAAGAGTATTAGCAGGCTTACCAGAGATGTATAATTGAAGATCGTCAGCATAACAATGGTATCTGCAGTGCTCTAATACTCTTGGTAGGTCCGCGCAGTAAATAATAAAAAGTAATGGCCCAAGAATTAGAGTCCTGAGGAACCCCACACGTCACAGATTTAGGGTTAGATATTTTCAAGGTTCCACTCCTGCCACAAGTCAATCTTACTGACTGAGATCTGTGGGACAAGTAGCTCCCGAACCAACGTAGTGACAAGTCATCCAATCCATAATACTTGAGTTTGGCAAGTAAGAGTTCTCTATTTATGCTATCAAAAGCGCGAGAAAAATCCAATAAAACTAGAATAGTGCTATGCCCAGCATCTTGCTCTGTGAGAATGTTGTCAATAACATCTAGCAATGCGGTCGACGTACCACGATTTCGACGAAAACCTAGTTATGTTACGATATAACCGAATTGGATTTAATTTAAATATATCGATGACACTTTGCAAATATCTAAAAAGTAGATGTTAGTGTATGATCTATCTCTACATATATGGTTTAATTTATTTTACTTCTTCATATAATTATTTATTTCCTTTATTAGAGTTGATAGCACATAAGAAAGTTTTTTATCTTATGATAAGTGATAATCATCGCTCGTTTTTCTACAACCTTCGAAACGTAGCTTTTATTGCCTACCTGAAGAGAAATACTATTTTTAAGTTTTGCTTAAAGTCTGACATGCCTTAACCCTCGGATCATAAGATGCTGGATAAGATGCGACTTGGGAATAATCCAGAGTCAGCAGGTAAGTGAATGAATTGAACAATTGCAACTACCAATTTTTGGTTATGTTCAAAATGTAAAGGTAAATAACTAAACTGTGCTATATTATTATATTATACAATATTTTGTTATAATTATGTACATACATTTTATCATTTACTGAATCTTACATTTGTCACTAGTTTGATAGTAATTAGAGAAGCTAATAATATAGATACGGAATATGTCGTGTATCACGCCATTGTATTGACCAGCAATTATCTCGTAATTGACATTGCAGGACGTTGTACGTTAATTGTTTCCCCAAAATATAAAGGAAATACTACATATCCATTAAAACTAATATCATATAGCGTTCTAAATTCCTCTAAATTGTGTGTGAAAGTATAATTAAGACTGAACTAAATAACTGATTATAACTGACTGACTTAAATAGAAAGGATGAATAATAGGTCAACTATGTAGTCCATAGAATCGCGAAGCTTTAGTGGCTATGGGTCGGATAAATTACTCGTAGAACTGACGGCCATTAGGATGGAAAGGTCTTCGAATGACAGGTATATGTCGGGATCCGCAGCGTCAGTAAGTAGACAGGGTAGATTAGCAATTTGGTGAAAATCGCGGGAAAGCACTACATAGTAGCACTGCAGCACCGACATGAACAGTAGGCTTATGTATAATTTATTTCAGTATACCGTTAACGATGTTTCAGTATACAGGCCTAGTCAAAGTACTTGGAGGAAAATTCGATAAAACCAACAAAAATGTCTAGGCCTTACATAAGATTTCATTTGAAATTGATAAAAGCAAAAGTAAAACAAGTAGCAGATCTTAAATGTTCATATTCTTACTATCTTACCTGTGAAACTGTTTCATTTTCATGCAATAACGGTCAAATCGTGTTTGATGTTATTTTGTACGAAAAAAAATTGACATCTGGTGAAAGACGTAGGATATTCATTTAATCTGTTCGAAAATGACATTTTTCCTGAATAAAGGGAACGAAATTGATCTTTTCCATTAGGGTATAAGTGCGAATAAAAGTATTGTGGTTGGCGAGTTCACCAACCAATGTTATATCTAATTGTTAGCTCGGATGTCCAAATATATAACTTGACATCACCCTGGTGCTTTGAGGATCTTGAAGTTGGCGGCAGGACGACCGGCTAGGGTGACCTGAGAAATCCTACCGGCGGTAGAGCAGGTTAACTATCGGGACCTCTCAGTGGTCTAGGGGTGTGCTCACCAATCTTAAAGTTGTTGTCGGTAGATATAGGCCACACAATCATCTGGAATTACGTACTGGACCGACTATCCTTACCGATCCACAAGTTGTTCCGGGCGACGTTGGGGACCGCATAATGTTGGGCAGTTCTGGGAATCCTCGCCTATTTTAAAGTGGTAGTAATCGTGGTATCGAAAACGATTTAGTAATTTTTCGTAGAAATCGATTTTAGAATACTCGTTCGATCCGTAAAAAGGATACATGATACATTTCTACCGTGGGAGAGCCATGCTTCCGCACGAATTGGGCCGGCTCGACCGGAGTGATACCACGGCCTCACAGAAAACCGGCGTAAAATAGCGCTTGCGCTGTGTTTCGCTGAGTGAGTGAGGGTACCGGAGGCCCAACCCCCCTTATTCCCGTTTATTCCCCTTATTCCTCTTATTCCCTTTTAAAAGGCCGGCGACGCATCTGTGACTCCACTGGTGTTGCGGGTGTCCATGGGCAACGGTTATTGCTTACCACCAGGTGATCCGTTTGCTCGTTTGCTGCCCTATCCTATAAAAAAAAAAAAAAAACATGAAAGACAACTAAGAAAAGAAATATATAAGAGAAATTCTTCTGTGCAAAAAGCGACCGAGATTAAGATTTTCAATTATCTGGACCAAATAGGACTATAATGATAAGCGTGCATTAAAGTATAATAAAAGTAAATATTATGTTTGGATCGCAGCAAATGGAAAAATGTTATCTCTGAATACCCCTATGGAAAAAAGGCATATGTAGTCAAACTAACGACACGTCGATTTATATAAAAATGTATAGGTCAATAATAAAATGACAATATTTTCGAACATCAGATAAATACTCGTACAAATAATATTCGTACATTAACAAACGTTGTAATTTATTTAATAAATATATAGACCTGGTAATTCTTTATTTTGTGCGACTACAAAAAATGAAATATAAATAAGCGCAACATGGAAATATAAAATTATATAGTGTTTCATAATTAATTTCGAAATTTATTTGATCCTTTTGTTATATTTGTTCTTAAGAGTAGGTATTATACGTATTATTTGTGTAGCACTACAGAAAATCGACACTTTGCATTATGATGCAGCATTATATCCGTTTATGCAATTATTAATATTATAATGACAACTAATTACTTAAAAAGTTTATAAAAGCAGTGTGTAGTTATTTTTATTTCTTTTTCTTTCCATATAAAAGATAAATTTATTAGAAAATTAAACAACCTTACTGGGTTAGTTAACATGAATAGCATTCAGTATTCTTTGTTTCTAACTGATTTTTACACATCCCACACCATTTCTTTTTGTCAGTATATTCAATTTTCTAGACTGTTTTTCTGATATTCCCAAAAATATATGAAAAATCCAACACTGTCTAATTCAATCTTCATCATCATCTACCATGGACTTATTAATGAATAAAAACATAAGTAATAAGAGATAGTAATGTCGTTGATTGTGTAACTATGTAATGGTTTAGAGAAACGCAATCTCAAATTTGAAAAAGTAATTTTGAAAGGTATGAAGGTAACCCAACACACGTGTTCCAGCTACCGTCACAAAACTAAAAGTACCTATTTCTCACACCGGACGCCAGCGTAAACCTTTACCTCATGGTGCATTTATATGTAGGTCCCAAATTAGCATATAAGCATTAGTGTAAAAGCTGAGAGAAGGAAACGATGTTACAGCTAATTGAATAAAAGATGTTGTATGCGGAGCGAGCTTATTGTGGTCCTGTTACAACCAGTAAACATTTTCAATTGCGAAATCTAGAGCAAAGATAGCCTTCGATAGACAGCTTTTCATTAGATTAAATAAAGAGGACGCTCCGTGGGAGAGCACTTAATTTTATGTAGTGCTTGGTAAAAACAAATCACTTGGACTTAAATTTTATTACGCACGAGTATATCCTTTTTCAACGTTTCGACTACAATTTACTGAGTGTTTGTGCCACCTGGTTAAGTGAAATCAGTATTTAACCTTCTAAATAGAGGTGTTATGTGTGGTATAACTAAACTAACTTTAAGATAACAACAACAATGTAATTTTTTACACTACGTTAATATGCTATAATGTTCATATTTAGTATCTAAAGAGATAATGTTCAATTATCTTTATATTTAAATAGACCTAGTCATAGGAAAATACAAAAGATACAAATAAATTACATATTAAAAAACGACACTGTAACCCGAATTTCGTAAAGTCCTTTTAGCTGCACGCCTTATAGATAAAAGTGCCAAACAAATAACATAAGTAACAAAAGGAGTGTTGTTTATATTGTATGATAGCGCTCATATAATATTAAAAGTTAATAACAAAATCTAATAATTAAGTAAACTAAAAACTAAATAAAAAAAAGACTAACTAGACTTATAAGGCTTAGAAGACATTTCCTAAGTGGCCTCTGTTTCCAGTCTTGATTATGGATGAGATCGTGTCCGTCCTTAACCCCGATAGTAGGACTTCCTTCTTTGACATCTCCTTCCCTGAGGAAAATAGGGTCATTTCACAACCAACCGTATGTAACCATTTTCGTTTGTGAATGCCCAAGTTGAACCCGAAATAAATTACGATTATCGGCAGTGAGATTCACAAATATCTTATTGTTCTGATCTTGGACCATAATATTTTTATTCTTTAAGGTTTTTCTCATTTTAGTTTGTCTAATAAATTCGTTGCGTTTTACTCGATGGATAAAAGCAACCACCAGGAGGCGTTGTTGTTTTTGAGTGCCTTTGGAGCTGGTCCTTTTCCTCCGGTTTTTAGATTGAATCGAGATACAAAATTCAAATCTACCTCACGAGCTGCAACGCCTAATTTTGCAGTACCAGTAAATTTCAGATGTGTTGAATTTTACAAGATTTTATATTAGCTGCACTTGTAACTATGTAAGAAAATCTTGGAATCTTAATTTGACCACCAGCACCATCACTTCCCGGTCTCCGATTGAGCTGAGATTTTGCATGCACGTGTAAGTCGGATGACAATGCATGGTTATGTGTGTGACTTCATTCTAAATCCAACATGGCGACATTACCAAGATGACGGATCAATTATTTTTAATGCACCCCTACAATATGGGTATTAAATGAAAGGGCTTGCAAAGAATAATATGACGTCACTCTTAATCCAAAATGGCGGACTTTCCCAAGATGGCGGACCAATTATTTATAATGCACCCCTACAATATGGGTATGAAATGAAAGGGTTCGCTAAGCTTGGTTTATTAGTCGGAAAATAAATACTTTTCGTTATAGTTCGTTAAAAGTATTCTATAAGTAAGTAAATTTCGCGACAAGCTTTTATATGTAAAAGTTTATTTTGTTCTTTTTAGCGCATTTAATTAAAGCTTGTATTTAAAAAAAAATAATTGTAATTTTTCATTCCGAGTTTCAAGTTTGATATTATCAACTAATTTTCTAATGCTAGTTGAGATTGAAAATTCAACACATCTGAAATTTGCTAGTACTGCAAAATTAGGCGTTAAAGCTCGTGATGTGGATTTGAACTTTTTACCGTATGAGTCACATTATGGTATCACGGAGCGGGAAGCTTTATAAAATCGAATTTATCAGATAGCTTATACTATTAGCTTTTAGCTATTAAGTGTTCATTAATAGGTCAAAGCCTGGTAATGCATCTATTACGATAAGGGTACCCCATGAGTCTACTGGGTCCTCTACGAGTACTGTTATTAATGTCACTAATTTTCAAACGGTAAAATTGATTTACTTCAACAACTTTCATGGTATTTTATTGATACCGTAACAGCTAATATTGAGAGATTTTTTCCTCTTATTCCTATAATTGCGATTCGTGTCATCTACAGATTACCGGCTTCTGAAAGACTTGCTTAGTAATTCTTCAGACATTAATATTTAGTTTTGGCAGTTCAGTATTTAATACCATCAAATTTTTTTATACAGAAACTATCACCGATTTAATGAAAAACAGTGATTTAGATAATGTAAAGATAAGAAATTAAAGTAAATGTACAATATTATTTTATTACTTTTTGATATATAATTTATAGCATACATTGGAATGTGATTGATTTTTTTTTATGTCCCTTTATCATTATTATTATGAATGCGAAAATTTGTATGGTTGTATGTTTGTTACTCTTTCACGTAAAAACTACTGATTGGATTTTATTTATTTATTATTTTATTCTAGTTAGGGACATAAACAGTAATAGAACATAAAAACTAAACAGACTTACAAAACATAAACCAACAAAGTGTCCACACATACATATATTAAGTTAGATTCTTAGCAATCTCAACTTAATTAGTATTGTACATTTTAATTAGATTTATACATTTAAACATATGTACTGAAATTGAAATGAAATATATCGCCATCGAGAAGTTTCTTATTATATAATAGGCATGCACAATACAAAAATACATATTTGGCATATTTCGTGTTAGTGATGGGTACAGAAAAAACATCCCCACAAAGTCGAGGACATCTTATATTTATATCGTTTATTAAAATGGTCGGATCTAGCATGTTATTGATCAACTTAAACGAAAATATTTGGTCTGTCACTGTTCGACGATGTTTCAAGAGCTGAATAACACATGACTACAATTTATAAAGATATATGCCCCGCTAATATAACCTACTCGAAATAGTAATCCAGCGCAGTGGAAGTCGCGGGCACCAGCTTGTATTATTATAATATTGTACATGACAATTGGAAAACAGAGATATGAAAATAGACCTTCAGAGTACTATCCTAATTTTCGAACCGGTGTACAGTCTTTTTTTATCCTTCTGCGTATACACTTATAAAGTTTTGTGTTCACATTTAAACAAATTTGTTTTGACGTTAATAAAAGCTTGTAAAAGCCTAAATTGATTGAAGATTATTTTAACTGTTATTAACTGTTATACAGTTATTTTAACTATATATTATATTTACTATACATAACGGTTATTATGGTGGTGGGTGGAGTTTCGCCTTGGAGTTTCTTCCCATACTTCTAAAAACTACGTCTAAAAGCGTCATTCATATGTATAAGTCTACGAGAGTCGAAAAAAAAACACAAATAAATTAAAAATAATATCAAAACACATAAATAACGTTGGAAGGTAATTTTAATAAAAATGACCTTGAAAAACTGTAATGTTATGAATTTGAACACGGAGTACGATTATATTTACAGATCAAATTAAATAAAATTATTGCTTGTTTTATTGTCTTACTTTACCCAACGAATATTCAATAATAATAACATTATATAAAGCTTTACCAATTAATCAAGTGTGTTACGTGAGTAAGATCGAGAAGGTATCTCATAAGCAATATGATGAGCCAGACAAAATAAGCCCTGACGTAGACAATTGGTATAAATAGACGAGAGACAAGGGCCACACTTCGCGAACTTACCTGGCGCCAATCTAATTTGCCCGGGGAATTTTATTAGCTATAGTTACATAATAACATTACCCTCACTATAAGATGTAAGGTTTTGTGATAGTAGTTTTACAAACTCCTATTTTATGTCACAAAGATGACTAATGTGTTACAAGCCTCCGGATACAGTATGCAAGTTGCCCATCTGGTGGTAAATAGTAACAAATTGATACCGTGGTATAGTGGTTGAGATCACAGAGTGTTGATGATCAAGAGCTCCGAGGTTCAACTTCTCACGAGAACAGATGATAAAAAATCTTTAACCATTATAGAATGAATAGGATAGGAGAAGATAGAACTCTAAGCTCGCCTACTAGCTAGCTATAACAGTTTTAATTAAGGTCGTCATAATAACAATAGCATTCCCCGATGTTCTCCTTGCCTCTTTGAGTGCATGCGGTAAGGTCCACATTGCAATGCCACTACACACGCGCACCTGATTTCAAATCCCAGTTTCCAGCTGACAAATTTTTTAACATTAATCTATATAAAAGATGAAAAAAAGTATTTATAACTACTTGTCCTTTTTAACGTCAGGATTACCATTGGGTTTCAAATGAGACAAATCTCTTCAAAAATGTTATTTAATGTCTGCCATTTATTAAATAACACAATTTTTAAAATTAACGTAATTAACGCACTTAACGTAATTAAAAAATAATAATACTAGGCAACAACGGGTACATTAAATATATTTGATATTTATTTTAAATAAAATATTTTGCACACGATTTGAATTTACATTTCGTAGACTCTACTAAATTAGAATACATTTGTTAAATGGCAATGTAGACAATAAGGGAAGCGGTATTATAATTGGTTACAGCATTTCATGAACAGCATACTTTGCAAATAATATAACTTTACCTTAACGGTAAGCTATCAAAATAGTTGCAACGTCATGATTAATATTAGTAATACACGAATTGCTCGTGAGCTCGACTTATTTACTTCGTACTTTAAAACAGAAATCAAATTCGCTTGTAACCCTGGCACACAGAGATTGCTTTATAAAACCTACAAAATTTTATAAACCTAAACCCGATAATCTTACAAGGTCCATTTTGAGAACAACCATGCTCATGTTAGTTGCAAGATTAAATTTCCATTAGGGACTTCAAGACTATTACCATGATTTGTCATCTTTACGTATGTAGTACGTAAACCCTGAATCTTAGACTCTATATTAGTAGGGGATTATTGGGCATTCTGGCACACTTTTTTTGACACTCCATTGATCTCACTATTGTTCGATCAATGTCGTAAAAAAGTGTGCCAGAATGCCCAATAATAGTAGTGAAAATTATTTTAGGTTTTAAGTTATGTGTACTCCATTGATCTCACTAATACAGTTCGATCAATGTCTTGAAAAAGTGTGCCAGAATGCCCAATAATAGTAGTGAAAATTATGAAGAGGTTTTAAGTTATGTGTAGGCGATCAATAAAAAATATTTAAAATTAGGTACAAGCTATTTCTACCAGTATGATGTTTTATTAACAATGTATCTCCATAGGATTATGGAAATATGGAGATACATTGTTAATATATGATATGTAACTAGAAAAACTACATGCGATTCCTACGCGAGAAATTTAATTTACGAAATTATCGATTGCAAGACGTCTTAGTTATCATACTCGATTTCAGTCTACTAAACTCGTTTTCATGGCCTTTAACCTCGGGCTATTGAGGATTTTAGCAAGGAAAGAGCAGGGCTTCCAGGATTGGATCCTCGGATAAGTATATGCGTAAATAAAATACACTAACCCAACCAAAATATAACCCTCAACCCAAAGGAAAACACTTGTGTGGTTTGACTGTAAGCGGTATACATTAGCATGTTTGATTGCAACCTACTAAACACATTTTCAAGGTCTTCTATCTCAGGCTATAAGGCGTGTTACTAGGTGTAGCAGTGCAATAATGATCACAGAACTTAACAAACTTGGGGCTTCCTGGCTTCCAGGACTGGATCCCCGGATAAGTATCTGTGCCAACATGCACTCTAACTTCGTCAAACGTGAACTCTGAAACCAGAGGAAAACTCTTGTGTTTTTTCGATCACTGGTAGTGAGTAGACATGCACTAAATTACTCATACATAAACACAGCTTTTATATACTTATTTAGTCTTAAGGTTTTCGAAGCATTCCTACGAATATTCCCTTATCAGCAATAACAACTATGTCGACAAATCAAATGCATTTTCAGGTCTCAGTTCACGAGTTCGATTAAAATAATAAGGCTTGTTACTCACGTTCTAATAAATATGATTTGAGTAAATGAAAAATAATATTAATTTATTTCCATGACATGCAAGGTAAAAAGTACTGAAAATAAACTCACTGTAACGGTAAGGACTGTATATTGTGTAAAAGGTAAAATAAGAAGGAAAAATAGCAAATTAGTAAGGCAGTGACAAGCTTTAGAGTTATATATTAAAATCAATTTAAAACGTCAAAAAACATAATAGGTATATAAAAAAAATCAAAATGTCATTTATAAGTATAAAAAAACAAATATATTAAAAATGGTGTGCAATCCTGCACACTCACAGTTATACTCATAGGATGGCTTTTAATCGGATAGCTCATACAAAAGATTAATATAAAGGCTATTATTTATACTTATTCTACGCAGACAAATTCGGGACGGAAACTAGTATTTCTATATTCTTAGGTAATAGCCTTATGTTATACTTAGAGCTTCGAGTCAGCAAATCACCAATTCGAAAAATGCCACAATAACATTTAGTGTAACATTTATCAATGAATTAAAACAAAACTCATGATTTCATCATAAGTTACTGCTAACTCTTTTGTCAGCAATTATATTGAATGCACATAACTCAACGTAATTTCATATCAAATTACTTGCTGGATATGGTAAAACCAGTAGTTAACCTTTACAAAAGTTGTATACTTTAGTGATTACTATTTTATTATTATGATGTACTAGCTGTTGCCCACGACTTCGTCCGCGTAAATTTCGAGTTTATCGATAGCTTTTTTTAATTAACCGATTTTGATGAAACAAAGTTCAAATGTTATATTATTGAGTTAAAACAAAGCAAATAGTGAAAGTATCAAGTAAATCGGTTCAGTACTTTCGGGATAAACGTGAACATACATACAGACAGACAGACAGACAAAAATTTCGAAAAACATATTGTACCAGAGGACTCAATGGTGTCCCCACAATTCGTGGTCACCGAGAATATGGACCCTATCCTAGACCAACAGAGTTATAGCTACATTTTTTAAGGCTGTATTCACAATCTTTAATTTCGTAAATTAAATTTCTCGCGTAGGAATTGTATGTAACTTTTCTAGTTACATATAATCCTATGTAGATACATTGTTAATGAAACATCATACAGGTGGAAATAGCTTGTAACTAATTTTGAATATTTTTTATTGTTTTTTATTGATAATTGTAAATATTTGTGTCTAATTCTTATTTAATAATACTGTACTTTGAGATAAACTGGTGTTTTGAATAAACATAATTTTGTGTTATAATTTTGTTTCATTATTTATTTAAACTAATGAAAGGGTTGAAATCAAAGCCAATTTAATAAAACTAGTTTTTTATTGAAATATTAGATAACAACGAATCATTTTCTAGTAACCATTTTCTAATACATACAACATCTCTCAACGCACAATATTTCTTGTGGTTTTAACGGTGCTACTAAGAGGCTTATATTCAAATATGCAGTCGTTCAGTATTAGACAATATGCAGCCGTCTGATCAGGTATCTCTTGATCTGCTTCTATTTCAACGCGTACATCGATAGATCCTTTTAACGTTTCGTGTT
Organism: Scirpophaga incertulas; assembly: GCA_036419045.1. Taxonomy (NCBI): domain Eukaryota; kingdom Metazoa; phylum Arthropoda; class Insecta; order Lepidoptera; family Crambidae; genus Scirpophaga; species Scirpophaga incertulas. The sequence continues at coordinate 10,163,345 of CM071638.1, read as the reverse complement.
GGCGAGAACAGTCGATAACAAATAAAGGAGCGATGTCTTTAAACTCTTTCAAACTCAACAACGGCTCTGGTCTGCGACCATGATAAGACTGCTGAAATCTTGCGTACTGCTCGTATATTAACGTAAATTTATTGCCAGAAAAATTATTATTGAGTCCTTCATATGGGTAATATGATGAATTTAAAAATACCTTTACACATCACGAATATAGCAATGATCGAACTCTGTAATAGACTCTGTGGCATTATGTTTACGGTTAGTTTGTAAAGCAATAAATACAAATCGTGGTTTTTCTATCTGTAATGAAGTTTTAATAGACCAAGAATGTTTACGTGTTTTGGGCAATAATGGATACTCATACAAATCTCAATTCCGCAATGCTAGTATGATGGAACGGTCTTTCTCTAAATGTTTTAATAAATTAATTCTTTCACGGTCTGATACTTTAACATGAGGGACTCGCCAAACAATTTTACATATAACTATATCCTCAACAACTTCATCAGTAGATAGTTTTAAGGAATTAAGGTTTGTGTTACTTCTCAATAAAACTAGCTCATGCTTACAGTTAATAATGATTGTTTCATAATCTCCAGCAAAACCCAATATTTTATTCAGAGGTGATGCGGAGAATACTACATTAAGGACACTGGTCGTACCTGTAGGCGACTAACCCCAAACTATTGCATATTTCGATTCATTCTCATTCATCGAAAGATAAGATTTTACAGTAGTGGATATTCCCGCATTTTTTACCTTATCTATTTCTACACCATATAACTCATATCTTAATATCTTCAAAAAGAAATAAAGCAGGGTTATTAACAAAATGAACTGATGTTATTCTTTCTTTTTCTTTCTTAGTACTACCATATACACATTGGCATTGCCCTCAATATACAAACTGCTCAGTGCAAGCAACACGTACAAATCTTGTTGATTGATGGGTATTCGTATTTCATCGTTATTGTTAAAACTACAAGTTTTAACAATAACATATGGTTTGTATGAATGAAATTCGAAACTTTCGATGCTGTTATCGTATCGTATGGTTGAGTAAAATTCAAAATATTGATTTTAACAAGCCCAGTAATTTTAAAAATTCTTTATTACTTTTGGTTAGCTTCTTCTTTGAACGAACTGGTGTTCTTTTTCGAGATGATCTTTTAGAACTGCCTTGAACAACAGTTGTGAAAAATTGATTGACAGGAAAATAAATAAGCTTTTTGGGTGTTTCAATAATTCTATAGCCCGGTGGTACGTTGGGTACAAATTCGTAAATAATATGACTTGCATTACACCACATTCGATGCGCACTACAGTTGTTGAAAAAATGTTGACGGGATACCGAGATTCGGTGCTTATATTAACTTGTATTGTGTCCGTACCAAAACCCAAAATTTTACCGAGGGAATTATTTTTATTAAAATACACACTTTCAGAACAGAAAATAGATGTTTTTAATGTATTATTATTGCAAGTTATTTTAAGAGCAGCATTTTCTATATTACTTTTCAAGAAATCAGAAATGTCTTGAAGTTCGTAAGATTCTTCAGATATTTCGATTACTTTGTTTTTACCATAATAAAATTTATTGTTTTTTTTTATCTACTTTCGGGATAGAATTAAAAGTTGAAAATTATATAAGTCCACACTCATATTCTCCACGTAATCGCAAAGTTGGCGAGTAATTTGTGACTAGGGGTTCTCCTCTGCCAGTTATTGACACAGTGAAAGACATATTTGTACTGACAAGATATTTATTTTTCTATTCATTTTAAATGTTTTTTCCAATAGTCTTTTAAAAATTTTATACAAAGATGACCACAGTTTGTAGTTCCAAACTTTTATAACTGATACTGTACATAATTATAGTTTACACTCATGTACCTTAAATAATTAATCAATTCTAATGGTGGTTTTAGATTATCAAAACTATCGAAATATTCACAGTAGTCATTATGCTTAACCTAGGCTACCCAATGAGTTCCAGGATTGGCAGAACTATCTAAATTTATAATAGCACACTCGATTTTTCGTAATTATTTTATTATTTAGACTCATGTTTTTAACGTTTTCACCTACATTATTGAGCGAAAATTGTCACTACTGCCTGGCAAGCTGAAAAAAGTATCGTAACGTCAAAAACTTTTGATTTGTCTACAATATAAAAAATCAAAATTTCGTCGTAAAATTACAGACACACACGTATTGCGACAAAAACCTTTTAATAATATAGCTTGATTTACTCGTCAAGGACAAGCATAGAAAATGAGCAACAGTAGCCATACTCCTGTAGATATGATACATCGTCTGACGTATCGAATTTGTAAGAAATACAAACATTTAATGAGCATTTATATGATAAAATTATCACCTGCCAGTGTTGTTAAAATAAGGCCCAGATCCGTCGCTTAGCTCCAATGACAGCTAAAACTTCCGCGATCGTTTTGTCATTTCATTTAAAAACAGAGTATGCAGAGAATTCTCTTAGGAGATTTCTCAGTTCGTTAACATATCGGTCACAGTTAAAATCTACCTACCGACTTAACACTACTTTATGCGTATTTGCCTTCATTGTTTTATTTTTTCGTTTAATGAAAATCGCCCCCAATGGGAAGGCGCTCTCTCTTAGTAGCTAAAGTGTTCCAAAGTACTGTACGTACTTGTTTGAGTTTTTTCGTAGGTGTAGGAAAGTTACCTCACGTTGTTTTCTTCTCCGCAGAGCTGTCGCATGAACGTATATAAAGCAATGGATCAAACTTCACATGTTGATCTTTAAGCAGCTCTAATGTTACTCATAACATTTTTCATAAATCAAATGTAAAGTTTGATGTATGTGACTGTAAATAATGAAATTCGAAAACAAACTGGTTACAAACGCCTGAACTCCCTATTAGAAAGGCAGTGCCGAAACCACAAAGCAACAATAATTCTTATAATAACTTTTGAAGAGACCTCCGACAATCTATAAATTATACGAGCATACTAGTCTACATTTAATACAACTCAGCAGTTCATTAATATCGCAGTGCTCTCATCTAAAGTGAAGGTCTAATTAAACTAAGTTCGCAAGACGTGATTAGTCTCAACGACATAACTCGTTAATGGCAATACCTGTAATTAGTGAGCTTACTCAAAAGTAGGTGCATATTCCACGAAGTCGAACTTAATGGGGATAATGGCTATATAAATGGGAAAAGTTAACTCATTTGGCACATTCTTGGCGTCCAGAGACACGATCTTGACGGTCAACAGGCGCGCTGAATGCCTGAACACTTCACAATCACCCCTTTTTAGGAAATTACATGTTCGACGTGACAAGAATTAGACACCCCTGACATCTTTACCAACTACCGTCATTTTATTTTATATATAGCCTTATTACGTGACAGAAATGGTGTAACGATCAATGCACCTAATTCATATTTCATAATTTTGATTTCAGAGCATCGTAAAAAAAAACTTGATTTGTTACACTCTATTAAGTCAAATTAAAGATAAGGTTTCTTGAAACAAAAACCTATTCAAATAAAAAAATAGTCGTTCTGTTGAATCGCGAAATTTTACCGCAAGCCCGCTACTAAAATACGTTGCGTCTATGTATCGTACCGACCCTTCCTCGCCACGGGAAATCCACACCGCGGGGAAATAGTTTTAGCCGGAAAGTTTCGCCATAAAAATTGAAACATCTTCCAAAAGTTTGCGCAAATATTTGTCGATTTGCCGCCGCAAATTTCTTCGGGGAATTCTTTTTAATGTGTAAAAAAATGTTGTCACATTAAGTAGTTTCTTTGGCGTGTGATTTTTTTGCTTAGCTCAAATATACTAAATAGTACTTGATTTTCCGAATAACAAGAACAAAACCAACCCTCACAAGGTCAGTGTGGTGAGAAGCGGGTCAAAAAACCTTAATGATTTTCAAATAGGAAAGGCATTAGGTAAGTGCCCATCGGTACCAAACGTCGCGCGTACGGCGACAAATATTAGCACGGCGCCGGCGCCGGTGAATGAGGTGCTAAGAATGCCTGGACGCCAGATACCTACCGCCAAACGAACTTGATCCTGGCATACTAGGTTTTTCCGCGGTCCGCACATATATTGCGAACTGAGGAGAAACTGCTGGAACTCGTGATAAAATAGTGCAGAATTCGCTGGAATATTGTGGGATTGGGGTCTCTATCTCTATTTAATAACGTATAATAACTAATACTGAGAATTGTCAAACTCTATTTGTTAATGGAATTCGTTTTACGCTCCCTAGGTCATTTAGGTTTACGCCCAAATCACGACTTGTCCCGACGAGGCAGTAAATACAATGTATAAGGATATTTCTCAGGCGAAACATGCTTCCACAACTAAATATACAGTAATAATGGAAGACCTCAATGTAAAGTTAAGTAAACGAAGTGTTGATAAGCTGAAAGTGGGACAATTTAGAGCTGGAATTAGAATAACTGTGTGAATAAGATCATCTTAATCGACTACCTAAGCTTTGGTTATTAAATGATGTTTTAGATATTAATTCGCTGAATATGGACAGTAATCGCCAATTAACCAGAGACACATTGAATCTTAAGTTAAATGCAGAACCATTTTCCACTTCAATTGCATAATTGCTTTAATTGCTGAAAGAATTGTATGAATGTGGACACGTATAATGATGAGGTTAACTAAGAAGGCAAACAAGATCTCAACTCCCAAGGTTATGAAGAAATGGTGTAATGGACCAGCAGCAGCAGCAATAATCGAACATCGAAATCTTTCACTCACGAGGTAGGACGATTTGAGATAGAAAATATTAAATAGGACATAGAGCGAAATAAAGGTTCCAAAGTTTATCTAATAGATCTGACATTAGGATGATATGCAGATAATTTACATATGACTGAAATCGAAGACTTCTATTTGTTTCTACCTGTTATACATAGAAGTGTTGAGGCCACAGACCCTAGACACAAATTGATTCAATGCTTCACCAAAGACATCCCTTACGACAGCATATATAATATTAGTGTCGGTCTCAAGCAGTTCAAGTTCAAGTTGCGCCTTCTGAATACGGATATTGTACCAGTCCTAAAGCGCTTCAGATAATCTTCAACTCCGATATTCTCAAAATCAAAACGCCTAAAGCACGGCACAGTGTCGTGGTGATACTGTTTTTACAAACAGTGGAATAGAATTATATACTATTATGTCATAATCTGTTCTTGAACGTCATTACGAATCGTTTCGTATCTAAGATTGATGAGTTTTAACATGCCGATCAAGCTGAATTCCAGAAAGGCAGTATATTATACGGTAGCCAAGTTGCAGAATTTGTTATAATTCCCTTACCAATCTCATCGAAATCACGAATAATTGGTGTCGATAAGTTTTAAACAACAAAAGAGATCACACTTTGTAAATCCAAAATTCATTAACAATAAATAAATTTAATGTTGTTTTAAAAAGTTTAGTTTCTTAAATGCCTTGTTTTGTTCTACGCATGATAGAGTAGATACAATGTAATTGTTAATTTAATTAAAGAAAAAAACAATTTTAATCAAAAAGTTTACATACCAACCATGGTACATAAATGTGGGATAATTGACCAATATAATTTATAGAATATATAATATTAAGTATGTTAGTGCAACTTTATTGATATGTCTATCTTTATTTTTTTTTAAATCTCACTGCGGTAAGCATACATACAAAGATTCTTATTTTATAACATTGAGGCAGACAGGTTTATATTGAGATTTAAAGTAGATAGCTGTATTCTATTTAGGTCTAAGTAATATTGGCAACTCTCTGCGCAATGCTTATTGTTGTTTGTAGCAGTTCAACTGTTTTGTATAACTTTGTTAGCGAGGGTGGGTTCTGTTTAGACATTCACATTTAATATATGAAGTTTTATTAATGCAAATTATCATTATCTTGTCACGAAGGAAAAGCCTTTTACACATCATTTACTTGAGTATCTCCGTCTTACCTGATTCAGGTGAAAAACTGCAAAGTAGTCAAATTGCAGTGTTCCGGTTTAAAGGGTAATATAAGCGTTAATATTACTGGATATCAACGCTTGCTCCTAAATCACAAGTTGGCAATGTACACTAATGATTTGTAGTGAATCTCACAAGATCAATATAGAGACATGAAAAATAAAAATGTGTTTTGTTCCTACCGAGCTAAATAACTCACCGTATCAGCCTTTACTACAGTGTCATAGACTTCGTACAAAAAGCACTGTTTCTTACTGTGTTTGAGTTCCACACAATCTAAAAATATTTCTGCTGTTTTATGAAACTTATGGATTTTATGGAAGTAAAGTGTTTAAAAGGTCAAACAGTTTAAAAAGTCTTTATTATAAGTATCATTTTCATCTACCCGCCAGCATTCAACAATTCTAACTGATAAAGCATTAAGTGTACCGGACCACGGAAGTGAGCCCTGATTTAACAAAGGTCATTTAATATGTATATTTCACGTTCAAAGCTAAAGAATAATTTATGAAACCAAAGCGGTCCGATTCAAGTAGATGTAAAGCGGTTCAGGATGTCAAAATTCAACTCATTCATTCAGCTTTTGAAGTGCTTACTTTGAAATTTTGTTTGTGACTTTGCGCTTTATTCAACAATACAACAACAATAAAAAAATAAAGTGCAAAATTAATTAATCTAAAGTGTTACATACTTAATTCTGTTTTTCTTTTTTCAAAAATATCTTGATATTGAAATAAAACTTCTTATCGCAATCAACTGTCGTGTATTTTATAAATTTACAAGTAATTATGCTTCCCAACAATTCGAAAATTTTACAACATTCGTGTTGTCGGGATGGCTAAAAATGTTAAATATCATAGCGTAAGGATAAAAATTATTATTTAATTACCGTCATTGTACTGTCATTTTATATATTTACGTGGTCCATTTCACGCAATCGGAGCCTATAATTTGGGTAGTATGTTCTAGTTTACTGGTTTGGGATTTTATTATTTTCTTGATAATGGCCCAAGCAGGTAGTATCAGTGGATATTGATAGATTATATATCAGTTTTACTATATCAGTTTTTAACTACATATATCAGTTTTAATCATCATCTCTATAGAAGTTTTTATACATGTCAATAGTTATTTTATTTAAATGTAAAGTGCTCGTGCAAATAAAATACAATACTAATAACTTGACAGTTTGTTTTATACATATTAGTTAAGTAAGTCACAACTTTTTGAAAACAATATAAAACATATCTATAAACTTAAAAGTAAGACAACTCTAGAAAGTTGTCACACATGGTATTGTGAGCTTACGAAACTACGAAGACGCTTTCCAACAATGTATCATTCAATTGACATATCAATTTTAAATAAGTGCTTTTAATTTTATCTCACTTACTTATCTGAAGTTTATATTTTCATTAAACTATTCTATTAAAATTAATATAGAGCAGCTCAAGTTGTCTTAAAGGTAGACGTTAATATCTGTCACAGTGTCACGTCAACAGTATCCAATTATAAGTGGTTGTTTTCTTTGACAATTTTAGGATTTTTCATGGAAATAATACCTAACAAGTTTATTTGTATCAAAACGACAACACTGAATACGGACTATCAAACTACATAGTGTTTGTAGTTTGTTAACCAGAAAATAACGACTTAAATGAGCTCGATGAATCCCAAAAGCGACACCTTAGTCAAACACGAGTATAATCACAGCAACCGCTATTCACAAAGGGAAAGTTTGTCGCGAACTAACTGCAGGATCCGGACGCCTCCGCAAAGCGTGACGTAACAAATAAAAGCTCACTTAATTCACAGATCCCTGTGGCGAAATTTATGCCGTTGCGTATCTCTTTAATGCGTAGCCCGTGACAGTGCGTACGTATTGAATACCACTCAAAACGTGCTTGATAGATACTTGAATCAACATTCCGTGATCCCATAGGCCTCCAAAAACCACTTTATTTTTTGCTTCTATTTAATTTTGAGGGATAGATTACGGTTGATCGACAGTTTGTTATTCACTTATATTATAAACTATTCATATATTTATAAAACTAAGTGAAATGATTAAGATATTAGATGATTCCCAACTCAACCTAAATATAAATGCAGAGTGTTATATATAAAAAATAATCTCTCAAATCCAAACGGATGCAGGAATAATTAAGGACTTTGAGTTTGTGGAGTAATTATTAATAATAAAAAAAGTTTATCATTTGTTATTATACTGAGTATATTATTGAAATTTTGAGGCAAAAGAAAAAAAATATCAAGATGATCTACATTCTAAAGATAGTTTTTAAAACTTTGTTGGCTCAATTGTTAATTAAAAAAGGATCATAATATATGGAACAACTCTCTGTAAAAAAAATAGATCAAAATTCTTAAACTATGTAGCATCCCCAGTGTTTTTCTCATATATTTATTGCTAGCTATGACAATTTTTCAAACCATATAGGCTATTTATTATTCATACAAATTCGTAGGAAGTATGGTAAATTGCTCTAGATATGATCTTCCAATGAATGAAAACAAACCAGATAGGTGCGTGCTCAGGTAAACAAAATAAATAACGCGGTTGAAATATCCTCATTGATATTCTGAATCATTAATAGCACAATTCCCAGTTAGCCCGTATATTCAGGTGAACGTTGGCAGGCAAAAATAAAGTTTTCTAACATCGACGCTACCTCGACTGGGCAACTTCGTGAGATGTTGGACTAGTCGAGTGGGGAATTCACTAAAATAGCAAGAGAGGGGCATTTTAGAACTAGTCTTCGAGTTAATCAACTTTGCTTAAATTCAAGTCTCCACATTGATTAAATTTGCATAAGTTTCGAGTTTGTGCTCTTAACTACCTTTACGACACATCACGTATTGGTATTGATGTTTCAAATTGAGAAAACGGCCAATAATTTATATGTATGTTTAACATATGTATAATAAGTAATGTTATACATACATATAAATAATAAATATGTATTATAAATTTATATTTAATATAATAAAACCACAGTCATGACCAATTAAATTTAAGTAACTGTAAAAATAAGCTTCCAATGATAAAACTCCCTTAATAAAAATAACGAGTTTTTGTACTTTATAAATTATATTAAAACTTTTGTACATAAGTTATTTCAATATTAAATTGATTTTCTCTTGTTACTTTTTGAAATAGTCTTATGAAAGCATAAGACTATTTAACGGTTAAAGTTTATATCCTACTTTGACGGGAAACATCATGTGGAAACTTACACATACTAACAAAGAAAATCATACTAACCAATGTGATTGAGTCAGGCCTTATCACCTAAATTTAGTTTGACTAAGTTCCACTTGGAAGAGACATATGTTAGCTATATTAACATACATGTGTAGGTATGTATGTGTTTATGTATATTCTGAGACAAAGATGTTACGTTTGTAAACCAATTTCTTTCTAGCAAAGTCAAGAATCATGCAAAATTTATGTAAAAAATATGTTCAGCGAAAGATACTTCCATAACACAATATCGGTAATCTCAGAAATTTCACCAACGCGGTATTTGGCGACAGTTTTATAAGATCGAGTGTCGCAACGTTGCCCTCTGGAAACTGTCAGGTCTGACTGGAAAAATATTTCGTGAATCTGTGAGTTTCTAAAATAAATTATGAATAGCGAACGGCAATAAGAGCAACTTGCGTCTCTAGATGATATAAAGGTAGGTCTAGAGATAAAGAGCGTCACCGAATGTTTCTGTCGCTCTTGTATTTTGATTTATATGTAATGTTTGGATTGAATATATTAAAACCTAGCTATTATTTAGACTCAGAGTTAAGAATATTATAATATTTGTTTGATATTATGCAGTCGAAAATGCTATGTTTTCATACCAATAATTAGTAGATTATACACAGAACTTCACTTAATATAAGACCTTAAAAATTAACTAACATTGTGTGCAAATAAATATATTTGATTTGATGTTTTCATTTAATTAGATTTGTAGCGACGTAAAGCTTTAATTGGTATGTTATTGGACGTTTTACAATAACGAGTATTAGTTAGAGTATTGGTTATTAATTAAAATTGTTTTATGTCATTATTATTCTAACTAATAAATGAAGACAAAAGCAGTTGATCCCAGCTAACAGACCTCTGGGAATAAGTGGTTAGTACATAGGTTTTAAGGTGTCGTTATTTTCGTGAACCCTGGTTAGGGTCCAGGTAAAGACAGATTTTGAGTGATGAATACGAGCATTTATGCCTTAGTCGTGGCTAATTCACTCTAGATTATGGGAGTTAAGGTAACAATCCGACTTATAATGACTTATAAAGTAAGCACTGTAAGCTTACTTTTGGATAGCTTAATTGGTGTGAGTGTAAAAATAATCATCTAAAAATTTATTTCTATTATTATTATTTTTGTTAATTTCTTTCGCTTATCTCTCTTTTGCATGCCGACTTTTTTTTATGTTAGGTTAATGCGTTACGCATACCGTCTTTATTGTAATATGTGGCCGTGTATGATCAACAAATGTGCCTTCTTATAAACACACAAACTTTGTATTAGCATTTAAACTAATAAAGGGACAGGCATACATCTACTTAAATGACAGAAATAAGCCGAAAGAAAATGTATTTTTTTAATTGCCTCGCTTTGTCAACGATATCCGTTATGTGAGCTAAACTTAAACGACAGAACAGCAGGCAATGATACAGTTTTCGCTAACGCTTCATACTTAGAAACTTCTAACATATAATGAACTCAAAGGAAATAATTTTTTTATGCAACAAACAAGTTGCTACAAAAGGAATAAGCAATTTGGTAACTTAACTAGTACACCCACTGTCAGTGAAAAAAAGACATAAAATTCCGCGCCTTGGAATATTTTCGTGAATTTCACTGTCATTTCACTGGGATTTAAGCGGAGGGTAGGGAATCCAGATGGGCGGAATATGGGCTTTGGATTGTTATCTGATTTAATTTGGAAAAATGGCTCAAGTAAAATATTATGAAAGGTCGAAACGTACACTCGAATGTCATATAATAAGCCCAGTTAATACGGTATTTTAATGAGGTCAAGGGGACTGAAGCTGAAAGCCTCTCGGCGTGGGCGAAACGGTAAAACGATGCTTTTAAATACTGCTAATTATCATAATTTTGTTAAACTCATATTGAATAATACGTGACTTGATTGAATATACGTGGCATCATCATTAACTTTTTGCTACTTTGCGGGATTTAATTAAAAATAAATAATTGAACTTTTAAAAATAGGCACTTCTTCAAATAAAATCCCGATCTTCGTGCTTAAAACTTTAAATATCAAAGTAACACTACTAAACTAAATCTATCTGGCTGTTACATTTTCACGTCAGAACAGCTGAACTGATTTTGATTTAATTTGAAACCTGGGAAAATACTTACCACGGGGCAATATCTTTTTTCCAATAGTATGATTGAACCGATTTTTGTAGTATTATACTGTAGGGACCACTATGTTATCCAGATAGTGGTGGTTTAAGAGTCGAGAAAAAACATAGGATAATTATCTCTTCTCACTGGAATATTAATATTCTCTATCTAACTGGAAATTATCTCTTTCCTATCCCATATCACACAGACGAAGCCCCGGGCAATAAAGTAGTCTATTCAACTTGTTTTTTCATCACTTTACTTAACGGTGTATACTTTAAGTGTGGTAATAAAAATTCCTTTAATGTATACTTAAAAACTACTATTATATTAGGTAGGTGTATAAATAAACTTTCAAGGAACTAAAAATTATTATATAAATTTCACTTGATTTTGTATATTACAATTACTCAAGCTATAGTATTCCTTTTTTAAAAATAAACAGTTAGATCTATTTAAACAACCTTTTGTTTAAACCAATTAAACTCACGGATTCAGTTTCCAAGATCTGTATCCCACTTATATTCGAAGTGGTAGATGACAGTCCCTCGTGACCTAGATGTACGTCATCCTACATTATAATTACTTATGTCAAAGTACCAAAGCCAGCTCGTGTTCGCATGCTAGAACATGCTGCCCATTAACGACCTGGTTTTTGTTGGTTGCAAGGGCAACAAGTTACATTGTCATTGTTAATTTTAATGAAGCATGCAATTAAGGGATAATTAATTAATTTATTGAGTAACGAAATTGAAGGAATAGATTGTACTTTGTTATTTATTAAATTTAATACTGATAGTTACATAATAGATACATTTGAATTGAGTACTCGAAATCGAATTAATATTTTATTAATTACCTAATAATTTAATTTAAAGCTGATTTATGTTATTCTTTTTGCTGTATATACAAATATCAGATTGAAAATAGCTTATAAAATTATTTAATCTACTTTTTTAAAGCTTGCTCTCACTCTTATCTATATTAATAATGACCGCAATCAAACATTTGCAATTCAAACATTAAAGTGCAAAGAGTGAGATATGCTATTAGAATTAATAACAATGCTGAGCTCAAGTCTTAAATTTGGTCAATGAACGATCTAATATTATGCAAACGGTGGCTTTGTTTCCCAAATAAAGGCAGTTTTGTTTGGACTGAATGAAAATCGCACTTTCAAATTTGTTGTTTTGTAGAAAACAATAGTTATCCAGATTTATGAAAGACATTTGTTTGGCTTATATAACAACCGGTAATACTTTACAGGTCAAGATTTGGTGGACGGCCCTTCAAGTCACATCATCATCATTATCACATCTCATATACAACCCAAAAAGGTTACAGTATACCTGTAAAAAAATCATAGGTGTATATGAAAATTATAAAGCTTATAAATAGTGATGAAAGTGTGGGATATGTACATGAACATTAACAAACTTCTTTTCCATATAATTCCATATAGGAAGAAGACGCGTCAGGACTAACTTCTCGAGAACCTTTGACAGTAGTGGAAGAAGACTTATAGGTCGGTACGACGTGACTTCTGTGGGAGGTTTCCCTGGTTTTGGAATCATATTTATAACTGATACTTTCCACAAGTCTGGAAAGTATTGCAGTCGCAATATTGCATTAAATAGTATGGTTAATAATATGATTCCTTTTTCTGGAAGTTGTTTGAGGATTTCTGCTGTGATTAAATCAAATCCGGATGCCTTTTTTTGTTTTAAGTTTGTGATAGTTATTTTTACTGCTGCCGGCGTTATTGGTCTAGGTAGTAGAGACATCTGTTGATCACTGTTCAAGGCTTCGTCAATTTGTTTGTCCGTGTGCATAGTGTCCCATTCATTGGATTTAAATACGTCCGTAAGAAAAGTAGCAAAAACTGAGCTTTGTCTTAGGGATTACGTGACCAGTTGCTATTAGCTTGTCTTAATGGAGGCACATGTTCTTTTGGCCTTTTTAAAGATTTTACCATTTTCCACAGTGTGTAATCCTCTGTCTTGTACGGAGACAGTCTTTAGTTTGTCTTGGAGGGTATTGTTTCGTTTTCTGCAAGCATTTCTTTTAAATCTTTTTGTGCTTTGTTTAGTGCTCTTTTGACATATCGGTTCCTGGTAGTGTGCCACTGACGCCTTAGTTTTCTTTTAGCAGCTATCATCTCTTGTATTTTTAGAGTAACATCTTGGTTTTGCGGTTTCGTTTCTACGTATGGGGTCGATAGCCACGCTGCTTTCTGTATAAGATTGGTGGTATAAAACGCCGTTTCTTCTATTTCATCCTCAGTTTTGAAAGATCTGCACAGGTTCACATTTTCTTCGATGTAATTTCGAAAAGCGTCCCAGTCAGTTTTACGATTGTAAAGGGCCTCGCGTGGTACTCTCAAGATGACTGTAGAACTTATAGTGCATATTACAGGTGTATGGTCTGAAGACCCATCTAGACACGATTCCACTTTGGTATAGAGTTCTGACATCCCTTTAGTAATGAAGAAATCAATAAGATCAGGGGTTTTTTTAGGGTCCGATGGCCAATAAGTTGGTTCCCCTGTAGATAATACATTGAGAGCATTTTTATCAATTGCCTATTTTAGCTCCCGACCACGAGTAGTTGTCAGTCGAGAGCCCCAGTTTGTGTTTTTTGAGTTCCAATCTCCTTCCGCAATATATCTGCCACCAAGTATGTCGAAAAAATTGTTAAACATCTGTTCATCTATACGTTCATCTATACTATATAAAATAAAATTAAAAGTCTATTTTTCTCATATATGATGTGTGTAGAGTGATGAATAGCAGCATTTATACTTAACAATGAATGGTTCAACAAAGGGCACACCTCAATGTTTATTCAAACCCATCATTTGATGGAATAACAACTTGAAATAAAACTCAACAACTTAATGTGCTACGTACAAACTTCCCATAAAAGAAACAAGTCGAACATTAGTGGGGCGTTTACAGTCAGTAAATACAACGTAAGAGCAAACAAGTTTTTGAAGATAATACGAGGGGTGTGTGCTAGTACTTTGGGAATAATATGGTTGATTTAGGTTCAAATAAGTATAACAATTCTGAGTCATGCCCCTGAACGTATTACCTTCACCTTCACATTACTTTTGCTAGTAAGATCATAGTTAGTAGCATACTCATTAGACATTTATAACAATACTTATGACCGAAAAATAAATTCGTCATTATGATAAAATATGTTGTGCGTGACGATATGTGAGTAACAAATAGAATTGATGTACTAAATTTAATCGCATGTCGTAGACGTAGCATTTGCAATAGCCGTAGCTTTTGTGTATACAAAAGCTACGAGCGTAGCAAACCGGTGAAGATCTTAGTCTACGAGTACATCTCGCCTGCATAAAATCCTTTTTAATAATTGATTTTAATAAGCTGTCGAATTCACAGAAATATAAATATTAAGTAAGTTGCAATTAAATGTCGACAATGTATACCGGAATATACAAACAGTAACGACTATACAATAGTAACCACGTAAACACGCCTACTAATAACTGAAAATTATAGAGCCGTAATTGTAGTCGGTTCAATCTTTTACGAGTACTTAATGTTAATATTAATTTCGTATATGTTATTTACGGCAGTTATATTATGCTTTTATTAGTGATATTGAGGAAAATTATATCATTTCCCTATAGAAAAATGCTTGAAAACACCATTAATACAAAATCATATTTCGGGAGTAACTGAAGACGCAGGGGGAACTAATCTATGGTGACTTTAGTCACCTGGCTGGTGACAAAGATCTATAGTAATTTGTCGACATTTAAATCAACATCAAGTAACAACATGTAAGCAAGTAAAATATAAGAACATATATTCTGGAATACAAAATAATAGTCAAAACTTCACAGAAAACTATCCTAGCTATCGATAAGTGTTACTTTCAGATGAACTGCCTAATTTTGCAGCTCCAGTGGAAACCGACTATTTCACTGACCTAGATCTCGGCTAGATTTCCGCAGATACTTCACCCAGCTAGCAGCCTCAGGGCTGCTTCGGTACCATACATTAATGCTGTATAAGTGCCGGCCTCCATTTTGTTCCCTTTAATGTGACAGCTACTAAAAGCTGTATAAATAATTGGCAGTATGCTGTAAAGATGCTTATATTATATATAGATAATGTGCAAAGAATTAACATTAGAATGCTTTTAGAAAGAATTTATCGACATTACAAGAAAAGAAATATTAATATCATAATTGTAAACTAATAAAATGTAACATTTTTGTATTAGTAACTGCGTTTTATTTAAAAACTCAAATAGATATGAAAAACGATTTCGGTCACCGATCACTGTCCGTTCCTTTCTAATATTTCTATACATTGTTTAATTTTAAATTATATTATTCACCTTTCACTTTACTCAGGTAAAGTAGATTTTATTTAACTTTTAAATCGACGTTCAACTTGCTTTAACAGGAAAATTTTATTTATCATCTTACTTTAAATTTAAAGAAACCTTTAATGTCCATTCCAAAAGTCTTTTCCAGTCTAAAACCGTAATAGTATAAAGAAAAAATATTATTATTTTTAACAAAACAATTCATAACAAAACAAAATCAAATCAAATCGCAATGTGCAATTCATCACTCCTTTGATTCTAATACACAGCAAACAAGCTCAAGCCTTACAAAAAAGCACTAACAGAAAATAAAGCTACATATCGAGTAATGCCGTGACCCAAATACAAGGAGCGCAGGAACGTGACTACGCAAAGCAATGAACACGTAAAACGGACTCTAACGCTGTAAGATAAGCCCTTACACGTTTACATCACTACAAAGCCGTTCGTATAGCAAAATCCGATTCGTCATAAAAGTATAATAATAGTGGGTCGCGGCGCGGCAACAACAGCGGGTGACCTACCAGCGCGCGCCGCCACGGCAGTCTTCTGTTGAGCTTTCTAATGACTTCAGGCGTTCTGTGTTGCGCTCCACATCAAAACCCTTGAAACTGTTAAAAACTATATTCAATAATCGTGTTTTCGTGGTGAGACGGCGAGAAAAGTCGCCCCTGTCGCGACCCGTGCCGCGAAAATGGACCCTAATGCCATCGGGATAACGTATTATAATTAGCTTGTTGCGTATGTTGGCGCATGGGAAAGCGAGGTTAATGCATTATGAGTAAGTTGGAAACTTTTATTTACCTTGAAAACTTCGTAGAATCGTTGCATTGTTGTATAGTCATTGTCATTCCTATATTTGTTTTATGTTTTGTTTATAGTCAACTGTAGTGTTTTATTATAGCTTTTGTCATAGTGCGCATGTTTGACCTGTCAAACTTCGATGCAGTTTGTTTTTAAAGTGATTAGCGCCAACGGCGTTCTATGGATGTCGATGTTGGGTATTCAGTGGTCTATTGTTAACCTGTTTCAATAGGTATTTTCGGTTTAGTTTGCTTAACAATAGTTATAGAAATTTAGCTCTAATTGAACACGGTCATCCTGTTATAATAGAGGCGAAATTGTATATTATGATCATGAAATCAGTGAAATGGTCCGCAATATGATAGATATGTTATTTAAAAGTGTTTTTTGTTTTAGTTAAATAATACAAATAAGAGCGCGATAACTTTTACCATTACTTCAATTTAAAGCTATATATAGTTATATATAGTTTTGCAACAGAGCGCATTTGTGACAATTTATTTCATGTACTAGGTATGAAATGAATTGTTATGAAAATTAAAATATATTTTTGACAGAATTTTTAAAACACGTTTATATACTGTATAATGTATTGGAGTTCCAAATGAATTCAAATTTATTTTCAAGGCAGTCATTAAATTTTCAGAATAATAGCCTCGTTTTGATATTGGAAACGTCCAAATGGGATGTTGTTTAGTTATGTATCCAATTGTGGGAATTAGGGCCAATTTGCAACATAATTATTGAACGTATAATATATTGAGCTAATGTAACAATAAAATTGTAGGTTTTGTAAAAATAATAGATAACTATCATGCCGCGTAGTTCTAAAAACATTCTGTACAAAATATCGCAGGGGTGGTTAGAAAATATACAATTTCCAAAAGTATTAAATCTATTTTTAGTTATTAACTTGTGTGTTTTATAAGAAAATGTTAAATTTTTTTCGTCGGATGTTATTTGAAGGAAACGTAGCATTTTTCTTAGATTTCTATACTCCTATGCAACAAATAATCCACTTTATTTGCTAGGTGGCCATGTGGCCATAAAAACAAAAATTAATATATTTGCCCAGTTTTTACTTAATTAAAAATATATTTTGAGTTTATTTACTATAGCTTACCATCGATCTGTCTAGATGGTGATATGTGTAAAAGTAACATGTTTGATACCCGGGCCGTGTAAATATTAACCAAGGATTTGTTGTAGCAATGCTACGAGTAGCGAATCCTAGCTTATATATATGTAAAACTTTAATAATAGTGGAATATGAGTTTTTATAAACTTTTCCTAGAAATCGACAAGAATTATTTTATTGCCTTATTTAAAAAAATATATGTAAAAGACACACTTATAGAAAAAACAATTAAATCATAATTATGTTCAGAATTAGTATAGTCAACTCTAACTGATAGTACTTATGCTTCTTTCTCATTGGAGTAGGCGAAGATCACAAATTTTCACTTGCTCTTATCTAAGCATTCTTCTCTTACTTTCTGAATTTTCATTAACATGTTCATGCGTCGATTACGGCTTATTACTGACCAAGAATAATACAAAATAATATTTTTATGATTGAAATAAACATTGAATGTAATATCAAAAACTATTGAATGATATTATAGCTATAAAGGTGACTTTCTTTATTTTGCATGCATTCAACCCAATAAAAAGGCACGTAATTATGAAATTTTGAATACATTGATTAACACAGCATTTTGATAAAAAAAAATTACCTCTACAACCTACACACAATATTAAGGTCGTATCACGCAGATAATGGTACCGCTTATACTATATAGCAGCATGTATACTTATAAAATGTGCCTATGATTTTGATCGTCACTATCTAAGTGCGCAGTCGTTGTTTGATACCTATAGTTTATTATATAATACTGCGGCAGCCTGAACACATTAGATAGAGGAATGGAGTTTGCAAGTTTAAATGTCAAGTAATAACTGCAAAGCATTGTTTGTACATATAAAAATCGCTTCAAATACCAGTGTACTTATAGATGCTTCAATGCGGTCTCCTAGTCTCAAAGCCATTGTTTATTGTACAATGCTGTGGCAGTAGGAGCTTTGATGGGTAAAAACAGAATGTGCAGCTTTCTATAGTAAGCAACAGCGGTATAAGTTTGTTTGCTACGATTCAGTTGTTGGTGCTCGTAGTACGTCCAATACGGTCGAGAGTATTATGATTATATTGAATAATGCTACTGAAAATGAATTAAATTATGTAAAAGAAAAGGAGCAAAAGGATCTCTCGCCAAAAAAAATTATTTCATATAAAATAAGTAGGACTAACATTTTGATGTTATATTTCATTAGATCATTTTGATATGATAACACGTCGATATACCAAAGCCAATCCACAAAATTTCTAAGGCATTTAACAGTATAATTATTTTAAGCTAACTTATATAATTACAAAGCAAAGAGCAAAAGATCCAAGCTGCAGTAATTACATAAAAATTGATTAAACAACTTGAACGATCTGTTAGCCCTATAACTAGTGTGAGTAAATGATATATGTAGCAATGTATATATTTGCCTTAAATTAAGAGAAACTACTCTTAATTGAATTTTAGTTAGGCGATCTAGGCAGTCCTCGGTACTATGGATTATTTACAAAAGAAAACAAATATCCGTTATTATTCTTCGCAAATAAAGTATCTAGAGGTAAAGAACCGAGCAACGTGTATCATAATTACATTGTAACAATTAGAATATGTTATACAAGTATATATGCCTTTATCTGCTTTGTAAGCAAGCAGACTTGAAATGTATAAAATTTATTTTAAAATGGCTTTGAACATAAATAATGGTCATAATTTTGCATATTTTTGAACAACTCTGACAATCTAATTAATTTTTTTTGCCCAGAGATTTACATTGATTATAATACATGTTTTTTTGTTTCAGATTCAGCACACCAGTAAAATGTAGATAATGCCAAGAATAATGTAACTATGAAAAAGATTTTATATTTCGCACCAAAGCAAAATGATTACGGTGCTTTGCAAATTATTTCATTATTACTGGTTTTACCCTCCATTTTGCGAGCTCAAAATTCCTTAGGATGCCCTGACTTAATAAGAAATAATAAATGTTCATGTTATACGTTTGAAGACGGTGAGCTAATTGAAAAAAAAATACGATTTTTTTTTTAAAAAGGAAACTTAAATTAACTTATGTTTATACATTTCAGGTTTATTTGTTGATTGCCAAGATGCGATATTGAAAGACGTAAAAAATGCTATTAAAAGTACATCAAGTATAAATTCATTGTCTGTTTACGATCTAGATGACAACGAAGAAAATTTGGGACCCCATTTTATACCTCAAGGCGTTTGCATAAAACATATACACATGTCAAGAACAAGCATAAAAGATATTGCTGATGACACGTTTATGCCGCTCAGAAAGTGCCTTGAAACTTTAAGCGTCGAATCAAGCAAAATCAAATTTATTCCTCAAAAATCTTTTTCGGGCATGTTAAAATTGATATCGATCGATCTTTCTTCTAATTTAATCGAAGATATACCCAGTTATAGTTTTTATGGTCTTCCCTTGATTAAACTTAATTTAAAAGGAAACGTAATAAGAGATATTTCTGAATCTGCTTTTTCAAGCTTAGATTTGTCTTTGTCAGAAATAGATTTGAGTGAAAACAATCTTACCACTTTTCCCATAGAATCGTTAGTGAAGTTGCGGCATCTCCGTTCGTTGAGGTTAGCGTGGAATGAAATGTCATCATTTCCTAAAGTCGAAAACGCGGATTTAATATCTTTAGAATATTTAGATTTAAACTCAAATAATTTTGAATTTATTTCAGAAGACTGCCTTAAATTTTGTCCGTCCCTTACGATGTTATCCTTTCATTTTAATTTTATCAACAATATTCATTACCGGGCATTTTACTCCTTAAATAATTTAAAATCAATTGACTTGAGTCACAACAGGTTAAAAATGTTGAACCCTAATCTCTTTTTAAATAATAAGAATTTATCATTTGTTGACCTGAGTCACAATCATTTACATCATATTCATGGTCTATTTTGTAATTTACCGTCACTTAGTGAAGTTATTTTAAGTCATAATAATATTTTAGATGTGCCAATTGATTCATTTCTCAATTCTAACAAACTTACTTCGATACATTTAAATAAAAATTGTATACATAATATTCATAGCGAGAGCTTTAGTAATTTGGGTAACTTAGCTAAACTGCAATTAGATTTTAATTACATAAAACAAGTGCCATATAGTATTTTTGTAAACAATAAGAACATTGTAAAATTAAGATTAGACAATAATAAATTTTTCGACCTTAATAATAACACATTAGATTTTCTCATAAATGTCAATGAACTTAGACTTAACAATAATAAACTCACATTTATATCTAAGTATTTGTTTAAGAATTGTGAACAAGTAGAAGAAATTCACTTAAACCACAATGAAATTACTTTTATAGAACCAGGAACGTTCGTAAAATTAAAAACACTTAAATATCTTAGTCTTAGTCATAATTTTCTCATCGATATTAACGATGTTTTGCCAAAATTAGGCTCAAATCTACTGACATTGCATTTAGATTCAAATTCTTTATCACTTCTGAGTAACTTTATATTTCAACCACAGGAACAATTAAGTCACTTAACTTTAAAAAATAATCGCTTGAAATTTTTAACGAAAAATACTTTCAAAAACATGAGCCGAATAACTCGCCTGGAATTCAATAATAACGAATTTTCCATAATTGATGATTTTTCATTTCAACATTTAAATTCAACAAGATATTTAAGTTTGCAAAACAATTTTCTAGGCAATATTACTAACTATACATTTTTTGGGTTGAGTGAACTTGAAGACTTGGACATATCACACAATAGACTAATACATATATTCGATATGGCATTTGACACTTTAAAAAAATTAAGAAGTCTAAATCTATCATTTAATCCATTGAAAATTCTTCAGAAAGATATATTTCAGCAGGGGTTACCCTTGAGTTCATTATATCTTGATAATTGTGAAATTCATCACATTTCAAATGATACATTTCAGGGATTAAGTAACTTAAAGACTTTATCACTGAAAAACAACACCCTAAAATCATCTGATTTGTTGTCAATAAATATACCAGGACTAAAATATTTATACTTATCCTTCAATGTTCTAGACATTCTGCCATTAGATTCATTCTATTCGCTTCCCCTTTTAGAAGTATTATTTTTAGAACATTGCAATATTGAGACCATTTATGAAGGAACTTTTAAATTCAATAAAAATCTTCAAAGACTGAATGTGGCACAAAATATATTTAGTTCAGTACCCATTGAATTATTTGATGCAATAAATAGTATTACAGATTTAAATATAAGTAACAACTTTTTAGATTATGTGCCATACAACACCATACATAATTTAACGTTTGTTCAAACATTAGATATTGCCGACAACCTTTTGCCCAAAGTCGAATTAAGTGGATTTGAAAAGTTAACAAAACTTAAAAATATAATATTGAGGAAAAATGAAATAAAATCTCTGACATCTAGAAAAAAAGTTGTTTTCTATGATTTGGTTTCTTTCGACATAAGTTTTAATCGGCTAGATAGCTTGCCCTATGTTGTATTAGAAACGTTTCCAAATATACAAAATATAAATATATCGTATAATGACATTGTATACTTTGATTTCTTGATAACTTTTCAAGTTTTTGGGAACACGTTGATCAATATGGATATTGGTAAAAATCCCGCATTTTCATGGACATCGTTAAGAAAACCAGATAATAAAACATTGGTCGCAAACATATATGAACTACATATAAGTACAACTAATATGACTAATATAGATGATATAACATTTGAATATTTTAACAATTTGCAGCACTTGTTTCTCACTTTTAATAAAATCAGACGTCTATCAATAAGCCCTTTTGCAAAATTGACTTTTTTGGAGAGCTTGGATTTGAGTTTTAACAAAATTTCTCAACTTAAGACGAACAATTTTCGGGGTTTAACTAAATTGAGAACATTGTGTTTATCAAATAACAACATCGAGTCAATGGAATCTTTTGCTGAAGACTTGAGTAATTTAAAACTTTTAGACCTTTCCCACAACAAGTTGCAAAATATTCTAAATGAAGACTTAATAAACTTGAAAGAACTTACAGTCTTATATCTCAGCTATAATAACATAAAGTATATATCAGTGACAGCTTTTAGAAATTTGAACAAAATTGTAGAAATTGATCTGGATAATAATAAACTTCAAGATATACCAATAGAATTATTAACATCTGTAGAAACTCATATTGAACAAATATCAATCACAGGTTAGTTTATTGAAAGACTACAGAATAATCACAAAAGTAGTGATTAATTGACAACTCATGATCATATTTTTTTACAGGTAACACACTGACCTGTAATTGTCAAAAAGATAACACTTGGGTATGGATTCAGGATCATCCAGCAATAATAAAATCCAGCGCTGTTTCGTGCCAAAATGATGAATATCCGAAAGAAAAATGCGATATACCAATAATATCTCAACTATCTGTCGATAAGCACAAAGACAACTCTGTGTCAATTTCATGGTTTATTCGCAACCGCACTGCAATAAAAGCTCTTCAAATTATATATTATGACGAAGATTCTAACTTCGAGGTAAGAACTCTAAGTCAATACAGTAAAATATTTTAGGTAACTGAATTTAATGAATTATTTACCTAGCTATTTATTTATCAATAACAAATGTGTTCACACGAGTGACTAAATGTATATCATAATGTTACTAAATAATGTTGCGATTTTAGTTTGATTGTTTAATATTTGTTGTAAATATGACTTGATTTGAGCATAAAATGGCACTCTCCGGACAATTTGAAGTATAAATTTAGTATATATTATGGCTTTTCACTAATAATACGGTTAAAAATATGCTCTGAAGTAATTAAACGTTTGTTTCAGATAAAATCCAAGTTTTTGGAAGGAAATGAAGTTTCAGCACGTATCACAGATTTGAAACCAAATACGAATTATGTCGCTTGTATTATCACGCTTTACAGTGACTTATTAATAAATTTTGAAAACGATAACGACGTCATTCTGAATGCAACTAGTATCGTAGATTTAAATGTAAACAAGACTGCAAAAATTAGTCAAGATATTGCAGCATCAATTCTTATGCAAGCACCATCTAGTGAATGTATTTCCTTTAACACACTCAAAAAAGAAACATTAACTCTATCAAAACCTACTAAGGCTTTTGACATATCCACCATACTTGATCGTCGAATGGGGTTAATAGTAGGTTGTTCTCTAGGATTTGTTGTATTTTTTATAATGGTATCCGTTTTATTGTATACAAAAATTAAAGAAAGGAAAAGAATAGCTAAATCCGACCCAACTTGGGCTGAAATGAATGATTATCATTCAATACATAGTAAAGATGATGTTTTACAAAATTCTACTACAGCTTCCACTGATAACATTTTGTTGGGAATGACTAAAAGTCGTAAACAATCGTTAGATCATTTAAAGTAGAGGTAGAATTTATTGAAAGTGCATAGATATTTTCTCATAATAATGCTATGTAGTTAGAAAGGTTTTTGGGGATTCTTTGTGAAATATATATTCGATATTAATTATAATAGACGCTTCAATATAACTATTCGCTTGTGAGTAGTTTAGACTAGATGTAGAATAGATAAAGTTTATTATAAATAGGACTACTCGTAGGTAGGCAGATACAAAGTTATATTAGTTGTATGAAAATGATATTCTTTTTAATAATAAAAAATTGTTACAAATTATTATATTTTCTTTTATTTTTCATTTCACTGGTATACTTACAAGTTGTATCTTTATAATAATCGATTAATGTATATTATCAGATAAATAATTCACATATATGTGAAATAATGGTATATAAGATATGTAAAATGTGTCCAAGGGTGTATATTGATAAAATAAATTATCCCAAATCATTCTATTTGACATTATGTTATCAATATGTTTTAATAAATGTTAAGGCTTAAAGAAGCTTGAACCTTATTCGATTTTTCGATTCCGTTTTATAATAATAAAACAAACTCGCATAAAACCCATGTCATATGTATATACTTAATCGAGACTTCCACGTCTACTTTGTTATTTAATGTGAGATGTACTTAGATAAGCTCGCATCAAGCGTAATTGGCATGGCGGCAAACTGTGCGTGACACTTCCAAGGAGATGGCTGTCTCGATTGTTGGAACACAATTGCCTACCCAAGAGAAATGATCTGATGTGTTCATTTAGTATTGACACCCAAAGTGACGTCCCAAGGGACACCATTAGTCATAACGTTTAGATCACAATATTCGGTGTTAGTTTGTGGGAAGAATTTATACCCAGAGGTTTGATATTTATGACAATATATTGAGAAAATAAAAATTACTAGCATCGTGAATTTTGGAATCAATTTTACTCAAATTAGTTGAACTCTGATTAGAACACTCACATTCGTGTATCGACCACCTGACTTCACCTCCAGAAATAGTTCACGCATATGATAAAACCCCGTTACCATCACCTCTCATTACGATTAGTCGAACAAAGCTGAAAAACTTTTTGCGTGTATAGCATCGAACCTCCAAATCACCAAAGCTGATTCAAACAGTATAGATCTATTATTATATGAAAGAGTCATCTAGATGTTTTTATTGATAACCTCATAAGTACAGCTCTGACCTAATGGCTCGAGCCTATCCTATTGGACGATCAGGCCTTTGCCAACCGCGATGGACCAGCGCGGAATAGTTAACTAAATACTAGTTTGAATTTCTTGGCAGGTATATGCCGGTTACCTTACATTGTTTGTCTTTGCTGTTGGAGCGTCAAATCAGATATTAAATTCAAAAAACTAAAAACACATTGTTACTTGGCAGGATCGTCCGCGGTCCACCTGACCCTTTTTCATAGAGCCGAAACCACAGCGCCAGCCACGTACGGCAATTATACTTAATGGGTGCTTTTGGTTTATGATTTGAGGAACCTTTGACCTTTTACGGTTTATGGATGGAGGAATATTTGTTTAATAAGTGTAAAATATTTAAGTTATTAAGACGTATAAGGCTGAAAACAAGTAATGAATTGCAAGAATTAAAAAAATGTAACTAAAGAAAACAATATTAACTGATATATATAATATGAAACCATGAAACCAAAAAAAAAAACCAAGATTACAAAAGAGGAAGTCATATTTAGATGCTCCTAGTACTCACATAATCATAATAGGTATGCGAGTACAGTAGGATCGACCACGGCTGTATCTTGTAAAGTTTTCTATCTGTTTATTTATGAACTATAATATATGTATTATTTTCTTGCTTTGTTGCTGTGCAAACTGGACCAAACATGGGCCAACACGTATGGCCAATAAAATGTGTGGACGGAATACCGACACTGTTCGATTGATGTTCGGTTAGATCGACGTTGGAGGCAACATCTGCCAAGTGCTGGTCTACGTGTACAGCTAGCTTTATACTTTATTAGTAGATCTCGCGAAGTTCGTTGCGCTCTTCAATAAATGAATAGAATTACAAGTACCATTTAACTAAGCGTTATGATTTTTATTAATGTTATCATAATTTAATGTGATGATTAGTGATGAAGACCGGTTATCATAGTAACTCAGTCCACATATACTCTTACTTCCTACGGTTAATCTTCGTTTATCAGATTCTATTTGAATTTTAGGAATGGAAGTGTGAATCACAGTGCATTGTGAGGGTAATTTAAAGGACCTTATATAATTTTGTTAACAAATTGGGCGTTCTGTATAAACACAAACCTTCGTGCCCATTCAACGCCTGATGCTTTAAATATATTTTTTGTAGTTGGTTACTTTATAACTCTGTAAACTGTCAATTGAGGAACACGGCATATTCCATAAATTGAATTTTTTTTTAAGTAGTTTTCTTCATGATGTTCCCCTTTTTTCTCTAAATTTTAAATAGCCGGAGATAAATCCAATCAGTATCTACCTGAATGGCTGAAATACTAAATACCTGAAAGTATACCTATATATATTGGCTGAATACCTGAAATTTGATGATTATCTGATCATTTAATTTTTCAGCCATTCTTGACTTATTTACAATTGATGATATAACTAAAATTTCATTGTTCATGTATTTGAATAAAATACGCTAACGATATTTTATATATAATTAATAATAATAATAAGTCTCACAGATAATCTACTAACCTTATTTTTATATGTTTGCAATATTAAGGAAATGATAAAAAATATACTAGAAAATTATATTTTTTCAATATTGGTGTAACAACACCTAAATAAGTTAAGAATCAAGTACAGGAATAAAAACTTCCTAACAAAAAGTTATCTGCATTCGGACGGCATACTTTACAATCCTATTCAGTGAAATCTCCCTTGAGTAATATGGGTCAGCCCGCTTTCCGCAAATAAATCCCTCTTTCAAAATAAATAACCGCCCACAGACAGGGGTCGATTATGCAGTCCATTGTCGAACTTGTTAAATAAAGTCTTTTTAATCAAACCCACTAATAACGATTTAGATAGCAATTAGTTACGAGATGGGCTCTCCCTTAGCTCGCTTAGCTTAGCGCTAATAATTCATGCGCGGCTTGATAGTTAACTTCATTGCGCCGTAAATATCCTCGCTCTAGCTCGATACGAAAGTATGCATAATTAATAGGATAGCAACCTTCCTGTGTATCTCTGCTTCCTAGTTTTCATGGATAACATAATAAGTATCTTAATTATATTATTAATTTAAAAGCTGTAGAAAATATTGAACATTGTATTACTTTTGGGATTTACAGTGCACTTTGTAATTACTATTATATATCATCAGAGATAAATATACATCACTACCGACTGGCACGGGCTAACTGTGTTACATTTTATTCAACTTCAAATCTTTCTTCGCAGATGTATGCAAGTTACTTTAGTATATTTTTCTTCAAAGTAAGATCATTAGATCAATGTGTTATTCCAAAAACAACAATTCAAACCTTGGACCTCTGAAATGGCGAGACCACAGCGCCACCGACGATCCTCTTAAATATCACAATTTCTTAAAATAAGATTTAATATATAATTATAGTGATGTCGAAATTAGCTCTACTTTATTTCCGAATTTTTTTGTTCTATTTCATTATTTATTTTCTATAACTGAGTGTAAACAAATTTTCTTACATTCACATATTAACGCGACGACTATTTGTAAATGTTTCTTAATTTTGGCTTTCTTTGTTATCGTATAAGAGAAAAATGCCTATATGATTAACAAAAAGTTTGCCAATACCTACATGATTAATAATGAAATTGAGAAGAAGTACTCTGTGTAAAAAATATCAATATTGACACGATGGAAGAATAAATGACCTATAAATATGACATAAAATATGTTTTTTGTGTCAAATTACTTCAAAATTAAGCGCAACTTCACCAATATTCATCTTCTGTGAACTTTGATAAAATGTCCCACTTAAAAAACAATATTAAGCCCAAAATAATAATATTCTTAATTATAAATTAATATCTTACCTTTGCAATGAAAACAATTTCCCTTGTCTTCAATCAATCTTGCGGTCCAAAACGAATTGGCTTAGATAAGGAATGAGTTTCCAGCAGTATTCTCTGTATTCCTTATAATTAAAAATCGCCATACAAAACGAAATTTTATAGACTTAATTTCGGCATATTCGTTTCAAGCAAAGAGTCCACGTTGTCACGTTCCAGTAAAGATGTAACGGTCAACCGACCTATCAGAATTTGTTCGTGAGGGATCTAATGTTTTTGCAGCCGTCTGTATTGTTGACATTACTGTTGCTGATTACACATTTTTGTTATGTTAACCAACACAATCGAACATCGAATAGAAACTTCGTTGAGGTTACAATAACAGACCTACTAAAATAATTCATTATTTATAATTATTTCTTTGGAATTTATGTAATATACATTTTATAAAAAATAACAACAAAATACATATTACATTTTTATTGCTCTAGTAAAACATTTTTTATTATTTACATTGCAACATATTTAAAATAGGTATACAAATTACATATCATACATTCTGTTTATTAATTATTGTATTATCTAAAGTAAATTAACAGTAAAAATTCTTAAAAATAGAACTTATATAAACTTGATAAAACTAATATTTACACATAACATATCACGTCGAGTTTTACAAGACATGAAACACCTAAAATAGCATGCTTTTTATAGATACTATAATGTCATAGACTTCGCCTTGCAGACTTAAATAGAGCTTAAATAGAAAATATCAAGATCTATTATTGGTATGAACTCTACCTATGTTTAATTTTAGAAATAGCCACATAAATTAACATGTGCCTGCGTAAATTCTTATTTGCAACTTTTAACCTCATCAGCTCTAATAGCTTGGGACTATTTCTCACCAGAAAAACATTTTCTATTAAAATAAAAACATTCATGTTTTCAATAGATCTAAAATTTTAATTTGCTGCATATATTTATTTCTATTGAGAAAGAGCACAGCTCCCTTTTCGATGACACAGTTATTTGCTAACTTCTCGTAAGAGCATTTTGAAAACATGCACAGCTTCACCTTGAGGATACAAATCACATGTATGTTGAGACTTCGATTTACTGCTTATTTTGCGATGTAGTTTTTCAGTGTAGTTACAACAAAACTACACCATAAAATGACAAGAATACTCATAAGATTTTTATTCATCTATTTACTGTAGTAAATAGATGAATAAAAATCAATGTAATGTATTACAACTTAATATTCAAAAAACATATTAAAAAGCAACAACAAAAATACATCCATTATAGATTATTTACACACATTCTTGCAACACTACGATCCAGAACAATACGTGATACCGCGACCGATCTGCTATCTCAGCGTTTCGGATAATGGATTCATTTGTATTCAGGTTGCAAGTGGGGACTGTAACGAACATCGGGAGCTGACGCTCGGTACAATTACCACTGTTAATATTTACCAACTGACGCCGGCGACTAATTGTCATGGCTGCGCTTAGACGCGTACTCCAGAGTAAGCACATTAGTTCGGCCGCCTGCGAAAGGGTAATGCTCAGCTGCATCAGCCCAATTTTTAAGATGAATTTGATATTTAAGTATTAGTTGTGAATAAAATCTAAAGTATATACAATTAGTACAAGTGGTTAGTTACTTGTTGAACAAGAAAACAAATATGTAATTTGGCACTGCTTACTTTAAACCAAGAAATAGGAAAATAGTAACTGAAGTAAAAGGGTAGTAGGGTATAATTATTAAAATAGAAAAAATACTAATAGAATATATATTTTATAGACAAAAAGCTGCTACTTTGCTGTTAACTGTTATTTTTAAGCGATAATAAGGGCGAAGGTGGAAGCTAATTTCACCTAAACTCTTTAACAAGTGAGACTCGCACGAAACATGCAGCTTGGGTGATAACTATCCAGAGGGACTCAAGAGTGATAAAAACACGTTTAGCTCTTATCATATCATATTTTAAACAGGTTTATATAATATATATTTTAAATATCATACATATACACATATATTCACGCTTCTTTCCAATGGGGGCAAGTCGAGATCACAGTATTCAATGTGTTACGATCTAAACCCTAGCTTCCTCGACTTTCATGAATGTTTGTCGGTTACGGGTACTCTTGACTTTACTTTCCTTCGGGATATCTCCTGTTCGATCCAAACTTGTTCGTCTAAGTCGTTCCCTACTAACTCGCCCGTTTGCATTTGCCAAAATGAGTTATACATATATTTAATATTAATAGCTCTTATGTCTCACAATCGCATCCGGAGTCCAGTCACAATGATGCCTGCAGATCAAACATATAGAGCAGATAGAAGGTAGTGACATTGACATTGTGACTTACAAAATGCTTAAGCGTTTTCTGCAGTGGGCATACTTTATTTTGAATCTTGTTCTATGGCTTATATGCGATACGTAGCACACGTAATGCTGTATAAAAACGAAAATAAAATATACTCAAAAGCAGCAAAGAGCACTGAGCGGAGCGGATGAGAAATTGCATGCACCACCTTTTGTGTAGTTGTTACCACAGATTATATAACGTCCGACTATAGCGACTTAAACTTGCTATTGTGGCACATTCGCAACAAACATTATTTACTCTTGGTATAGTATGGCTAACTAGCCGGACTCAGAAGCGTTGGCACCAACCACTAGCTCAAAGGGACGGTTAAAAGGTAAGTAATAACAAACAATATGTTTATGACGCAGAACAACATAAATCCGTTAAATATGACGCTACGTTCTGCCCTTGTTACATGAGTGTATGAGAGAGAAATATTTATACAAATTATTTTGATTATCCGTTAATAAAACCAAAAAAAAACTAAAAGAAAACACAATCTAGAATATGAAAAAGGAAAGAAAAATACATGATTTAATCCAATATCTTGGTGGGGTTTTTAAAGTCTTAAAATCGATGCATATTTACGTCACTTTCTAACTAAACTAAACAATTTTTCAGATTTATTTAATTCTATATTATAATAAGAACTAAAATAGCGTGAAACTTGTTCTTTGCCGTGAGTACGTAACGTATAGCATATTCTATATTTTTACTGCAGTATTTATAAAGAAAGTTTTCTGAGCCAAAGTTTTCTGTTGTGATTTTTTTATGCTTAATCCAACTATATGCTATAAAGAAATGATCCCGTAGTGATATATCGGCAGTAATAGCAACTTCATCGAGTTATTTTGATGGGTTATTGTACAACTAGCATAAGACGCCATAGTTTTGTTATAGTCACTGTTATAACGTGAATGAGACAAACAGTGTACTTTACAATTTGGTCACCGAGTACTATCAACGCATACATATACTATAAAAGTTGATCGCTCAGTGAAAACTATATATTTTCGCTGGTAACCAATTTGGCAATAAAAGTATTTTATTTAAACAATAAATAAAGAGAGTTTTGAAATAAATTGCATAGTATATATGTATTCGTAGATCAAATAAAGTTCTTACCTATCAATCCATAGATCCGCTGTTTCTGTCTGACTTATTGTTGTACTAAATATGTAGATTTTTGCCCTATATACCTAATCCAGGAGTAAAATATGATATGTTCTCTTATATATATATATATATATATATACACATATATATATAAAAAAAATCTGTGTGATAAATAATAATTAATAACATTCCTGCCTATTTCTTCGGGAAAAAGAAGAATTGTAAAGATACAATTGTATCTATGCAAATTTATATAGAAACTATAAAGGAAAGCTAAATTGGCTTTACCGTTTCTCAAAACCAGATTCCAATACCATTTTTGTATAAATATTTCAATTACTTTCAAACTCCATTTAGTGGAGAGCCATCATTTCCATAGCTTCCGATTCAAATTTCCTAGACGCGAACGAACGTTTCTGGAAGAAAATGGTGGTCTGATGTAAAACAAATCGCAATATCATTGCATATGTAAATATTGCTTTGCTGAATGCCGACAAAGTATTGAACATGTGACTGAATGCACACACGTTGGAGGGTGGCCAAATGTGTGACGCTACCCAGAGAGTACTGGCCGGAAAAACATCATGGCTCCCATAATTTGTATTGTTTTATCATTGCGGACGGTCGTCTGGGACATGCTAAATTTATTCATATTTGGTTTTTGTGTACTCTTGCTTAAAATAGTTGAGTAATAATGAAATATTTAATT
Source organism: Scirpophaga incertulas (assembly GCA_036419045.1). Lineage (NCBI taxonomy): Eukaryota > Metazoa > Arthropoda > Insecta > Lepidoptera > Crambidae > Scirpophaga > Scirpophaga incertulas. The sequence continues at coordinate 10,131,007 of CM071638.1, read as the reverse complement.
TCGTTTCGTTTTGTCTTTCTCATAATTCACTTCTATCTTCTAAAATTAAAAAAGTCCTATATAATAAAGGCCATATTTTTAACTACTAACTCCCTTGTCGCAGCTTCGTTAATTTTAAATCGAACTTAGCTACAAAGAAGAGATATTTTGCTGCAGTTTAAATTATCACATAATCTTCTTATTAGCATATCAAAATGAAGAAAAAAATTTGATTAGTAGTTGATCTGAACATCAAAACTCACGATCTCCATCTATTATATCTATTTACAATATTAATATACACTTAAAATTATGAATTTTTAGATAAAATGGTACTAAAAATAAAGCATAAAATCTATGTAACTTGAGTTTTACATTATCATTTTTTATTTATGGTAACTAAAATTACTTCTGCAACTTAAAATGGAAACGCAGTATATATGTATGTAGAAGAAAGTTGGATGTACGCCCGTGAATGAAATTCCTCCTTTAAACTACGAGATAGATGTGTTGTTTATCATTCCGTTAAAATGAAAGGGCTTTTGTAAATTCTACACAGCAATTTACCTAGATCAAAATAAGCACTGTAAAGCTTCTGATATGACATCTACGGTCTATGCGTTATACATATTATAATATTGTAATCTTTTTAAATCTTTATTTTATAAGGTTTTTCAAACATTGACCATGCTGCCTCCATCGACCTAGCTTAGCTTAACACCTACACAAACATAATTTTACATATTTGTATAACCTATTGCGGATGTCTGACAATAGCTAAGCCAACATCTTATTATACAAACAAACATCTTTAATGTTAATGTTCGAGAATTGAATTAAAAGCTGCTGTCTTTCTGCTTCAATTCACACACACTGAATGTTCTAGTGGTGAAAAATAGAAATGTACATAACAACGCCTTTACAAAGGTACTTAGTTTGTATAAAAGTTTATTTCAATTATTCTAGTAACAGAAATAAATGCTTGTAATCACAATTAATAACAATCACCATTGTTTCTGTTTTATGAATAATATTCAAATAAGAGACTAACTTTATGCATCGCATTTAACGTGTTTCCTAAATCAGGTGTAATATTAAGACAGCTAACAACGTCGTCGGCAGGATGTGTTAACATAAAAATAAATTTCAAGTGATACTCATATTCTTAGAACGCGGTTAAGTTGACGCAAGACATGCTTTCATATTAGGATATTGCGCCTTCAACGTAGATAATATTTGACTTTATGGCCAGATCAGCTTAATTATATTGTTAACTGAATATTCAAGCTAAATTGGGATCAAGTAAATTTATTATGCTAAGTGAAAACTTCTTTTTTACGGCGACATATTTTATACGGTATATCATCGTCATTACAGCTCATACGTCCCGAATGAGAATCAAGGAGCCTACTACATATTTAGGTGATTAGACCTTACACCAATTAATCTAGAGAAGGTTAGTTTACTTCACACATACCTATGAGTTTCTTCGCTATTATATACGCGCTGATGTTTCCTTCATCCTTCACCGTATATACATCGGAAAACAATAATGATGAAAATCAAACAACGAATACCATATATGATATGATCCAACCATAGAACACCCAATCAGTAGGTTGATGCCGATATCATAGTACCACCGATACTCCAGTGTATTTTATTTCTATATCTCACTATCACAAAAAATAATAAGTACACTAATAAGAAAATAACAAAGAATATGAACTAATTTAATTTACAGTCTTGTTATGTTAGCTGTATAAAAACTATGATCACATGTACTGAATGCTAAAAATAAATATATTTACTAGTTTGTGATATGTGTGTTTCATGATATTTTTTTTTGCTAAAACTAAGTATTTTCATTTAAATTACGAATATCTATTTAAGTATGAATGCCTCACGATTAGTCACAAAATATGCGCTTTATCTCTAAGGTGATATCCTGTACAATGTGGTCAGTTCGTCTCCAAGCGTGTACATCATCATACTACGATCCTTGTCAGTGTTTTCTATAGCCCATCGTTGCACATCGATTACTTCAATTCACTTGACTCACTTCTGAATGATGTATGCCCTACCTATGATCATTTTGTTTTGCTGGGTGACTTTAACACTTGTTTGATTCAAAATGACCATCGCTCTTCTAAACTTTTATCACTCCTCTCTCTTCTTAACCTTTCCGTACTACCTCTCTCAGCTACACATCACGCTCCTCACTCTACTCCTTCCTTACTTGATTTAATTATTGTATCTCAACCTGATAGTTTCCACCACATTTGTTTCTCATTTCATGACCTTATCTATCTTTTCTATAAAGTAAAGCCACCTAAACGATCTCCTAAGTTTCTTTTTCTTCGCAGTTTTAGGGGTTTGAATGTGGAGTTGCTTAAGGATGAGGCTCATTGCATCGATTGGTCCTCTGTTTACAACAGTAGCAACATTGATGACATGGTCTGTAATTTCAATTCCAAGGTCTTAAGTTTATATGATTGTCATGCACCAATTAAAAGGGTAAAAATTAAGCATACACCTAATCTTTGGTTAGATGCTAACATTAAAAAGTTCATGGATATGAGGAACAGAGCCAAGAGTAGGCTTAAAAAGCAACCATCTGATCGTAACCTTGCGCGCTATAAAATGCTCCGTAACCGCTGCAATCGATTATGCAGAGATGCAACGAAACGTTATTTCAATGACAATATCCAAAATCGTAATCCTAGTCAAGTGTGGAAATTTCTTAGGTCTCAAGGTATTGGTTGCCGTAGATGTTAACAGCCTCAACAGACATTTTATAAAGTTACCTTACTCTCTTGATCCTATTACTAAATCTAACACTCTTACTATTCTTTCTTCCCAGATCCTATCTTGTTGTTCATCTTTCTCTTCCACAGCCGTCTCTGAGGAGGAAGTGAAAAAACATATCCTATCTATCTCATCCTTAGCCAAGGGAGCGGATAACGTGTGTTCTCGTATGATTACATGTATTTTGGATGAACTATTGCCGATTATCACTTATATTTATAATTTCTCTCTGCAGACATGTTCTTACCCCGCTGTATGGAAGAGAGCTTACGTTATCCCGCTCCCTAAAACTCCTAATCCAAGTTCCTTATCTGACTACCGCCCTATATCTATACTCCCGTTCCTGTCCAAGGTTTTAAGCATATTGTTCACAAACAACTCTCCTCGTACCTCTCCAACAATGATATGCTTAATACGTTCCAGTCCGGTTTCCGTCCTGACCATAGTACCTACTATCTGCACTTGTAATGTCTCTAATGATATTCGTTAGGCTATGGACGGCAAGCTACTTACCATTCTCATTCTTCTCGACTTCAGCAGCGCTTTTAATTGTGTTGACTTCGATATTCTTCTCTGCACCCACCGCTTCCTAAATGTTTCCTCCTCAGCGATTGCTTGGTTTGACTCTTATTTACGCCACAAAAGTCAATGTATTAGTCTTGATAATTCTTTTTCCGATTGGTGCCCACTTTCTGCTGGAGTACCCCAGGGAGCTGTTCTATCCCCTCTCCTTTTTTCAGTTTTTATTAATACAATCACCAGTTCCTTATCTTCAAAATTTCACCTATACGCGGATGACTTGCAACTATACAATCACTTTACTGTATCTGATACCGTAAGTGCAATTGACAGCATTAATCACGACCTTAACATCATACATGAATGGGCAAGCAGCCACGGACTGTTGGTAAATCCGTCTAAGTCACAGACAATTATTATTGGGAGTAAGATTACAAGGAACCAAATTGATTTTTCCATTATTCCGCAGATATGTCTCAACTCGTCAATTATACCTTACTCTGATAGCGTTAAAAACCTTGGTGTCATCTTTGATAAACATCTTTCCTGGGGTAAGCATGTGGACCTTATTTCTAGAAAAGTACATTTCTCTTTCCATACCCTTAAGCGACTCCAGTTCTTCCTTCCTTTGCACTCTAAAATCTCGCTTACTCAATCTCTAATTTTACCTATTATTGATTACGCCGACGACTGTTAGTTGGATGCGAATGAGGATCTTTTAAATAAATTGGAACGATTACAAAATTTGTGCATTAGATTTATTTTCTGCCTTCGGAAATTTGACCATGTCTCCAAATTCCGTTACCAATTGAAGTGGCTCCCGATAAGACAGCGCAGGAACTACCACGTTCTCTGCTTACTTTTTAATATTCTCCATAATCCTTTGGCTCCGCAATACCTTAGAGAGCGTTTTTGTTTCTTGCGTCCTGCTGGTAAGCTTAGTAGATCTCGATTACGCACGCTTCTCCACATTCCTTACCGAAGTTAAGATAGTGCATTGGTTAGATTAATCAATAGGCTAGTTGACAAAATTTGGAAATTCGTTTCTAACTATAGTTTAGTATCTATTTTACCCCTAATATATTTTATTTTTAGAAAAATATGCCTTTTTCATAAATATTTTGCTTTTTTAGAAATGAACTTATAATTGACTTCGAAAAAGGCCAAGACTGTCATGGCGTCTTGAGTGACGTCACTCCTCGCGAAACAATCGAGTTTGTTTATGTCAGTCGACGAGATTATTATAATAAATAATGAATCCCTCTTATTATAAATACTGCATAGTGCCCCAATGTAAAAGCAGAACGATAAAAACGCCAATCAAATTATTTATATACAAAATCTGTGTTTGCTGCGAAAAATTTCCCAAGCATAACGGCGTCAATTTTGGGCAAATTACTGTTGTTTGCTTTGGTAAATCCTGATTCCATAGCAAATGTCCGTATCTTTTAAGATTAAACTTAAAACAAACTGTATTAATTTAACAATAGTCTCTGAAAACGAAGTGTATCAAAATAACCTGTTCAGTGTTCACTGACAGCACAGATTAGATAGATGATGTACAGCTACACTACAACCGGTGTTTCGCGAGGCGTGACGTCACGCTTCTCTGATTGGTGTTTAATGTCACGTGATTAAATAAGTAATTTTGCCGATTTTAATTTCCAAAAATATTAGTATATTATTTTAATAAAAAGTTGTTTTTTTGTTTACTACATATCATGATTAATCACTAGAAACTCTAAGCCATCCGATTCATTCTTAGTGGAAACAAGCCTATAGTAGTGTCAAACTAGGAAGGTACCCTGATCATCTTAAGAAAAGTGTGATCCGACCTATACACAAACAAGGTTGTTACGACGATTACGACAATTACAGACCTGTTTCATTATTGTCGATAATAGACAAAATTAGCGAAAAACATATTGGAAATCAATTTCAAGATTTCTATCAATTAAATAGTATATTGAGTATTAACCAGTTTGGATTCCAACCCAAAAAAAGCACTACATTACTTCTATCCAATTTTACGGGCGCCATAAATAACTACTTAAACGAAAGAAAGCACGTACTCATTGCTTTCATAGATTATAGCAAGGCGTTCGCCACGCTTCACCATAAAATATTGTTGGAAAAACTGGAATTGACGGGGATTAGAGGGCCTTTACACAACTGGAGTGCTGATTACCTTAATAACCGCACGTTCCAAGTCAAAGTTGCTGACACTTACAGTGACAGTAAAACAGTTGATGAGGGCACAGCCCAAGGATCGGTGCTTGGTCCTTTTGCACTATTTAGCGTATGTCAATGATATAAACAACTTAATTAAAAAATGCTTAGTTTACCAGTTTGCGTATGACACATGCTCAATAGCAGCGGATCGTGATATTAGAGTAGCACAAAATAACCTCCAGGACGATGTATCATTGCTGAATGAATGGTCCCATGACATGGGACTTGTTCTTAATGGACAAAAAACTAAGCTGTTGCACATTCGTTCAAGTCATAATCACACAAACTATAATACCTCAATAGTAATCCATAAGCACGAATGTATGCACAAAATAACAACAACCTGCCAGTGTCCTTCTGTAGACCTGGTAGAACAGCAAAAATATTTAGGTCTAATTATTGACAATCGACTCAACTGGGGATCTCATGTAGACTCTGTATGTCAAAAGTTGCGTGCTTTACTGTCAAAATTTGTCATAATTAAGAATAAAATGCCATATCACACACTTATGATGTTGTACAAAACCTTGGTTGATCCTATTGTTGCATATGGGCTTTCCAGTTATGGCCATTACTATTATTATACATTCAAAACGTACCTAAATAAAATTTATGACCTACAGTTACGCTTTCTAAAAATAATAGTACATAGGAAAATAAAAGAAAAATACAGGGACAACTATAATGAGCTCTTTAAATATTGCAAAGTTATGTCCATCTACGATAAAATAAAGTATGCTATTCTTAGTGAACAACTGCACAAGGTACCGTATTTACCGAGAGTCAGTCATAGAAAACAAACGAGGCAGGTCAAAGGCAAAAAACTCTTCAGGATGGGCTCAACCAACTTTTATGGAGAAAGAAGGCTATCTTGTATTCTTCCATCAATAATTAATAATTTGCCAAAAGAAGTGCAACAAATTTTGGAATATGACAACACTAAACTGAAACTAAAATACTATTTTACATCACGAGAATTACCAGCAAAATATTTATCGGGATAAATAAATATAAATATTTTATAACGTATTTTGTGTGCACCTGTACAAAGGCGCTGAGTCATGCACTCACTCAACGAGCTACGCACCGCAAGGCTCGCGTGTATTAGTTTGTTTTTTGCGTAGTGTGTGGGTATGTTTTAATTAATATGTACTGTTTTGTAATTTATAGATATTTTTTAAGACGAATGAGTAGTGACTAGTCAAATCCGAATGGGTTTTAGTCACTTAAAATCAATGTAAGTTGTGTTTTATGTTTAATAAATAAAAAAAAAAAGTACTAAAACATACACCGAGTCCTTTACTGTTTTTGCTGCACACTTATGGAATCAGTTACCTGCCTACATTAGAGATTGTACCAAAATATCCACATTCAAGATGTCCCTTAAGGAACATTATTTAAAACAATGTCACGAACCATAACAGCCATCATGTAGTTTTGTATATATATATATATAATATATATAATAGGTAAGTATGGTAGTATAGTTATTTTTTGTAATAGTATTATGTATATGTGTAGGTATATAAATATGTATTTGAAGTTGTATGTGTATGTATATATAATATATATATATATATATATATATTCTATATATTCTCTTATTTATGTGATGCTTATATATTTATTTATATCTATTTTCAGGTAATATTTAGTATGTGTAGAAGGTCACACACAGAGTCTAAAAAGTTATGTTCACCTGTCCACCCGGGTCTGCAGGAAAAATTTTCTTATGGAAATATGTACCTTTTGCTAAATATTTTAAATAAATTTTTCCTGTAATGTATGTGTGTGCAAAAATTAATAAATAATTTTTGACGACCTCCATAGTCGAGTGGATAGTACACCGGTTTCAAGGTGCCGCCATCTCTGAGGTCCCGGGTTCGAATCCGGTGGGGGCAGATGTTTGTATGATGAATGCCAGCATTTGTACCTTAGTCGTGGTTGTTGATATATATTTCAATAAAAATTATTTATATATGTATAATATATGTATGTCTATCCGTTACCCTAGAACCCATAGCACAAGCCTTACAGAGCTTAGTTTGAGCTAGGCTAATTGGTGTAAGTGTAACAAATATTTATATATATTTAAAAAAAAAAAAAAATACTTACACTGCCAACTGCCAACAATGTAGTAACTATTTCGAGTGACTAGCTAAAGGTTAAGACTCTTAATCTTAGAACAAAATAAGCGTCAACCTTGGGATACCCCGAGGCAAGGAGCAGCTTAACATATATATCATCTTACCGATTCTCCCTGAAAGGCAGAGGTAAAGTAAACACTAACTTCCGGGCACTTTGCTGAGATATACTCGTAATTGATAAACTTATTTGGTCACTTTTTACGAAATCGTTTGGATAAAAAGTGGTGGTATCACGTGTATCTTTAATACCTCACAGCACTCTTATCTATATAGCTGTATTTAAATCATCTGCAAATTGATAAACTGTAGGTTCATAATTAAGCTAAAGTGTGCATAGACGAGCAAGCGTTTAAGCGTAACAAACAACCACCATAATACACAAAGATTAATTAATACAGACGGGAGTGTGTTATTCGGTAGAAATGCCTATAATATATCACTTAAAACAAATATTAGGTACAATTTTGTAAGAATTAAGTTTAATATACTTTCGTTATCATCTTTGTCATCTTTTTTTATTAGAATAAGGACAAACAAGGAGGTAAGACAAGTTTATTGGACCATAAAGTTGATCACTTCAATATATCTACTTCTTTTAATGTAATCTCTTCTAATACCCCGATATTTACTGGTACATTGCTTGATTTTATTTTTTTAATTCATCAACCTCTCAAAATATTTCTTCCAATAGGTTGTAATTTCTTGTTCGTTCGTCAAAACCTACTCTGAATTATTTTTTATAATTTTCACTTGATCTGACTCTCTTTTCTTCAGCTTTCATCAATTTACAAAAGTTCTTTTGTCCTTGCAGTCCTTCTATCAATGAAGGACCTATTACAGTTCATTATGGATAGTTTATACGTTAGTCCTAGTTTTTTGGAAACTATCTTTTTGAAAGTTATATATTCATTTAAATGCTTTTAGGAATTCGGTGATTTAGTAACTTGAATTGTTCGACTATTTTAGTTTTATGCATACATTTAAAACATGTTCATTATCACTGCAAATTCGCCACGAACGAAGATATTAGACAAATGGTTACGGATTACTTTTATAAATTCTGTCACTCAAATAATTTAATTGTTTGATACGTTCGATGAATAATAGAGTTACAAAAAATATCATCCTAATGTTGATTCATAAGATTAAGAGATTCGTTCACACAATTTTTTTGAAATGTAAGGAAATTATCAATTCTTTTACAAATTTGAAATTGATTTTCGTTATACTGGCTTTTGTTTTCATGCTCTATATAATGTTGATATAATATTTTAAACTTGTTTTATTAAATGCAGTGGTTCTCAAATCTCTGTAGAAGATTATTATGACAACACCTCTTCTTGGCTTGCGTGTAAAGTCTGAATAATTGAAATACGAGGGTATTTCAATTATTTCATTAGGCTTTCATTGGTGATGATTGATGACAATACTTGTTGGTTATGTTATTATTATAATGACATTATATTTAAATTAAAATCAACGTAAATATTCAACAATATAAGACAATAGATATTAAAGCAAGTATATTGATTATTCACGTACCCTAATATTCTAAGATCTTATACGACCCTATCATTGATGAATGTATCTCCATATTCTGTAGTTATTTAATATTTCTTTTTATATACAGATGACCAGCTGTGGCAACATTTGCTATCATAAATGTTAAATCTTGAGTATTACTATGTTGCTTATATCATGCGTCTTTATAAGACACGGTCCTTTATAAGGCGTGTGCAGGGATATATGAGTAGATACAACTCGCAGAGGTCATTTAAGCGAAATTTAATGAAAGTGTGCGTGGTATGTATAAACTGGGTCTAATCTCTATGTGCACCATGAAAAATACCCAGACTATACCCAGTTATATGCACAGAAACAATTATCATTACAACAGCGGGTTATGGGGTTGTCACTTTCCTATTATTATTAGTAGAAGCATTCCTCCGATTCTGTAACAACTAGTAGGAGATTTTAACTTTTTACACACAATTTATAAAATATATTAAAATACTATATTGAACAATTTTAATGTTTTTTATTTTAATGTCTACACAAAAATGTTACTGTTGTTTTTGATTGGGATAATAAATAATACATATTCTAATACATATTACTTTTTGGATAAACTGTATTACTTCATCATGAAATAAATTTTACATTACTGAATTTAAAGTTTTACATTACTGAATCGGCTTGGACAAAGAAATAGTAATATTTCTTCGCCTCCTTTTTAGACATCTAACGCCTTTATTGTTGACGGTACAATTGTACGAAATAAGTTAGTACGAGTAAGCATTAACTGTGCACAAAATATTTATAATTATTATTGACGTCATAAGAAATCTGATAGAAATAAAATGTAATAAATGATAAATAGTTATATATGTGATCCATATGAGATTCACCTCGAAATTCCAACACTCACAAGAACCGTATTGCCAATAAGTATTACATATAAAGTTACGATACTCATAATAGTCAGATAGTCACTGTCTCTTTTACCCTTCAAATCGGAATAATACAACATGCTATTACTGTAATTGCTGTTTAACGGCAAAAATAGATGAGGTTTGCTACCATCAGATTATCATAAGCGCCCTCGTAGTGATACCATGTAAATGTAAGTTTTGTATAGATTCACTAAGTGCTTTCTAAATGAATTCCAAAGTGAATTCCAAATTGACATTTCCTAAAGTTCACGTATTGTAATCAAAGATATCGATCTATATTACTCAACAATATATCTACTTATATATTCTATCGCACAAATTATTCATAAAATGTTTATTCTAACTCTATAATACTAAGGGCTTTACTCTCAGGATAAGCAAACATGATAATGTAGAGAACCGCGTTTAAAATTATTCAGGACAACAGCTTAGAACAAAGGATAACATACACAACTACACAAACTATATAATTACAAGTAATATGTGAGGAGAACTGTTCAAGACAAAACACACTAAATGAAGAATCGAAATTGTTAATAGCTATATTAATGAAGTGTGGGTTTAGTTAGACTGTTTCAATATGGGATTTATTATAGACGAATGTAGTTCGAACTCTATATTTGTGTCTACATGAAAGATAATGCAAAACTAGCAATAATTAACTAATGTTTATTATTTGCAGTGATATATTTTAAAATATGTTTTTTATTGTTTATAATATAATATTTCAGAAATTTACCTATGAATTTCGCAGCCTTATTATTGTATATACTCACATAAATATAAACATCAATATAACAAGGTTCAAACGCAATCTATTTCTGTCTAGCATCATTTTAATGTCGAGATGTTTCATCGTCCTAGAAGCGAGGTAAGCGAAATGATATAAATGCTTCGAGTGTTTCCATTCTTAATATGTAAATTTTTGACTCAATGACTACGAATATCTTAAGCGAAGAGTACAATTTATTTTCTAAGGATATTAAATATTTGGGAGACTATGAATTACGTTGTTCAATAGGCTTTGTTACAAAGTTATGACAATGAGATTGTGGCATGACATTGTGATATGAGAATACGTAAGACATAGATTAAATACAACGATGACGAAATAATAAAAGAATACTATTTATTATAAATGGTTAGTAAATGTATAAAGCTTACGATTAATAAATTATACTTGTACTTTTGTAAAATATTAAATGCCAAACCTAATCCAATAACTAAAGTTGTATTAGGAAAAATAGCCGATATTACACCTTCTTTTAACTCATAGAATAGTACAAAATTATGGTATAGGTGTGGGTAGCTTTATTCATACATAGTATTGCACTAAATGCATCGTTGTAGAATATCCAACGGTAACTGATAATGTGGACTGAATCAACACGGCAGGTGTGGGCTGGTGATATACTGGATGCATATTAATTTGTGTACCTAACCGCCACTATGTACCGTTATAGCATCGCTTAACGTGGCATAACAGATTATACGACTTAACGAAGGAAATCTCAGTACAAAATTTGGTGTCCGTTAAACGTTATTTTGGTAAAAATAAAACATTTCGTGCTTGGTTTAAATGTAACAAACCGAGGTCAAATTAAGAATTGATTATGAATGCAAAAGAGAGAAAAATAATGATTATGAATAAAATTGTTTATGTTTATTTTAGGTAAAATAATAGAAGAGAATACGTGTTAGAATATAAATATTCAAAAATCAAAATCAAAATAATCTTTATTCAACATAGACCTTTACAGGCACTTATTGACGTCAACAAACAAAACAAAAGCTTAAAAAAAAACAAAAACCTTGTCCGTACGTACGAATAAGGAAAAAAGAAAAAAAATTTTGACTCGACACCTGTTCGGAAATTGGGAGAGCCTTCTCGAGAAGACTTGGCAAGAAACTCTGAAGGTCTATTTTTCATCTCCTCTTTTCAATGTTAATAATTATAATAATATAATGTAAAAATACAATATAGTATAAGATACAATCATACCTAATACGATTACAGTCGTATGTATGTTTACATACACATATAAAAATAATACAATATTATAAATAATGTTTATTATCTCCAATTTTGTGTAACTTGACAGATAATTTCGGCGTTCCTTGATATTTATAAAGGTTATAAGAATAATTAAACTAAATTATAAAAATACTCGTAGTATAAAAAGTCATTTAATTAGAGCTCTTTTAAATAGAGCCAAATGATATTTACTATAATATTATAATATATAAATTGTAAATCATATAACAATAAAATTATATAGTATTTACTATTTATTTAAAAATAAAATTGAACTTTTAATGTCATACTTGGATTAATTATACCGTGTTTGTCTTACAAAGGATATTGATTACGTTTGCTGATTCGCGCAGTTGATGATGACTTGTCCAACAAGCAGACAAGGTCTTGGACAAGTCATCATCAACTGCGCGGAATCAGCAACGTAATCAATATCCTTTGTAATACAATGGACTTCCGCAAAATAACACCTGCTACAATAGAGTACCGTGTTTGTCTTTTCTTATCACGCATTAATTTTCATACAATTAGGCAGAACTACAAAAAAGGCGATACTTATTATGAAGTTCGTATGAGTAAATTGTATATTGATAACGACGTTAGAGTTTCTCGTTAAGAAATAAGTAGTTAGACTTGGAGTCTATACTACTGAGACGACTCGGCTAGTATTTGCCTGCCAAATAAACTCTGCCTTAAGCCTTGGTCATATTGTACTTATGGCTGGAAGTGAGAGCGATCGCCTGTCAGGAGAGGCCTTAGATAAAAATAACGAGTCTTACTTATTATAATAATAAATGTACGCGATTTCGCTAAAAGATGTAAAGATAAGATTTAGATAAAGTTTACGTAAACACATTTCTATTTTAAATGAAATTTTATTTCGCAATAAAACTCATTTCAAAAATATTTCATTGTTTATTATTTGTTATAACCGTAAAAATTAACCCTATTTATGGCTTCCAGACACAATTATCATTTGCAAGTATTCAATAAAGCCAATAACTTCGTATAATATGTACATTTCTCATATAAATTTAAAATATGTTAAAAAATATATCAAAAATCTCAACATCTATAAATATCTCAGAACATGTTTAATCTAGCTACATTTTTAAAAAACGAAGTATATTGTATTTGACGCAGCTTTCATTTATACCTTGAAGAATATTTATATCTTGGTTCCGTTTGATACCATTCTCAATAATAATAGATAGATTGCTATCAGAAATTATAATTGACACCTGTCAAAAAATTACACTCACCTTTTCTCTTTTATTGATCAAGGAGTTACATACTTCGTCGGAACTTATTCTATCCGCGTCCTGACAATATAATGAAATAATCCTGAAAGCTCGTTTTGAAATGGGGCCTTTAAATGAAGTCGGCGCAGATTTTGGGTTCCCGTTAATGCTCATCAACATAATTAAACGTCATGTTTCATTTATTTTCGCTACATAAAGAAGGGAAATAAAGGATTTGTTCTATCGAAGGCTTTAATTAGCGCAGCTTTTGGCACATATTTTATAAAGAGCATTTTCTCTCACTCATTGTTCCACATAGTGGTACTTGCTATCCTTCTACATTTAATTTCCGCAGAATGATAATGAACATTCTACTGTCTTCTTTATAATTAGTAGAGTCGTATTAATTGATAATTAGTAGAGAAAATTTTGAGTCTTCTTTTCATTAAAAGAACATAAATTAAGGTGTATTTAGAAACAGTGTTTATGGCATCTGCTTTAAAAAAAATAAACTGCCGATACATTTTACTTGTTATGTTTATTTTTATCTAATATTTTAATCTCTGTTAATGTTTTCTTCTCTATTGCATGTGTACTACTTAAATATTTAATATGTACTAATAAATAAATTTTACAATTATTTTATTTTTATTAATTACATAAAGTCTGTAGCATAAGCGACAACGCAAATATTTCACACAATCCAGGATTGTGAATCAACAAGATATTACGAAAATATGATATCAAATAAAATCTCTCAGATACACTAAGAATGATGTAAGATTATTCAAAAAGGCAAAACGATTTCGATGTTCAAATTTCATCCCTCAGATGGTTTACAAGATAAATCGAGAAGCTCTTTTTGCAAAATTTATGAGAACCATCAGTCTAGTCGAACACGACACTTCTTTGAAAGCCGCGTTGCGACGCCACTAATTGTAAGTCCCCAATTTGTCATAAAAATAATCCATCGAAAAATTTTACACCAAAAACATAAATTTAAATTGCTTGGGCTCATAATTCGGATATTTTTCTTTCAGTCGTAGTACAAGATAATTACAAGATTGAAAACTGAGACGCTGGTTTTCATCTTAATTATGGTCGAAGTTGTGTTAAATGAAAGTGCTTAAATACGTATGTATACCTGTAACATGATTTTTATGATAATGACTCAAAACAAATCATTATGTTTTGAGTCATTCATTTTTTCACGTAAAAAATATTTTGTATTCTGAACACTCACTTACATTTATATAAAACACGTCAGTCAGCGCCGTTAAGCTTATCAATGTTCTTTTTCTATAAGACCACGTTCCTGTGGAACCAATGTGTTCTTTCAAATTGCATATGTATAGATATTTAATCTACACGGTTACGGCGAAAAAACCTCTTCTCACATCTCAACAGAAAGGTAAGAAAGTTGTACGAAACTCAGTTAACTTTCACTGGACCAGAGTGGTTAATTGATCCCTTTTTGTGGGGACGTATGTCAGCTATGAATGTTACACTACACTATATTATTTGGTACGTTAAAAATATGCAACCTCCAACTCAAGAAAGTTGCATTAACAACTCAATTTCCAACTAGTTACTGTTACTTTCACAGAAACGTTAAGACCATCGTTCTATGCAGCATTTTAATAGACTCAATAACTGTACGATAAAACATACAAGTCTAAACAAATTTATGAAATTAGATCCATAATTATAAGTAAAAGACGAATTCATTAGATTTTTGCAATGGATTTGACCTTTTGACATATATAGGAGTTACACAATTATTTCATCTTGTTTTACAGTAGCAATAAAAACAAAGGTCGGAAGCAGCATACTGCGGGAGTGGATTTTTCCACCAAAATTTACGCAAAGCTGGTTAATTAGTGGTAGAAACGTCGCATCGCAGCTGTTGAGAAATGCCAGCAATTGTGGTCGAGTTATGGGTGCCGTTTATTTTTGCCAACAGAAAATCTACCTTAATTTCCTATTTTTGTTATTTCAAACGAGAATAAGGCGTTTTATTGTGTAAAATGGTCGGGCAACGTTGCTTTGAATGGTGCCTTTAAGCTTCGAGTCGAAATTGGAGGATAGAACTTTAAACTGGCGAAAACAAAAAGAGCTTCAAGTTAGTTCGTGTTGAACTCAAAACTTTCATGAGCCTTGACCAGGCAATTTAACTATTGCCTAGTTCAAACTAGTTAATTGTCGAAATGAAAACAGCGCTATTCTTTTTAACTTTCAACTCATTTTCTGTGCATAAGTAATAATTACAGTTACAAATCTTATAAACAATTACTCTTATCTTATAGAAGAATTCACGAGGCATCTGCTTTTATATATCAATCTCGGATTTACTTAAGCAGGCTGTCAAGCAAATTATAGTGTCACAATTTACACCCAAATAATTATCTTTGTATATTAGATTTTGTTTTAACGGTAACTTGTCTTTAAAGACTGTCACTAATTAAGAGTAATGGTTTAGAAGAGGAATATTAGAGTCAATTGGAAAAAGTTAACGTCTACTTAGACAATAAGAAAGTTTTCGGAGTATTTGCTGTTAAACTTGGCTAGTAATTCGGATTGAAATGAAAATTCTACTTTTCCTTAGCCCGATGAGACAGTACATAGCTCTTTAGGCGAGAAGAAACTTTTTCGATTTCGAACCATTTTCAATTTTATGAAAATCTGTCGCAGCGTTTTATCAGAATGACAATAACTGTGATATTTATAGTTCCGTTCTCCGAGTGTCTCTCGCAACTCAATTTGGAAGACGACACGTTGGATAAGTTTCACAATGTCTTATGAAAATTTATTTGTATTTTAACGATTTCATAACAGTAGTCTTTCCATAAAAACGTTTAGCAAAAATGTAATATATTGACATTAGTAAGTCATTACATATATGTATGTATATAAGGATACATTTCATACAAATATTCAAATTTATAAATTAATTACAAGAAATAATCCGTTTCAACGTAAAAAATTATATGTTTATTTGTTTAATTAATAACTTCATAAAATGAGGTTATTAGTTCTATGGTGTGTTTTTGTATATGTTAAGCGATTATTAAGCTAATTTTTATGATTCCGTTTGGTTTGGTTTGGTAGGTGTGTGTGTGTTATTTGGTAGTGATTCGCAAGTTATATGTATTGTTTCATTATTATTATATATTATTAAATATTTAACTTATAATATATGATGTATTATTTTATATAGTTTTCAATACAATATAGTGTCACCTGACTATCCTAATACTTACACTGCCATGAATTGACTGAACCTATTGAAGGTAAGCCCGCCAATTGCAAACCTATTTAGTTTGATGTTAACTTCTTAACTTTTTTTATACAATAAAGTGTATATAGAAAATTAATAAATATTTATAGTTATTCACTCACAGGTACTTCAAGGTACTTTGCTACATTGAATTTTTGAGGAACGATAAACGAAAAAAATAGATTAGGTAGATACTCGTAATGTACGTGGGATCGTACTGTGGGATGATGAAAGAAAGAAGAATTGTTTTGTGCCTGAACTAGACAAAACGGATTGGTGAGCTCAACCACCCGAGGACCTTACACAACGTATTGGTCGGATGTGCCGAGGGATAACAGAGGTTGTTAGGGAGGTGGATTACTACTTTCCAAAATAATTAATCTATGTGTAACTGAGGTGGAATATGAGAGCCCCATGGCTGACCAGGTTGTCTAAGGGCGATCTTGAGAAGTTGAGTTTTGGTTGAGACCTTTCAAGATTGCTCTAGTTAAAAACACAATGGACATCGAGGGTTTTACATTTATGCCCTGGTTCCTGCGGGGTGTGTTCTACACACTCCTAACGGCGGCGCAGAACAGCATTCCACCTCGTAAAAAAATATTTATGAATACAGAAGTGACTATCTTAATTTATTTGAAGTTAAAAAAATTATCTGAGATTTACTATTTAATAAACTAAACTACGAATTTACCGAATGGCAGGCATTATGAAACTTATCGATGGCATGAAATGATGATGTGTATTATTTAACATAAATAATAACTTAGTTCAAGTTTAACTTCACCAGAACGTATTCAAAAATAATACATTAACCTACACACAAAACCCGGCTAATATCAAGTATTTAACAAGTGGCTCCACGTCAAAAACATGGCGTATTACTAACAGAAATAGGTTGAGATAGACCCGAGTGCGCGCTCCTCGTTAAAATTTCACATGCACTTGACGGGCCGACCTGGCTTACGTTAATTATGAAATCTCATTTGAGTGAGAACCTACCACGTTTGAGTAATGGCCCCTGAAATGAGAGTCGGTCGCGAACGAATGTTTCGATTAAATACAGTCATGTGGCATAATTATGAATCAGTTCCGCCGCTGCAGTGTTAAGCGACTGTGAGTTTGCTTACATCTATTATAATATAGATAATTTGTATTAATAGTGAAAAACAAATTAACTATTCGATTTCATACAAGTAGAAATTTATCTTCGCAATTTACTAATTTCAGAATTAATTGTTTAAGGTATAGGATTTAATTAACATACAGATCAGTCTGATTTTCGTATAAATAAAACGCAATTTATATTTCCAGGCCGATTTATAAATGACATATTTCACTGACATATTAAATGAAATATTTCTAAATCATATTCAAAAAACTTACACATTCATTGTAATCATTGACTAACTTATTTATTATATTATATTATACTTTTATAAATTCATTAACTGGAATGAAATATAACAGATGCATATACCTGTATAAAACCTTTGTAATCTTCGCTAAGCAAAATGCTTAATAATTTTATAGCGCAAATTATAAATTACGCATGGTAAACGAAGGAAAAAAACTAATCTTCGACAAAGCACGCCACTTCCAGCCATTTTAATCACTTTAAAAGTATGCCTCATGAAACACACAATATCACCACTCCAAAAATCTCTGCGTGGAAAATCTCCACGGAGAATATTAAACGATATTTTACGAAGCAGAGGGCCGCATTATTTTGTACCTCAGACATATAACTTCCGCCGCTACGGATCGGCCAACAACATGATAGATTGCCGCTTCTGGATGATTCTCTTTTCTTCGCTATGAAATTTTTCAACTCAAACGATAAGGGTGCTTGAAGGTTTTGTGGCCCGCTTACAGCTGATTTATAACGTGCTTTAACTGAACGCCCATAATATTCTGTAATAGTTTCAGAGGTGCCATAAATTCTATAGATTTTTGGAAAATTATTCATAGAACTATTGGACTGCCTGACCCAACTATCTTCTAAATCCAGATGCTAATATACAGCATCCATAAACTTGTCAGATGACCACCACAAAGAATAAATCACAAGCCCGTGATACTGGGGTTTAATAAGCAAAACTATATGACAATCTATTTCTGGATAAATTACAAATAAACGACATTTGAAGTAAATAAATATTAATGTTTGTGCAATAGACCCAAACTAAAATAACTAAGAGTATCTTTATAAATATATAGAACTCAATACATAAAGTACAGGTATTTATTCAAAAACATGAAATAACACAAAAACAATTGTTAATTGGGAAAATTAAATGCAATAATATAAATAAGAAAAATCGCCCATTTTTACTTAAAAATAAGATATATGTTTTCAAAGCTATGCATTTTCTTAAAAAATTCTAAATAAATATGAACAAACCACCAGAAAATAATTCGAATCGTGTGGGTTTTGAATTGATGTCACAAATAAATTGTTAGCTGGTTTTATTGTCCTTTGCTTTGGTTAGCCAGTATATTTTTTTTCTATATTTTATTCTATATGTAACAATAGTAACAATTTTTTGTGGTGAAATCAAAAATTGTCTATTGTTAAAAAAAATTCTACAATTCTTTCAAAAAATTGTCTATTGATGAATAAATACCTTGAAAAAATTTATAACTTTGCTTTATTTTTACCAAACGTTCGTTGTGCATACGTAATTATTTACAGTTTATTTACTGTAAATAATTACGTATGTCAAACGAAAAACTATCTACATTTAATTTATCTACATTTGAAAAAAAGAACTACATATTAACTTTTGTTCTACTTAAATCCGTAATAAAATAAAATATTGCAAAGATATGGTATCGATATATTTACGTCATTCCTGAATGTCGTCAAAATGGGTCGCAGGCTAACGCTCTCGGCGCTCAATCAAACACTGTAAGTAAACAAACGCAGAAGTAATTACATGAAGTAGTAAGTTGCGCAATAAGCACCCTTATTTGTAAAGTACAAAGTTACTTAATCGCTTAATTGATAAACAAGTACTTACAATATTATACCCTCCCGAACTTAGCTAGTTTATGCGTAGTCCATTAATTGAATTCTTATAACAATTTTAGCATTTAAGTGTGTATTTAGTGTTGGTAAAGTTTGTGTAACTTTATTGGAATTTTAATGTAAATGTAGCGTAAGTTTATTTTTTAAACCATTTGAGTACCTATGGCTGTGTGGTATATAGTATTTAATTTTATTTGTATACAGCCTATATATTTCAAATTTATTAATTGATTTATTGATCTGTACATTTATATAATATATGTATATAATTGATGTTGGGTTGTTGTACTCTCTATTATACTTTGTTTAGAACTTCAGCTAAATGTAATTCAAAGAAACATTTTTCAGAGAGATATCGCCGTTATTCAATTAAAAAAAAACTATATTACACCCTGTCACAACGACGGCAGTGCTAGCAGTATTGCATATATAACGTATTGAACAATTATTATGCGAACCAGCATTTATTCATAGTTTTAGCACTTTAACAACGAACTTATTCAATGATATAAGTTATTAACTTAACAACTTCGGATTTATCCTTTTTTTTATCAAACTTCTTTTTTTTTCCCCACGGGGAATGGTAGTGTCATAGGGGGCGCGCCACCACAGTGGTCGCTATGACAACACCCTGGTTCTTGGACGACCTCGCACCGGATACCACCCGCAACCAGTCTACGGCGGATGGTTATGTTGGACTCTAGCAGAAGGCCAGCCTACCAACTAAACACTACCTACAGCCTTTGGTCGGGCGGAAGGCCTGGGCTATCGGCTTGAACTAACGCTCCCGCCCTCTAGAACGGGGGCGGTGCATAGCGCAGCCTCAGGAGAGTGCGTGCGCTCTCTGATGTGGGTTCGGTTGCCAGAGTGGTCTGAATAGTACAACACGTGCGCTTATGCACTTAATCAACAAGTTAATCTAACTACACAGGTGTTGGTGTGTGGTTGCTACTTACATGCTTGTGGAGTTCGGCGACGCAGAAGCCGCCTCGAGTAGCCTGTTGAGCTTAGTTGTTATTGTGTTCGGCGGGTCTGATAGCGCGTGTTTGGGACGGCGTATGCGGTCGGAAACTGCGTAATCGGACGCGTTGTTAAATATATGTATAAATATATGTTATAAATGAGCGGATTGGGGGTGGGCGGATGCAGCTTTGAAGAAACGCTCCGAGCATGCCTTAAGGTGTTGTTGAATGGTCGGTATGTCTACGTCTCTGTGGAGATCGTGACGTCTAACATAGTATGGAGCCCCGGTGGCTGGGAGTAGGAAATTATTTTGCAGGGCCTGCATTGCATTGCATGCAGTGTGCTGATGGGTCGGTGGTTCGCGGGAACGTCAAGAGGTTTCCCTAGTTTAGGGATGCCTATGACAATTGCTTCCTTCCACGCTTGCGGAAAGTAGCATTTGTCATAACAGGCATTGAACAAAACTGTCAGAATCGTGAAAAACTGACTTGGTAGGGATTTGAGAGCTTTGTTGGACACACCGTCAGCGCCGGGCGCTTTCCGGTTGCGCAGACCCTTGATGACGTTGAAGACTTCATCGGTGGTGATCGGGTCTGATGGTGGGCTTTCGGGTGGTGGTAGCTCGGTCCTCCGGAGGACTTCTGATTCGACCCGTGCTATATGAGCGGGGTCGCAGGGTTGCATACTAATTGTGCATTGCGTGGCAATGCTGTCGGCGAAGCATTCGGCTTTTTCGACGTCGTCAAAGGCCGTTGTGCCGTCCGGACGGGTTAGCGGTGGAACATGCTGTATCGCGTCGCTGCGGAGCGATTTGGCGATTTTGTAGTACGCGGTGTGCGATGGTCGAATGTCGGCCATGAGGTCTTCCCATTGCGCGTTTCTAAACTCTTTGAGTTTTGCCTTGACTTCCCGCTGAAGGCGGTTAGCTTCGGCCCTGCACTCACGAGTAGGATAGAGGGCGGCCCTCTGGAGGGCCGCTTTCTTCCGTTGTAGTAAGTCGGAGAGAGCTCGCGGGAGCTTACGCCGAGGCACAGGCACCTCGCAAGCGTTGTCTTCGACTGCCTTTTGGATCGAAGTTGTTAGGGACGATACTGCGTTGTCTATATCAGTGCTGTTTGATAGACAGTCCGCATCGAGAGAGATGGTATTGTTTTCGATGGCGGTCGCTAGGGTATCGTGGTATCCGACCCCGAAAGAGAAAAATGTGGTCAAAATGTAATTCATCATTTTTAGCTCATAAATGCTATAGTAACAGAAGGCCTTAGGAACCTACTCAGTTACATTTGAGTTTTGACGCTTTCATGCCAGCTCAGTGATAGTGTGCTTATAAAAAAAAACGATAAATAATATTTCACAAAGTTTCATTCATACATAAACAATATATTACTCAAACATTACTTACCTGCTGTCAATTGGCATTTAACTGTAATACTCGTAGCAGCCCGGATGCTATATTTTATAAGAATTAAATAATATTCACCTGTATTATTAAAAAAGAAGTTGGTACGTAAACAGTTTCAACGTTAAAGTCATTACTCAATCTCCCAGAGCAAATCTCCCTGCATAATATTCAGACATATTTTACTTCTACCTGGTCTTATTTCATTATTTGGGACCGGAACAATATATCTTTTTCTTCCTCACGCTCTGTGTACAACATACGGTTTTTATTTAAATGAACGCAATACTCGCCTCTCCCGAAAAAATAACAGAGCAACGCAACCATTTTGTTATCTTGCGCATAACAGTTTTTGTATATAATTTTTCATTTTTTTACGCAGAGTCGTAGTTCGTTAATAATAAAAAAGTTCTCTTAATTTGTATTGATTATATGGAATTGGCTGAATATGAAAACTCGTGAACTCCTGGATTTTTGTCAACGATTTAATAAATCGGTAATCATAAGCAAATAATATATTCTGAAGATAAGATAACTGAATTTGATGAATCGTTTATGTATGTATGTTTATGATCATTAATTGATTTGACTTACGATGACATGGGGTACACTGAAGGATTGACACTTGTTTCTAATTATTTGTTAGACTTGTTACACTTGTTTCTATTACTACATACCTCGCACTTCGTAAATAACGCGAGATTATGTTGGGTATCGGTGATTGGTGGTGGTGACCTATGCAAAACAGAACCCCGGCTTCTCGAGCCTGAACCCTGTGGTCTATGTCGGAGAATCTGTTAGGAGAAAAGAACTTGATTTAAATACGATGATTCGCTGATTTAAGATAGGTCGAATTTCTACGAAAAATTAATTTCATGAAAGCTAGTCTTTAACTGCAGCCTTTAATCGACTAGCTAAAAAAATTATAACTAATCACCTAGCAGAAGATTCGAGGAATATTGTGGATTTATATATCTAAGTTCAGAAAATAAGAAAAATTAAAGATAAAGAAACTTTGTTGTCGCTTGATTCCTCATGAACTACTCAGAAATTATGATCACAGTTAAATGCTTATTACGTTATTTTTGCGGAAGATAAAACATGGATTTATTGTTATGAATCCAATAAAAACAGTTGCCTTGTCAGTAGTCATGTAAAGTTAGAATGAACGGGGTGTATGTCGCCGCCTCTCTGATTAGAGGGTGGGGGTGCTCATCAGCGGCTTTGACAAACCGTTTAGAGCAGCAAGAATGAAGATGTTGGTGGATCGTTGGGAGATCAAAATCGCGGTGGCAGTCTTGGATACGAATGTACCATAGAGAATTAAGGGCTCTACGGGAGAAATTGTTCTAAATAATCTGCATTTTACACGCTGTGAGCGAATACGAGAGACGAGTATGTTATGACTGGCCGTATGCAAACCTTGTGTAGTGTTCGCTTATTTTTAAAAGACATGGGACTTTGTCTGCCTAACATACCGTTTAGGAGAGACATGTAGAATTTAGCTTTGTGGTAACATTAGTGGCATGAGCTTTGAAATTAGGCGCCTTGGCGAACGTTACGCCCGTACGAAAAAACACTTCTAAAGAAAGTATTTAGTAAATTAAAGTGATTCCAGATAACGGAAGACTTTAGAAATCTAACACCAAGATCTCGAATTACCTCTACACTCCAGAGTTACACTACAGAGAAATAATCGCATAAGCATTAATTAGAATATTTAATATGGAAGCACTTCTTCTGAAAAAGATCCAAACCCGAAGGTCGATTCTACTGTTTTCTATTTTTGCCACATAATATCAAGGTTCGCATTACTGTATTCCGGCATAAAGGCCAAGATATATAGTCAAATTATTGGGTTATGCTACTTTATAACTTATGTCACATTTTGTTTACGTACGCTGTGATTTTTGTCGCAGATTTGTTGTGAATCTTGCAGGAACCATCTGGATTGAAAAATTGAAATATTATCACGTCTAATTAACATACAGTTGGAATTGTCCTTAACCTTCCTTACGAAATATCGCCATTTCTGACACAGTCATAATTATATTTCTTGTCCGTCGCCTATAACCTTGCCTCAAGATTGCGTAATAAATTAAGAAAATTCTCATTATAGGCTGCTTATAAAACAATCGTTTCAAGTAAACAAGCACATTAACCGTCTACGATTGTTTTCTTTTTTACAAAAACATGTATTCGAAATGATTAAATACTTTGTTCAATACACGTTAAAAATTTATAGTATTATTTGTTCCTCATTCAGTATAATCCAAATAAGTATTTACTAAAAACGTTTGACCAAATCTCTGATACGCCTTCCTTAAGCACAATTCAAAATCTCAATATGTTATGAATTGCGATAATATTCAAGCCGAACTTTTGAAAGTGGAGAGCACTCACAAACTTTGCCAAGTTCCAAAATGTAGGCGTCATTGTAACAAAAGCCACCTCGGGAATAATAATTAATAATCGAACACAAAGGAAAGGCTTTGAATAATGAAAACTCAGCTACTGATTTATTGTAGCAATATAGGCAATAAAATTATGTGAATCATACAATAGCACCCCAGGAAGGAACATTTCGAAGGACGGAGAGGAAATGATAAAATTAATTTTAATGGCACTCGTATACTAATCAGTGTTAAATACAAATGATATAAAAATAAAACAAAAGAATAAATATTGTAAACTATAACAAAACTAAATATAAATGATGAAGTTTGTAATTAGGGGGCATGGTAATGTCCCCACCCAAACGAACCAAGCGAAGCCTAAAGACACTATCTACCATTTCTCGAAGCGCTTCGTTGTTTTTATTAATCCTTATAACTTGGGTTTGGATTAACCAGACAAACATACTTATAGGGTTATGTTATCAAAAGTTGATGGGTCCACATCTTATTAACAATATAGTTTCAATTGCATAGCTTTCATATTTTAGATTTTATTGATATCTTAAACTCCGAATTTCATCCCTGACTCACTGATGATCATAAAAATTTATTATTTATTTTATTACAAACAACAAAAAAAAAACTTATAACTTTTATCTCCAAACTCTTTGAACAAGGGTGTGGAAATTTGTATTAGAGTCTAAACAGTGTACAAAAAGAAATGAAATTCCATCAAAAACAATTTTAAGTAAAATGTTACAGTTTGGTTGTTTCGTAACTACAAGAACTACATATTGTATGATGGGAAAATAATAAATATTTATACATTTTTGGTGGCATACTTTTACTCTTTTACATGTTAATTTATATGCAAGTAATCAACATTTAATAATTTGTAAGTGCTTTTCTTATACTTTTCTCATAATAGTTGACAATGTAAGAGGTCAACTATCATATCTCATATACACTTTACGGGTTGACTGATAGATAATGTTTTTGTAAAAAAAACCTTAGAATCAAGTAGCGATTCTAAGTTTTAAACAAAGAATTAATATTTTTAAAACGTTTTTAAATTTATTTATTTATAATTTGTTAAAATTTCACTCACATAATAATATAGCTTAGAAGACGATGTTCTAATTCAAAGTTAGTAACAATTTATCGCCAAAAGTAGTAGTTTATTTCTTTGAAAAACTAGTAATTGCTTTGTAAATGGCAAGGAGCAGAACGCTTACTCAGCTGATTCTTACCTCGCTGACTTTTAATTAAGTCGCGTCAAATACGTTTCACGAATCCGACCAACGCTCACGATCCGTTCGCCTTTTTATGTTTTCGAAATAACTCTTCTAATTAAAAGTTAAACTTAGCATGCTCCACTGGTATGTTTCTGTTAAAGAAGTGAATATCATACTTGGTTAAATATGTTCACATACATACGTTGAATAAATGTTAAGGAGACAGTTAAATTGAATAATTTATTACAGCTCAAAGCTTAAATAAAGATAGTGGAATCCATAAATATATAAAGATGAAAATAACGGTCAAAATAAAGTTTATTTTCCAAAAAAAATCATACAGTCTTAGGTATTATCCAAAAAATTCCACACCAAGCACATCTTGTAAACTGAGCAATGTTATATTTTGGTTACACTTCTAATGGAGTACACATTTAACAGCAAAATGTAATCCAAGGAATAAAAGTTTTTGCGTTCACCAATAAGAAGCGTTCGAAGCGAATCGTTTAGCACACGTCCTCGTTTTGAGAGCACTCCCTTCACTATCTCGACTAGTATTGCAATTCTTGGTATCGACATATCGAATGAAGTACAGTTCCGTGAAAAACGATGATATTGAACCTTCTGCAACTTTATAAGGGGCATATAGGTACCTGAGCCTACTTCACCTAGAAGATTCACATAGCACAACGCTGTATTTCATCAGGAATTTTCTGCCTTTCACCAACAAACTATGGAATGTAGGTATTGCTGCCTGCGGTTTTTTCGAACCTTAAAAGACAATAACATTTTCCCATTTAAGGTTGGGAATACACTTATGACTGCTTTGGTATAGCAATGTCCATGGACTGCAATAATTGTTTACCACCAGGTGATCCGTTTCCTTCCTCCGCCGCAGACGGATTGGTAAGCGAAGGCGAACACACCCAAGCGCGGTGTTGCCTGTCTAGTGACCCTACCGTGAGGCTGCGTGCGCGTCTGGCTAAGCGCGCACGCCGTGGTGAAGTCTCTCTGTCTGGGGGACTGTCCAGGGGTTCTTGGACAGTCCCTCCTTTGGCGATGGCTTGACCAACTCTTGGTCGAGCCGGCCCCGGGACATATTGCGGTCGAATCGCGAGAGCGCACCCAGCCATGTGCCCCGTATGGGCCCAGAGAACTCGGGGGGGGAGTTTTAGTGGGTAGGCCGGTCCTCTTGACCGGAGAGCCACACAGACGGCAGCGCCTTGCCAGCGCGGTGTCATGGTGCAAAAGGTCGCATTTCCCCCCTCAAAAAAATAGAAAAAAGGTGATCCGTTTCCTTGTTTGCCTCCTAACATCAGAAAAATCTTTAACTGATCTTTCTATTCCGTAAGTCGATTTTTCGGATTCCCTTAGTCGGTTCTTAGGATTGAAAGAAAAGACACCTGATTCCATAAACTCGTCATCCCTTAAACAAGATTACCATTTACAACTTTAAATTACAAGAGTAAAATCATTATTAAAATACCGTGAATACGTTTTATTAATAAAAAATCCTTCTCGGTGTGACCGGTGAGTACTTACATTTTCTCACATAAGGTACTCGTACATACCGAGTCTCGATCCGGCGCATTGTTTGTACGACTCAATTATGATTTTAATTAAAACGGCGAGTTACCGAAATATTTAACTAAATTTTAACATTCGTATGCTGAATTGCTGCAGCGTTGATGTTTTGCATACCAAACAACATTCGTGATAGTTTAACTTAATACTGGTAAAGTGAAGAGTACAGAGTTTATATTAAATATATATACGGAGTTTATATGTATAAAGGAAGGTTGTCTGCAATACGAAATAAAAAAGAAACTCGAAGCTTTCCAATTGTTGCGTTAGTCATTTTGATTGTGATCAGGAAAAAAAATTCCGCATACCTACCATATATCATTAAGAAGATTACATTAAAAAAAACACATTAATTCTTTCTCCATTTTTCATTGAATCTAATACATATTTTAGAATTTTATAACAAAATGCAATGCAAGTCACAATAAAAATTTGTAACTTTATGAACATAAAGCGATATTGATAAGAGTAGCACAATTTTATTATAAGCGTTTTTAAATCTGAATATTTTCATGTCCAATATGCACCTCGCTTTGGTCGCCGAATTACGAATAAATTGTACTTCGTTATTTTAAAAAGTGAATAAACATCGGCGTATCAGATAAACAGTGATAAGTAATACGAAAACGTAACTAAGGAATTGGAAATTGATGACAAGGTGAAGATGACGCTAGACCACACAGATCTTTAGCCACTCTTTCATCTGCTTTAAAACCTTGACATTTTCTAGTTCGTTTTCATTAGAATTGCTCTCTTGACGTTAACCTGACTCTGCGTAAAGAATTAGACAATGTCAGTTTAATGTGAAGGAAGGACTGCCAAAACCAGTCTCTTTTTTTCAAAATAGGAGCTTCAATAAAGCTAAAAGTTGTCGAACAAAAGGCACACATATTTTTCAATTACATATAAATATCATTAAAGTTTCCATATAAAATGTGTAGATAGTTTTTCCTTAGCCGAATAGATAAAATCTCACGTGTTTTTAGAGAGAATTGTAATAATTTATTACTAACAGCAATGTGTGGTTGTTCATTAACTAATTAACAACTACACTTCGCAAACTTTTGTAAGTCCTGGTAATAAACCTATTGAAAATTTTCTGTACTTCTAAGATATATAATTTAGGAAAACTATCTTAGTAGGTTCTTATAACATCCACAGAAGACATCAAATTTCGTCGATTTTAATTAAACAAATAAAAATGTATTCTACTTATAAATCAGAATTTCCATCTTCATATTATTTTAATATCCCTACAATAACGAATACAGTATTACTCCTTATATTATAAATATAAGAATAAATGTAGATTCATTTGTTTAAATTACAGACAGGTAAAACACTCAGGTCAGGAATAAAAAATCTAATATAAAAGCCTGCACGTTTGCGGAATACGAACAATTGTATAAATGAAAGAAAGATTAATGTGATGCGACCCCTATATATTTGTGTACGGACGTTTTAGCAAGATTCGCACATTGAAATTTATTTATAGGTTCATATAAATGACGCGCGCTTACGTGTTTCATTGCTTACACGATTTATGTGGCCCGCCAGTGACATATTGTGGGCAAATATGAAATTTCAACAGTCCAGTTTCCATAAAATGCTCTTAATTATGATGAGATTGATGCCAATCTTAGTAATTATATTCCATTCAGAAAATACGCATAACTTACTTACGCAAATTTACTCGCAAGATAGTGGACTGACACCTCATCACAATGAGGACTGACTATTTGCTAAAGATCGCTGAAAGACGCTGAACGCTAGAGGCACCGGTACGATAGTTGTGAAAACCTTTGAGGGAAGATTTTACTCAACAGTGGTTATGTCTTGGCTAAAATGATAATCTGAATTACTTCTACCGCTTCACCAACAATTCATATCCTTTGTTTTCAGGACTCTGCCAACGAATGCTGTGGTCTTTTCGTGAGATTAAAATTAGAGTCCCCAAACTATATATACAAATGTTTAGTATGCTCATCGAGCGCGAACAAAACATAAACAAACCATATAAAGATTATATTATAAACACTCAATTAGAGCCGAAATATATTCTATAATATGATTAAAATACACATATAAATCAATTTAATTGCATATAAATGTAGTAAACAATCGTGTAATCTTTAATAGATGGGGTTTGGAATGATTAACTGATATGTTATCGGAAAAATATCTATGATAACTGCTTTACATATTTAGTTGCAGAAAATAGCATATACGGGAATAATAAAAAAAAGAAATACTGAAGCATAAATGTCTAGCTAAAAGCTGACGCTCGCGTGAGGCGCGAAACGGAACAGACGCTGAATCACTAAAAGGCTTTGACGAACCACTCTGGCCTTAAATTCTTTGTAAATAAACCTTGATGCAGCTTTTTTGCGCAGCGCGCTAATGGTTGTGAGTCACTTTTTGTTTTATTTTTTCAACCGACCTGTGACCAATGGTTCTAGTGGAAAATCTAACAAATTATTGACAAATAAATTGTTTGTGCTATAGAATGTCAGTTACTTTTATTATAATTTTTATTCATTGTTTACATATGTATATTTTATATTACTTCAGACACTGTCATTCACATTTTTTGGGAAACTGGACTGGAAAAATATGTAATATAGGTATATGTGTGTTATTTCAACATAGCTACGATTTGATATATTAGATAAAATAAAGATTTTATAACATTATGTCTGCTATTAAAATAAATGTTAAATTAAATAACAAATACCAACTTTTTATTCTGTAACATTAAAAATATAATTGTGCGTTACAAAAGAGAAATTATCACAACAAAACTTTGCGAACACAGTTTATTGCTATATGTAATTAATTTGTTTGCAATATAACTAATTCCGCGGTGACACTTGTTGCCCTAACATGAATATTCGTGATATCGCAATAATGTGGCTACAGTAGCCGACAGAAATTTGCTTTATTGAAAAGTGTTTGCGGTACTTGTGTATAACTTCAAGCCGCATAGCCTAAAGGTTTCCAGTTTAATATAACGTTTGTGTAAATACAAGATGGCAAATAGTAGCACCTTTTGAAGTTCCAGTTCTCAGAGGACTTAAATTATTACAGTTGCTCGAGTAAATTAAACAGATATAGTATTATTTTTGATATTTTAGAAGGTATATTTCTATTTACGCTTTCAATATATAAATATAAGCTTTATGTAACACTCTGCTTAAAACAGTTGTAATGTACAATTGAGTTATATCATGAAAAGAACACTTCAGCAAATTATATTCCAGGCTGTCACTTATGAAGTTGACGTTCCAAGGCCAGTTTAATAGCGAGCTCAATTCGGGAACTGCTCTGTCGGGACCCTTGTTAACAATTAAATCTATGCGCCCGATCGGCATTCTTTTGTTTTCGACCACGATCCTTTCACTATTTCATGAGCAATTTTCCAATCACTAACGTAAACTTTATAATTAATTAATATTCGGAACATGTGTGCTGTTTAAAGTTAAATGTGAGATTGTGCGATAAATTTATGTAATTTTCGTAGCTGTAATAAGCGTTGGTAAATATGACTGGCGTATAAGGTATTTTAATAACACCAAATGAATATTTGATTGCTTATAATGGTGTTTTATTAAAGCTAAGACATATCTGAAAAGTCATCGTGATGTTCGGATTTTTTTCAATTTTTGAAGAATGGATGGATAGTATTCCGAGCAATCACCGAATGAGACTTAGCTCAAGAATCTTCAAGAATTGTTAATGCCTTTACAGACACTTATTAACCTCAAAACAAATTTAAAATTATTCCTGACATGATAATAATTATGTTATTAAATCATGTATGTCATTTCCTTAATGTGTGATCAATTGCATAATCGCATACTTTATCAATGAAGATGTGGAGATCTAACTTAATTCTTTGGGGAGACTGCTTGATGTTTGGAATAACATGATCAGTTCATTGTTATTTATCAAAATTTATCTTTTACATTTTACATGAAACGTCGAAATAAATCTTTTATATGAAACGTAATTTAATAATAGGCTCAATTTGTACCACGGCTGGCTATATCACAAATAGGTATATAACAAGACTTGAAAACCGTTCACAGTGCCACATAATGAATGCATTCCAAAAGTTACGAACTATATTGTTATCCAATGTAAGGATTGAATAGAATCCATCCCATTACACTAGTTTGCCTCTTAGTGAAATAGTTTTGTATACTGAAAGGCTCTTTGGGTGAGATTCTTTGAAAATTGAAACCTTACTTGTTGTGATGTTTCGAAATTTAAGTAATTGAATTTCGAATCAAGATTGTTACCCTTTCTTTTTTATACAAGATATTGTTTCAATGTATTAGCGTATTACTTATTATATAATGTTTTGATTGTGATTCTTTAATCCTTTACAGATGGGAACGTATTTACATGCCGTGGCGTGTCGTGATGCTTACTCTCGTGAATAAGTATCGTGAGTAATGTCGGTGAGTCAGAACATGTCGTGTTGTGGTGTGCTCTGGTGCTAAAAGTAAATTTTATCAGAGAAACTGTTAGTCATATATATCTGTAACTTATTGACGTATCGCGACGTATATTCTGGCGCAATTAGTGGCAAACAATCGGCGCGGCGCCACGACAGAACGCGTTGGAACTCAACACGATATATCAATATGTCGTTAACCATATTAAATATAAATATGAAACCAAAGGTTGATCAAGTATTTTTTTTACATATCACAAACTAACAACCATTTCGTATATTCACAATTCGTATATAAATAATTAAAAAGTGGTGATCGCAACTTCTCTCAATACATTAATATTAATGTATTTTAAATACTCTATTACTAATAGGACAGCTATTTTAATCTAAAACTAAATTTAACTGATAGCCTACATCCAGAAAAAAGCATTTTTAATAACTGTAAGGAAATAATAATAATTGCTTAATCAAAGTCACATTGTAAGTTCGCTATTTAAGATGAATTGTTAAGAGCGTTCAAAACTTTACCTGATTTGAGGTAATCTTCAAAGTTTCTCCCAGTGGCAAATGACACAGTCAGTCAGCAGTGACATTTATTTATGTATGTAATTGTTCAGCCATCGCTGATAATCTCAATCTAACTTAGATGAAATCTGTCAGGAAGTTAATGAATTCGTGCTTCAAAGGTCTGATGAACTTGGTGCGCGGATTTTCTTCACTTAAAGTATCTCCCTCTCTTAAAAACCTTGATTAACATAATTGACAGGTATTCGAATTAAGTAGATTAGAGAATTATTAAGTTCTTGAGAAAATTGTTTTAGAGTTAAGCAGTTTCATTTAATAAAAATTATAAATTAAGTTATTTTCTTAAGCAAATTATAAATATTACAAACAAAGAAATATATCTTTGATTGCATTTATATTATTTTGTACTTTCCTTTTCTTTTCTTTCTTTATTTAATTACACATTCGGTTTTTATAATTACAATGAGGTACTCCTTTTAAGTTATTACACTTGTCTTAGGAGTGCTTGCTCTTTCGACAATTATTTTCTTACGTGCAATTAATTAACAAAAGGAAAAACAATTAACCAATCAATAAACAAAAGGTACAATGGTAATCAGTTAAACAGTTATTATGCCTGTTAAGAGGATGGACAAACAAGAGTTCATGAATGGGTGTCATGTCGTGTGTTTGTGTGTGTCTGTGTTATGTGTGTGTGTGTGTGTTGTAAGTATGACGTGTTTATGAGATTTAGAAGCTAAAGCATGTTCATTTCATTTATTCTATATATATTGAGTGATTATTATCATTAACCTTATATTAGTAACGTTTCCGATTGCTCGTAATCTAGTGTCAGTAGCCAGTTAGTGACGGTTACCTTGCATTTTCGATAAATTAACCTATAGATATTTAAAGTCCGATTTATTTTGTTATAAACTTTAACACTTTGTGTGCCGTACTGTTTGCATGCTAGTTTTGTTCTACTTCTAGGTTGTATTATTACCGAGTATGGGTTACGTCTTTCGACTATTTTTTGGTCTATTGGCGTGTTTCTTCTATGTACACTTAGAATACTCTGCAAAATGTACAATTGCCTAACAGTGAGAACCTTGGCATCTCTGTACAGATTTATTTTATTTATTTATTTATTATTAACAATAATGTGTTCACAATATAAAGGACAACACTACATAAACTAATTCTAGTTTTTCCGAGTGATGCCGATTCGCATTGACTCAATACAATAAATACAGTAGGTAGGAAAAAAAAACATATCAAACAGGTCGGTGGTGGCAAATTTATAATAACAATAACAAGCCCCGCACTTCGAGCGGACAAACCCGATATATCGTCTCCGCGGTCGCAATTAGTTGTATTATATAATATTCTTAGAGCATTACTTTTAATATGCTTCTCTGGGCCCGTTCGATGTTTATAAATTTTGTTTTAAAAGTACCTCCCCATACAGTTAATACAATATAATAAAATCGATTGTGCAATCCCAACTAATATTATAAATGCGAAAGTTGTGTTTTGTTTGTTTGTTTGTTTTATTTGTTTGTTTGTTTGTTTGTTTTGTTACCTCTTCAACGTTAAACTACTGGATCGATTTCAAAAATTTCTCTTATCCCTTTGGAAAGCTACATTCTCCCCGAGTTAACATAGGCTACTTTTTACCCGGAAAAATCGACAGATCCACGGGATGCGCAATAAAGGCTTCGCTAAAAACTACTGCACAGATTTTTATGCGGTTTTCATCAATAGATAGAGTGATTCTTGAGGAGTTTTGCGGGCATTTTTTATCTCGGAAAAACGGATAGTCCCCGGGAAGCGCGATAATCTTCGCACCATAAAACCGACTTCCGCGTATATGTAGCCGTGGGCAAAAGCTATGACCCTTAACCCTCTATACAACACCAATCCGAAAATCCACGCGGGCGAAGCCGCGGCAGAAAGCTAGTAGTTTTATAAATGATATATTAGTAAGGTTATATGTAATATTTCTAAGATATTTAAATATCCAAGTTAGTTTTCTTAGTCTATTCACTAAAGCCTCTAGTTGAGGGTACCAAGTTAGGTTTTTATCAATTACTATGCCAAGATACTTAGTGGATTCCACTTTCATTATTTTTCATGTACATGTACAAGTACTTAACTGGTAATCAAATGTACAATTATGAGCAATTATTGATAAACTATTACAAGGTTACATCGAATCATTGATGGAGAAAGTAATGAAATTTGTTTTTTTAGTATTAAGTGTTAACATATTCTGATTTAGCCAATCAATTACACGATTCAGTCCCTCCTGTGCCACAGAGAATGCATCCTGTCAGGTCGCCCCATGAAAAAGAAGGGCAGTGTCATCTGCATAAGAGAAAATTTTACCATTGGTTAAGTTTAGATTTAACAGATCATTAATATATATTAGAAAGAGGGTAGGCCCCATAACGCTACCCTGCGGAACACCAAACTGATTTGCCTGAATATCGGAACTTACTATGTCTTTACAAAGTATAACTCTTTGGGAGCGGTTACTAAGATAATTCGTGAGTAACGACAAAAAACTTGTACTTACGTACTATTTTGTATATTTTAAATAATGTCACAATACTGGGCAACGAAATGATATTTTAGTGACTAGAAAATAAAAATAAAAGTGAAATATAATCACTGATGTGATTAATAACAATGCTGAGACACACAAGCATCTATACATTCGAAATAAGAGCCCTGTTTGTACTCAGCGTAACTCAACATTTTGATAAAGATGAAAAATTGTTTTCTTGAGCTTAAGGGGGCTTCTTGGACGATTAATCTTCCCCTAGATGTATTGTTGATCTTCGCGGTAGGAACTTTTGTGTCCGAACTCTGTGAGATCAAAAGGTTGGCAGCGCTGATTTCAAACGTGGGCCGCTAAGGATTTGTGATACAGCTCTGAGCTGAAGACTTTTGATGAGTTGAATGTTTCTATTTTGGTCTGACGTTATATTAAAGTTAAAGAATTCGAATAAATGACAGTATTTTCGTTTCATATTGCTAAATAATATATAGAATGAAATTATATAGACTGTTTTAAAAAGCTCAGCCTTGTGAACTTTATTCCATACAAATATCACAATAAAAAAACAATATTTCTCAACAATATTATTGCAATACACAAAATAATTTTTTATTTCAAATTTTACTTCTTTTGATAATAATCATTCAGAATTGAATCTAAAACGTTGCCTTCAAATCACCAATATTAGCACAAAACTACTTAGAATCATCCAAAAAATAGAAATGGGCAACTCCACTTACATGCTCGCATGGTCGGCTTAAGAAGAAGGAGTCTTTCCTTCTGTTTTTAGAGTTGGCTGGCTGTTTTTATAGCCATAGCTTGCACCTTAGCTAATTTTGTCTAAAGCGGATGGGTGATCAGATCACTAAATAAACTGAAAAGATAGACTAGTAAAATTTATTTATAAATTTTTATATTGTTCCTAATTTTTAATACATTTCTAGCTTAAAAACTTACATCCACCGCACACAATATTTTCAGTGAAATTTCTACCAAGTTTGCGATAAACTTTAGACTTTCCTCTATCGAAACTAACATATTTTTTATATACTTGATCATAGCAAAAATAAATCTCTCACCACCAAAATAAAAAAATAACTGAATGCTCTCTCTACAAACTTTCTCTTAACAACCTCTACAAAATAATAATTTTAAAACTTACATACACTGGCACACCCAAGCAACTTTATCTGTTAAGGTAAATCCGGAAATTACGGAAAGTATAGTGATAAGGCGCCAATCTGTACACTGCAGGAAAAAGATGGCAATTTGATTTAGGTCCAATAGAAATTGGACACAGGCAAAGGTATTATTGTGATTATTGATCAAAATGTTTGTAGCCTATTTTATTCAGATTTTGATGGTAATAAAACAGCCTAGTATTTATATGTAATCAATTCAGAACGTTCAAAGCTTCATCAATTCCAATGCGGAATTTAATACGGATCTCGACGGATTTAACGAAAAGTTATATGTATCAATAACACATATAATATTTAGCTGAATGAACAGTAATTTATAGCGTCGCTTACAAAGTGATCCAGATTATTCAACATTATACAGATTATTAATAATATGAAACGGGTTCATTAACCGGTGCAGCTGCGCTCCATATTTCACAACAGTACAATTTTCCCGGTGACATTTTTGCTACATATGAAATTAAAATGCCCTCCACGTCTGTTCGGCCAGTGCAAATGCTACTTTGTCCTTTATAGTATATTTAATTAAAATCAAAGATGTAGTTAATGAAAAAAGATTATCATAAATTACATAATTTGGTAACAATGATATAATTTCATAGTATTTTTTGACATTTTCACTACCGTAGTGCGTAGCATGTTGCTCAATGTGATAAAGTTATAATTTTTTTCTGTTCTTTCTGGAGTCTATATATATTTTTTCATTATTCTTTTTTGTTTAGTTTGACAAGCAACATTGAGAATCTGGTGAACTACTCTAGAGATAGCAGTAATTTTGTTTGTAAAGCAATATTCTTAACAAATTACATTTTTGCCAAGAACTTATCGATAGAGATGTCCAGCCGTTAGAAACAAATTTATTTCCTGTATTGCCATGAACGGCTATCCAGTGATTTACATTGCAAGTCCCAGAGTTGCTCGTGTATCGAAACGTAAAACATTTGTTACTTCACCGAAATATATAACCCCTTCGTTTCAGTTGTAGACGTGCAATGCTGAGATTCCTCACTTGAAATGCACACTTATTTGTTTAAATATCCGTGATTTAAATGATTGCTCACTATTCGTATTTGATAGTGCACAATATCCAAATTAGTAATCTTCATTAAATCTACTGTACTAAAGAAATATCTATAGCTACTGAATAGGTATATAATAATGTAGGAAAATATTTTTACGAGGTGGAAACTTGACGATGGCTAGCCATAAGACTCCTGTCGAGAAACTCCTATAGAGCCATTTTATATTTCGTTAGACTTATACAAGTCTTACCTGGCTCTTAAGGAATGAATATGAAATCAAATATGCTAGTAAAAGAAAATTAATAAACGTTTTAATATCGGAAAATAATATAAACTACATGGTTGACAGTAGCGGACAATCGTGACTGTAACAACGAGATAGATAAGTAGAGACGAGTACGAGACGTTATATAAAATACAAAAATATAGTGGTCAAAAAAGGTTACATATTCATATATATAATATAGGTAATGGTACGCTACATCTTCCCCCCTTTCGCACAGACTAAATTGCTTAAGATTAAGTTTTACAACCTTACAAAGGGGACGACGGAGCGTACCTACCGCCATGGAGACGTCTACCACCCGTACAACTCCATCACGACCCGGATGTGTCTTACCTAGCAATATTAACTGCTAATAAATTTTATACTTTGCTGTTTGGTTGGCAATTTATATCAAGTCTAAATCTTCGTTTATAAGGTGGTCATTTTCCCGCTTCCTCTATCATGCCGCCTTTCGCAATATTGCATCTTGCGTTGTAACTAAGATGATAAGTTTTTTTTTTCTATTTGTGACTTTTCTAGGTCTTGGTCTCAAAAAAGGTTTTGTGAAAAATGCAAATTTGCTTGCTAACCGTAAATTTTTTTGAAAATCTGTGATTGGGAATGAAATTTTTTCGAAAAATTTCATTCCCTAAGACCGATTTCTTGTAGCTGCAACGATTAAGGTCCCCTTGGCTGTCCCATTAAAACTTTCCAGCCTGTATACCCACTGCTGGGTACATATCCTGATATACATGAAAAAAGGGATAATTGAACAAAATCTTGTAACTCCCTTAGTTGAATGAAAGTAACGATCTAAGGAAGGTAAGGGAATGGTAACATATGTATCCTAAAACCAACAACGCCACACAGGATATCAATATAAATATAAAACTTTAATACATTTGGAGGATAAATTCCTCGTTCATTCTGGACCACCGTTCTTGAGCCATGTTTGTATTGCCGTACAATACTTCTTCTTTTGAAAACCTTTTTTCCTTTAGAATAAATGACAATCTCGTAATAAGAAACAATGTTATAATATAACCACCACTGAATACATACTACCGTTTTCTATTTCTTCCCGTTTTCACATTGTGATTCAACTGCAAATTACTTTGTAAAACAGTTAGTCATTTTACTGAATTTGTAGGGCATATCGCATAACATATATGGTATGGTACACATAAATTATCTGCTTTAATTGAAAAAGTTAGAGCACTTCTGGTTTCAAGCCGTAACAGAATTCAGTGAGCTTTAAAAAATAATTGCGGCATATGGCTTTGTGACGGATTTCCACGGCAGTGAGTCCGCTTTGACCTGAACTGCGTCAGAAGTTCTCTTGACTTCACAGTGGATGCCCTCGTGGTTCCGTGACGTCAACATGTAATTTATGTTAAAAATACGCGTCAAGTATTTTTATTTAGAGCGCTGTATTGAACAGGTGGACTGCCGATTTGATAGTATGTAGCTAAATTTACCTATTTGCCATGTATTTCCTATGATATTCACAGAAAATATGCAACGTCCACGAACCAGTATACATATACCAACGAATTATACGTTGGTATATATAAAATGTAAAGTGACGGTACCTAGGAATTTCACTTCCACATCTTATGAAATATTTATAGAAATAGTTAAAATGAAACTACCCAAGCAGACAACCTAGGTATTATAAAAGAAAATTGGACTGCCATAACACATTTTAAGAGAATTGTGAGTGAATGGGTTAGGTTGCGCTGCACAGCGCTTCTTCCGTGTATAGGTAGGTGGATGTCTCTAATGTATTCTTAGCGAGTAAAGATAAAATTTGGCTCATCAAGGCTTCTCTTAGCCTATCAATGAATTCCTTAGCGCGCTGAGTGATTGGGTCTTTCTACGAAGCATGTTACGGTCAACAAGAAGAACTTAAATAAGTTTGGAAGAGGAAGAGTTGAAAAGGGAAATGAAAAGAATGGTATGAGCGCTTAGACGAGCCAGTGCAAGATGTAAGTTCTGCGGCAGACTACAAACCGTGAGCGACACTGGTCAAATCTCCGATCGCAACGAGAAGTTCTGAATATTTCTTTTACGAGTATATTAACATATTATTTAGCGCATTTCCTTTCTATCTTTTTTGTGAAATATTTTATTGATCATGGCTGCAATTTAATAACTAAGTATTAGTTTATGTATAGTTTTTAGTAACACATAATACAACATAATATGTTATATTTTGTAATATTTTTATGTTTAATTATTTTAATGCTACTTAAGCAAGTTTCTTTTTATAACAAAATATGAACCTGTAAAAAGCAATAAATATACACTAACAATAAATCTAAACTAAATTTACAAATAAGACAATATTCGTTTAAATATTTTTCCAATCGGATACGCAGTAACATTATTCGGTTTTGTCCCATGTTCATAATCCCCTTGTTTTTGTCGCAAAAACTTCAGCTATTTATCTTCGCAGGTACCGTTTCCAGCGGTTCCGAGATAAGCACTGAGCTTAGCTTTTCAGCGCTGAAAATTTCAAACAAACAAATTATTTTCTCCTATGTTCCACTTCAAACGATTTACATTTAAAATCGACAAAACTTTCTTTACATTAAATGTAAAAAAAAATATTACAAATAAATGTTTTAACGCAGACTTATTATTTTATATTGGTTCAGTGTCATTTTTACAACAGTATAGGGCACAGCGTTTGCGGTAAATAATGAATAAAGGAATATCTTCGCCTGACAAAAGCTCCCGGAAGCTTCTACATACTTCTAGTAG
Source organism: Scirpophaga incertulas (assembly GCA_036419045.1). Classification (NCBI taxonomy): domain Eukaryota; kingdom Metazoa; phylum Arthropoda; class Insecta; order Lepidoptera; family Crambidae; genus Scirpophaga; species Scirpophaga incertulas. The sequence goes on along the minus strand of CM071638.1, from coordinate 10,090,927 downwards.
GAATACTATATGCCATAAGGACATGCTGTTGGGTTTCTATACATCTGCGTATAGGGCTGTTTGTCACCCCTATTGTGAAATAGATGTTTGTTTAAAGGCATGTTTTGTTGAACTTTTAATTTTTGTCTCCTCAATTTAGTCTGCATTTTTGTTCGTTCGCATCCCTTATGATTCTTTATTCTGTTAAATGTTTTTCTTCGAGATTAGCCAGGTTTTTTTTTTATTATGCGGGATCTAATGCAGCTACTTATCTTAATAAATAATTTTCTATTTTTATTTTTTATAGGTTGCGATCAGTCCTACACTTAATTCCATTTCAAAATAAACTTCTCCAATTCTTAGTTCTAAATTTCTATTTATTTCCTTAAAGGTAGATTGTAGCACAAACTGTCACTAAATAATAAAGATCCGTAAATGAAAGCTTTTGGATTAGAAATTATAATTACATATTGTTCATATAAATTTATTTAAGTACAATCAGCAACTCGTTAAGGAAACGACGGGTATTATTAATATAGGATAGTGGCTGTCTCAAGTTCAACATGTGTGGCCTAACTTGCAGCCATCAGTACACATAACAAAATACATAGGCACAAAGGTTCATTTCCTTGTATCATCGAAATTATATAATGTATAGCGAATTAGTCACACGCCACTACGAACAATTTTATAACAAAAATAAAACCGTGTATTTTCTAGTCGCTTGTAGTATTATTTAAAGGACATTTTGGCAGCAAATTGGAAATCTGGCGTTCAGCCAAATTGAATTAAACGGAGATGGTCAGACCACGGCTGAACTTTGATCGTAAGGTTATGTATCGAACATTTCCTTGTCTTAACTACCGTTTTATTAAGAAAATTGAACATAAACTGTTGTATGATCTTATCTCATTACATTGAACGACCTGATATCGGGATTGTGACTAAATTGAGTGCCTGAAGCGAGCATCACTGAATATTCAAAGAAGCTAGCTGAGATTATCAAACAACGTACGTGCCTACATTGTTATTAAGGATTTTATTTATTATCCGAAGTAAGTACGGTTACATGATTAATGCTTCAATCAAGTTACAGATTTCAAGAAGTAAGATTAAATAACTTTGATTCGATATATCTTTTAGATTCACGGTGAATCAAATACTTGAATACTTATATTTTCAAATTATTATTTTTTCTTTAAACTATTTATAAGTAAGGTCTCGTCATTTATTCTTGCTCCTTGGTGTGAAAGATTCGATAGGGTATGTAACTGACGCGGGTTCGAATCTCGACCGAATTAAAAATTTCATTTGCCTTCTTTTTTCTAGCTCGTATTGATTCTTAAGCAGGTGTCCAAATTATTCTGTGCCCGTTGTATATAGTTATTATTTAGTTGTATAATGTTCCTATTGTTGTTGGTTTTGTAATATTGTTGTACTAGTTTTAAGTAATATCTGATGAGTAGTGTAAGTTGTGTCATGCTTTGGAGGACGTCAGAGGTCTGCGCATATTCACGGTGATGGAAACCCCGCTGTCGTTCTAGCGGCTTCACTGAAAATCAGCGTCACAGTGTTCTGTGACTTAAAGCTGAGTGGAGTCGGTTTTGGTCGCTGATATTATTATTATAATTAATATTTTGTTCCTTTCCTTTTTGTAAACACTACTAAGCGCCAAATAAATAATTTTTCTTTCTTTCTTTCTTTTTACCCCACTGCGTGACGCAAGTACTTTCAACAACTTCATTAGCTTATGTATGCAATACTCTACAGAACAAACACGTGGGGTGATTTTTATTGTTCTTAGTTTATATTATTTTAATCTGTATAATATTAATATATATTAATCTTGCAAGTGTTACTGAAGACTTGACATGAATTTTCATGCAATATGGAACATATTAAAAGAAACTTTAAAATGGGACTACGTAAAAATTACATAAAATTGTATCTCAAAATAAATATAACAATTATACTCGTATTACTTCTGTAGAAATTAATACTAACGCAGAATAAGCAGATTTAAACTTTTTTTAAATATATTATATGTAATCATAAACAAATGATAAACAGAATGAACTACTAAATCATTTACAAGTTTTTTCTGAAAATGGTGACGTAATAGAAATTTTAAATAGTACGTTACTTCTATCCTGGATCTAAAAAAATATTGCCACTAAATTTATTGCTAACATAGCATTGTTAACTTTATCCACTATCTTTCATGGAATAACTAACAATAAAAATTTAAATTTATTTAATTAGTTTGTAATCTTACACGAAATCGTAATTCATTTTAATTACGATTTTGGATATTTTTACTTTAATTTATTTGAGTAATGCTTACAATAATATCTATATTCAAAACCAACTGTTGCCGCGACTAACATTTAACGTAGATAGTAGGAAAGCTGGATAAATAGTTTCAGAAACTACTTTTACGATCTCTGAACTTTTCGCAACAATATTAACGTTGCAAGTTTTACCCTCAAAACAATTCTATCTTAAGAATGAAATGTTACTGCTGAAACATCGACAATATTCGGGAAGATTCATGTTTTGCCTGGCCAAGGTTGTCGAAGATACAACTGTTGGAGCGGATAATAAATTAGCGTATAAACTTTAACGCCATGACTATAATATAAGCAAAATAGTAGCGAAACTTGAACACTTTGCGGAATAGCGAAGGTCCTTTTGATGATTCAACACTTACATTCAACATTTAGAATACATAATTCATTTAGTACCTGCAGGATGTCAGGATATGTTGGAGAGACAAAGCACACGCGCCTTACCTAAGAAACGAGTGAACAGATCCGTGATACGATTAAAATGATTATTTATAATAAATTTATGTTGAAAATGATTATTATTTTAATTAATATTTTATTATTTATAAAAAACAGTATTCATGGAAAAAAAATCATTGTCTTGAAGTAATTTGTTTACAAAATTTCATAATTAAAAAAATACATTAAATTTTTTACACTTACTCTAATTAGCCTAGCCGAAAATAAGCACTGTAAGGCTTGTAATATGAGATTAACAGTGAATCCTACTACTATTATAAAGGCGAAAGTTTGTAAGTATGGATGTATGGATGTTTGTTACTCTTTCACGTAAAAACTACTGAATGGATTTGAATGAAACTTTACCACAATATAGCTTATACATCAGAATAACACATAGGTTACAATTTATGAGGTTTCTAATGTGAGGTCGTAAAAAAAACACATTAGGAAAAAGATCGTTAAATGTAGTTTATAGGAGCATACTGCAGTAGCTACCTATAGGCCTATGATTAGGGCTCTGCAGTGCTTAGTTACCGTATTTCTTACTTATTACTAGACTAGACGGGACGAACCTGTGGGCGTACTCTTAAAAACGATATTCGATATATCGTGGACTTCGTCGTGTCGTATCTTACTCTTAGTGACCATCGTTTAAAACATTTCAACGGACGATCGAACGAACGATATTAATTTTGACATAAGAAAGCCTCAAATGACAACGATGAATTGAATTTGACAGACGAACATTCGCAAAATAAACGTCAAATTTACGATGATTACAACGACACCCCAAACCGTATCGTATTACTTTTCGCAAATTTGACGTAAATTTTGCGAATGTTCGTCTGTCAAATTCAATTCATCGTTGTCATTTGAGGCTTTCTTATGTCAAAATTGATATCGTTCGTTCGATCGTTCGGTGGAATGCTTTAACCGATAGTCATTAAGAGTAGGATACGACACGACGAAGTCCACGATATATCGAATATCGTTTTTAAGAGTACGCCCCCAGAAGTCCACGCGAACGAAGTCGCGGGCAAAAGCTAGTAGTAAATATATATTAACATTACTAATCACTCGGTCGTGAAGGTCGTTATCAAAAGTTAATTAAATGCTATAAAGTGTTGAGTATTAAATATTTAGATTGTGCGCATGAGATGCATAAGCAGCAACCTACTAGTTTATCTATACTATGTCAGAGCGGTTCCAAGGAGGGTGAAGCTGTGTTACACCGCATTCAACTTCCACTAAACTTTCGTCTCATGGTTTCCAAGCGGTTTTGTTTCCGGGAACTTGACACGAATTATTGCAGACCGTAAATTGATAGATACGGGGCGACAAACCACGAAATTGATTGTTGCTGTTTGTGTATTATACCGTACTATACTACTTTGTCGTTTAGTTCCTAAGAACTACTGAATGTTTTGCTGCTATTTTTATGATGCAACAATGTTCTAATATAGTACTGTCACTTAAAACAAGTGACGACACAGCTGAAGCTGACTTGATCTAACTTCATCAGTGATACTACGAATTTGATTATTGTAATATAAAAAGTTTTTTATACATAAGTTATCAAAGCAACAACTTCCCTTGTTTAAGATATTTATTTTAGTACTAGCTGACCCGGCGAACTTCGTACCGCCTTAGCGTAGCTTTGATGCACTACTTTATTTTGTATAGTTGAAACGATGCTCTTTTAATATAGTCTATGGCTGTGAATGACGTTGACATTCGTATAAAAAAAAAATTGACATTCGTAACGCGCGTTTTTTAAAATATGCAAAATTAAATGTATACTTTTCAATATTTCTGAGAGATTTTCTTAATCCTTGGACTTCCACAAACATTTAAAAAAAAGAATTATCGAAATCGGTTCAGCCGTTCACACGTGATGCCGTGATAACGCGAAACGGGTTTCATTTTTATATATATAGATAAAAGCCATAGCACAATTAAAAATTGAAAAGTTCTGTTGTTATGAATCTGTCTGTCTGATTGTCAATAAATTATATTCTTGTTTTCTGATTTGTGGTTTTATTGTTTCTAAACTTAGGACACACCTTAATCGTTACAAAAAGGCCGAGGAACAAGAGAGTTACCACAGATAATGTATTAGATGTTTTATAATTCAACAAGTTCACTAATCATATAGGTATATGGGTTCGTAATTTTTTTTTAATTTGTTAAGAATTTCATAATTAAATTTATATGTTTACTCAACTTTAAATGACATTATCACTTTTATGTGACTATTTTAAAATACTGTACTATAAAAAATCAAACATATAATAAATACGTATTAAAAAACTAAATTATTTATATTCCACATAAGCTTTTTCAGTCATTTAACCAAAAACCGAAAAATAAGAGAAAGCTACTGAAAAATTTAAATATTTTCTTCGCAAAAAACAAAATCCTATGAACTCATTTTAATACAGTAACAAGAATTTGTTGAAAAAAGTTAATAAAATAAGAAACCTCATTGTTATATTTAATATTCGTGTCTCTTCCGTAGACCATTTCGAAAACATTGTTTCCAAAACTTCTAGAAACGTACCTTATCTTCGTGTAGAGTGGTCTTGAATACTCCTTCTAAAATATTTCGCCGAATAAATATTATCAGGCTAGATTAAAATATTTATTTGTTTTACAGAGCGACCTCAACTTCTTGAATGAATACGTTTTACCGTTCCACTTTGTTCCGCAAGGCAATTTTAGGCCGTTTGTATTTAACGCATTCAGGCAAATATTGAACATAATAATTTAATTGCGAGATTTTGTAGGCAACGTAATTACTTGTACAATGCTTAAAGGTCGACTTGTTATCTTTACACTAATTTCAAAGGAACATATTTTTCTAATATCCAAAAACAAATGATTTGAGTTTTATTATCCCATATTGATAGCAATAGTTTTTGTTTTAAATTAACATGTACTCAAAGATATATAAAAATAGGTTTCTTTATAAACAACATCTAAAAAAACATATCATGGATATTGAGTTTACACTTTATTATGGTTTTTAGTATAATGCATTTATTATATTTTCATATTAATAGTGTGAAACGTTTGATAAACCTTTTATAAATATTTAGCTATACACAAATTCACTCGATTAGTTATTTGGTAAATCTGTTGATTGTAAATAAGTGTATTGCTAAGAACATTATACCAATTTTCATAGTTACAGCTCCACCAGAGCCAAGATAACGGCAATTGGATTTAATAAAGACTGCTTGATTTGAAGCACATACCACATAACAGAACAAGGCAAGCTCTTTAATAGATGCGTGGTAAGATTCACAATAAACCTAGTAAACGTTAATAAATTTAGAACATGATATTAAAACTCGAAAGATAAATACTTAAAATAATAACAAATACATAAAAATATACAAAAATTTTAGTTATTACAAAGTTCCATTAGCGCGTATTGCCTAAATTACTTTTAATCGTTATTTCTGTAATAAAACCTTTATGAGTTTGTACACAAATACTGTTATTATTTTCAGAATTTCTATCATCACCATAAAATGCTTTTAAAATTTAATACTGATAACATTCGCATTATCACGAGTTATTACTAATAATATACCATAACCTGTCATGTGATGTTCCCATGTTCTATAATAGCACCTTTCTTTTTAACATTGTATGTTATATTTTGAATATAAATTATTTTGTAAGGTCCTAAATAAACTACTTATTTGTTTCAATTCTTTCAACGAAATTCGATAATTTATTTTATACATAATCCTTCATTGGTTCTTTGTGCGTGATTGGTAAAGATGAAATATAAATTATTTCCACTAGTGAAATTTCAATATTGCGTTCCAAATAAAATCATCAAATCATCAAATTAATTATAAATAGAATTAATTAAAATTATAAATAGATTAAAGCTTGTATGTACATTTTAATGTCTACTGATATGAATGTTTTATTTTAATTGATAGCAGGAATACTGAAGTCGACTGACTGCGATGCCAACAACCCTGATATGGTCTTCGGTGAGCACACGACCATCTTGTGATAGACCCCATCTTATTTAAAATACAGATTTCTTTATATATATATATATATATATACATACATACATACATACATACACTCACGCCTTTTTCCCACGGGGGTAGGCAGAGATTACGTCCTTCCACTTGCTACGGTCCTTACATATCTCTTTCGCTTCATCTACTTTCATAACATTCCTCATACATGCTCGACGATTGCGGGTACTTCTGACCTGGCCTTTTTTGAGGACACTTTCGATTTGTTCGAAATATGTTCGCCTAGGTCTATATATATATATATATATATATATATATATATATATATATTATATATATATATATAATATATATATATATATATATATATAATGAAATTTTATTTAGTCTACAGCAACATGCATAACAATTAATATAAAAACAATACGAAATCATTAGTGTACCACTTCATGTATCTTAGACACACAGTTGTAGTTTACAGAAAAATGATTTTTTTTAACCTGAAGCCTTTGTAACAAATTTAGAGGCAAATTTTGCTGGTTATCTGCTTTAAACCAGCTTAAGTTTTGACCAAGCTTCAAGCATATTAGTTTTTCCTATATGAACCGTGAACTATACGAACTATATGAACCTTAGTGCCAAATTTGTTTACCCTAACAGGGAGTTGAAATTATAAGGTGGCGAAACATACTATACGCTGCACTAAAAATAATGCACTAAAAACAAGTGCGAAATTTCCAAAACCATACCGACAAGTAGATTTTTTATGATTTATATTGTTTTACGCGACTCATACGATATGGAACTCCATAGAAAATTTCAGGAAGATATCTCGGACTAAGCGTCTCGTATCGTAGTGAATTTCTAATAAAATTTATTAGAAATTTACTAAGGTAAGTTCGTTTCATTATGTAATTCTTGGCGGTTGTTGGAGCGTCAGTCTATACACAAAATTTGAAATATGAGAAATACTTTTATACATGGTAGAATCGATTCAGGTGCTTCCTAACCTTCTACTGGTATGCCTAAATTTATTATCGTAAAAAACATTGCATACATAGCAAGATAGAGAAATAAACCAGGGTGATGATTGTAAGTATCGATGCACCTAACAGCCCCAAAACCCCTAAACCTACACTTGGATTACAGCCCCAGACTTGACTTATATTAATATTATTAATATAACAGACATTTATGTTAAAATGAAAAATCTTAGTCATTTCCCAGTATAATATTAATCACCAAGTGCTGCGTAATAGCTCTAGATGTGCGAAATCCACTCGTGATAACTATTGAGACAACCAATACATTTAAGGTGAATATCCACTGGCATTAAAACCTGGTTCCTGGCTCGTAATATCCCAGAGAGTATGGACAAATTTGCCTTAGTCCATCGCTCCGATGAAAAATAATTATGAGTTACACATGTCAGTCAGTTGCATTGAAAGTCATTAAAAATATCTAGTCCAAAATATTAATCAAGTACTATCAAAATTTCTATTGTACAAAATTCTATTGTATTTGATATAATAGATTAAGATACAACAGTGATTATCATATTAATATGCAATAGAGATTACGCTTTATATTACTATGATATCTGAAAAATATTCAATTATTGAAACTGCATATGAAAAACTTATAAACTACTTGGCACCAACGAACATAGACTATTAAAGAATAAAATTCTTTAACTAAACAACGGACAACAATATCACAGTATCTTGGTCTAAGAAAGGCAAACAAGTGGCAAGCTAGAAATGTAAACGCTATTTACTATACGAAACTAAGTTGTTCCAGACAACCGACAATATAGAGCTAAATTGGCTGGATAAGAAAATGTTTTCAAAAAAGATATAGAGAATTTGTATGCATTTAAGCATTTTGCTGCTTGCGATACTAAATGTCACAAGTTTTAAAACAAACGATGAATAAACAACTCTTTTCAACTTATTATTTACGCATAAAATTAAACGATGTTTATTGAAGTACTTATTAAGCTTGTTAATAAAAATAATGCTTACTTGTTAGGCGCATAGAGAACTACCTTCAATATTAAAAAAGCAATGTTAAATTATCCACTACATTTTATTAATTGGTTTTCTGATTGTTATTTCTCAGGCAACCATATGTTAATATTAATCTCATGTTATTTCAAGATTTAAACAAGTAAAGTAGCCTTAATTGAATTAAAAATGATTAGTTTTAGTTTATTTATAAATGACCAGATGTAAAACTGTTTTGTAAAATTGTTTACTAGAATAAGTTTAATTATGATTCTACTTAATTGATGGAAGAGCGAGGTCTACCTGACACAGGTATTTAACTATACCTAAAAGTAGCCTCCAAGTGTACATTTTGTTGTCTTTGTGAAGTTAAATAAATAAACTATTATTTTATTATTATTATTAATAGTTTGATGAATTCAGGTATCTATTCTTAATGTACCTTTGAATATGTATTTCAAATTCCAAAACAATAAAAGTAAATACGAATTTTGTATTAAAATCTTAGATTAAATAAGTGATCACTTAATTTTAATGCATTATTAATCATTGTTAAGACACATTTACTTTAGTTTTCTTTTTTCCTCAGGAGAGTAAGGCTAAGATTCCGTCATAATGGGCACGAAACGTACCCTTTTTTTGTTCCGCTGAGGAAAATGCAGTAAATTGCATACCCGGCTGCGAAGAGCCGGCGATTATGTGCGGGGCTCTCCTCCCCAGAAGAAGGAGGCCTACCCACTAAAAACCTCAGCGATGGCCTTCCTCAGGTGATCTACCAACCAAGGCTCAGTTTAGAGCCTGAGCCTTGGCCATAAGGGCCCTACGGCTTGAATGGAAATTACTTTAGTGAAGATATGCATCTTATATAACGTCTCTGAGTCATCATCACAGCCCATATACATCCCCACCGAAGACACAAGCCTAGCCTACGTTAGGGCGAACAGGCTTTTGTCAACCACGTTAGTTCAGTGCGGACTAGTTGACTACTCACATCTTTGAATTTTGTACATGGCAAGATGGAACAAGCTGCCCGAATCATCCGATTCGTAGATGAGTGCCGGAACCACAACGCCACCGACACTGTACAATGTCTCTGAGTATGGAGTTATTTGGCTTTATTTGTTCTCAGTATGTTAATGTGAAGGAATATAGACTTTATTGTTTCAAAATGAAACCAAATTACAATGTTAGGTTTGTTAACCACATTTTTGGCTGAATGTACCCAACACATACGTGAGCATTGAGCGTGAGCCAGTACGCAAAATTCAAAAATTAAAGATAATATTTTCCTTCACAGACAACTCGATCTATATTAAATACAGAACAATCTCATGGCCACTCTTCACATGTGAAGAAATAGTGTAAACTATGTTGCATACAAGAATATCAAAGGCTACATTGTGGTGTACGAAATCAGTTTGGAATTAAACAAAATTAATTGTTTGATCTTTTTTTATATTATGCTATTCATTCGTCAAGTATATTGGACCATGTAGGTACGTGGTCCACATGCAGTATTAATACTGTTCGTGGTTCTCATATATATATAATATATATATATATATATATATATATATATATATATATATATATTTCGTTCACTTACAGTCGAGAGTGTAAATTTAATGTAGTTTAGATATGTATTTAACCATATTGTATTCTTAAATACATATGTAGCACCTATTCTAGAAAACGTTGACGGAATATTGGGACTCTACATCACTTTACTCTAAATAGTCAAAGTTGGAAGTCCGATTTTCTGATCAATAACAGATCGATTCAAATCGACGGATACAGCTCGAATGGGCAGTTTTCGGGAAGTTACTCGGTATGCACAGAGCCCTAAGACGAAGTTATCTTGTTAATTTTTGCATCGTCATAATAAATTTCGGTCTGCAATGTAAAAGAAGTAAAAAGTTCATAAAACAAATTACTTAGTAACTTCTAGTAGAAATAGATCTGCATCAAGCGTTGAATCACGATATAAATAGGTATAGAATAGATAGTACGTATACTTATCACTGTTCGGTGGAACACGAGCAGTTGGTATTTGTTCGCAGCGTAGTGGAACTAAGACTGCTCAGCTGGCCGGTAACATGTATTCAGTGGCTCATACAATGCTTGCGTTCTTGCTCATGTTTCGTAGTGTACCAACTTAACATTTGTATTATTTACAATTTTCACCACATCGATTTCTGCTATCTACAGTTGAAATGTTACCTAAGTACTATTGGATAATTTATGAATTATTCTTCAATAAAATGTTGATATGTTTATGTAAACATAGCAATGCTTCAGACTTTGCATGTTGACCTTAAAACAGCAGCTTGACTTATTGCTAACTGTATTATCGCCATTGGTATCGACTGCTAGAAATACAGAAAGAATATTTCCAACTAAAAATCTTCAAACAGATCCTCTTCAAGAGACACTTGCTTGAAATTCGAATAGTCCTATGATTTGCCGTACCAATATCTTAAGTTTAGAGTAAGCAAATATATACATTTAAAACAATTGAAAAGCTCGATTTTCTCTAGTATTCTAGTATAGCATTCTATAAATTACCTTTCTAAGCTTTTAAGAAGCTTAGAAGTGAATATATGAGTAGAATTAATTTTTACACATTTATTCACAGAAACAAATGCATCACAAACGTGTTTAGCTATAGTCTTCTGTGAGGTGGGTCCGATACATTTTTATTTAAAATGCTGTCGTAAAAAAAGCAGTCAAAAGTATTGTCTGCAATTTACATAGATGAGCAGACTTACCGATGCGACTTGAACAATGAACGGCACGTAAACGTGAAAATGTAATACTTCGATTCGGGCTTTAAGATTTTTTTTGTGAGATATTCTTTGGAAACATCACACCTATTTTATATAGATGATGAATGAAATAAATTAGAAAGTTATGTAAAAACAAGTCTAGATTTCTTCGCTTCTCATAGTTTGACATAGCTCGATACAAATCTCGTCGAACCGAGAGCTCAGATGTGTTAACAGTTACCGCCAAGTCTAATGAAATTACTAGCTATTTATTAAAGCTTATTTATATAAACCAGTAAGTAAACCAGCCAGTGCCAGGACACCAATATGTATTAATTAAACCTCCGAAAATTTTTTGAATGAATTTTGTTACAATTTATAAAGAAAATCACGTGTATCAATGCTACATTTAGTGCTCGATATGTTTATTTTACTTAAGTTGTACTTATCTAAAAAAATATAATAACACAAAACATTATATGATGGCTTGTATATGTTAATGCATCTTACTTTTTATAAGTAGTACATACTATTTACATGTCCTCCTTACATGTAAACATGTCACTTTCATAAACACAGAGGACCGTCATCGACATGATAAGAAAAAATAGATTGTAATTACAAAAGAATCAAGTTCTTCAAACCTTCTGCAAAAAAGTACCTAACTTAATAATATTTTCTCGAACTTTTATCTTGGAAACGAAAGGATTTGAAAGTCAGGCATGATAATCAAATCCATTTTTCGATAGCGAAATTTCATTAAAACTACAAACTTACGCTGGCAGTTACAGTATTCTTCTATTAAAATCCAATAAGATTGCTTGGTATCTTTTTTGCATAATATCGACAGCAATATCATAATTTATTAATTTATTATTAATTTAATACTTTAACAAATTAGTTTTCACACGATATCTTTGTATTTATATTTATGTACACAACTTTACCTTATCTGTATAGAGGTTGTTCATATCAACAATTTTTATCTGTTTAAATTGTTATTTACTATTATAGTTGTTATATATTATTAAGTTACATAGTTTTATTTACTACACTACCTTAAGACAGCATCTTTTATTGGTGCTTATTTGGTAGCACCGATACCTGCCACTCACAATGATCTTCATAAGGGATCACTATCACTCATGAAAACAGCTATGCGTGGTGTTCCTTTATATGATCAAATCAAAAATAATGAAATTCATAGAAACACCAGTCACCAATATGGGTCGAAGAATTGAAAATAGGAAAGGTACTTACTACTCACTGAATAAGGTTTAAATTTTGATACACCGCTTCTGTCGACCTCTTCAGTCAATTTCAAAAATGATGGAGTCATGAGTTGAATAATTTTGCTGTTCTTAAATTATATCTAATCAAAAAAAATTAAGTATAAGCATAAAGTCTTCGAGGCTCTAGGCCAATTCTAGTATTCCAATACATGGGCTGATAGCGACAAGTTCTTAGATTATTCTTCAACACTAATGATGTGATAAAAATGAATTAGAATTATTAATAACATATTAATTAATTTATTATTATTCAGTAAATATTTTATTTTTTACAATATATATAATAAGTAAACATAAATTTATTATTATTAATTACCTATTTTTTAGAATATGTCTGTGTTCAAATAATTATATTTTCTTCTTTCTTTTATTATAATTGTTGTGTGTTCCATGGTGGGATGTCAAATAGTTGTAATCTATTGCATTTCAATTACCATAAAATTTTCTTAAAACATTTTTTTATAACAGGGTTTCATTCTAAACAAGTATTTTTTTTTTGCTACAAAATTTTTTGTCTGCTAATAATAATAATAACTATGAAATTGCCATTTTTTTACTCATGATTGACTCTATTACTTTTTATATTTCAGCGCCATAGAAAATTACAGTCTTTGCAGTACTTTATAATCCTAAAATACAAGTTACAATTAAATCTCAGAATCAGGTTATTTAAAACTAACGAAATAACCTCAAAGAGTACTTTGTGTTTTTTCGTCAGAATCTTGTACAATGTTGACTATAACTTTGTAACAACAAATTTTCTCGCTTCTTAACTATATCATCAAGGTGTGTGTAAAATTTTCATAAGGTTTGCCCTTTTGGTTATAAATAAAGAAGAAAATATTAGTATACAATAAGCGAAATTATTTAAAATATCAATACAAAACGGCAATATCATATTTTACCCCTTACTAATTACAAAATTTTAATCGTTAACAGATTTAATTTATCGTATTTGAAACAGCTTGTATGCTATGTTTATATACTCTGTGGTGACGGATGGAGATCACATATCTCACCACTCTCTATTTCTCCGGCAATATCTTAGGGACTGACTAAGGAGATTTACCCCAATTGTATCTCTACGACCAGCATTGAGAGATCCTCGCTACTAAAATAAAATTGCGTGATTGGTTATTTAACACCTCCACCTAACCTTTACGGGAGAACAGTGATTTCATGTATGATTTATTACTAGAGATCGGATAATCGGTTGCATATTTACCTAAAGTTAATTTTTGGCTCACAAATTATGGAAGCGGCTTTTTTTAAATACATTTTGTTAAATAAAAATCCCGGGAAAATACGGGACTGCAAATTTAACGTAGTGATATTGTTTGAAAATTACCAAATTACCACGTGGTATTTATTTTCAAAAGACCGAGACTCCGGGTTCATTTATACAACTATGCATACGTATTTACATGAAGTTTAGTTTCAGTTCCCCGTGCGATTTTTGAATGTACGATTTATTACATGAAGAGTGTTATACGAAAGTAGTGAGCTAGTTTGACTAAAACAATAATCAATTAAATAATTGAATAAAAAAACAGAAATGGTGAAAAATTTTATTTAACAAAACAATAAAAAGCCGTTTCCATACTTTGTCTTAAACTAACTTTAGGTAAATATGCATCCGAATATCCGATTTCTATTTATTACATAATACTTCTAGATTAAATAGAAACGAAACTAAAGGAAGAGAGAGTAGGTGATATAAAACAAAACAGAATCGTGTTGCTACTTCTGCAAGCCGTCGTTAAAGCAAACGTATCGAGTAAAATGCAAAATATTTCTCATATAAATGTTTGTGGCCTGTTAAATTCTGCAACTGCTGACGGTGTTTTATAAGCCTTCCAACTGATGCGAACTCATAGACTTTTGCATTTTCGTTTAATACGAACTATAATGATTAATAAGACTCGTAATTAATTTTGTACGCTTAATTGAAAATTTTTATGATAACCTAGAATTTGTTAATGTGCATGTTTCTTTTTTCTATCAACATTTCTATGAGATCTATAAAATCTCAAAAAACTGTAAGATTTGCCAACGTAATTGTTTTTCTAACTATAATGTGCACGGATTCTATAATGAATTCCATAGGAAAAATGTTAAACAATAATATTCTCTTTTGCGTTTGAAATCGGTGCGTCTCTTTACTCGAGCATCGAGTGGAAGCTGTAAAATCTTTAAACACGCCAACAGAATTTCTTTGGAGATATTTTCACGTAATAATAGGGATGGCGTCGCGTTCACAGGTCATTTTCGTCGGATATGATGGTCGAACGATTTCAATATGCCGCGTGGTTCAAATATCTTGGTGCGAGCGTTCCTCGGGAGCCTTCTGAACCGTAAGCAATCATTGAATAATTCGTATAAAATATTAAATTAAATTTCTCACGTTCGTATTGATAGGGTACCTGAATAATAAAGACGTAGTTTATTATGTTGAGAAAATAACAAAGGGACGGAATGGTTGAGTAATTTATTCATAAAAGATATGCAAAATTTTGTATCATATATCCATGTGGGATTATAGCTGTATTATTAATACGGATACTTACCACGCGTAGCTCTATCTATGTTTAAGCTCCGTTTTGATAGCCTTATATACTATTACCAAGAATTCAAATGTTGACCTAGCTACCCTCGTTTTTAGGTATATGAACTACTTTTTCAGAACGTTTCAGGAGGCAACTGATCCGTCGTCAATTTCCTGGAAATACTTCTCCTTTCATGTGTCAGAAATATTACTTGCCGTTACACTTGCTTCTACTCGTACAATGAAATAATATCTCTATTTATTTTAATGACATTCCTTGTTTATGGCACAAGGTCACTTGAACATTAACAATTATATTATTAATTACTGGTAGTGGTTCTTTGTCCTATTTTATCTTAGCCTCTTTCTACTTCTAAGACAAAATATGAGTTTCGTTCGTTAGAAGTTGTTAAAATCATTGTAATAAATCGGACCCACCTCTGACTTTTCACGCGCCGACCTTGCGTGTGTGGTTATATAGCCTACATACATCAAAAGCGAAGCGCAGGTTACGAAAGCTAAAAGAGCCTACCGTTAAATTGGCCATTCCCCGTTGTGAAACTTCATAGTCCAGCTGAACTCAAATTACTATGACCTGATCCACCATGATCAGCTGGAATCGATCGGTCTAATAAAACAAACTTCTTTTACTACATACACGAAAGTGTTTATATGCTAAATATATCATCGAGACCAAAAAGAAATAATAATTCTGAACTTTATTTGTCTATTATTACGGCTGTATTTTACTAGTACGCTTTGTTAATAGTTACGAGGACCTGAATCCATATGGATAAAGTCATAGAGAGAGCGTACTGGCGCAATACGATAATAGCTCCTGAAATTAGCGCCACACCTCGGGACTATGGCTAATAAATTCAAGTGCCTGAACCTATATAGTTTTGAAATTGACAAAGGCCTAAAAACCTGATTGGGAGGTATGATGGTCTTGAATATTAGTTAAAAAAAATAGTCAAATGTTCTACTTTTCTTATAAATTCAGATTCACCACTAGAACCTAGAGCAAAAAGATTTGTAAACACAACTTTACACTTATCTGAAATATTTAGTAGTAATAATCGAAAAAGTATATTACACTCGGACTGCGCGATGATTTGAAAGGTACTGGTTTGTCCTGGTTATTGGTATTTGTACCGTTGGTAGATTGTTAATATCCGATTTCAATAACCCAGAGGCTAGCAACAGGTGCCGCGAATAAGGACAGTTTTGGCGGTAGAGCAGGGTTCGAATAACAAATGGGGTTTTATATACTTTACTTAGCGATCTACTACTACTTAGTTCAATTCGAATTTTGTATATCTCAAAATCACATTGATGATGTTAATAATCTAGTGTCATTATTTACACACTAGCCACCTCATATTTACAATCCTAATATTTATCTAGTCTCACTCATTCGCACGAATACAACACAGCATGTAAAAATTAATTCATTAATTCTTTCTGTGTTTTTTCAAAGCAATATATATATATTGAAAAACATGCAGACTGCAATTGCCACAAAAACACAGCGACTGCAGCAGAATTAGATAAAATGGTCTCCCATTAAGATTCTACGTTACACGTGGACTGCTAATAAAATTTATAGGAATTTTAATAATGCAATACATGTCTGTTTGATTAAATACGTCAAAATGATTTTATTTCATCATCGTATTTTATGTGCTTTTAGAACTCTACTTTGTATATGACCATAAAATTTGTTCAACATTTAAATAATACCAAGTATGTCTAAATTATTCGATATCGATTATCAAACGACTGCTATAAAAAGTTTACATTTTATCGAAATATCCTGAACGAGTAGGAATTTCAAACAGTAGATGCAAGGTGAAGATTACTTTTTGCCAACAATTTCATGAGCTGAATTATAAAACAGCGGTACGCATAAAAGTATATAGTTATGGGATGAAAAGTTTGTAAGTACAAAAAACTTTGGAAATATCTAGCTTATGGTAGTAGTATACAGTAACTTTTTAAGATAGATATATAATGAACGGTGTAGCTTTCTCAATATGATTATGGTGTTGTATATTTTCAACGAAACAAATTCAGCTGTGTCCAAAATTTTTTTTTTTATTTAAGCGACTGTGATACTCGTATATTTTTATATTGTAAAATTTTATTCTGTGTCGACACTCAGCCGATTCCCCAAGTCCAGGTGGTTTTCTGCATATAAAATGAGTAAGATGTATTACTGCGGAGCTCCAGGATCGATCCAAATGATGGCCACAGTAAACTTTTACAGTCGATTTTACGATCCGGATGATCGTTACTTTTACTCAAAGTAGCTATGCGTAGAACCCGAAGCACGTACATTATTGCACCCCGTAAGAATGTCACGCAAAAAGCTTGAAAAAATTTAATCGAGAAAAAGACTTAAGATTATACCGAGTTCATATGCAGAACTGTAACTAACTAAAGTTACAGTTCGACAGCGTGTTTATATTAGTTACTGAACTCATATAAATACATATAAATGAACATTTCTAACATTTTACACCGAGTAAAAAATTAACATATAAGTACCCACATGTATGTATGTAGTCGTATGCTGTTTTTAACTTCATCGCACAATATTATGAAAGGCATCAGATTTTCTATAAACATATATTTTCTACTAAGATGTAAAAAACGAGCCAAATAAATAGCAATGATTATTGAAAACAACTTTTATCTGTAATTTCAACATGAGATTTTTATTCTATTTATTTCGGTAGCAATAAAATAATACTTTCCATCTCAAAATATCCCAGCAAGTTTATTCGTTTAATCATTAATGTTTCAGCACCGCTAATTTAGATCGTAAAGCTAATGAAATAGAGTCCACTTGAGTGAAAATTCCACTTATCCATATTTATCAGAAGTTTGCCGTCGCTTTGCTCCTGGGAATAATAAAGAAGCAATCAGTTTCGAAATATCAAAATCTGCCTTTTGTTTGTGTCTTTATTTGTACATTTATGATACGAGATGAAAATACGATCATCTGACAAATAAACTCTAAGAGTTGTTTGTTCCGATTCGATTTCTGACATTGAAGCTCACCCTACTAGAAAAATCAGCAGAAGCTTTTCGTCTCCACTTCATAAAAACTAATATCTACGGATCACACGCCCTTGCAAGCGGAATTTTGAGATACATGATACATGTCTTTGAAGATCGGCGCTCACAAAGATCCCATAGGTCTTTTATACCCCAAGGACCGACCTTAAGATAGATAAGATTAACAGGATCTTTGAAAGGGTGTAATAGCGGTCGTCGAATACCATACGGATAGTTCCCGCAACCCTACATTGATTAGATTCAGAAATAGGATATTATATTGCCGACAACGTCTATTACAAAATAATTGATAAGGTGAAATATATTGCTTATTTTTCTGTTGGCCAATAACTCGGCCCTTTGTTTTAAGGAGCAGTCGTCAAGGTAACGGTGTATGTAGTTCAATAATATTTGACTATATTATATGGTTACGCTAATGTGTGTACTTAGTGTACACACTTGCACTGAATTATAGATGTCATAAGTCTTTTGACGACATGGTGTACTATGCAATGTTTATGTTATTGATCCGTGGAATAAATTAGACTGTAACAATTAATAAAACAGGGCAAGAAATATATTATAAATATATACATTGAAATTGAAATATACATTAAGAAAATTGCTTACATTATCGTTGATGCATTCGGGAAGTGATCGTTCACAAAAAAACCTGTAGGCATCGTCCGATAGGAAAATAAATATCCTAAATAATACTAGCTGGCTGATGAGCAAGATTAATGAAGCAGAAAGACTTTGATCGATCATGGTTTTACCTAACAAATGTCCCAAGGGCTCGTAAGAACGCAAAGACTCCCCCTAATTCAAACTGGTTAGTAATTGATTTGTCATCGGTTTTGATCTTTTAAAAAGGTAATAGATTTTAAAATATACACTTCAAATTAAACTTCTAATAAAATAGTCAATACTGACTTCATTTGATACAGACTTTCAGTTGAAACGTCTGTAATGTTACTTTTACATGTAGTTTTACATAAAATTACATAAATAAAAATTAAGCTATAGAATGACAAACAACAGACGTTATATACGTCTTCGTTAGACGGCTGAGTTCGATATTCTGCCTATCTGTCAATTTAGTTTAGTAGGCTTCAACTAACTAGGCTTTAACTAAGATATGTGTATTTTACACAAGCGTCGAAATTTTGAAACCAATTCACAGATAAATATAATTATAAATTCTTTTGCGGCTTATGACGCTATTGTGTATAAAATTTATTTTAATATAGAAATTATATAAAATATCAAACCTACGACTGTAAGCACATACATCTATAGCACTACCCTTCAAAACATCAGACATTTAGATGGAAAGGTCTTTTCAGTAATAAATTTTTATATAATATTTAGTAATAATTTGCAATAATTAGTAATATATTACTAAATATTAATATATAATATTTAATAATTTATTATTCGGTAATAATATCTCAATATCTAACATACGCTTGTTTCAATTGGACATTTCCAATTGCTGCTGTTCGCGTTTAGAATATACGAGTAAGAAATGTCTTATATTCTAATTATTGCAAATAATTACTAAATATTATATTTTTAGAGAGTTCTCCATTACCCATTGGCTCCGGCCCCTCTACTCAGTGACGTCACAACCGGTGGCGCAATCGCAAGCCCCGCCAGACGACAGCTCGTCTCGACGGCCACTTTTTGCTACGGGTTCGATCTAGTGCTATTAGTTAATTAACCATTCCGTGTTTGTTATAATTGATTTCAGTTTAGTAAATCGTAAATAGGTTGTTTCAGCTCTTATCTTTTTAAAAAAATACCCTTTTAATTTTTAAGATCAGAAGTGGGATTTGAAAAACACGCGCTATTCTGTCGTTCGCCATTATTTCTTTTTATTTGAAAAATAGTGATTGTGTTTGCGCGATTGTATATTACAACTATCGTCCAAATTAATCATTCTTCGCTACGCGTTATTTTAATCAAATAATCATGTCGAGTCGCGAGTATAGGTCTGTGAGTCGCCGTATTCCACCCAGGCGCCAGGATGAGAAGCGGAATTCACGTGAACGTCGGGACGATTCGCGTAGTAACGATAATAGCCATTCACATAGACAAAACCGTTCGCGTGTCGCGCACAGTACATCTCCTTGGGATAATCGGCGTAGGCGCCGTGATGGCTCTTTTGACCGTCACAACGATGTACAACACGATCCGTTAAATTAAATATTTAAGCGACTTATGGCCGTTTTCACCAACCTTGTCTTAGCTTAGGTGACTCTTAAGTGACATGCTGTCACTTTTTATATTAACTGAAAAGAGTGAGACAGCATGTCTCTTAGGAGTCACCTAAGCTAAGACAAGGTTGGTGAAAACGGCCATAAGTGCACTAGAAGGGAGATTACCGGTTTCAGCACCACTAGCATCGACTCCGTTACCGCACCCGAGCGCATCGGCGTCGCTACGGGACGAGTTTCCGACACGCTGCGTGATGAGAGCATTGGTACAGCAGACAGGATTGTTGGTGCGCTTTCATCATTACTTCAAGTAAGATCTAAACATTTCTATATATCGAACTTCGACCCTAGTATTCACGAGTTTGATATGTGGTGTGCAGAAGTCGATCGGGCTCGAGAATTAAGTCGTTGAGACGATCGCGAATGCTTGGGCTGTATTGGAGGCTGTTTACGTGGTGATACTAGAACTTGGTTGGACGAGTGGGTGACCGGTGATCGTACGTGGACCAATTTTAAAGCTGAATTTCGATCATTATGTCCACGTAAGGTTGATATGGCGTGGGGAAACTGGACTCGGGGATGCGAGGCCCGTACAAGATTGTTGGAGCGCTGGCGCATCACCGGTATGAACTTGAGCTGATGGCTGGGTCATATGGAAAGAAGACGCAAACGGCCGCAGAACATATGATTCAGTGGCGTGACGAGTGGACTCCAGCCACACGCGAAGCATTCTTCGAAAGTGGTTAGTGTCTTCGTAGTTTAGCCCCGACGTTGTGGCTATAGTTTGGCCCGTCATTGTGGCCGTAGATTAGCCCCGACATTGTGGCTATTGTTTTGCCCCGACATTGTGGCTATTATGTCGCCCCGACATTGTGGCTATTGTTTCGCCCCGACATCGTGGCTATTGTTTCGCCCCGACATTATGGCGAACCCCGCGCACGCGCCTCGATAATGCGGCTTGTTCTACGCTCCGATACGCTTGCGATCTGGTTGGAGTGGATGGGCTACAAAGTAAATAACTAATAAAAAAAAAACAATAGAAAAACTTTCTAAGGCTTTTGTTTGGTTTTAGATAACAATGAATTCGATGACGACTCAATAAATGAGGATGAGTTTCAAGGTGACCTTGCTGAAGCGGAACAAGAAGACCAAGGCGGAACAAGGCTGCGGTGAACAGAGATGCCCAGACCGGAGAGAACCTGGCTGACGAGGACGTTCAGCTGTCAGGAGAAGCCGTTTTAGAGAATTCTCCATTGCCCGGCCCCTCTACTCAGTGACGTCACAACCGGTGGCGCAATCGCAAGCTCGCCAGACGACAGCTCGCCTCGACAGCCACTTTTTGCTACGGGTTCGAACGCAACGATAGTGCTATTAGTTAATTAACCATTCCGTGTTTGTTATAATTGATTTCAGTTTAGTAAATCGTAAATAGGTTATTTCAGTTTTTATCTTTTTATAAAATTACTCTTTTAATTTTTAAGAATATATAAATTTATTACTGAATATTAATATATTTGAAATCAAAGCGAATCACACTACTAAGAAACTGCCTGGGCTTAGCTACAATTATATTTACTTCAAAAGGCTTGGTACCCATATAACTTATTTTCAGATTATTCATAGTAATTTGATTCCTTTATTATGCCACATTTCATTGTTCCATGACACAATTTCACGATTATGCTACAAAAGTAGGATTTAAGGCACAATATAACTTCGCGTATGAATTATGACTTTGTGCAATGTTAGCACAAAATCGTAAGATATGGCAGCAAATATATTTCAAAGAATAAACTGCTAAAGAACGCCTTGTTTACATTTCAGATGCTATGTAAAAACTCTATAATAGATTTACGATTTTCCAAATACATGTAATAAGTGTATTACACTGTTTGTTCTATATAAATATGTTTGACTATTTTTCTGCATATAGTTGACGTCGTACCATATTTAAGACAACAACGTCCTAATTATAACTTAAATGGGCCTCATAAGGAGACTAAAATTAACCCAAAGGACAACAGAGTAAGTAATGCTCGGAGTCTCTAAGTGATCGAATCAGAAATTATGAATCCACAGACGAATTAGGGTCACCGACATACTACACCGACGACTAACGGCCCTTGGAACGCAAGGTGAAATATAAGAGATATGTTGGACACCGCGCCATTAATGAAGTTTTTACAAGGCGGGCTGATGATTGGGTGCAAAACGCATGAAGACACTGGCACCGTTCAGTGTCAAGAAGTTTGGAGGGATGCCTATGTCCAACAATTACAATTTACTGGCTTACATAATGATGATAATTTTGATATAAAAATATTTAATATCTATTTATGGACTAAACCATCATAGTCCAACCATCAGATGTAGAATATGTGGTACCTAGATGTTTATAAATTTTCCACCTTATTGCTTTATTTACTAAACTTTACAATCCTACGGTTAAATCATGTTTGTCGACACTTCTCTTACTCTCAGGGACTTTCACTATTGGTTTTCATCTCTTGAGATGTATGGTACTAGTTAATATTCGAGAAATGTTCACAACTTAAGATCAACATGTTAAAGTGATCAACGTGATATGACACGCGTGGAATATTTTGAGTTAGTAAATAGATAAGCCGAAATTAACACAATAAGCCTCTTGGGATTTTTATAGCTAATTCAAACTAATAAATTATTGATAAAATAATTCGGCACTCACTTCCAATTGGTACGATGACGGTTAAAATTAAAATTAAATAAAAGAAAAACGGTACCAAACCATCTGACCACAATCGTAAGTGATCATCATTACCGTCTAGTATAAGTACCTACACAGTTAAACTACTCGATCTTCGTTAGACCAGATTATTTACATCTACGTAGATGTAAAAGTCTACGTCAACGTTGTACGTGTGTCAACGTTGACCCAATGTGGATTAGTATTTGACTATTCCAGCATAGTATATTAGGCAGCTCGTGTGTCAGCGTCGTATGCTGCAATAGCGATAAAAATTCGGCAGAAGTAAAAAGCTAAAACTACTGTTAGCATTACTAGTACCGGATTTTAACTCCTATACTTTTCACCGCTTTAGAAAGCAAATATTTCACTGTACTAAAAATACACACTTACATTACTTTACAACAACATCAAAAACCAATAAGGTTTAGTAATGCGTTTAGGTTCCACACAGATTTTACTTACCCCTGGTAAAACTCCAAGGTGAGAGGACTATAGTATTGAAGACCACTTCAATATTAAAATAATCTACGTTCAAAACTATCCCGCAATATTTCGGCTGCCAGCAGCACTTCTGGTTATGTTACAGTTTGAAGGGTATGATAGGCTGTTTAATTATTACCATGTTCAACATACATTTTTAATTATTCATTAAAGTTGCTCTGCCTTTCTATTTCATAATAATGGTATGAAGTGAGAAGTGAATTAATAATGCGTTAAAATTAATTGGTCTCTGAACGCGACATTAGGGACTGTGACTTGTCAATTTAAGTCACAGGTTGGCAATGTTTCGAAAATTGAAAATCTTGCAGGAAATGGTGAAATTGCAAGTATAGTTCGCCTAATTTGGACGAGAAGTCTAGAGCCTTGATAAACATGAAAATCCTAGCTTCCAGTTAAACATTTTTTTCACACTCACAGATACACAGAGTGTTTTTCTTTATTTCTCCTTATTAAGTTACATTCTCTTAGTCTGCACAGCGCCCTATACAAGGAGCGGTCGCTCACACTACAAGCCGTAGAGTTATTAGAACCAAGGGTTACAATTAGATTGAGTTTGGTCGGTTCGGTCGCTTGATCCGTCTGGAGTCCAACTTAACCACGGTGGCACTTGGTCGCCATGAACGTCTTAGCCTTTCTTCTTCTGAATAAAAAAAGAACTCAGTTAAGTTTAACAAAGCATAGAATGTAATATTTTAGGGGATATAAATAATTTCATTACTATTGATCCTGAATTATTTCTTAAATTCATTAATAAGTATTATAGAACTATTTGTAAATTATTATACTCGTACGGCAGCATAATTATAATCCAGATTTCCGCTCGCTTAGGTGCATGCTTTAAAACAGCTGGCCACTTAAAATAACAATATTTCCAAAAATATTGTGAAACAAAACATCCGTTCGGGGCAATATATAACGCCGTTAAAATTTTCCGCCCAAAGTCATGTTTTCGTAATGCGTTTTTAATGTTCTCATATTGCTATAAATCACCATGACCTACCCCTGGTCCAGATAGCTTTAATGGCTTATTAAATTAGTTTATAAAGCTTTAACTGGCAATATACTACCGTTTAATAAAACCGCGGCCGAGGGCATTCTATTGAACCGAACGATCAAATTAATTTCGTTATGACCTTAACTACGCTATTAGCGGACGATAAAAAAATCTCATTTTTAGCGTGATTTTGTTCGGGAAGCTGGTTTGTAAATAAGTAATCCTTTTTACAATTTTCCTTTTTAAAGATGCTTCTTTTACCATCTAATGTACTAAACTGATATATAAAACTGGACAAATGGTTAGATTACTCCGCAACTTCCTATCTTAGAAAGTAGGTAGTATTTTATAATTAAGATTGGTTTATATTTGTAATGTGGTTAAATATTCAATTCTATTTTTGATAAATAATTTCTCTCTTAAGTAAATATTATATATATTAAAACTAATAACATCAATGTAAAATAATAATATGATATGTTTTGAAAAACTTAGACATTTTTTATGTTTTTTATGCTGGCTAGGCGCGGCCGTGTGTGGTGTTCTCCGGTCAGAAGGACCGGCCTACCCACTAAAACACTTCGTTGTCCTCTAGGCCCGTATCGTGGGCGCGTAGCGGGGTGCGGTTTCGCGATTCTACCGCCACAAGTCTATCCGTTACCCTAGATCCCTTAACACAAGCCTTACAGAGCTTACTTTGGGCTAGGCTAATTGGTGCAAGTGTAAGAAATATTTATAATATTTATTTTGTTTTATTTTAATACATAAAAATACATCCACAGGCTACTTTAATCAATGTTTAAAATAATACTTTCTATTGATTTATTAAATCTATGAACTATCTATGAATATTAATCTATGAATCAAATTTTGTTCTCGTTATCCAACCAATTAAAAACCCTTACAAATATATAAATTTACGACAAGAACATAATACGATACGCAAACAGTTGGTGACCGCAACTTGCCTAATTTCCTTTAAAATATGGTAAGAAGTTGAATGGATCCAGAGACAGTTTTCGGCCTCGCCGCGTAGGGAGATACAACTCCCAAATTGAATCACGTATACGTTTTAAAAGTTAAGCGGTTACATTCCGCGCTGCAAACCACTTTTTATAACGCCGCTACGTGATTTCTTTGATAAAGCACCCACTTTTGTTCCGATATCTTTTTTCTTGTGATTAATACTTTTACTTGTTAGCTTAAATGGTCTTTCTGCTCCGAGCCGGAATGAGGAATGAAACTTGGCGCTTCGAGCGCTAAATGCCTATTTTCTCTTGAGGATATTTCCTTGAACAATTCTTACTTTGTTAAATCCGACTTTCAATTAACGTTTTAAGCCTTTTCAAAAGAGCTTTCTCGGTCGTTCATGTGTAAAAACGTACTTTGGACTGCAACATTGGAAAGTCAATGGAATTAGTAATTCAATACCTGTGGTTGAAATTATGGACGTAAACGTGTACCATGTGTTATATTTGTTGTTAATTTTCGAAGAATATCAACATATTATACTATATTGTTATGTTCAAATCATACAAATATCTTGCTATATACAGAATGAAAAACATATATATGACCCGGAAGGAAACTTTACATTCTTTAGTAAGCTCATTTTGCTTTAAGGAAACTTTCTTTTATTTTTAAAAAGAAATATATTCATACATTTTTTCTAATTCCCTTTTATCATTAACATTACCAAGTACTGTTCGCCTTCAGTAAATAAATGATAGGGTTAAATTTTCGTACCTCTCTTACATCTTCATATGAAGTAGTATCGTAATAAATCTTTAATGATCTTGTTAAGAAATTATTAAAAAAATCATATAATGGTAATAGTAATTCTACGCACAATTAATTGACTTGACATTTTGTAACTTAACGTTTTAAAAAAATCGTTAAACTTTTTGAAATTGGTTCAGCAATTTTTAAATTCTAATACATTAGATTTATAAATGTTTCATTTATTGATAAATTATTATTCATTTTGAATATAATTATCGGCTTTATTTAAATTTTTCTTCCATTTGAAATTGTTTAATTATGGCGTATCAAATACTATTTAATATATTAAGCTTATTTTTCAAGCAACAAGAATTTCAACCGACGGGCATGCATGAAGACGCTCATGAAAGTGGAGGATGCAAGAGAAGTGTGCCAGGATCGTAGCAAGTGGAGAAAGGTGGTCTCTGCCTACCCCATTGGGAACAAGGCGTGACATATATGTATGTATGTATGTAACAAGAATTGCAATATATTTAGTTAAAATTTATAAAAAAGGGATAAGTGATTGGCGATTAATGCAGAAACTACATCCTTAAAATAATAAAAAGAAGTTTATTATCAGAATATTCAAACAGAAATAGCTAGCAATCAATTTTTAGTTATTTACATTGTATGGACTAATAAAATTAATTTCAATAATGTTATAATCAGTATTGGTCTCAGAAAATCTATTTCTTGATCGCAAAACAAACAACTAGATCAACTGCAGTCTTTCGCACTGAAGTATATATAAATAACTGACTCGCCTCCACTTGCACTGACTGGCCTCAGTCTCATGTAAAAAATAACATCAGACTACTGGCGTTCCTGAAGATATGAAAAGAATTACTCCAACACAACTCTAGGGACAAAAAGATAAGTATAATGTTGATATTTAATTTTAATTTAATTAATTGCTTTATTTATTCGATAAATTTTTATTAATTTTGACATAACAGATGAACATCCTTATTTTATATCGCCAAACCAACAGTGCCGAAAAGAAACTTACAGCTATAACGCAGCTAAAGTAAGTAGTGCACGGTGAAGAAGCGAGGCGATAACCCAAAAAAAAAACGATAGTGAATTCAATACATATTTATTTGTAGAGTAATCCAAGATCTTATATACATGTAAAGCTTACGTACGCAACAAATACAATGAATAATAAATACCTAGTTGCTAGATCAATACTCCTGACACATATAGTTGATATCAAAACTAAACGGTTAAATCTGGTACACGTGGTGGTATATTTATTTGGTATTCCCACATGTTTCTTCTCTAAAAGAAAGTATGTTTAAAAGTGAGTTTAGAACCACTTAATCTCAGCGTCTACCTACACTTAGTAGCGGATACGCTACAAACGAAGAATGAACCTGCAGTGTACAACTATTATTTTAAAACAGTGATATTTTTATTTTTGAATACAGGCCTTGTACATTTAAGGTAAAACATGCTTACTGGGACGAATTTTGTAAAAAAAACCGGTAAGAACCATTGTTTTTCAATCAAATTTCCAATTTTTTAAATTGACATTTATATGACAAAGAATTCAAGTACAAATAAAAACTGTAAGTTTACGTAATCATTTTAGAATATTTCAGTGCGTGACGAATATACAATTTTTGTGGGCCACTAAATGAGAAATACGCGACACATAATTTTCTTTACGAGGGAATATAAAATACATGGTTTGACTTATTAAATAAGTAGATTAATGAAATCGGGGTCACGTACTTATTAAAATCCCTCAGAAGAGGTCCGGCCCTTTCAAAATATTACTCATTAGATAACGATTGCCCCTCGCGGCGGACGGCGAACCGGGATTAGTAATTGTACGGGTAATTAAACGAGTTAGCTTCAAACGCAAAACTTTATTGTTTGTCGTAAAGTTATAATTTATGTGCAAAAGATTAATATTTCAATTACGAAGTTAATCACATCTGTAATGGTATATATATACCAATACAATAAGAGTAGCATAATGTGACCAGGATCTGTTTGTGGTTGAATTCAGTCTTGTCTTGTCGGCGACAGACGGCTGAGTGATAAATAGGGGCCTATGCAATTCAGTTTCTACCACTACCCTAGGTGCGACATACGCGTTAGAGTTGCTTTCTATGCATGCAAACACAGGCGCCACCATCTAAGGATCCACGGTGATACTCCATAGGCGTTAAAACTTGGCTACAACGCGATGTATACTCTATGACTGAACAGATAGAAATACAGTTTAGGTCCTTTTTTTTTTGTTCCCCTGAGGAAAATGCATTAAGTTGCATACCCCGGCTGTGGCGAGCCAGCGGTTATGTGGGGCTCTCCTCCTCAGAAGGGGGAGGCCTACCCACTAAAAACTTCAGGGATGGCCTTCCTCAGGCATGTAGGGAGCCCCCGGGAACATCAAGCTACTTCCGGGAACCCCCAGTCTCCGCTCCCCTGCCTAGAGGGGAGCCCTCCTCAGGGGAGGCTACACTACCTCCCCCGGTCTCCTCCACCGACGACGCCCCCCGGCCACGGAAGGGGCGTGGTCCATCCCGGGTCGCCGTAGCAGTCGCAACTTTCTCGCGCCCGCCGGCGACCCGCGGCGGCGCCGCAGCTGTGCTACCGAGCCCGGCGCGGCCTCCTTCTGGAGCATCACTGCTTCACAGAAGGAGGCCACAGCCCTCCAACCTCCCTCGTCCGCCAACATTGCCGCAATCAATGCCGGCGGAGACAGATCTCGCCCGACCAAGACTCGGCGCTCGGAGGCCCACGCGGGCCACTCCGCCAGCGTGTGCTGGGCCGAGTCGAGGTCGGATGCGCAGTGGTGGCAATGTGTCGATCCCTCCCGTCCTATTCGACACAGATACTCACAGAACAGTTCAGGTCCTAATTAAACAATTTTAATCTTTCATGTGCCACGTACATATCATGTTTATTCAGTCTGCCAAATTCGACTAGAGTTCCCAGACGCAGCTTAATTACCATCTGCCAATGGCGATAGCAGCTGGGGTGAAGCTCAGCATTGTTTCGAAAACACTAGAATATCGATCGCACACTCGCTACTGACCGCGACATTTATAAAATACATTTTAACGAGAATAGTCGGTCAGTTACGAGTAACAGTGACATTGTTCTGAGGAAATCTCTTATCGGCTTATTCAAAGTTACATTAACAATACGTACTGTCGCTAATACTGTAGTTTGACGGTATTATTCAAGTATAACTCTTACAAATTTTATGGCATAATTAATATTTATAATGCAATTTGTTCGTTTTTTTTTTTTGAAACCATCTCATGTCACCACTGCAGTACAAAATCTGTGAAGCTTACTCTGCTAGCTACTTACTTACTTTAAGAGAAGTGATTGTTGGTTTTTGATCAGATCTCATATATTATGTATATGATAATATTCTAATAGTATTTATGTAAGTATTATCAAAAATTATTCTATTCTTATAAAAATTATTTCCACATTATCTAACAAGTCCAAGCAAAAACATTACAGCGTGCAAAAAATTATCTATAAAAAATCTATCCAAGAGATTTTATAAAGTAATGAATCTAAATCATTTAATCTCAATTTAATGAAACAACGCAGCAACTACAAATCTCAAATTCTACTTCTTCTACTCAAATCATTATTCTAATTCAATATTCTAAAATTATAATGTGTATTTCTTTATGATTCAACTATAATATACAATATCTACTTTCTAATATCACAACTGTGATTTATTATTCTTAAATCAAAGTAATAATAGGAACAATCTCCAGAAAATTGATTTTTACAAAAAATCCGAAATAGAATTTCGCAGGGTATCAAAAACATCACCTGATCGCTAACATAAAAGTAAAGTTTTCCCAGCAGGTGCGTGAAAAAGGCACCACAAAACAATTTCGCGTAATTCCCCCGAGTCAATGTTGCGACACAAAAGCGTTTCGTGTAGGACGTTAATTTTCTTTTACCATCAGAGTAGCATCCAAACTGTTGTGGACGACACATTTTTTGCTTCTAAAAGTATCAAATAGCTACTACTATTAACAACCCAAAAATTCTTATATTCTATCACACTATTTTTGACCAAAATTCATTGGAATTCTTGATTAAAAATATTAGTTGATCTGTAATATTATTTTGTTAAATAAACATTCTTTTTTTTCATTATACTGTTTCACTGTTTCAGTGATAATATCTAAAAATCCCACTAGTAGTGATGTAACATATTCATTTCTAAGAAGTTATAGTACTCCATGACTCGGTTGAAGAATTAAAACCGGTCATTAAGCTGAACCCAGTTGAAGTACTACAGACCCGTCTACCGTTTACTAGACGATCGTAAGAGTCATCACGAATTAGATATCGCCGACACAGTGCTTCTGTTTTTCCACAGGTACTACATAAACTAGCGATATATTCTAGTGTTACAATCACTACGAAAACAAGACATTGTCATTCTTGATTTCACAACCAAAAGTTGAGACCGCTACGATTCCAAAGGGGTGTGAGATGTGACGAAAATAAGCTTTTTACAGATGTGTTGGAGGATACATTCAAGATTTTCAACTTCAACTGGAGAGAATATTGTAGTCATGGGTAAGACCATGAAAGATTTAGTTATAATATTCGAAGACTTCGGTAGAGTTTGCTAATAAGTGGTTCTTCAAATGAACATGGACTAAACAAAAAGAAGACTGGCGAACTTCTATACATTTTCAGACTTGGATTTAATGGTACCGTTCATGAATGAACTCAAATTGAACAATTCTATAAAACTAAACAAGACTAACAAAAAAGCAAATTGTCTTTATCCTTTAAAAGTTGGGGTTAAAAAATATTTGCAGAAAAAATATTGAGGTTAGGAATCGGATTACAGAATTATTTACTAACACTTAGTTATTAAACATGACATTGAACACTAAAATGACAAAAAATATTTATACTATTACAAATATCACAAAAAGTTCTTTAAAATATCCTGATTTAGAAAAATACTAGTTAGAAATATCGCCACTTTGAATGTTAATTTAGGAAGACAAGAATTGATTAGAATTGTCACCGGTACCAATAATTTTGTGATAAGAAAGTGATAAACCTGTTCTGGAATACATAAAAGTTCTTGAATATTGGACAGATATGAGTTGCATTATTTTTTTAGCCGACCTTCTAGTACATAGAAGGTATTTTAACGAATGAGTTGCATACTATGTACGTTTTAGAAAAATATTAAGTCCGTTTTCTTTGTCTACATTTCCATGTGGCGTATTATTGATATTAGCATTTCTTCTTTGAAGGTTATAAACTCTACACCGGAAGTTGTTAAAGTTACCTGGGACATATCCAACCTAATTAAGTATGTTTAACTTGCAGATAGAGGTCAAGTAACGTGAAGATTCTTGAGGGAGGTCATTGTAGACAAAGACCTTTAGTAATACAAATAAATCTTTAACAGATCATTGTTGAGTCACGTGCTATTCTAACATACATAAATCATAAGTTCGGTTTTAAAAGTATACCGTTATTTAGTTATGAGCAGCTAATTTAACACTCTTAAGGTTATATTTTCCCCGAACTCTATAGTTTGGTATCTACTGCATTGATTATACCAAACTCAATTTCCTATTAAGTTTGCACTTGATTATTGTCGGTAGGGTCCTCTGTTTGGAAACAATCTGCGACCGCAGGCAGGGACCCGCGAAATCCTGTGGTGTTGTGTTTGCGGCACACCTATTCTATCGGAGTGGACGAGGTGAACGTGGGCGCTTTAATTATAAACCCGCTTGTTACGAAGTGTATGGATGGAATCTTCAAGCGAAAGCTTAGCTTATTCTATTTCGCTGACAAATTAAGATGGCTGATAATCTCTGCTAGGTATTTATTTACAATCAGAATATTGCGAAATTTAATGCGAAGTATGAATAAAAGTAAAAAAAGGAAGAAATTTCAAAAATATCCCGGTAAATTTGTGGCCAGTTAGTTTTTTAGTTTTATAATTTTGCTTAAGGGAAATTCTAAATGAAATTGATCCTTAGCCCACAAAAATAATAGATACCAAACATTTATTATTAATTCATAATTTATTACTTTATATTAGTGTTTATATAAGTTGAAATCTAAAAAATCGTTGTAATACATGCTGTTACAAAGTTTATTTTAGCAGAAAACCGTTTTTTGAAATTCAACTAAGCTGGAAAAGAAATACATGTATTATGTTTCTTTTGTCAACTAATGTCTACTAATCTATACTGTAACATACATTTACATATCTTTTTATTATTACTTGTACAATTTTATGTTAACTGATGTCTAGAAAAGAGAATTTTAGATTAGTGAAGAGCCCGGAATCCAATTATCCTTTAAATGTGGGCGACTCTCGCAAGCGCTGATTAACAAATTAGCCGAAGCGAGCAGTCTCACCACTGGCTGAGACAGCGTCTGAGCGCTTTTGTTTTGGATGTCAATCGATCAGAAGGCACAAAACTAAAGCCGTAAGTAATTAGACACGGAATACTTATAAAACTTTATTTTTGAACAATAATCAACATAGGACAAAGTAAAAATATTCCCGCACAGATAGAAACATTTTCTGAGTATGTTTTAGAAATATTTAATGTTATCGATTTAATCTACATTAGAACTAAGAAAACTATATACATTTATCTACCAACAAAGAAAACCAGTTTCCAAAGACACATACAGTATTAGGGAAATGGTAAATCGATATTAACACAGTATACGCATTAAATGCACGTAGAGTCCCTCGGCAAACTAGTTTCCATATCTAATGCAGAATGCCGGCGCGTCAGGAAGCGTGCTAATCTACACAAATGTATGGATGTATGTATCTAGGCGTGTGTCGTGTTCATGGTAATGTTGATGGTCCTGCTGTTTGCACTTCTAATGATTGTACACGTCACCTGCGTGTGTGTGTGCCTTGTGTCTTAAAAGCAGCACCTTTTAATAAACATTTCCTTATAGTATGCATTTTTTATTTATATATAATATGTAATTAAAACTAAAATGAAATTACTTTTTTTTTACATTTTTAACAAGTAAGTTATTTGCACACTATCGCATAGTCAACTTTATATTACATTATATTGGTCGTCAGTATACAGCTTATACACTTTACAGTCTTTTGCAGAACAATATGTTCTCAATGATCATTGATGTACAGAAATTGTTATTAGAGAGAGCACTGAACCTTGTCGAACACTAACATTTTTGGATTTCCGAGTAGCATAGTTTATGAACAACAGACCTGAATGGCATAACTGAATGCTTCTACTATCTAAAAAAATGACCATCGATTTGCAGAGTTCCATAAAATGATAGCTTCACTAAAATCGATAGCCATGCACTGCCCTCCAAAGATTCTGCCCAATGGTGTGTCAAGCACCTAAGTATCAACACCTGAGCGGTCATGAAGGATACAGTCTAGTCACTAATTGGCTGGAACTCTTCTAGATACCGTCTAAGGCGAGTTTTGATAGACATCTCCATAATTTTGGCAAGCAAGCACACTTAAACACAAGCATACACATAGTCAAAGAGTGTAATGCGTAAACAACTACCGCAGAATATTTACTAGTTACTCTTTGCTCTGTGACGACAGATTAAGCACATGGTGCATTTACAGTGCACCATTTATTTTATACAATATATTTTTTGCTATGTTTGAGTGGCAAAATAAATTATTTTTCTTTTCTTCTTTCTAGTTTCACACTAAGAATATAGTCCTGAATATAATTAATATAATCGGAACATAGGCCTCGCCATTGTCCTTTAGGTGAACTTCTGTTATGTTTCTTCACATGATTATTAGAAATTGGTATAGTAGTCTTCTACCAATATATGTTAAAAAATATATTTTTTGAAACTACAGAAGACGTCCAGTCTTCAAATTGTTCATAACAGAAAATACTATACAGCAATATGGAAAAACCTGTGACAGTATTTTTCGTTATTGGGTTACGAAACAACGACAACGACGTGTTTCATACTATAATAATGTACTATAACAGGCTTAGGTGATAATGTCGTGTGTGATAGACATCTGAACACAAGAAGCCACTTTGTGAAACATATCCATTAGTGTGAGTAATCGGTATGAAGCTATAATAATGTACGGAAATCTATTGATAGTTAATGACAATGAAGGAAATTGACTTTGTAACTATTTGGATTTTTTTCTTTTTTGCTTGTTCAGTACAAATAGGCGTCCATTCCATATATACTAAAATAGTCATCTATCACTTGTAAAGTATAATCAAAATAATTTCTTGTTATTTTAATGGTTTCAGATTATTTTTTATGATTTCAACTAATGCCGTTGACAATTTACATATTGGTTAAATTAATCAATCTTTTCAATTACACTCTAAAGTCTTTCATCATCCAAAAAGGCAACAATACCTTGAACCGAAAACTATTAATCCTGCTCTATTGTTTTGTTAATCCATTAGTAATCTCTAAATTTTATCTAAGAACTTCTGGTCCGCATGGGGATGCGATATGAAATAAACCAGTAATCATCAATTAAATATTTTGCGTCATCAGATCTACTAAATTCATATTAAAAAGTAAACTCATACACCTATAGCCTATATCAAACAGAAAGCGGTGTGGCGCGGTGAATAATGGGCGCTGTATTATCTACTTAATCAATGATCGACGCCGGTGGTGGTAGCGTCGATGTATATACAATATAACACGCATTATTCTTCGAGCCAAACCGCGTTGCTGCCGCGCAATTACTGTTTGGTGTGGGTTTTAAAACTGATAATGGTAGCCTAAATAACCCGTAGAGCAAAAGTCACTGGAACAAGTTCAGTCGGTAAGATAACATTTTCGGCTGACCGTATAAGTGATCTGTATCCCATGAGAATGTTCTGCGTCGCAAGAGAAAAGCAAATGTGTTGAACACAATTATATTCCATTAAATGCTAGTTTTCAGCCCGCAGTTTTTACCGCTTCATATCCGATTTTATTTTAAGATATTTTCCTGTAATAAAATCCTATACCCTTTCCCAGGTCTCAAACTATACCAGCAGTTATACCAGCTTTAATCAAAATTAGTCCAGTAGTTATTGAGTTATACTACAACATACAAAGTGACAAATATTTTCTCATTAAAATATTTATGTGGGTAGATAGTTCAATTAATTGTGATACGCAATCACGTCTATAAATTAAGAAATTTTAAAAGTTTAATAAGCTGCTAAAAGCAAAGAAATAACCACAAAATATCTCAAAGTATCCACCAACAATTTAGTTAAGACAACTATTCAAATTCGAAGCGTGAGATGGGTATCACCGTAATTCGATTCCAAACCCCTTTCACAATATTTGGTCTTAATCTATTCGAAAGCTAAGAAATTATTCACAGCACTCACTTAAGGAATGAGCTTGAAATTGGAATATCTATATTGGATACAAAAGATCTTCCTATTCAATTTAATCATCTTATCGTGTCGAATATGATATAAGTATAATGAATCTAGAGGGGGACCACAGTTAAAACGCTATATTAGAAATACTAGCTGTGCCCACGACTTCGTCCGCGTGGAGACGTAATTTTAGGTAGCATTTTTAATTATTCTTCAAATAAGACACATTTCATAAAATTTTTACATATTTATGCGCTAGGTGACTCGCTAGCCTCTAGGTGCCAAGCAAGCCGCCTTTTTTTTTTTTTTTTTTTTGTTCCCCTGAGGAAAATGCATTAAATTGCATACCCGGCTGTGGCGAGCCGGGGTTATGTGGGGCTCTCCTCCCCAGAAGGGGAGGCCTTACCCACTAAAAACCTCAGGGATGGCCTTCCTCAGGCATGTAGGGGAGCCCCCGGGAACACAAAGGCCACTTCCAGGAACCCCCAGCCTCCGCTCCCCTCTCTAGAGGGGAGCCCTCCTCGGGGGAAGCTAATCCCCCGGTCCCTTCCACCGACGACGCCCCCCGGCCACGAAGGGGCGTGGTCCATCCCGGGTCGCCGTAGCGGTCGCGACTTCCTCGCGCCCGCCGGCGACCCGCGGCGGCGCCGCAGCTGTGCTACCGAGCCCGGCGCCGCCTCCTTCGAGCGGGATCGGCCATCTCCGACCCCGCTCGGCGGCCTCCTTCTGGAGCATACTGCTTCACAGAAGGAGGCCACAACCTCCAACCTCCCTCGTCCGCCAGCATTGCCGCAATCAAAGCAAGCCGCCTGCCTGTTGCGTTCGCGACTTTATCTGTACTAATAATAAATCTCTGGAGAGGTCAATTCTGTACATGAAATATATTTCCAAAATAACTATGAGGGAGTGATTAGGGGTCGATACTGATGTCAAAAACGCAATCAGTAAAATTTTTGTCTGTATAACCGTTATAGAAACAAAAACTACTAGACGGATTTTAATGAAACTTGCTACAATTATTTTTCATACTCCTGAGCTGGTTATAGGATACTTTTCATCACACTACAATCAATAGAAGCAGTGCAGTGAAGGGAAATGTTGGGAAAACGGGAGAAGTTACTTCATAAGCTTCCGTCGCGTGTGCAACCTTAACGGTTAAACAACCCACACAGAAATAATGTATGACGGAAATGTTCTCCTTAAAATGATGTAAAAAATATCCCACGACAGCATATGTCTATCTTTTATGGTTGACTCACAATAACACGTGTAACTCCCGATAGCTTAGCAGTTCGAAGCTTTCTGATTATATTTGTCTACTCTTACGTTTATAAAAAAATCTTTTTAGAATCGGACCTGTATTTAAATACCAACCAAGACTAAACTAATATTTTGTTATACTCGTACTAGTGAGGAAAAAAATAAATAACAAATCATTTCAAATATTCATACTCTATTTATAGACCTTGCCATTGGTCCTCGTGTAGGATTAAGCTGGGTTTTTGTTTATAGGAAAATACTTAGTCTTACAATTAAAAATGAACAAAATATTACATTTGAATTTAGAATCAGTCGTTCTATTATAAATATTCATAGGATTTTCCCATTTTCATACCAATCCATTGTCATTTTTATAATATGAAGATGGAGTGATAAAGAGCCTAATACCTAATATGATACCTAATTACATCAAACATTAAACAGGAAGTTAGTATGGAGACAAATACAATTTTTTAAGCTTTCCATCTACCTCTAGTAATTAATTGAATGTTTGTGTATAGGCCTATTAATAGTTACGTTAGTCGCCCCAATAGCCTGTGCCCTATCCAATTAAAATTCGCAATTCTTCGGGCACTATTAGTGACCTTGGTTCTTCTGCGGATTTTATCAATTCTGATCCGATCACGCAGAAAATCTCCGAGCATAACCCTCCCATAGTTTCTGAAGGATATACACTATCAACAAATATATCGCAGGCCCTGAAATTTGTATTTTATCGCTCGCAATTAGCCTTCGCAAAAGTATTTATTGCAATAGAGTTCAATAAACATGATATAGAATTGACCATTGTAAGTAAACCTTTAACCTTTTTCATTCCTTAACTTAGACAGGATTTAGATCGGAATAATATTTGTATTTAATTTCATCGTATTTGTCTTTTGCAGTTAAGTCAGCTTCAAACTAGATATATGAATTAATCCTTTAGGACTAGTTTTAGGACCAATATGATATTAATCCTTTTTCAGATAATCATAATCAGGCTAGATTACCTAGACTAATATTTTCTAGTTGTCATAATCATTAAGGTCTTGTTGTTAGACGACTGTACGGTGAGGCCTTCCTTTGCCTACTACTCAATAAAAAAAAACAAACAGCTGTATTTTGAGACCGGTTTATATACCTTTTCGTCACACAACAATTCCCGTATTTTGCTCTCGCAATCGGTAGTGTTCATCACCACGGTGGCGTTTCCCTTGTCGGCCTTAAGCACTAAAATATCGTGATTGTTCCGAATATTTTCCAGTGCCTGACGCTCTTCTTTGGTAATATTACTGGTTGGCAGTTTCGATTTCCGCAACATGACCGCGATGTCCTGTCTAACGGTATCCGCATCACCTGGAGGTATTTTTATTATCCGAACAATTTCAATCGAGAAGACGGCTTCAAATTATCAAATGCGTGGAATCCAGTGGTGACAAAAACACTATCTCCATTTGCTCAGTCGGTTACATCGGGCTCGTCAGCCGGTTTGCGTAATACGGACACAGTGAGTGTGGTGTGTGACGGTGCGTGGATATCGAAAAATATGTCGGTGGTTCGAGAAAACTGCCGCATCACGGAGCTTGACAGCGCAGCTCCAGTGCGCCTGCGACCACGGCCGGTGTAATACCTGGTCAAAACGTCAGGCAATAAAATTCGGTACGTAACAATATCGCGTTAATTCCCGTCATAGATTTATACTATAGTGACATATCAAATAAATGTAAAAATACCTAAAATACGGCACTAACCGAGATATGTGGGCGTGCCTCATCATATATAACAAACATTCTATACTTATTTTCCCCTTAGTTTCACCTGATCCTAAAATATCGAGATTGATTAAATAAAGTATAGTAGTTGCAGTATTCTAAATAAAACAACCTTTGTAGTACTTAAATGAAGCCTATTTTTATTATTTTTGACACCAGAGCTTAAGAAAATCATATTTCAACACTTTTTAAAAATATAAATCTAATAGTAATTATGCACTTTGATGCAGTTTATGTTACCGCCAGTGTCCATACGTCTTATACAATTATACGGTATATATTTATATAAACAAAACTTCTTGTTTATTGTCAATGTTGTCAATTAGGTTAAGTTACAATTTAATAATTCTAATAATCATAAATATTTAAAATCTTTTTCTTTAACATATTTAAAATCGTAAATTACTAATGGTATAAATATAAAAAGACATAATATTTATATTCACAAAAAGCTAAGATTGTCGTAGTAACTGAATTTTTTTCCGTATTACGAGTATTTAATTTGGAACCGCTCCAGGCTCCACGGTCAAATTATTTAAACGGCACGGAAGTTTAAGCTGAAATAAAGTATTAAGCGAGTTTTATGAACCTCACTTAATTTGAGGAATAGCTGGCTTAACCACTTATAGGTCACATTAATTTACGTTATAAATGGCCTAATTTCCTATTAAGACTTACTTGAAGTGAAGCTAACAGATTCGACCTCATATTCCACGAATAGTATTGTGAATATTAATACCCTCCTTCACTCACATTTACTGCTTATTAGGAACCTTGTAAACACAATTTTAAAACCGATCAGTGCTTAACGAACCATCAGCTTAAGTGAAATTTTCGGTTGAAACACGAAAAGCTATCACAAAGCAGAGCCAGCCTAATCGCAACCCATGCAAACTCGAGAAAAGTAAACGAGGAACGAGTGTTGAACTGCAAACCAGCCGGCTTGCAAATAAAAAAAGTTCCGCCGAACGAACGGTAGCGAGTGCAGCACAGCGGTACGCTGTCAGCACTTCTTGACATGTTGCTACATGCACCGTAACTCAAACTACGGATTTTTATCGTTTGCTACGGCATGAACATTCGCTACGCGGCCTGTAATACAAATATTTATCTTTTATTACGCGATATACCAAAACTTGTTCTGTTCTTTTAGGTATACTATTCGACAGATATTTAAATGGACTCTAGTTTGTATTATAAAAGGGTAAATGGAATGTTAATGGATTCTCATTTGTTTACTTTCGAAACAATAGAGAAACAATAACAATCGCAGGAAAGAATCGAGTGAATTTTGGTGGGGTCATAAAGAGTCCATTTGTAGCAAGTGACGTGTTGAGGGCCGTTTGTTTATGAGGGACACTTAACTTGGCTCTAAGCTCTCAACCGCTTTGAGTCGAGTGGAGAGAGTAGTACATCATTTTTGGGACGCCTAAGTGAATTTGTTATCTGATTTCCTTGAGGACAAGTACACGTAATAAAAGTCACGTTATGCCATTTTTTTAGAGATAAGCGCGACCTCATTATTGTTTGAGGTCACAAAGTGAAACACTTTGTGTTGACACAATTAAACTGGACTCGGTCTTTTTCTTGTAATCAACTTAATTGTGACCTATTTTTATATACAACTGAAAAATTGTTTATCAGTTAATGTAAATATCTATTTTTATTTCCTGTAGTAATAGTTATGCGAAGAGTACCTTAATTACTGCAGAGTATTTTGAAATTAGGTCTTAAATTGTTAAATATGAGGTGAATTTTTTAAGATAATATTATTTTCATGAGTCATTGCACCCAAATACCCCATCGAATAATAAAATACATTATAATAATATATATAAATTTAAAGTAAGACTCGTTTAAGAATATATTTCAAACTTTTAATGTTAGTTCAATATGATAAAGGAAACATTTGTAATGCTTAATTCAAAAAATAGACGACCGATTTGGAATTCAGTTTGGGGAATGTTTGAGACATGAAAATGTATATAAGATAATTTTTAACAGGGAATTAAATCGTGTATAGTGAAATCCGATATAAGTCGTGCACATTTTTCTCGAGCCTTAAGCGGTAAACTATACATATAATAAAAAAATATTGACTAAACAGAAAATTTAATGTCCGTCGACTCAAGCGCTAGTGATATTTTCACCCAAACATCACTAGTAGATGTAAAAATATTTGTAATTATATTTATACGAAGTTAAGGTTATTGAATTTTCAATTGAATTGATAACTCTGGCGCCCAGCCAGCGAAACTGTCGAAATCTTCGAAATTTATGCGTCCAATTTGCCTATGCGCCGTAGATATTCTCAGTCACTTATTTTCGTTATGAAAAAGTATGAGATTCCCCCTTTGATGTCGACTACGAATCGTCAAGTGAGGCGAATGCCACTTAACATTATATTAAGTACTCGATTCTTTTTGTTCAATCTTTTTTCCTGATTTTTGTTCAATCGGACTTGGTTTTTCTAGAGATTTTGAATCCTTTTGTTTTTAGTTGGATTGTTCGTTGCAGTGCTGGGTTATCTATATTAATGTTATAAAGTAGAAACGATTTTTTTATTTGTCATCATCATATTACGATCAATAGGAGCGAAATTTCTATGAAAACTATGCTCCTGTGGGTCATATACACGGGCGGGCAGCTAGTTGCTATCCATTTACTAATTAGCACGCAGTTAGAAAATACTTCAAGAACTGTCTTCTATGTTTATTAAGATTATAAAATTCTATCATAAGATTATAAAACTCAGATTATAGCAATATTATTCATATTCAAAAATAAAGCGCTTCATGAAGTAACAGCCCGTTATAATTGTCGATACTTATTTAAAATAGGGAAAGTTATGCTGAGATCGCTTGTAAGGGTGGCGGAATTTTTGATCGAGAAGGTACACTAAATTTATCAAGCTTTCGAAGAATGGTGAAAAATTTTACTAATTCTGTTTTTTTTTTTAATATTACTAATTTTGATTTTTTCTCAGTAAATCTACTTTGCGTCAACATACTGCTCTGTCTCTGGAAAATATTGCATGAAAACGAGAACTAAAAATCTTTAATTACTTAACAACTTTTGATTGCTCGAAACACTAGAGAATATCGACAAAAGAGCGTACGGGATCGATCGATACGAGAAGTTAGCAGATCGAAAGCATAGGGAATTTGACTAATTGGATGAATGGATGGATGGATGGATGAATTGAGGAAAGTGAAAACAATACTACTTTTTCGAAAAACTTTTCATTTCCCTCCGTTAAGTTTTCATTTTTTCTTTTACGTAATATGTTGAAAATAAGCAAACTGTCTGACAGTAAATGATAACAGTCGCCTATATATAGCACATGGTTCCTAAAAGATTCGCAGCAAATCTGCGACCCCCTCAAAAAACATTGTAGGTTGCCAAAATAAGTTCCTAGCAAATGCGTCCTTTATGGTGGGTTTTATACTAATTAATGATAACATTACTACATAGTTAAAAGAAAATATTATTTTAATTTGAATGAAATGTTATCATAGCTTTCATTTGTCGAATATTGTATTCCATACTTAATCGAAATATTTGTTTGTTTTATATTAATAAAAATATCACAACTTCACTCACACAAAAATGATGTGATTTTATTTTAAAATGAAAAAATGCACTTTTTCTGATACTCCCTTTTAACGTGACGTTTTTTTTTATTTCATTCAGATCAGGTAACTTAGATCACTAAGTTGCCACAATATCAATTGTGGCGCGACTTCAATGACTTCATCCTCAAGGCAAAGTTGGTTTTCCTTTGTTTGTATTACCCGACGTCCTGCTTAGAGGTGTAATACAGGCGGGGTATACACCGTGATTAATTTGAGCCTTGACAGTGTAGTACCGTTGTAGTTTTCATTACGTCCATACGTTGTTGTTTATTTCCTCTGAACCTTAACAAAACATCATCGTATTTATGCGGGATGTCTTCAAGCCGGAAACTCTAGCCTGAAATTTGGTTAAAATAGTCATGAAAGCATGACCCATCCCTTAAATAATAATGAAATAATCTTTTTTCAACGTATGCTAAACAAGAAAACTTAATGCTTCTACGAGTATATACGTAAATATTTTAGCAGAAAATAGTGTAGAGGTACAAAAATACCTATATTGTTAAGTGTTGTCAGTAAAACTTATAGTTATATTGCTTATTTATCGATTAACGGAAAAAAATACTGTTTCATAAATAACGTAATATGTTACACCGATTACAAAATTTTCTAGACTTTCTTTCGGCAAGTGTCTCGTTTTGGTCAGTACAGCTAATACTATATATATATATATATATATATATATATATATATATATATATATATATCCTTAGATAATATAATATGAAGATAATATAAAACTTAACTTAATAGTAACTAATTTATTAGCCAATTTTGTCATCATGGCGCCTAAAATAAGAGAGTGGTCAGTGTTATTGCGATGTTATTTCAAGCATAAGAGAGCCCAGGCACAGCGTATGTCACCGGCAGCTAAAATCTAATTTTCAGGTTGTCCAAAGGTCGAATAGCTGGAGGGTCCCGATTTGAACGGGTGGCCGGCTCAAAGCGAAGTAGGGTGACAAGCAAATTACTCTACAAAGTATTAAAACGAAAGTTGTAACTTACTAAGTACATTTGTATATATAATACATATATTATTATATCAGATTTCTAAAGACAATAGAAATTTAAGAATTTTACTGCCTACTGGGACCTAAACTTGGCATATTCATATATATGTGATCTATTTGATCTATCTAGCTATTGTTTGAAAGAAATGATTGCTTTTAGTGATACGAGTAAGACCGCCATTGCGCGCAATACTTTTATTAATATCTTGTGTTTTGTATGTTGTGTGCATTAAAAATAAATCTATATAGATTTACATACATATATGTGGAACTACATTTTTTTTCGTATCGTTCGCTTCTCCTTCAGTTGATTGAAAGATCACCTCTATTGTTTGTCGAACATGAACGCTAAAGATACTCCGAAATGAACTCCTGCTTTGTTTAAATGGCCTGGTGACTCTATTCGGTCACGTATATACCCTTGAGGTGGTGCTTAACCACAAAATACTTAACAGCTTCGCTCGCCTGCAAAGTTTAAGGGCCTAGCATATTTCTCACCATCCGTCTAAGTCAAAGTGACGCTGGAAAACCTATATGTGGCTAGGAATATTAGGCATGAAGTTGTGTGTTATGATATATGTCTCTAGAGCAGTGGTTCTTAACCGGTGGTCCGCGGACCACTGGTGATCCCTGGTGACATTGCAAGTGGTCCGTGAAGCCATCCTAATAATATGTGATCTGCCGTAATGAGTAGAGACGAAACAACGCGAGCCGCGCGTACCTAC
The DNA here is from genome assembly GCA_036419045.1 of Scirpophaga incertulas. NCBI lineage: Eukaryota > Metazoa > Arthropoda > Insecta > Lepidoptera > Crambidae > Scirpophaga > Scirpophaga incertulas. The sequence continues at coordinate 10,046,499 of CM071638.1, read as the reverse complement.
GAGTCCGAAAGCGAAACGCGGTGCACGAGGGCGGGAGTGACGGTTTCATACCATTCTGCATTCGTTCTTTGTTTAAGCTGCGCTGCGTTTCATAATAATATATGAAAGAAATATACATATATTACCTTATGTAAATTAAAAGGAAAATTGTGGTTGATTTTATAACCAAAATCGTTATATTTGTACACACCAATCTTTACAGTTTATAAGAACATCCGAGTATTGTTTAACTAAACTATTGCAGTAATTAATATACAGAAAAACTAATTTTCCAGAACCCATAACACAAAGATCGCGAACTAGTGTCTGTTTGAGTAACGTGGTCGTGCACACGATTGAACTGCGATGAAAAAATCAAGTAAGGCCTGGTATTTTGACTACTGTTATTTTTGTCGCATCACACGATTTATTTGCTACGTATTTTCAAATGTCTTTTTATATACATTTAATTTGTAAAATTTTGCACAATTATATTTCGTTGGATGCTATCCTGAAAAACGAACATACAACGCCACCCTAACAATGTACCAACCATATCGGATTTTAAACTCAACGAGGAAATTGATTTCAAGAGTTCTCCTCAAAATGTCTCCAGCTGTCAATAAGGTCCGCTATTGGGTGATTTATCGCACTTTCTGTTGCCGCCTTCCTTTGATTAAGATTTGAGTTTAGCTCCATTTATTAAGGGTGTTGATTTCCGGTGATATTTTGCGGATGCTCAAACGGTACAAGTCAATTGATATACAGCTCGTTATCGTCTTAACCTCCTTAGAGTGTCAAATGATTCTAATATCGATAGAGAAATAAATAGAAAATAAATCAAATCGTAACTCTAGCTCTAAAATGGAAGAATTGTTTGAAATCTTATTTTTATAATCAGTAACAAAATCTGTATTATTGTAGATTTTGAGCTGCAGTATAGTTTAATACTCCATTAAATCCACACTGAGACAAGGTAACTTTTGAATAAATCTTTTGATAACGTTATCCTGATGAAAAACCAAACCATTTGAACAATTCCGGCTGTATACTATATTCTTGATACAGATCCGAATGTGCCGATGAAGCGAGAAACTCAGCTTTCCAATTGCCGGCCACCAGACTATTGAGGCGATCAATTCGGCGTTGGAGGAGAGTTGTACCGTTTAACAACGGTAAAGTGTTGTTACTGACCAGAAATAATTGTTTCTGTCACTACCTACCCAGTCACTAGTCGGGAGGAAACGCCGCAATGTCACCATTACGACGCTCCCGACGACACACCCCAGCCACCAGATGACGCCAGCGCAGCGAACTCAACTTTCCACTGGACGTGCTGGCGGAGACCTCTCGCTGCTGAATATAGTCGTAGCCATGCTCCTCGATGAAGAGGAATGAGGGACTATCACCTCCTGCGAAAACGTTATCTCACAGAAGGAGGGTGTAGAGAGTGAGCGGAAGGTAGACCCTAAAACCGCTTCCGTCCGCCGCCTCCATCCATCTGCGATGGACAAGAGCGGCTGCAAATTCCGGTCTTCTCCTACCTAGGAAAAGGCGGGCATCCGCACAAACAGTGCCTGTCTGATCACCCTGCCGCGTAGCTTGCGTGCATGGTTTGGTTTCGTGTACACCGGTGGAAGGCTTCTCAGTCTGGGGATTATCATGTGTTCTTGGACAATGTGGACTACAAACGCACGCATTCAAAAGGACAAGAAGAGTACCGGGTGCTTACTAACTCACACTACTTACACCTAGCCGCAAACGGATAAGGGGTAATTACCCGCATTTCCCCTGGAAGTGAAAAATAAGAGGTACGTTAACACCACTACAGGTATGCCATCTGTTCTAGTTGACTTATATATATCGCACTAATAATACAATAGTGTATCAACTCAAAATGTCGTACTTGACATAATACTATAAACACACGCAAAATTTGATTCCTCACGCGTGATCAAGACCGTCGTTCGATTAGTGCAAAAACAGAATAAGGATAAATTAAAAAACTTATGTGACAGTTATTCAATTTGCAACTATTACATGAAGTGAGTAATAAGTTTTTTGTTGATTCTGAAAAATGTTCGATTTTGAGTTGATACACTATTGTATTATTAGTGCGATATATAGGAGCTTAAGTTGCCGTCCATTGGCGTGTTATTTACCTAATATAGATTTCAAACAGTAGACTTCCAGAGGTGATGAGTCGAGTTGATGTCAAAGAGTGGGCCCAAGAAATTAGCCTCGCCTCATGTAATGTGGGCCAGTGCACTTATTCAATAACACACTTATTGTATCTAGTAGATCTTTTTTGCGTAATTCCAGAGTTGGTTCTATTTAATTCGATGCTATTTCATTTACTAGATTAAAAATGGCGCCGCTGTCGGTTAGTTCAGCATGGAGACACGCTCGACTCGATAGGAATTCAGATGAATAATCTTTCCGTCCAAAATAATCTTTCGTGGTTTCGATAGACACAGTACTGAGTCTCTCAGACTATTTCGCATTTATTACATTTACAGAGCCCCGCACGTCATTTCACAGAGACCCAATACCGACGTCTACTAAAGCGAAAACACGCTGGGGTACATAGAAAACGAATGAAAAAAGCAATATGTCGCCGAGCGCACATGTTTGCTATACTAGCGTTAAAAACAGACCTATCTCAAAGACGCTCCTGAATCAATTCCAAGTTTAACATAACGTGCGAGTGGTTTTTGTCGCGGCGTGTGACGTATGGGCTTAATATGTAACGCCCGATTGCTGAGGGCTGAGGGTGATGTATAGTTCAAACAGTAGATGCTATTTACAACCCATATGGGCTCGTGACGAAAAGTCAACGATCGTTTCAGCTGGCGACGTGTACTGTGAAAGATCATCAAATTAAATATTTTGAATCGTTGTTGATATCGATCTATCGACGCACGAATAGTGTTATTCGTGTGTGTATGTGTGTTATTTAAACTTTATGTACAATGGAGTACAATGGCTGACTTAATATTTTAGGCATTTTCTACCAGTACAACCTTCAGGTGATGCAGAGATATAAAAAGGTAGATGTACAAAAGACATTAAAACACAATGTTAATACAGAAGATATATATAAAATTTATAAAAATGAATAAAACATATATAACCTAAGACTTTCCTCAAAAAAAAGTTTGCGCAATTTATTTTTAAGGCTAGCATTCCATAATAGAATAGACCGAATAAAAAAGGAAGAGTGTAACGTATCAGAATGGTGAAAGGGGCATTTAAGGGGAGCATAAGCGAGAACACAATTAAAACATATTGAATTCGAAACATTTGCAGGTCTAAAAAAAATTAATCTTATATTATAATAAACTTTACATCGAACTAAACTAAATTCCGACACTAATCGGAACTTATGTTACTAACTTGTGAACACATATGTTAAGCTTAAACAAGCAAATCAAAGATGCACTAAACTTACCGTCAAAGGCAAAGTTCATTGTGTTGAATTATTGTATTAAAACATGACTTCGAGATATAGCTTTGGAGTCCGTATTAATTTACATCGACATTCAGATGTAAGATGTATCTGAATGACTGTATTCATGCTCTTTATGTAACTTACTAACATAGGGAATTACTAACAAGTTCATACAAGATATATTTAAAAATAACTATCACAAATGCACTAAGGAGGAAGCTAGTTGTCTGATTATAAAATTTATAAAATTGTCATACATAAATTTATTTTAAGTATATTTCTAATCACATTTGACAGTAAGCCGAACTCCTTTTCTTTAGAATTGGTACGCAACTAGTAGTTTGATCCTGATCAACAATGTTTCGAAAGCTATCTAGAGTTTTATTCTGGTATGGTGGTCATAAGTAAGCACAATGCTGATAAATCTCTGACAACTTTTAAAGTTTCTTTAAGAATTATACCTAAGATTAACAAAGCTGTCAGAAGATTCCGCCTCAAAAATCCTTCTTTTTGTTTTTTTTCCTCAGGAGAGGAAGGCTGAGAATCCATCATGAGGAGCGCAACGGCAAATGGCAGACTCCACGCGAATTAATTAATTGTAATTTACACGCATTAGCCTAAGTGCGCTTTTTTTATATATTTAAAAAAATAAAGTTATGATAGGTCTTTACCCTTAAAAGGTGTGTGTGGAAATTTTAAGAGTTTGCTTTTTCTATACTAACCCTTTCCTTAATCATTTATAAACCGATAAAATAACTTATTGAAATTTTTACTTTTACCACAACAACCATTAAAATAACTTAAACTGTAATTTAAAGGCAAAAAGAGAATTGTTTTCAGAAAGTTATATACAGTAAAGTACAAAACCCGAAACAATAATTTGGCGTTTGCTTTTTTTTAATTTAAGTAAACAAAATTTCTCAATATATTCTACCCAAAACTAACGACATATGGTCAAAATGTTATGCAACATAAAATAATTATCATAAGGCATGTAATATAAAAGTTATTGACTAAAGTAACTTAAACTAACTTAAAGGTAGACCTATTATTTGTTAAAGCTGATAATTTCTTTGTTTCTACAACAGATATGAGTACGTCACAAATACTAGAGTTACCAAGTTTAGGTGCTTATGTTTTTACAACTATTGAACTACAGAAGGGCACTCTTGGGTATATTTACTTGCTGTTATAAGCTAACAAACCTCGACCCTAATGGACTTAACAGGCCATTAAAAAGTCAGCAGAACGCACACAACGGAGCAAGTTGAAAGTACTTTTCTTTCATTGTTTCCGGTGTGCGGAGTACCCTTAAGACTTGAGGAAATTGACAATGAAGGTAAAGTTTATCTTTCGCCGTCAGCCTCTTGGAGGTCTCAAACGTGACCCGGCTTCGTGATTCTATTACCGATTCACCCAACAATAGAGAATTAAAAGTCGAATTCTGGCAAAGCCCACCGAATCGTTTATTCAATCGAAAAAATCAATATCCACCTCACAAATGAGGTTTGCTCGCCAAGAAATATTTGAGAATATTCTATCAGATATTGAGAGATTGTTCGGCAGTCTGTAATATAGCAGGGTTCGAAATAAAATAGTCGGTGGACGATATTGATGAAGAACTATAGTATCTTATATGAAATTGGGGGAATACAAATATAATTCTCCGTGTCGGAATTTCGTAAACAATAACAATAAGATCTGAGGCTACGAGGAGAGACTATGAAATCGTTGCGTGAGTATTGATTTGGAACATATTGTTACTGGCAGCTTATCACCAATATCTCAAATAGAGTTATTCAGAGAGTAACTTGTAATATTGGGTCAAAAAAATTTGAACGTATGTGCACGATGATCAACATTAGCTTTGCACTACGGAAACTACCGTTATACCGAACGATATAAGAGTAGTTTAAGATCAAAAGTCTAGCTTGCCGCAGAATCTACAACCGCTATTTATAATCATATGCTCCTATTTTAGCTTCTAACGTGTTACCTACTATAAGTTTTTGGTGCACAGAACCCTCACACGCTAACACTAAAGTTTTAGCTGAAATATTGCCATTGTACAAAGATATCATCGATATTTTTACTTATTGGGTTACTATTATTCTACAGTGTTTACATAATATTTTACATTTTAATCAATATATTTTTCGTAGTGTGAAATTGTACTTAAAGCAACCTTACGGCTCATTGGTAGTATAACCTTGCTTACAGCTTATGAATACATATTAATACAATACTTCTAGTATAGCAACTGCATTCGCGAACCCGTATAAAATATAAACTCAATTATAACGAATCCAATTTCTGTTTTAATAAAATTCAATTCTATGTGTGGTTGATAACATTTATTTTAAATTCTTTGGAAGTAAGTTTTACGTATGATTTAAATTTGTTCTAATTACACATGATTTTTACTTTGCCACTAACTAACCCGATGAACTTAAAATTACTTCCCATTAAATGAATAGAGGTACATTTCTCAGCTAAACATAATATATGACAGTGCGTAATTGGATATGTTACAATTTCTTATTATATTAATATTAAGAGCACACTGCAGTAATAAAACGCTCCATACTAAAATGCAATGACGTCACCATATGATAAAGGTACCTAATTTTTAAGAGGGAGTCAACGTTATTGGCAATAACGTTTTATGTGTACATTTACATACATACTTTGTATATAGTTTTATTCCAAATATGTTAAAAAATTGCTCAATTTATAAAGTTCAAAAAATAAACCGCAATTTCATCACAATTAATTCATTTAGGAAATTAATTAATAAAAATTATCTATATTCAATTATATCAAAAACCCTACTCCAAAACGACTTTGTTTTATGTATTTAAAAATTGTTAGGTCAGATAATTTGAATTCTATTATTTAATTTTATTTGAAACAATTCAATATTAAATTTTTCGTTCTTGTATTTGCTAGACAACCAACAAACCTAAAAGACTACATTCAATTGCATATTCTGATTAGAAGTTATCTATACTATAATATTATAAAGCTGAAGAGTTTGTTTGTTTGATTGTTTGTTTGTTTGTTTGTTTGTTTGAACACGCTAATCTCTGGAACTCCTGGTTCGAATTGAAAAATTCTTTTTTTATTAAATAGCCCATTTATCGAGGAAGGCTTTAGGTTAGATAACATCACGCTGCGACTAATAGGAGTGAAGAAATAATGGAAAATGTTTAAAAAAACGGGGAAAATTATTCATCTTTGAGGGCTTACATTGCGTGCGCTGCGAAAACGGTTCTAGATACCAAAAAAATATGTATCAAAGAATTATTCCTCTTAAAATGATCTAAAACAATGTCCGCGACAGTATATGTCTATCTTTTAATGTTAACTCACTAGAATTGTTTTTATGGTGATCACATTTGGATATGTCGCGTTGTCAAGATCGGGTAACAGTGGTTGTTTGCAAAAATAAATATGATGCTCGAAATATGTTCCACGCGGACGAAGTCGCTGGCACAGCTAGTGTTACCATATTCAAATAATAAACAACCGAACTGTGATCATGAAGGCTTTCGTTTTATTTTTCTTTTGTTATGATTTAAATGCTATTTTACTTACACACTTACATGACTGACTAACACTTCTTTAGTATGTCACACTGGCTGTATCAAGGATGAAGTTCATCCTTCCAACGAAAATAAAAGAAATTGGATTAAGACTCAAATATTGAGTAGATATAACATAAATATAGCTTTTGTCGATGTACTTACAATAGATCCTCCATTCTTTTGGAAATTAACTAATTAGTTGTTTCATTAGAAGTTATTTATCTTAACACTTCCCAAGCATTGTTGCTGTGACTGGGTGCCTATTTTGCTGGTATCGTGAAGTGTTGGTTATGTACATTACCTATGTTAACTGTGCAATAAGTTATATATATAATGTTATCTGTCAATTTGAAGGACAGATAATGAAATGATGTTTAAATAAACAAATTATGTTAGGTATTGTTTGCAAAAATAATATGATGCTCGAAATATGTTCCACGCGGACGAAGTCGCTGGCACAGCTATTGTTACCATATTCAAATAATAAACAACCGAACTGTGATCATGAATTTTACCGGCTTTCGTTTTATTTTTCTTTTGTTATGATTTAAATGCTATTTTACTTACACACTTACATGACTGACTAACACTTCTTTAGTATGTCACACTGGCTGTATCAAGGATGAAGTTATCGCAACTTCATCCTTCCAACGAAAATAAAAGAAATTGGATTAAGACTCAAATATTGAATAGATATAACATAAATATAGCTTTTATCGATGTACTTACAATAGATACTCCATTCCTTTGGAAATAAACTAATTAGTTGTTTCATTAGAAGTAATTTATCTTAACACTTCCCAAGCATTGTTATTTTATCCGTATGGCTTTGATAGCCATTGATATGAAAGGATTACACTCATAAAACCTACCAATCATTCTAATTTATTATATCATAATAATATAATATAAATTTATTTCAAGTCAAAATCGTTGTAGCTGTGACTGTGGTCCTATTTTGCTGTATCCTGAAGTGTTGGTAATGTTATCTATCAATTTGAAGATGGTATCAGTATACCACGTGCTCAGGCTGCTGGTTCACCAAACTATTATCATATTTAAAATCAACTGTATTTGAAAATTAATAACATAATTGGTATAATATTATATAGAAATAACTGTTTGCAAACCAACACATTTAAAAAGTGAAAATATATGACTTAGCATTTGTAATTTTTCTAACATACATTCCAGTTCCATGTATGCACCTATCGATTGACTGATACTATTTCAATAATATAGTTTTATAAAATATCCTTGCAGTTATTTAATTATTGACAAATTGTTTTACACTTAATGCGTTCTTGGAAAATAGTGCAATTTTTTTTGCTTGTGTGCAAGTTTGTTATTAATGTTCTATTAAATTATAAATATTCAATAAAACTTTACTTCTATCTGAATCTAATCAAATTTTGCCTGTTATTTCTTGAGAGTTACATATTATGATGTATCATAATCAGCATTCCCATTTTATAAACCATTTTACGAACATACGTTGTACACAAATCATAATATCTAATGATAAATCATCGACATGTTAACCATCTTACGACTTCTGAAATGAATCGTATTATTACCATATTTAGATTATACCGATACGACCTTTATATACCCGCAGGTTACTACTACTTTGACTACTTTAAAAAATTCTATTCTTTACTAAATTCAAGATATCATCAATTAAGTAACGACTTAATTAAGTTTATTTTTTCTAAAACTTTTTGACAAACAAGCAAACTGTCAATCCCTTTTGTAATATTCATGGCAAATCTGCAACCCCAAGTTTAAAAAGTGTTCGCCGCTAACTTGTGAGAAGTAAAGTTGCAGTACCCAGTAATTTTAGTACAAATCTTTCCCTTCAAACCTGCACACAGAAATTCAAACACTGTTGTACTGCGGCATAAATAAGAAAGACAGGGGTACCCAATCAGACGATTCTGGTATAGTCTACCTCTCGTAAGTTCGATTCCTTTTAAAAACTAGTTAAAAAGAACTAGAGCATAGAGCAAAATACATTATGGCCCGTAAAATACCAAGAATTTGCAGCACCGACACTGCGTGGCAGCGAAGTGTCTACTTGAATGTCAATTGCGGTCACAGGAAAATGTCCCCATTTGCATAATTATTCCAAAGATTTTGCATACTCTTATAATAGCTATCCTTCATGCGACCGCGGTTGCACTAGTTATAACAATGGACCATTATTAGCAAATGATTTAGTATCTCATTTGATAGAATAGAAAATAAGTTGTCGAACTGATAAATAAACTTCATAATCACTGTGGAATAATTTGAAATAATGTGTAATGACATTACTACGAGTATATGAGTGTTATATTATCGCAGAAAAATGTTAATAATACATTACAATATTTGTGTATTATGATGGTTATAACATGCGAGGCGGAATTTCAACCCGAGCCATGCCAGAACCCATGTTATAATATAACCAATACGCACGTATATCGTACTACGTTTTTAACACATTTGCAAGGAAACAGAAAAAAAACATTTAAATAAACTCAATCTATGAATGCACACTGTTGCTTTCCCGCCATTTTAACAGTGCCTACTGACTGGCGCTGCGCGGCGATTAGTTCGAAATTTGAATAGCAACAGCGCGCGTAATGACAAATAATACTGTTATGGAATTTGTATGGCTATAAGTTAACTATTTGTTTGGTAACACATGCGTTTTTTATGACCCGCTGTACATATTTAAAACCGGTGGAATTACATCAGCTTTACGAGCAAAGGTGTTAAAAAGGTTATTTGTGGTTTTGAAAATTAGTTGAATCTAATCATAGTGTTTATTCGCTTACAGTTTATTAGAAAATAAACAGATATACATCTAAAGTTCTCTCAACTTTTTTAACTACGATCTTTCTTGACTTATTCTTAAATCTAGCTTCGGAAGAAGAAACAATTAAGTTTCGTAACACTCACGTGGTTAGGTTAGGTACCTTGACATACAGTAACCCATAGACAAATGCTGGTAACTTGGAGTTGTGAGTTAAACGTGGAATCCAAGTAAAATCCAAGGTTATCCTATATATTACAGCAAAACGTTCTAAGGTTAGGTTAGGTTAGGTTGTCTGTCTACTTTTAGTTATAGTCTGGAGATACCAACCAAAATTGCTTGTCATTTTGGATTGACAATTCCAAATTGGTCAGTCCAAGACTTTCTAACAATTAAGGCTTTATTGATTTTATCAATTGCCTCATTTAAATGATACGAGCAGCAATACCTTATTTATCAACAAGCTTTAAGCTGGGTTTTAACTACGAGATATACACATTGTGGGATGATTTAAAAAATGAAATTATCATTAACGCTATGGAATATACGAGTATCAGCCTGTTCGGTCACCGGCACCGCTAACCTAGAACGTGATGGTAAATATTAAGATTCTCGAATATCCAACAGTGTACAGTTTAAAACCATTTTTAATATCCTCTCTAGCTTCTTACGCCGTAATTCGGCAATATCGTAAAATGTATATTATGTATATCCCAGAATGAAAAGAATGAAAAGCTAATCTTAAACCTTTGCTCAAACATTATGTTTTCCGAGCATATTCATAGTCGTTCATAGTCTTATTCTTCTTCATTCTTTCTCAGCATTCTTTCATAGTCTTATTGTGAAACAGCAATAATCGTGAAATAATTCACAATATTATGTATCTCATCAAAAGCTACGTCTAAGTAATCGCTTTGCCTAATTTCTTTCTTTCAAAAAAGATCAATACATGATGTCCTTGTCAGCAGATTAGTACTTAATATATATTTTTTCTTATTTTTTTTTTGTATATTAATATTTAAAAATGTGGGATAAGTTTTGTAATTTGTGCGAAAATACATTACATTTAGCTGCATTTATAATGCAAATCAATATTATATTGTATTCAGAAATTGCTATATCACACGCAAATGTGTATAATTCGACAAGCGGTTCCAACAATAAGATTCTTTTTGTACAATATTATTTTTAACCAATATATCAGATCCGGCCTTCTATTAAATAAAAACATAACACTGCCATTTTGTAACCTGGTATCTTAAAATATCTGTTCTTTATTTTACAAATGCTGCAATGAGACATATCAATAAACTGATGCTGATGAGTATGTATAATACTTTGGCTTAATGTGAGTGAAATATACTAATTTTTACAAAAATAAAAATTAATTAATCGTTATGTTTTTTGCCCCGAATTTTTAATAAATATCAAAAGTGTATATTTATGTACAGCATACAGTAGATACAACAATACCTTCAAATACAGTCATAGAGAAGTATTCTTTGTCATAATACACAAATAAACATGAATACCTCACAGATATTTACTTTACATCTACTAAAAACAAAAATGCATTTATTCACTATAAATTTAAAAGATTTAAAACTGCAAGATAAATATAGTTAGAAAGCGGCATTTTAAGCTTCGGCTCTCAACTGAACATTGACTTATTCACGTCAAGAACAGTCGTTTAATAAAAAACTCAGTGGGACATTAAATATGAAACTGCAGCGCTGCATTCATCCCGTTCTTTTACCCGAAACGTCTTAAATGCATAGTAAATGCACTAATTTTATTTAGCAGTTGCAATTTAGCTTAGCAGCATTGTTGATTGTATTTTCAGCAAATAAATTCAATTTCCGCGTAGTGTTGTGCGCTTATTGAAAAGGCTTGATGTGAAGACAATTTATTGCTTTATCCTTATCTCGTCCGCCTTTACGCCGCAGTAAGTACTTCTAGGTCTCTTTCACATGCAAATAAAGTAGGACGAGTACAGTCGGAGTCGAACAAGCAGAGTTTTAAATATTAAAATATCAGACCTACTAATTATTATTATTTTTAATTATGCAATTTCTTATTTTGATGTAAAAGACATTATTTTAAAATATTACCTTTTCACCCTTCCAAAAAAAAATCAAGAATATTGATCAGACAGTAGACAAATCAAGTACAATCAAAATAAATATTTAAATAGTCATATCAAAAATCTCAGTATTAAATTAAGTCAAACAAAATATGTAGATAATGTTAAACGCTTTGGCAAAATAATAATAATAAACTTTTCATTCAATACAGATACACAGACGCAATTTACACAAATTACGTATATAACAGTGACTACATTATGTAAATGCGTTAACTGTACCCGAACCGCAAGGGTAGCCATCTCAGTATTTGCAGGGTGTTATACACCCAGCACTGGTTTTCACTTGGCACTCACAATCACACACAGATGTGGGTAAGGAAAAAAAATAGATAAATGGTCACGTAAGTAGATATTAGTAAGCAATGTGAATCAACATGGCTACTGGAGACACCGCACCAACAGATTCATCGTTAGAGCACATAGCCTATATTCTTATCAAAAAGGCAGACTTTTAAATTAGCGGGTACGGTGTCACAATATGTTTCTCATTGTTAATTTTTTTATCATACAACCAGCAACATGTCGAACTTGACATTGGTATTACAAAAATAGTCGCTATCATCGCGACATTAGAGCTGTTGAGGCTAACGGCTAACGTGTAAACTGTTTTTACATTTATGATTGCTGTTTTATACATTTATCACGTACGAGGAAAAAAAAACATGGTGAGGCTATCTGCAAAGAATCTTAAAAGTCTAATTATTATTTTTTTATTTTATTTATTTATTTGCACACACACACATTACAGGAAAAATTGATTTATAATATTGAGCAAAAAGGTAAAGTTAAAGTAATTATCTTTACTTAATTAAGGTAAGCTTGCTTCACTTAGTAGTGAAATACATGAAATGTGATCATGATGATAATCGCAATCATTACAAGTGTGTGACAAGTTGCTATTAAACACCCATAAATCTTTACCGTACTCAGGCTCAAAAGAAGCCAAAGCCATCTCCTGCGTAGTTCGTTAAATTTATGAGCACGGTTTCCAAAAAAGATTTCAATGTTCATATTCTATTGTTGCGATAATAGTCGTAGAGCTTTTAAATGACTCGGCTGTATTATTTTCGGGTTTGGCAATCATTCTTTTTCTCGCTGCTTTTTTACTCTTGCTATTGATGCGCAATTAGGGTAAGAAAAACGCTTGGTAACAATTTAAGAGTTATTGCCATGATTATCGAAAAACCCCAACAAGCATGAAACCACCATACTCACTATAATAATAAAACATTTTATTTTAATATCGTTTTCTATTGCTGTATGATTTTCTCTTTCTATTGCTCGCCATCGACAGGGAGTTCACGCTGGAACACACTGGAACCTAAATAGTCCCGTAAAGTGCGGTTCTGGAGGAATTTCCTCCTGGATATACTTCCATTGTGGAATGAGCTCCCTATCGAGGTTTTCCCGAAAAATTCAGTTTGGGGCTACAGTATGGGGTTCTTCAAAAAGGGAGTAAATAGGTTTTAAAGGGTCAGAGACGCACGAGTGACACCGTGACGCGAGTGACAGTGATCTGGTGTTGCAAGTGTCCAAGGCTACGGTAACCGCTTACCATCAGGCCACCATCGTAGTATAAAAAAATAACTAAAAACTATTACTAAACTTATTGCTTGATTACTTAATATTTGAAATATAGCACTTAAGCTTTCCGAAGCTCATAAGCCCAAGCTATTTGCCGATAAAAGCTAAAGTTTTGTTGCTCATGCTTGCTAGATATAGGTAGCTAAGTTATACAATCGATTATTGCAAAATGATATTATACATATATGCACCTACAGTAAACATTTGGTTATTAGTGGTTCCAAGTAACGTAAACTAGAAGATCCTTACATGCTCGGATGCACACGACCTAATCATGTTTTCCATAAACTCACGTTTGACCATCATGGTGAGAAATAGATAGCTAGTGGTAAGTCATTTGCACAGAAGACGTTTTGTGCTTTTGTTTTTGCATAAACACATCAAATAAAGTACCTGAACGAACATAGGAGTTTATATTTAAATCGTATGTCAGGAGTGTGAACGTTAAATAACGCACGAATATCCATATCGCTGCTGACGATTCACGGCGCCAGCGTTTGCTCTTTAGTTGTTCCTGTTTTCTGTCTGTGTAATTATGGTGTTTTGCAGCATTTCTTTTTGTGGATTTTCATCCACAACTTGTAATTTTACAAAGAAATTTACTTATTTCTGTTGTAAAATAGCAGTATCCGTTTTGCTATGTTCCGGGGTGAAGGCAGCATACATTGTAGCTTTTGTGGGGACTACAGATATGCTGTGATTATCACAGGAACCACATAGAGTATACTGTCGACTGTAAGCACTTCAGGTAGATAGTCTGCTTGTTTGCCAACATATCTCATAAAAAGAAAACAAAAGCATTAAGGTAAATATTTTATTTTAAAAATAATATCATATTTCATTAATTTCATAGAACCTAATAAATTTTACGATTATGTATTATCGTTAGCCGTTTTTAAATTCATTCAACTATGCATTGTGTTTGTGAATATGTTGGATTACTATACTAAAAGCATTGTATCGGGTAATAGAGATAACGTCGCGCTTTTAAACTCCTAGTAGTACGACCGCAGTACCCGGTTACGAGCTATCGACCAAACATGTGAAAATACATTTGCGGCCTAATTCGGTCTGCAGATCATTTTAGTTTTTGTCTATGTGTACATAGTATTTAGGAGCTAGTCGACGACATACATTTCAATAATTTGGATAGTACTCATAATTTCAAATGTGTTCCTATTTTAATTACTAACTTAAGACATTGCTATGCTATTTTTCAGAAGATTTGAATCATATTCTATCGGCAACTCCAGTTTATCAAAAAACATTGCTGATTTTTCGTTCCAAGTAGTAAAAGTCATAACTTGTCAATATGTATTATCTTAAGAGGAAAAAAAGTGTATTTTTTTTGTTACCATAAATAACTCCCCATAGACTAGTCCGTTATTTAAAATTTTCGATATTTTTTCCTCTTCTACGATTATTCCTTATATTTACCATTTGAGTTACACTTACGACAACTCTCTCTGTCTTATATCTGTCTCCTTTGTTCTACGACATTTATATCCATAAATAATGATAGATTTTAATATTCGATTTATAGATTTACAGGTACCGGCATTCTGAGACATGTCGTCATTTCACACAACTAACAACTTATCCGATTTTTTATATTCTAGTCAATGTTACGGTTATGTTGGAAGTATGTTCATTCACTAGAATAATGTCTTCCACAAAGACCATATACCAAGGTCCTTCCTCTTGTTTATCTTACGTCAAAGCATCTACAGTCAGGAAGAATAGATATAGTATATAAGCCAATCGTTGGTGTAACCATCAATCAGAAACTGATTGGTAATTTCATGATCGGATCGGATTTTTGTACCGACATGTTTATATATACCATGGCTATGCTGCAACTATAAACATTCACTTTACTTCACTTTGAGCAGGAGCTTTGGTCTATTAATAAAATTTTAATATAACACAAGCAAACAGTGTTGATAGATCAACACTTTACCACGTACTGTAAAATTGTTTTAATACAACAGCTCCTAATATGATAGTAGTAAATTTATATTTTGTGTTTACCGCTATTTTTTTATTATATGTTGGCTATGGCTAGATCAAAGGACATTACAGCTTTTAGTATGAATTCTTCTACCTTGTTTCTATTACCAAATCCCCAACCTCGATGTGTTCTCTACATTTATTCGTCCATCGTGACCATTCAAATCATTGTTATTACACTAAAAACATGTATACTCATCACGGATTTCCTTTGTGTTTGTCCCTTTCTATTTAATCTAATGTACACTTAATTTGTTCCTTTTTAATACATCCACTGACTCTCTGGTTCTTTCAGTTATTTCAACTTACATTATAAAAAAATAATAAACTAAAATCTGTTGTTCACCAAAAAAAAAAGTTAAATTTACTTAACTTGTACGTTACATTTAGTAGGTATCTTGTGTCTAAACACGGCAAATAACTGGTTGATTTATAAATCACCGAGCCCCTTTAATACAACAACAACAAGATCAAGAACTTTATTCATCCCAAAAATAAGAGATACATTAGTAAATTGGATTTGTATTAATATTATTGAAGAAAGGTAAAATAAGAATAATATAAAGGTAAACATAAAACAAAATCAATAATATGAAATCTTAATGTTATTTAAAGCAACTGTATTATTGTGATAATATCAAATTTAATTCAAAACCTTTGTAAATTCAGAATCAAAGATGAATTTATAGTATAAAGTACTAAGAGCTACCAACATAGTAAAGCTTCGTAATAAGGCACTACCTTAAATATATATCCACTGAAAAGTTGTATTCATCGTAAGGACAGTTTTTTAATATTCGCAACAAAATTACATTCAAGAAACTCTTTCCGTTCTTTTTAAGCTATTTTCCAGACCGGTATTTGAATTAAATGCAGAAGGAATGGTACATTTTTAGACTAGCTTATAGCCATCAAGTTCGCGTAGTTAAAATCTCTTTTAAATCATGTTCGGTTGATTTTACACAAACAAGTTTTTTGCAAGTCAATAGAATTATATTACTGTACTATTTTTAATGCCTGAATGTCCATTAAGAATAGTACAGACACTAACAAGTTAACACTGTTCTGTCAAAGGGTGGCTGAACTCAATTGAAGAACTATCGGCTCCATCTTGCTCCTGTGTCATGCTTACAAGCTGTTGTCTAAAGCACTACTAAAAACTAGTGTCTGAGTGACATAAGCCTTGAGTTCTGGAACTCAAGGCAGACACGACTCCAACGAGTTATGAGTAGTCATGGTTGAAATCATAGAAAACTTGGGTACAATACTCTAATAACTTAGAAAAAATTTTAAATGGAAATTAACGAAAATCATTTCAAGTTCCCACTTGTATTAAGGTCAGAGGTTCTACGCTGGAAATTGTTTGCGAGTTCGTTTTCCAGAGACAAATTGTCCAAGTAGGTAGCTCCAATTTTCAGAAAAAGATGCCACCGTTCGAGAAATTAGGCGGTATATTCTAGCCGAATCAACTGCAGTGCCTTTTTTTTTTTTTTTTTTTTTTTTTTTTTTTTTTCCTCAGGAGAGGAGGCTGAGAATCCATCATGGATACCAACGCAACAGGCAAGCAGGGATGCGTTGATTATGTCGGACTCCTGGTACTGTCGAGACGGCTCGACTACACAGACCTACCGACTAAACTCAGCCTAGCCTTTGGTCCTATTGACCCTACTGGCTTTATTGACGAGAGAGGACCGCACCTCAGGAGAGGCACGGTTAGCGCTACCCCATGGTGAGGGTATATGCGCTAGAAGAAGGCACGGATCTCCAGAGTGGGACCGGCCCGTATTGACAAGGACCTATTCAGGCTAAGCAGAAGGCTGCCGTTTAGGGGTTGACAGGGGGAGCGACGGCTCAGACGCCGCCGCTTGCAGGTCTAGAAGTTCCTGCGTGAGTTGGTTGGGAGTGTCGCTAAGGACATGTCGCGGTCTACGAATCCTCTGCCGGTATTGATTAGTGTTGCCTTGTGACAGGCTCACAGTTGGTGGTATTGACGGAACTGCAGTGCCTCAAGACAAAAGCCTTTTATTGGTGCATGCTGACATATGGAACCGAAACCCAAAATTTCGTTTAGTTAGCTACACGACAAGCTACTAGAAGCATGTTAATAATTAAACTCGACTATTTATTGGTGTTACCGTACCGACCGTTACCGTAAGTTAAATTCACAATAATAAATTACCTATTAAGCTACACAGCGTATTCTGTACGCAACTGTACTCATAGTATGCTTAGCTGAGATCATTCTCACGTCCCTTCATACGGGTGACATGAAACACGTTTCAGATAATGCATACGATTTGATTCTATTAAATGTTCGAGGACGACCCAAAGACTCTCAAAAAGCAGCTCCTTATTATCATAGATATTACGAGATGACTATGCAGGCACATTTCTTTCGTTTTTTCAAGTTTCAAAAATTTTAAATATTTAATCATTGTAATAATTATATCATCAATTGTACATTGTTACAATTGTCAATGAACGAAATGTCTATTGTTGTGTAAATTACAATTTATGATCTAACATAATGTCATTAACTAACGAGTGTTTTTTTGACTACGAGTGTTGTTGAATTGATTAACCCACGTGAAATCTTATGCTATAATTGTAATGAAACTATTTAACGGGAATGTTTCTCCGTATGTGTGTGTTCAGGTATTGGAAACCGATCGCGATACGCCCGATTTGTCTTACAGGAACGCATTGTTACCGACACCGGATTAAAGGTATTTCAGCCAATCCTTGAAAATATTTTATGGAGACTATTGTTCCAATGTTTCCTTTTGTGAGCTATCTACAGTAAACAGACTAGCAACTCTAAAAATGAAGGTATATTTTTTCCGACGTAAGTTATATAATATTTTGGAACTCTGTTTCAGCTTGCCTTTATTTTTCCCCTATGGAAAATGCATTAAATTGCATACCCCGGCTGTGGCGCGCCGGCGGTTATGTGGGGCTACCTCCCCAGAAGGGGGAGGCCTACCCACTAAAAACCTCAGGGATGGCCTTCCTCAGGCATGTAGGGAGCCCCCGGGAACATCAAGCTACTTCCGGGAACCCCCGTCGATACAGGGGAGCCCTCCTCGGGGGAGGCTCACTACCTCCCCCGGTCTCCTCCACCGACGATGCCCCCCGGCCATGGAAGGGGCGTGGTCCATCCCGGGTCGCCGTAGCGGTCGCGACTTCCTCGCGCCCGCCGGCGACCCGCGGCGGCGGCGGCGCCGCAGCTGTGCTACCGAGTCCGGCGCCGCCTCCTTCGAGCGGAATCGGCCATCTCCCGACCACGCTCGGCAGCCTCCTTCTGGAGCATCACTGCTTCACAGAAGGAGGCCACAGCCGTCCAACCTCCCTCGTCTGCCAGCATTACCGCAATCAATGCCGGCGGAGACAGATCTCGCCCGATCTCTGCGACCAAGACTCGGCGCTCGGAGGCCCACGCGGGGCCAATTTCGTGTTTTCTTTTAAATAGTAGCATAAATTCTTTCTTATATTTTTGTTTTTAATATTCTAACTTCCTTACCATTATGGCCCACTCAATCTGACTTGCTGCTTCGAGTTTAAAATTAGCGCGCATAAATTACTAAGTAAATAATTAATAAGACTTACAGTAGCATACTATACGTGCTTACTATAACGTTAAAAGTATCTGACGTATAATTTTATTATGTGTCTATTTAAAATCTTTGTATTTTTATATTACTGACATACAATTTCTGACCGTGTTATTACTAAAACAACGCTTAGAGTTGATGTAAAACACTTTAAAATATTACAAATCACTGTAAGCCTCCAGTAAATATCTAACCGGAATTATGCTCGTCAATATGAAACGCTTTCACCAGGACGACGCCTACCTACTCGCATATAACCGGAATACCGATGTAATCTTACCTGAGAGAGTGATATGTGATATAACTCGATAACCGCAATTAGCTAGACACAGTTAAGTGAGAACTAGTTAATTTCTGCAGAAATGTCGGTAATTTATTATTTCTAACGTAACTTAACGACATCGACCAATAATTCAAGCAAAATTTTAGTGCAGTATATATTATCTCAAATAAAATTTTCAGACGGATATTAAAGGGGTTTTATTGATTCACCACACTAGCACGCATCGAGAAGGGTAATTAGCATTGAGATCAGAAGATCTGTCACAGTTTTCTCACAAAAAATAACAAGAAAAGAAATTATAACGCCCATACTTTTACTCCTAGATTCCAACCTATTGTGGTTGTGTTGATGTATGACTCCAATTATAATTAACATATAACAATAATCAGATGGACTACAGGAATTTGGCACAGATAACAAGTGTTCACAATAAAGCACAGCACAGTATAGACGTATAATCACAATAGATATTAATACAATTACATATGTCAAAAAGAATAATTCGTTAACAATTTATCGTAATGAAATGCGGAGCGCCGAGACATACGGGCTCGCGTAGTGCATAAGATCTCGACTGGCTAGGTAAAAACGAGCGGGCTGCGCGCACGCCTTGTGTTACGAAACCTGAGGGGCGATCGCACTAATAAATCGCAAGCGAAACGCAACCGAACCGTTCGGCTTAACCAATCCGAACGCCACAATATTACGTCATCTGTTTTTTTTTCCTCTGGAGAGGAGGCTGAGAATCCATCATGGATACCAACGCAACAGGCAAGCAGGGATGCGTTGATTATGTCGGACTCCTGGTGAATCGAGGCGGCTCAACCACACAGACCTACCGACTAAACTCAGCCTAGCCTTGGCCCTAATGGCTCTACGGCTTGAATGGAATGGTTGGCGCACCCTCAGGAGAAGGCACGTCAGCGCTGCCCTCCGAAGAGGACATATGCGCGAAGGAAGGCTCGGTACGCCAAAGTGGGTCCGGCCTTGAAATGATGGGGCCTACTCGTACATGTGCAGCAAGCTGCGAAGTATGGACTAACTAAGGGATGGCGGCGCAGATGCCGCCTCACGCAAGGCTTGAAGAGCCAGCGTTAATGAGTCGGGAGGGTCAGAAAGGACGTGTCTGGGTCGACGATGTTCTGTATTACGCGGATTGACTGGGGCGTCATCTTGGTTTGGTTGAGTGGAACGATTTGGTTTCGTTTCAGCTGCGAATTGTTAGTGCGATTGCCCCCCTGAGCCAGTAGAAGCGGCATCCAGAAATCTGATTCCCTAACTGCGGTGTTAATAAGTGAGCGCGCCGTAGCATCCGGTAATTTATTTGGATAGCTATATAATTGTTTATTTAGTTTTATGTAATGTTTGTTATTGTTCGATTTATGTTGGAATTATTATTATATAAGTTACCTACACTATATAAGCCTTCGATCCGTCACTACAAACATTTTACATGGTGTTAAAATTAAACTCAGTCGGCTGTCAAGTACCATATGTTGCCGACACGATTTTTGTGAACTTCGTCGCTAACAGTTTATTTTATTTATTATATATAACTAGTTTATAGTTTTACCTGGAAACTTGAAAATATTTTCTCAGCATAGAGTCACAATAAGGTGAGGAATTCAGTATTCCTCGACTTATTGTGATCTCTTAAGCTTGTAAGCTGTAAGCTTCCTTATCGAAAAATGTTACATTCAATGTAAAAGAGCTTAACATATTCGTTCATTTTAACTTATAAAGTTTAGAAGCAAATTTAATTTAAAAATATAATTAAATTATTATTATGACATTTAATTTTAAAATCAGGACCATTTAATTTTTGAAATAATATAAACACTCTTATTCGATAGGAAAATACCCTAGTATGAATGCAGTCGTTCGGGTGTGCAATATAATATATCATATCAATATAATATATCATTAAAAAGAGTTTTTGTTGGTATACTAATTGCGAATTTGTCATTAATTCTTATTGTTGATATTGCAAGTGTTACACCCTTGCTAATTTTTCTACACTAATTGTACCTGTTGTTGACAAGTAATGATTTATCGGCGGGTCCCTCTTGAAATTCCATTCCAAACATAAAATGTATGTATATCTAAACAATTTTAAGTTTTTTCTTAACGTGACAGTTGGGCATTGGAAGTGAGATTAGAATGAACTATTTCATTTGATTTTTTATACTTTCTTTGATAGTCCAACATTGACGTCGGAATTCACACTGACAGTATAAATAGTTGGAGTTGTCTCGCATGTCTGCTATAGTCTTATCGTATAGACTTTTCTCTACTGAATTATCTTAAGGGAGCAGATAGCATTCGCCTGACGATGCCACGTCATCTATCCTTCCTGGTGATCATTCTACTTCACTTATCCAACAATCCGGTTACGATTTCCATCCACGTCTCCCGCGTGACCAGCGGTACTATGGACTTGTTAACCCACCCAGAGACGTGCACAAAGTAATTAAGTATGCACGGCTGTACTACGGCCGACAGATGCTGCTCCAAATCTGTCTCTCGGAATATGAAAACTTTGTTTCTGAATTTCATCTACGACATCTTTATCATCTAACTTAAAATTACATACAAACAGCCCGTCAGTTATGGGCGTAAAAATATATAATAAACTGCCTACTAGATTTAAAACAATAGAAAATGTAAACGTGTTTTTCAAAAGTCTAAAGGATTATCTTATTTCAAAAAGCTACTATACGTTACAGGAATACTATTCTGATAAGACAGCCTGATGAGATGATTTATCGCCCAGGAATCTTCCATGAGGATTCATCCGCTGTTTTCCCTCACGGGAAGAAAGAATATCAACCACGAAACGAGGCTTTACGAATCTCGAGTAGCATCTGACAGCCTCCTCCTGGATACAGCGCTTGCAGATCTGTGTCGTCTCCCTTCCACCGTGTGAGAGCTATCGTTGCTTGAGACGTTTGAATGGCGGCGGTTCTTAACGGTCGAGTGTTCGGACGCGATACTGGCCGACTTCCTGGTTTGGAGGTGTGCTATCCTCTGCTTGGCCGACCTGAATATTATATTAATTTTACACCCTAAAATATTTTCAATAATAACCTATTAGTCACAGCCCGCATACAAAAGCAAGAAACATGTACACATCAATACTTACTGCATATTATGCGTATGCCCATGCTTGGTTCTCCTATGGAATACTTTTATGGGGAAATATTACCGATAAAGATGATGTTTTTGCATTACAAAAGAAATTGATACGAATAATATATAATATAGATCAAATGACATCTTGCAAGCCTTATATAAAAGCTCTCAAATTAGTAAGATCAGGTCCACAGTGGATGTCAATTCAAATTTATAATAATGTTCCAAATAAAATTAGAGAATTAGAAAACTATCACTCTTTTGTAAAACATTTAAAAAAATATCTAGTTGAAAAAGCATTCTATAAATTAGAAGAATTTTTTGCTGACAAATAATATTTGAATACAAGTTTTTGTGATATGACTATTTAAAATTTAATGTGTTCATTTTAATTTAATTGTAAATGAAATCTGACCCCTTTCTTTTTTTCTGTGTTATTTATTTTCTGTGTTATTTATATTCTATGTGTTTGCAGTGCCCCTACGGGGTGTCATGTGATCAATGTACCTAACCTTATGTAATAACTGTATAACCATGTGACAAGCAAATAAATAAATAAATAAATCTACGGCGTCTACGGAGTATCCTTCTATAAGATCACATCTATACAACATCTACTTTTCACCTTTTCAAACCATATTGAAGCGCTGGAAACATTGGAACTCTACTTTCAAATTTCAACGAACTGCGATGTGAATGTTACGAGAATTTGCTTTGACAGCATTCCATACTTATTCAGCAAAGCTTAATCCACTTGAAAATTGAAACAAAATGAAATATTGGTTAAAACTCGGTTCAATGTAAATAGATCGAAATATTTCTAGTGGCAGCCAACGCTGATAAAAACATGCCAGCTTCAATATAATCTCTGCGAATTTTAATTGAGTTATTTATTCGTTTCAAGTAGCGTAGCGTAGCGTTTATATATTTAGATACTTATTTTTTTTTTATTTATATATAAAGTAAGGGCGAATTATTAAGAGTCGAATAGCTCCTGTTAGTATAGCAATTCAAAACAAGTACATATGACTAATTTAAAAATAATAATTGATTTAATAATAAAATTGTAAAAAAATCATACAATCTCAACGATTTGATCTTTCCAAGGATTACATACTAATTTATAAGACGTTATGTAAGCGTCATTTACAAGTATATATTTGCTTACCTCTGTTACGCTCAAGGATCCTTAGTGAGACGTAACAGGCCTAATTTCAACCGCAGAGCGGTGTAAGCCCAGGAGACCTGTAACGTGGTACGGTTACTGAAACAAGCTCGTCAAAGCGGAGTCCGTAGCGCACGCACGATTTGAGCTCACGCCAGCTGTATTCAAGGCAACGTTTCTATAACGTTAAATTTTGTGTATAATTTCAGAAACTAAATGCTTTTCACTATGGAATATAATATTTAGGTTGTTTTATGGCCAGCGAAATAATTTTTACTGGTGTGAATCCATTAGAAATGAAGATACTGTATAAAAAATAATATATATATTACTTATGACATAAAGCAACATTTTCCCCTCGCACAATTTCTTTTTTCTGATCCTATCACTAGCCCTACATCAACGTATGATAACTACAACAAAGTAATTTATTGAACTAGCAATTCTTTTATGTTTACAATTGGATAGAATTGTCATTTTGAAATACATAGTTAACTCGAAATAGGTTTTCAGATCTTTGATTAGAACTTAGGATCTTATTGACTTATATGCCCTTTAAATTTTATTTTGATAACGCTTTCATTGGTGTAAGAAACAGAACCAGTATTACTTAGCAAGATCCTTTGATTTCGATCGGACCTTTTGAGATGTCACTTCAATGCATTGATAATGATAGATCCCTTCAATAAGAAAATACTCTATTTCCCTACATTATTCATAGCATAATAATGGCTGATGATGACGCACAAAATTCGGGCCGCGTATAAAAAGCTCCTTTCAGTTACAGCGGCGATAAAAACGGAGCTACCCTATTTTGACTGAAAGTTTCAATTAACTGAATAGTTATTAGAATTAACTTGCTTTTTATCATAGAACAGGAACGTGAGAAATCGCTTTGAGTTTCACATTTTAGTTAGAAACCAGATTACATTATAAATTTCAGCAGGGTATTTATAGATTTGCAGCAAAGAGGTAGGTGTCAAAAGTTGCGTTACTTCATATTTGACACTATTCTCTTTCGTCATCTACTGTTAAACAGGCTATACCAAGCTGCTTTCTAGAAGACACCGGTGATGACAGCCAAAATCAAATCACATTTCGTCATATCCTTCCCTAAGAAGAAGTATAAACCAAAGTCGTCTTCCTTATCCTCAGTTATAACTGCAAAACGATTATACCGATTTAATTGATCCCATTGGTCTCGGCATTGGTCTTCGAATCGAGAGTCTTTTTTTTTTGTTCCCCCTGAGGAAAATGCATTAAATTGCATACCCCGGCTATGGCGAGCTGGCGGTTATGTGGGGCTCTCCTCCCCAGAAGGGGAAGCCTACCCACTAAACCTCAGGGATGGCCTACCCACTAAACCTCAGGGATGGCCTTCCTCAGGCATGTAAGGAGCCCCCGGGAACGCCAAGCTACTTCCGGGAAGCCCAAGCCTCCGCTCCCCCGCCGATACAGGGGAGCCCTCCTCGGGAGAGGCTACAATACCTCCCCCAATCTCCACCACCGACGACGCCCCCCGGCCACGGAAGGGGCGTGGTCCCTCCCGGGCCGTATCCACGGGCGCGATTTCCTCGCGCGGCGGCGCCGCAGCTGTGCTACCGAATCCGGCGCTGCCTCCTTCGAGCGGGATTTTCCATCTTTCGACCCCGCTCGGCGGCCTCCTTCTGGAGCATCACTGCTACACAGAAGGAGGCCACAGCCCTCCAACCTCCCTCGTCCGCCAGCATTGCTGCAATCAATGCCGGCGGAGACAGATCTCGCCCGATCTCTGCGACCAAGACTCGGCGCCCGGAGGCCCACGCGGGGCACTCCGCACGCGTCTGCTGGGCCGAGTCGAGGTCGGATGCGCAGTGGTGGCAACGTGTCGATCCCTCCGTTCTATTCGACACCGATACTCACCGAAGCAGCCGTGCCCGGTGAGTATCTGAGTCAATCGGTAGGTGACCTCCTCCTTCCCGTGGAGCCAAGCTTCGAGGTGCGGGAGTACGGCACCAACGGCTCGCTGCTGGCGCGCGCAGATCCCTAATTCGAGCTGCGCACGACAGGCGGGTTCCGGGGCGTTCCCCCCATCGCTCCCCCGGTCGACACGCCGCGACGCATACGTCGCCGCGTACATGGATGTCGAATGGGGGGGAGCGTCCCAGAACTGTCGCCGCCTCTTACGAGATGGTACGGTAGGGTCTTTTGTTACCTATATGTCTTTTTGTTTTCTAATTTTATCTGTACATTTATTCAACGCTTCTACGACGAAGGATTACATCGTTAGCCAATCTACATACACTCGCAATGAAATTCAAAGATATATATGTGAAACTGACAAATCCATAGAAGGATTGATCTTTTCTCTCTAATTTAGACAAAATAGGATTGTGCCTTTCGGTGGAACATTCATAAATTGTTAAGATGAGGTCCGCTATCTTCTGTATATGATTGCTAGACGGCATGAACATCATCGAGTCAGTTTATTTAAAACAATGTTTATGCAGTTAGTAGATTATATACAATTTTAATATTGTATAATATTTCAAAATTCACTTTAAGTGATTTTACTTACACAGAAAGGCCAATATTGTTTAAGGTTTAGCATTTATTCATTCATTGATATTTAGATACTGTTTGTTTTTTACTGTAACATTGAAATATCATTTTTTTCTATATGAAAATATAAAGTTTTATAACTGATATGGTAATAAAGTCCATTTTGCAATTTTTCAGAAGGTACATTTCTGTGTAACTACATCCACTCACACTAGTAACTATGAAAGTGTTCAATTTAAATAGATTTATCAGATAATTTGTAACCTTTCTATAATTTACTTCAATATACTGAAATATTGCATTTTACCCAATTTGCAATCTGATTACGGAAAAATTAGGAGAATCAGGTTTACTGA
Organism: Scirpophaga incertulas; assembly: GCA_036419045.1. Taxonomy (NCBI): domain Eukaryota; kingdom Metazoa; phylum Arthropoda; class Insecta; order Lepidoptera; family Crambidae; genus Scirpophaga; species Scirpophaga incertulas. The sequence continues at coordinate 10,019,854 of CM071638.1, read as the reverse complement.
TTATGTTAGATGTATTATGTTATTCTAAATTCAACATGGCGGAACACCTAAGAAGACAGATCTGTTATTTTAATGCACTCCTATAATATAAACATCAAAGTTACTAACTTACGATCATCACAATATCTCCTATCATTACAATATCTCCCTCTTACTTCATTGCACCCTGCAAGTTTGAGTAGGACGTGTAGCAGTAACGATGATAAATCGAATAATTGCATTCAAGGTGCAGGCTTCTTAACCTCAATGCTTTACATAGTTATAAGCGAGGACATGCTGTCATAGTACACTGGAAATAGCAGCAGTGAGATTTTGTGAAGCCAACATATACAAATGCCCATTGTAATGTCTTATCTCTATAGAAATATAGCCCTTAAAATTGTATGTAAGGAAAACCCAATATAATTTCTTTATGCGCAATAATCTTTTTTAATAAAAGCAAAGCGCACAAAGTAAACAATAACGCGCTAACAGGGAATGCTACAAAGTAACAACTTCTTGAAATAAATTAGTTTTGAAACTAATATTGTTATGATCTTGTTATAAACTCAATTAAAAAGCACAACATACTTTGGTTGAATATAAAGTAACAAGTATTCCTAACAAGCTACGGTGCAGAGGTACGAGTAATAACCACTCACTACAAACATCATGAAGATACTGCCTAATAAGCAGCACATTATTCCCATTGCTGCTCATTAGGCAGTATCTTATGTTTGCTATGATTAGTAATATCACACAAGGAGGAAGGGCCGGTAAACATTTCTCACGCAGCTCGCCTGCGACGTAGACGGACGTGGAGTTCTGCAACCCATATTCCATGACGTTTTCCCTAAGTGTGACCTGTGCGCTAAGAAAACTCCTGATATGCGCATTTATGTATGTTAATCGCGGGATTACATATACGGGATTTGTCACACAGGAGTGAAGACCAACTCGTGGTTAATCGAGTGGCCATGACCCTGGATCAATACAAAATAACTTCGGGGTAATTTAGTAGGTATCCCTCACACTATATGAGATATTCCTACACAGTATGCAGGTCGCAAAATAGAAAATCATTATAAAATTGTGGAACCTTTTTATTAAAAGTAAAGTAAGTGATGATCATATTACCTGTTTAGTGGTTTATTACCACTTAGTCTAAAAGTTTTTTTTTACTTAGAATATACATTAACAGCACTTTTAAATGTCTAAGAATATTGTTGGTTCACAAATCGGCGTGAAATCTTGCACTGGAAAGAACCAGCAATTTGTTGTACACGTATAAAGTCAACTGCAACAGGTGGCATCAGAACAGTTTGAGTCCAGTTTTCTTTATACGATAGATGTCTCAGTCCATCCTTTGTCAGTCACTGTATGTAATTCGCATAAGCACTGCCGCCAAAATCTTCACACTCTAAGTAAAAGAAAAGTGATTAAAATGAAACATTAGATTTATTATAATAAATAAAATGATTTAATTATATTATTAAGTTTGATTATAAAATTATGTTTAACTTTATGGCAATATTAAACAAAACCGGTTATTTGCAGGACATTGGTATTGATGATAAATAAGAAAATATAAAAAGACTTGCGACTTTACTTTCAATTCAATTCAACGTCGCCATTCAAAACTGCACTCACTGCTTGGCTAAAGATTTAGCATGAATCTTGATAAGAATAGAGTTTAAAATGATACATTTAAAAATAATATTAACTAAAACATGTATTAATTTGAAAAAGAAAACAAAATCGTATAACGAGATTGGGAATTGTCATTCGAAGTAGTTACAAAACTGAAATTAACGTAGAGCAAGTTCAGCGTATACGACAATTGGGTACAAAACGAAAACAAAAAGCTAATGCGGGACATATTACGAGTTGCGAAACTCAATAACAACTTGTGTAAAAGCCAACATTGCAACTAATTGATTTCGTAAACTTGTTTTATTTAATTGCTCCCAGCGGCTGTTGCGAAGTTTTTATTGACTGAGGAGAAATTCCAATTATTTTTGGACAAATTTAAGCCGCGAGTCTTAGCGAATGCTTATTATTTCCCTAAGACCGTAATAAATTTGCTAGGGATTAATTAAAATGTGTTCCAGCAATCTGAGACGAGCAGCAAACAAAAAATATCTACTTTCATTTGTGATAATCATTATAAATGCTTTTATTTTTTGGGCACAATTTTTATTTCGCCTTATAGAAAAATTAATATCCTTGTTATTTGAAAATTTGTCTCAAATATTCTTAGATATTGTAGTCATGGCTCCACATACATAGCTTAGTTGTTATGGAGATATATGAAATAATATTATTAATAATAATATTTTTTTTTAAATATATGTGTTTTTGTTAATGTGCCGGTCATGAGAACGTGCACGTATTGAGGTTAAACATTACTTGAGATAATCATCTCAAGAGTGCTGAGTAAGCTAGAAATACGCACGTACCATATTAGTTGGTATATAAGCCTTAGTTTTAGTTAAATAAATAAATTATTATAATGGAGATCATAATAGACGATATCAGACTATAACCTGAGTCTCATTATGTCATTGCCTAAACACTGGCAAATTGGTGACCTCGACAAACGCGACACGAAGAAAACAATGGCAAATTGGTGACTCGGACTACACGGACCCCGACGCACAGAAGATATGGCAAACCTGACCGGAAGACCCGACGCACAAAAGACATTTCAGAACCCGACTGGAACAATGGACCCGACAAACAGAAAACATGATAAAAAACGAAGGTATACAACAAAAATCGACGAACAGAAGACATGGCAAAATGGTAACCCGACTCTTTAACAACGGACCCGACGGAAACAAAACTGAGCGTGACGGAACAAATTGAGTCAAAAAATAACTAATAAACTGAAATAAATTTTATGTAAATATTATACAATCAAATGAGTTTATTGACATATTATTGACATTATACAAAACCCTAGTAGAAATTATAATGTAATACGGACTGAGTAACTATGGTCGTACATATAAAACATACCTTGATCAAATATTATAACCTTCAATACTTAAATAAATTCATAACCTTTGGTAATAAAAACGCATTGGTGTTATTTCGATACACAAAAACATTAAGTTTGATCTACTAGATTAATACTTTCGCGAGGAAATTCACTAACCATTAAACCGCGCTAAATGTCCTAGAACTATAAATAATAAAAACTAAGTAAAAATTATACTTATATGTACAAATTTGAAACAACATATAAAAATAAACTTTTTAATTAAATCCTTGAAATATTAATAAATAAAAGATACTTCTGTCTAATATTTTTTTTATAAAATGTTAAAAATATTAAAGACAGTATAGTCTTGTCTATATGGAGTCTAGGCGAGGTAGGGTGATAGTGTACCTATGAAAACCTAATGCAGTTCTTGTTGTATTTCTTCATATTCCACAATTTTTATTTCATAATGAGAATTCTTCAGATTCAAGCTTTAACATTAATGACCTTTGTAGTTATAATAGCCCCGATGGCCTCGATCTTTAATGGTCAACCCACTCCATATTTCAGTTAATTAATGAGATAAAATTTATGAAAAGAATATACTTGCACTTGGTACGGATGGTCTATGCCGATGTCGGTCTGACGATGGAAGACACAGAAACTGTTGGACTGGTTTGAAAATTCACAAAATTTTGCAATCAGATTTGTCTACTCCTTCGTCAGTATGACCACGTAAATGAATATAGGGTGTACCTATAAGGCAATGGCAGGACTTGCATATCCTCCTCTACAAAGTGCTTAATATTCCACATAATACTGAATACCTTCGCCCCAGCGCTCCCAGCTACCGTATCCTAGACGCGCATATGTGACTTAAACTCTGGAGCAGCTGACTTCCAAGACACAGCTTTCTTTAACTTTTTCTCTGTTACTACGGCAAGTTTTTGTAATATATTGCTTAATATGATACGTGGTAGTCAATCAGTAAAGACTTTCAAAACTAGACTGTACAGTACATGTTTAGTGGGTAGGCCTCCCCCCTCTGGGGAGGAGAGCCCCACATAACCGCCGGCTAGCCACACCTGGGGTATGCAACTTAAAGCATTTGCCTCAGGGGAACAAAAAAAAAGAAAAAAAACTGTACAGTACACTGACTGTACACGAAATAACCAAATCTAACCATCGAAAGTTACAAATATTGTGTCAATGTTAACAAATTACGAGTAATTAATATCATTATTATTAACTTTGCGTTTTAAATGCCTTACATTTCGAATTTGTCCACAGCTTGCTGGTACATTTATATTTATGTTTATACCCTCTTTGCTCCAATCGTTAAGGACCTTTCCGATAACACACACGCGTGGACATGAAAAGTAGGGGTGAATACTTTATACTTTTCCCTTACAAGAATATTATTGTTTAGAAATAAATTAGCATCCACATAGTTCGAAAAGTGTAAACATATTCTATTTCTGTCCATTTATTAAGACTAGCATTCACAACGCCTTTAATGCAAGTTATTTTTTAGAAATTTACAAAAAGTAATTGGATGTCTAGATTCTAAAGCGTTCCTTTGAACGTGTACCTACATATGAGACAACAACAAATTCCTGGCAGTAATATAAACCCTTCTTCTTCTTCCTGCCCTTTTCCCACCTTAAGTAGGGTCGGCACAACATGTTTTCTTCTTCTATTCTCCTCTGTCACTCGTCAGCTCAACATCGACTTCCTTTACTCTCATATCAGAATTCACACATTCAATCCATCGCTTTCTTGGTCTACCTCTCATCCTAGGTCCATCTATATTCATATCCATCATTCGTCTTGTTATATGGCTTTCATCTCTCCTCATTACATACCCAAACCATGCTAACCTACTGCTCCTCACCTTCTCAGTCACTGGCGCTACTTTCAAACTTCCTCTTATATACTCATTCTTGATCTGGTCCATTCTTGTAACCCCACACATCCATCGCAACATTCGCATCTCTGAAGCGTGCAGTTTCCTTTCGTCCTTCGCTTTCGTTGCCCAACATTCAGATCCATACATAAGGACAGGTCTAACGACTGCTTTATAAACTTTCCCCTTAAGCTTAAGGGGCAGTCTTGGGTCGCATACAACTCCAGAGACCTGTCGCCTTTTCATCCATCCCGCAGTTATTCTATTCCTTACAGCACGGTCAATATCGCCATCGTTTTGGAATAATGATCCAAGGTACCGGAATTCGGAACAAACCGGAAGAGTTTCGCAGTAATATAAACCCACAGACATTATTATCACTGCCCTTCTCGAGTGCTGCCTACTAAGAGGTTCTATAAAGTTGAGCATATGTTCGACAGCTTCGGATAGACTGGGAAGTTCTGAACTACACATGAAGGAATCTTAGCCAACCTTACCTGCGCCTAGTGCACCCTGCGAAATGACAAACTATACCTACCAATTATAGTAGTGAGATTTTAAACCCTCTACTTGGGGAAGGTCTATATCCAACACAGACGAAAAATATTAAAAACAGCACACTACGTAATAAAATATATATAATTTATATAATATATATAAAGTTGAAACTAATATTTAATAATAATAATAATAATTAACCAAATCCTTTTAAGTTAAAATATGGAAATTGCTTAGAAAGTAAAACACTACGACAACCTCGATCCAAGTTTCCGACGCTAAATCTACATTCTCTGGAAAGAAGTTATTAACATAATAAATGCGTTCCAAAATCAAAATAACTAATGAGTTAAAAAAGGAAAAGTTTTTGTAGCAGTATTTATAGCTTTAAAATATATATAAATAAATTATATCTTGAAGCAACATCTAGTGTAGCTTAGTGGATAAAATTAATACAATACAACACACCCATAATTATTATAAGCAAAATCAAGTTCATCTGATTTCTACATCTCTGAACCATACACAATGTCACTTCACGAACTTTATCATATAGATCTCTTTTTGTGCCTTATAATCAAGAGATTCATCTAAGGGATTTAATCCCATGTAAACAGAACACGTACCTATGAAGCTATAAATTCGTCACAATAATCTGACAACTCCGGTATCGGGTAAAAAACAGTCACCCTTCGGCCCTTAACCCTTCCAAGCATGAATTAGTCAAGTCACACGCGAACCTTCACGCGATATGAGAATTAGAGGAATTGATTTTCTAACTTTTTCATGCTCTTAAATTAATAAATATTATGTATTCGTACTGTTTGACAACAGTTTCATCAACTTACGAAATTAACATACTCGTAACATAAATCTTTATAGTACACCAAAAACAAGAACATAGACAAAAAGAAAAAAAAAAGAAAACAACAAATAGTAAATGTGCAAGAGGCGACCTTATTGCTAAACAGCAATCTCTTCCAGGCAACCTTGGACCAGGGAAGTAATAGATTTAAATACAGGATGGATGCAGTAATTGGGCAGGACAATAGGCTATGAACTTGAACGTGAACACGGACTTGATTCTTAAAGGACTCCAGCGTTCGCGCTCTCCTAATACGAGTACTCTCAGGGAGAGAGTTCCATTACCGGTCGGCATAATCCGAAAAGGAGTATGAAAAGAAATCTGTACTTCAGGGCGATATATCAAGAATCAGATTAAAATTAGAACGCAAAGCACACCATGGCAAGTATTAATTATGTTACGTAATATTTGGTTTGCAAATGTAACCCTTGTATTTTCAACTTTAATTTCTGTAAGAAAAACGGTAATGGAAACATATGTCTACTTGTTATGAAATAGTATGCAAAAATTTATCAGGAGATAAAAGTGTAAATTTAATCAACCTGGCTTACTAGAACATAGAAGAAATTGTGGGCAAAGATCTGAGAGTTGCATTATTCATGGTTGTAGGGAAAATAATATATTTTCTGTAACACATTGCCCAATTTCCTGATTTGATTGCTGCAATCATAAATTGACAGGTGAGAAAATTAAATTCATTGTGGCTCGTTAGATTGATTGAATAAAACATTAAATTTAAGGACTGTAGATACATTAGAAGTCTCAATAGATCGATCGAATTCGTACAATAGAACTAGGCTGAGTAGAATTGGATCAGTGCATGCAGTGTACTGCTTTAAGCGTATACAATTGTTATTCAGAATTTTATGAGCTTTGTGTTTTTGTTCGTTCATATTTTACTTAATTTTAAATATTTAAATTAGTGTCAAGTTTCAGATAGTCTTATATTAACAATGTTAACAATATGACTTTATATTATTTCTGCTTACACTAAACTTACTATACTACTAGTCGTAGCAATTAAAGTATAAAGAATGCTGATAAAAAGAAAAACAGTAGCCAAAACATCGTTACTGTACTTTGGATAATTGCTTGTGTGTGTTTCTTTGACTATTGACAAAGCAGTTCAGTTCCTGATCTTATTTAAGGAAAACCTTTCTTATCAAGTTGTTTTGTACCAAGACTAGTTTGATTCGATTGTGGTCGAAACTTATTGATTGACTTCTGAATGAATTAAAATACCTTTTATCATAAAACACAAAAAATGCAACTTATGCAAAACTATCTAAGCTTGCTGTTAAGGGAGTGTTTTAACCGCTTAATTTACCTTATAAGTCATGGACTCATCCTTATGTATCAAATCTGCTAAGATTTACTTTCAATGTCTTGTCGATGAAACCCACATTTCGCACTACTTGCATTTTGTATTTTCAGACACATGAAATTTCTGATTCATTGTCTATTTAACTCTCGGCAAACAACTTACTACCCGATTTGAATTCCTATTCCAAGATGTTAAAGTACACAGGCTGAGTTATTTTCAATTAGTGCAACAATTACTCAGCAGGTTTGGCCGCGCTGGAATCTGAAGTACCTTGACAAATTTCAAACTAATAAGTAAGAGAATTACCAGGTAGTTCATCATTCCGGAAAACAAACACAGACTTCAACTTTACAAGAACTTAACATTTCTTGAATTTAGAATTATTGATATTTATTTTTGTAATTCGGAAAGGGCAAACATATATATCTCCTGAATTTTCATATTAGAATGACGAACAGAACATCTAGAGTATCGTTCTTTTTACCACTTTCGTTACTACTTATTAAATAACATAAAAATGTAAGAAATTTCTAGTATATAACGTGTTTAGAAAAGTCGTGATGATTTAGATCCTACTTGCAGACCGCTTGCCTTTATGTTTATTATGTTGTTGCTATCCGAACTGCTGACTGTCTAACCAAATGCTACAGTTATCAGTCTCTTCCCTCACGATTGACAACTATATTCGCATACCTTGCTTTAGCAAATAAAGTTATAAATTACTAATGAACAGTGTCCTTAGAACTTAAAATAAGAAGCCACAAGTAATATATGGTTGCAGGTCAACCATCTTATCTGATCTGAAGATTAACACGGCTTCCTATGGTTGCCTATGTCGCCCTATTTTATATTTAGGTCATTACATAACTACTCAAATCTATGATGACAGAATGCCTCTTTGTTTCTCAAATGAAAATGAAATGTACAGATATTTTGACTTCACATTAACTTTTGAATTTCTTAGCATGTGTTCGGGATAGAATAATTTAGAAAATGAATGTATAAGATTATGTAATAAGAAATAAATAAGATAGTAATAAAATATATCAAATGGCGGAATAATGTTAAGAATAGCACTAAAAATAGTTAAGAAATAAACATAAGTATTAGCTTAGGAAATGAATAAAGTATATAGAATAGGTTCCCATAGTGATAAGATTGATTTTGATTGATTGATTTAATTAGAATTGATTAAAAACCCTTAGACAGACATAGTAGCGTAAGCAATCAAGAATATATGAGTTTATTAGGGAAAACATGTTAAATATATGAAAACTATTGTTGAATTTGGGCATAATATATGTTAATGTATTAAATTAATGATATTATGAATAGCTAGGGCATCATAAATTATAAAATTGTAAAAAGGTAGCCACTGCGAAATTGCGATTTGTATGAAAATGTTGGATAAATGTCCTATCACACACATATAAAAGTGCCTGTAAGTATATGTATGTTACCGAGCATTCTCAATGGCCGCCGGTTGAGATATAGTACTGCACATTCTCTCCGAACATATGCCCTAGAGAGTGAGGACTTAAGTCCTGTAGGTAATTTGTGGGGGCTAAATTAAGCCGAAAATAGGGATAGAAATCCACCATATCTCGAGAGCTATAATAGGTATAGTGACATAGTAAACGGCAATATAGAGGTAAAAATGAGCTCCTGCAGATTACCTACAATTGAAAGGGATGAAAATAAGACAATGTATGGTAAATAGGTATTTATTATATACACAAAGGGATAAATAAAGGGCAAAAAGGGCTCGACAGGTGCTTTCTGTATGGTATATCCTCGCCAGGGGATCTCAAAAATTGTATTTTTAGATAGGGAGAAATTCGGAAATAAATTGGGAGACTCCCCCTTCCCGGCACGGATTTCGACGGGGACCACATACTGAAGCGGACGACTGCCCGACCACCCACAGAAAGTTCCTGAAGACCGTGCTGGCCAACTGAACAGAACATACTGGCGTTTCAACTCTTCCTGGATTGTTCCAGGAAGAGTCCAGAAGAATTGCTGGGATTGTAAAGGATCCCGAACGGTGCCCCCTGGCCGCACCGTTCGGGATCCTTTACAATCTCTAATCAATAGAAGTATGCTGTCGTGCACAGCAGGTGTACACAAGTCACTTAACAATGGTAATTTTCACTTTAGAAGCGTAAAATATATTATGTATATAAAATTTTAAAAACGAAAAACACATAGATATACCACAGAATCTCGCAATTGCAAGACCAGTACCGAAACTACAACGTCACCAACGCTCATAAAAAAAAAATCCTAACTACCACAATATAAAAGTATCTCATTTCTGACTGTCTAGAAACCTCCTATTAGAAAATACAATTATATTGTGAAGCATAAAATTGTCCTAGCTTGAAAAAAGCACGCTTGAGTAGATTCTCATTAGCTGGCTTTGAGTCTTTTTCATTATTTTTTCCTTAAGATATTTTATGCTGAAATGTAACCCACTTAAGCACTAAGAATTATATAGACTATTCTCGAAATGTTTGTGATAACCCTAGCTAAAGGACTCTTGAATGTTTTAACTAGCCGTGAGTCCGATGCTTTTGAACATCAAAGGACCTACCCGCATTCTTAACTAAAGAAATTTATAGCGAAAGAAGAATAATGTGAATAAAAACTTGATTAATCACGTTACACATTTTAGTAATACATTACAGCTACTCACATCATAGGTGGTTTTAAATAATATATAGCTTTGTTTGTAGTATAAAAGAGGGGAAAGACTAATACAATTCTGCAAGGAAAATGATTTGATAATTGCAAACACACTATTCCAACAACCAAAAAGAAGACTATATACATGGAAGATGCCAGGAGATATTGGAAGATATCAAATTGATTATATTATTATAAAGAAGAAACATCGAAACCAATTAAAAATATGTAAAACCTTACCAGGAGCAGATGTTAACTCGGACCACAATTTACTTATTAGTCTACATAATTTTAAGGTAAATAAAATTAGAAAGAAATGTAAGCCAAAGAAGTTGGATCTCAGTAAGCTAAGAGATATACAGTGCAATAACAGAGCTCAATATAATAATATGATAGGTGCTACGTTAGAACAATATAAAAATAGTATAAAAATATAAATAATATTAGTATAGAAGATAAATGGAATAAACTAAGAGATATTTTTATTAGCAGTGCAGAGAAAACCCTCCAGAAAGAAAAACTTATACCCCGTAAAAAATGGTTAACTAAAGAGATAGCAGAATTAATGTTAGAAAGAAGAAAATTTCGAAACAAAAGAGATGATAATAGTAAAGACAAATATAGAAAATTAACCAATAGAATCACTGTAAAATGTAGAGAAGCTAAAATTACCGATGTCGAAACCACATGCAATAAAATAGAAGAGTTAATCAAAAAAGGTAAAATGAATCAAGCATATAATATAATACGACAGTTAAATATAAAACATAAAAGAAAAAGTACTGCTATCCTAAATGAAGAAGGTAGGATACTGGTAGATAATAAGGATATAGTAAACAGATGGAAGATGTACATGGAAGACTTATATGATGGAGATGGACTAACGGAACAGGACATAGAAGCTGAAGATGGTATTGTGGGTGATAGTATGGGCCCAAATATACTGCAGGGAGAATATGAAAAAGCATTGGACAGTATAAAGAACGGAAAAGCAGCAGGACCTGATGGCTTATTTATAGAAATGATTAAAAATACAGATTGTGAATCAATGCAAACAGAAATCTTAAGTACTATACAAGAAATTTATAAACACGGAATACTACCAAAAGATTTTCTCGTTAGTAGAACAGTAACTCTTCCAAAGAAAGCCAACACACTTAAATGCGAAGAACACAGAACTTTAAGTTTAATATCCCAAGCCAGTAAAATTTTAATAAAAATCATACAAAATAGAATTAAACAAAAATGTGAATTATACCTGGGGCCAGACCAATTTGGGTTCAGGGAAAAAAGAGGCACCAGAGAAGCAATACTTGCATTAAGAATGTTAGCCGATCGCCGTTTGGAATATGATTTGGATACATATGGAGCTTTCATAGATTTGGAGAAGGCCTTTGATAAAGTAAATTGGAAAAATATTATGAATATTCTGAAGGAAACAGGCTTAGACTACAGAGATAGACGGATTATATATAACCTATATAGGGATCAAGAAACAGTCATAGAAGTCGGAATGGAAAAGACTAGAGCAAAGATAAAACAAGGAGTAAGACAGGGCTGTCCACTTTCGCCTATATAAAAAAGATAAGCGATTCAAATAAAGGAGGTGTAACAATTAATGGTAAAAACATAAAATTCATTCGATTTGCAGACGACATAGCAGTAGTAGCAGAAAACAAAATAGAATTAGAAGCATTAGTGACACACATAGAAAACATTTTTACAGAATATGGCCTTAAAATCAATACTAAAAAAACCAAAACACTTATAATTTCAAAACGAATAGTAAATAACCCAATCACATTAAATAATACACGAAAAATAGAGCAAGTAAAAACTTTTAAGTATTTGGGCAGCATTATTACAAACGACTCTAGATGTACACCGGATATCGTGGCTAGAATAGCGATGGCGAAGGGAGCCTTTAATAGCAAAAAGCATTTATTGAGTGCGCGAATTTCACGCCATACACGGAAAAAGTTAATTAAGGTGTATGTTTGGAGTATAGCACTGTATGGATGCGAAACGTGGACAATGACGCAAAAAGATAGAAAACGACTGGAGGCCTTTGAAATGTGGTGCTGGAGAAGGATGGAAAGAGTAAGCTGGACTGAAAGGAAAACGAATGAAGAAGTTTTAAGTATAGTAAAGGAGAAGAGAAACATATTAAGGACTATCGAAAACAGAAGAGGGAAAATGTTGGGACACCTGATAAGACATGACAATTTTCTTAAGACCATCATAGAAGGAAAGATAGAAGCGAAGAGGAAGAGAGGAAGACCAAGAAGAACCTACATGCAGCAAGTGAAGGAGAAAATAGTTGTCATGTCTTATCAGGAAGTCAAAAGGATGGCGGAATGCCGAGATAGATGGAGGGTGCTCCACTGACAAGAGCCCAGCTCTTAAATAAAAAAAATAAAAAAATAGCTTTGATATAATATATACAGGATTATATAAAAAATATTAATAACCTCTCAGGGGTTATTAATTTGACTGAGGGGTTATTAATTACTGACACCATAAACAACTTCTTTTGTTCCATGACTTTTGATAATTCATCAGATTTTAATTTATCAGACTTTCATACAAAAATAAAAAATATAGTCTAAATGTTCGTAACTCTACGTGTAGGTAGTAAAAGAAAGCGTTAGTGAGGTAAACAAACTGCTGGTACATATCTATGCAAAGGCTTAAAGGAACGAGCGCAGAGCGGGGGCGGGGCGCTTGAACTTGACTAAAAGTGGATAATATAGCGCCTAGCGCCATTCTATAGCGCGCTGTTTCCTCGTAGCGCATAGCGCACGCTAGGTAGGTGGACGTTACGATGCTATGACGCTATGAACGAAATTGACTGAATGACTATCGCGCGATCGCGCCGGCCGCGCACGCACAGCGCGCGACGGCACTCCGCCTAACGATGTACGATATGCAATGTAATGTAACGTGCTACGAAATGTAGCGTGTTGCAAGAATTATCGCGTCTGCTGGATGCTCTGTATATATGTTTATATTTTTTTAAAATAATTGGGATATCTTTACGATGTCCCAGTGGGAAACTATTTATCATTATAGTTTTTAAATTGATTGTATTATCCTTATCTGTTGTAATATAAATTTTCCATGAAAATATTAATTTCTAATTAACAAGATAAAGTTACAGTAGAGGACTAGCCCAAGCGAAGATTTTGCGCAGTACTCGTGCACGTCAGATAATCGAAGGGGACAATCTTACCCCCTTTTTTTTTTGTTCCCCCTGAGGAAAATGCATTAAGTTGCGGCGGTTATGTGGGGCTCTCCTCTCCCCAGAAGGGGGAGGCCTACCCACTAAAAACCTCAGGGATGGCCTTCCTCCGCCATGTAGGGAGCCCCCGGGAACGCCACGCTACTTCCGGGAACCCCCAGCCTCCGCTCCCCCGCCGATACAGGGGAGCCCTCCTCGGGGGAGGCTACAATACCTCCCCCGATTTCCACCACCGACGACGCCCCCCGGCCACGGAAGGGGGCGTGGTCCCTCCCGGGTCGCCGTATCCGCGGGCGCGATATCCTCGCACCCGCCGGCGACCCGCGGCGGCACCGCAGCTGTGCTACCGAGCCCGCCGCCGCCTCTTTCGAGCGGGATCGGCCATCTCCCGACCCCGCTCGGCGGCCTCCTTCTGGAGCATTACTGCTTCACAGAAGGAGGCCACAGCCCTCCAACCTCCCTCGTCCGCCAGCATTGCCGCAATCAATGCCGGCGGAGACAGATTTCGCCCGATCTCTGCGACCAAGACTCGGCGCTCGGAGGCCCACGCGGGGCACTCCGCCAGCGTGTGCTGGGCCGAGTCGAGGTCGGATGCGCAGTGGTGGCAACGTGTCGATCCCTCCCGTCCTACTCGACACAGATACTCACCGAAGCAGCCGTTCCCGGTGAGTATCTGAGTCAATCGGTAGGTGACCTCCTCCTTCCCGTGGAGCCAAGCTTCGAGGTGCGGGAGTACGGCACCGACGGCCCGCTGGCGCGCGCAGATGCGTAATTCGAGCAGCGCACGCCAGGCCACCACAATCCGTCGGTGCGACTCCCGCCTAGGCACTTCGTGCCCAGGTTCCGGGGCGCTCCCCCCATCGCTACCCCGGTCGACACGCCGCGGCAGCCTATAATACATTAGATTAAGTATATGTTGAGGGTACACCTCTACCACATATGAAGCTTTAATATAGAGGGGTGAACCGAGGCCAGGTCGTCAGTTTAGAAAAAAAAATTCGAGCGTGTTCGATTCAAACAAGGTGTTTGTTTTTCAAACAATTTAAAAACATGTAGAAAAGTGTACTATTCTGGTAACTTAAGGTTAATATAAAAAAAAATTAGTGAGTCAAAAACTTGTAAAAAATAGTCTCCTCGAAATTTTCAAGCATAATTGAATTGTTTTTCTATTTTGGAGGATCACATATAATCTTGTATAGGCTACAACTATTAATAAAGAATGGAACGTACAGATGGTGAAAACTGTATACCGGTTGGAATATAATATTCAGGTTTTAATCCAATTTGTATTTATATTTTTCGATTTTGTATAGTTATTTCATTTCATGACCTTTTATCCTACATTCAGACCGTAGTAGGAATCTAGCATAATAGCGGCAGGAGCGTTTGCATAGTAATGGCTATTTAGTGAGAGGTAGTCGGAATAAAGCCTTCAATCCGTTTGGCGGTATTATTTAACAAGACCTGCTTGGCAGTATTCCAAATTGAATAACAAAGTGGCGATTAGGCGACAACACCATAGAGAGAAAAATGACCAAACCCCGCATACTGCATACTTCGAATAGCCAAACGTGTTACGTGCCTTTTATGGTTTGATAGCGTGCTTTTCGTGAAATAATTGAATCTTGTTTAATTTTTTTTTGTGTTGTACGTTTGTGAATGATTTATATTTTGGAATATTTTTGAATAAATTTTGAACTAATTGTCTGTTTTGAACTAATTAATTATGTACATAGCTCGGTGAATTGGGCTCACCCATCTCTAGAATGGATTCATTGTGGAGGCAAAAATTTTAGCATGATAGTTCAGACACCATAGAAATAGCTCTAGTGTAACAGAATTCAACCGCATGCCTTTTGAAGCATCAGTCAACAATCTAAGAGGTATTAAACAGGATAGTCCCGCCTTAAAAAAAAGGTATTACTTGTATAATAAGCACGTCATCAAAATTAATTTTCATAAACAAGCATTATACCCACCTGACGGTAAATACAGTGGCTTATAGTGCGATAGGAGTACGACTATTAAACGGCCATTCTCTTATACCCATAAGAACGACAGTCTACGTCGTTGGTAATGTGGCTCGCATGTTCCTATCAAACCATAAAACAGTAATGCGCTGAATGCTGTGTTGAGTTAGAAATAGATAAGACTGAAATACCTATCAGACGGCCTTGAAATAGAATCTTCTTCTAGTATCAGTCCAGTCCGATTGTACCAATGCGGTTCCAATTAAATTATATTTAGAATATAATTACGTTGCAACTCCCTTTTTGAATTTTAGTGTTAACCAATGATGTTCTCTAATAATAGTTGACTAATAATATACATATATAACATAGTAATATATTATATATGTATATTATATAGGGCATATGTTATATGGTATTTTAATATAGTATATAGATGGTTTATATGAATACTGTATAAACACTAACTTAGTTTGCATGTACTTATATTTTATAATGTCACAAGATTTATTAGTGAATAAAATCATCAATGATCATACAGAATGTACGGTGCAGAAAACGCATAAGTACATAAAATTGGAGTGCGCAACTACGTCTTCATTCTCTCGCTATTGCTATACAATTAAATGTAATTACACCAATTACCTAAATTTCAACGATTCATGTTCAATACGCTAGTGCGCTATCTACCTCTTTTTTGATTACTATTTATTTTTTAGATTATAATTATAATTTTTAAGAGGCCACCGCTTAATTGTTTAGATCTGGTTTCAAACAACAAACATAACATATCCTTAATATGAGCTTTTAAATAAATAATACGAATGTTAAATTAAATTTATTAAATTATCAGTTTTACAGTTTTATTTGACTTCCTAATAGTCTGTGACGCATTTCTAATACAAATGGAATGATTTCGTATTATATTTAAAGCCCACTTTTTAACTTATCAAAACACACAGAAAGGTAACATTTCGTCAAACAATTATGATTGACATCTTTCCATTCGAAATCCTGTCCGTATCATTCGCCATTTTCAATTTGAAATTGAAAACATCAGTTATCTATTGTTCCGGCGAAAAGTTACAATGATATAAAAAAGTCTCATTCCGCCATAATTTGCAATGTGCGGGGAATAACCAATGGACGCCGATCCATCACTGAGAAAGAGCAAAGTATTTTAATGAAATTTCGAACCAATAAATATGTTCCTTAACATACCTCTTGATTGATTAAATTTACATAGGTATATTGTAGTAGGTAGTAATAATTAATTAGTGCTTACATAAAAGTGAAATAAGCATTAATTAATGATTCTAATGTATCCTTTTAACGATTTCCGTGGTCGACTGATTTGTACACCGCCGGTTTCAAAATGTCTCCGAGTCTAAAGTTCATATATAGTAGAGACTTATATATGTGTATAGAAAATTGTACCTTAATAGCAGTCAAAATGTATAACTAATAAAAACTAATTATATTTATTACAGTATTCGAATATTACCGTAGTCGACAGTACTGAGATCAATCCATATTACGGACAAGACGGTTACCTGCGAATAGGGATTGCAATCCGGAAATACGGATCCGGTAATCCGGCGGTTTCGGCATCATTTATTGGTTACCGGATCCGGTGCTAGCAGTTAGTAATCATGATGAACTTGTTTGTTAGCATTGTCAAATACTTTATTTTTCATTTCAGTTAATTACGTAAGGTTAATTGTATCTATTAGACATTATAGTTACTTGATAATTAATATTGTTACTTATAAATTGATCTACCTGTGAAAGTGAAATCTAGAAAGACTGAGCTACTCGTTACGTCGTAAAATTATTACTGGTTACCTACACTACTAAATTTTAATTGTTTTCTTGTTGTATATTTATTTGTCTTAACATTGGTTAGGAAATAAAGTCGACTTTATATATTTGTGATTTATTTTTATAAACTACCTACATATACCTAAGTGCAGAAACACTTGATTAACTCACTTATTTTGTACTAAAAAGTGAAATTCATTTTGTTTTAATCAATTCTGATGGGATTTATGGGAATCCGGTCGTATCCGGCCGGACTGAAAATGACGCCGGATTGCAATCATTACCTGCGAATAAACCTGATATCATTCAAATAAATAGTTTCATTGTTCTTGTACCAGACATATCAAATACGTTTTGTTATCGTTAAAAGATTTATTACATTTATCAATGCTGGATAAATGATAACTAAGCGTTTTAAAAATGAGTGTTAAAATAATAAAAAAAATACTATATATCTTTTGATATATAAATACTAGCAAGGATATGATTTAATGATTTCCAAAAGAGGAATCAAAACATTATTTTTTTTTATGCAAATTAATGGATTATAATATCGAGTTATAGTTTGTGCAACTGCACTAATATGTACAATAAAAAAGAATAACTATTCTTTTTCCTTGTACATATTCACGTAAGGTTATATGGCTTCTAAACTCTTTGTGTCCTATCAATTTCATAATTGTTTTATCATTCATAATTTGACACTTATAGAAATAAAATAATCTTTACTCAACATCAAAATCTAAAAATCTTTACTAAGCACTCCTGCAAATGTCTATTTTGAGTAAAAAGCTTAGATTTTGATTTGAAGGGATTTGTATTTATGCACCTTCGCGCGTGACATACCTGTCATAATTATTTGTGAAAGATATGTAACGTGCACAAGTAAGTCTGAATGTGAATCTATGAAGTAATAAATAAAGGTCTAAGGAGAATTGGATGGATTGCATTAAAAGTGCTTTGAGAGCTGAGGTGAATGACAGGTTGACAGAAAATAAAAAAAAAATACCCAACTGTTAAAAACACAAATATGAAAAAATATCAAATACTGAAAAATTATGATGTGCCCATAAATTCAATGTACGTATGTAAATCTATATACGTAAAAAAAAATCAGCTAAAAGATATAAAAATTAAATTTATCTCTCGACTTTTTCAGCACAATTTACCGCACAACGCAATTCCTTACTGTGGAGCAAACTATGTTACAATTCAAATTGAAACACAAAATAAAACAACGACATATGGAGACAGTGCACAGTAAAAGCAAAACGAACTTAACCTCATTGGCAATTTCCTTGAAGATATTCCAAGCGTCCGCTCGAGCGCGAAAAAAACAAACACTGTCCGCTTTGTCGGGTTTTCTCTCAGCTGCCTAAGAAAATTATCATTATTATTATCTTTGGGGAAATTGTCCACTTTAACAGTCGTTCGCTAAATAAAGTAACGATGGTGAATTATTGTTACTTTACGACGTAAGCTCAGTAAATTAATGTACATAAAATATTTTGCAGTAACGCAGCTCAAGGCCTATTTTCATTGTGTTACTCGAAAGCATTCTATACAGTGTCTTGCTGTTACCTTGGTTGCCAATAAGTTACTAGTCTGCGTGAAGAATAATGTTTTCATGGGAACAGTTAACTAAAAAAAAAAAATAAGTACATGTAATCAAATAAAACTCTATAAATAAGGCTGCAGTAAGCTTAAACTTCACATTAGTATACCTTATCGGATAGAATAAATTATAGCAAACACTAAAAACCGACTTACATAATATTAATCTGTTGCTATAGCATTATATATGCCATTACTATGCGTGGAGAACCTTTTTATGAACTATTCCAGCATAAAATCGCTAACCCCGCTTAGTTAGAGGTATTTATAGAGCGTTAGGATATTAGTCTGTGGGTATACGCCAGAGAGTTGTTTTTTGTTTGCATATGTACATACTCGCGTGTTGAACCTCAGCAACCCCTCCAATTAAGAGCAGGCAAAGTGCGACGACTGCACGTAAGCAGGCCAGGCGATATCATAACCTTTACACACGACTTTTAAACGAGACTGCCTCCGCTTTATAAAGCTTTCCGCTTTAATTCTTTTCAACTTTCTGCTACCGGGTCAAAAAGCGGCTAGAACTATGATACTTTGATCTAGTAAAGAGGTCTATCCTGCGAAATGATCGTCTCTGTATCTTGATCCTTGACGGGTGTTTTATGCGTAATTAACAGATAAATAAACGAGTCCATTAGCTTCAGAACACTGGCCCGTAATTACGAGCGAGGATTCTGTTAGATTCGCAGAATGCCAGATTAGGGGTAATTAAGTCTTGTGGGAGTGCAACCCTGCGAGAGCCGTTATATGGGATAATGAGGTGTCCAGTCAACCCGCTCTGTAATATGTAAATTGAATTTTCTATCTTGTCTCAAACGTTTCATTAATTTAATAACACTAGTTTTTTGGGTCTGATTTGTGATAATTCCGTCATGTTTATTGCGTGCATTTTTGAGGAAAGTAATTTTGAGTACAGTAATATGGAGTAGCGAGTACTAAACGTAAAACAAATATATAATCATGATTAAAATCAAAAATTATTTTATTATGGTAAGTAAGTTTTACTTCATGTATACATATGTATACTTAGAACCATATTTATTAATATAGTCTCGTTTAAAATTGATACTGACTTACCTGAAACAATACAGATAACAAAAAGTACAGACCAGTAAATTAATAACGATTTCAAAATAAAATACAAATGTGACTTTCGACATTCATATATCATAACGATAATAAATATTACATTATCAAATTTAATTTTATTAGAGTTCTGGTAATTAACATAACTCAAACAAAATTGTTAAAGAAACTTGATAAATACAGGCTCATTCGTTATACCAAACAAGTATCAGTGAAAATTCGTAGCTAGATACCGTTTCACAAATAAAAACGGATACGTATCGTCCGCGCCGCCATAAAAGGGGCCCACAATTATTTGCACGGGCAACTCTGATCCAGCAAGAAGGGCTATGTTTAGTGTTGGCTAGGACTCGAGTTCTTTCAGTTTTAGTTTAATACAAGTTTTTCTATACAATCTTTGTGTTGTTCTTCATTTTTAATTTGATAATTTTATAACCCTATGGAACTTATACAATCGGAATAGGATCTCACTCTTTAAAAAAAACTTGCTGAATTGGGCAATTTCTGCCTTTTAATGGCCCAGATCTAAAGTTGTATTGTAAGAAATTACAAGTTTTGATAATGAAAGAAATAATCCAAATTAAAATCTAATTATCTAAGTAGAATTGAAGGATGCCCGATTTCTTTGGACTCCTCCTTGGATCCCTCAGGACTCTATATTCTCCGAAGTTTATGCTACATGACATCTGCATACCAAATAGTTCATAATCGGTTATTGTAACATGTGTATTCCGAAATGTGGGAGCGAAGTTGAAATTACTCTTGGTGGTGTAGATTTTTTTATGTGGCTTAAGTCTTTAAGAGATTAATTTTAATGATCTAAATCGAACAATACTTGGAAATTCACGTTTTTGGAATTCAATATCCGGTCTGCTGGCCCTTGCGTTGGTGTCTAAGATTGTTAATGTATACATTACAAAAATATTGCAGAGAGCACAGATTAAAAATACAAATATTTATCTTAAGTCGTATTAAGTGAAATTAAGATACACGAAAATTCGATTAAGCCTGTCGACCCAAACAGACTCACAGAAACCCATTCAGAACCCGTCAGAAACTCACAACACATTTCAGCTTTAACCAAAAGTCCAATCCGTTTATTTGGACTTAGAACCTATCCTGTCCAACACTAACCGTTCTACAGCGAAAAGCAACGAATTCCTATACCGTGTGTAGCGCCAGCAGCGTTGCGTGCCGAACATTTTCGGGTCACACGAACCGTTTGCAGAAAAAGAGGGTGGAATCAAATATTCATACCCCCTCCAACCTGGAACTCGACGACACAATCCAATTCGAGCCTGGCACCTCGCATTCAATGGGATACTGAGGTGGAGATTCATAATGATTGCATACAAAAAAGAGATACATTTTTCTTAGATATGAACTGGTTGGAATATTTCTAGTAAGTTGTATTATTTTTAATCACACAATACACGCCTGATTCGCCACTGAGGGATCTATTATAAAAATACAATTTGTAAATAACAGATAACAAGTTCAAAGCTCCACAATTAAAGGTGTCCTATAGCATTTCGTCATGCGGCATATAAATTAATGGAAAAGTCGATGCGATATTTCAGCTTTGTACAAAAAATAGCAGATGACACTTATCATAATAATGGTAGGTATTATTAAGTAAAATAAAAATAATCCAAAGTTAATACTTAAAAAAAAATGGTTGTGACCTGATTTCTGACATATTGTCGACGTGTCGGATTTATTAGGTTTTATACTTAGACTTGTGGTAAAAATAGTTTTGGCAATAAACGAAAAAGCGACAATTTACCCACCAATGTATAGTGAAATAGGAATTGTAATGACAACGGAATTGTCGCGTTATTTCTGACAAATTGTCAGCTTGTCAGGCTTTATGATATAGGAGCCAGATGAAAATAATGAAAAAGCCGAAGACAGAAGCGAGCTGCTTTGTTGAAGCTCGGATTCCCCAGACAGCGAGATCAATTTGATAGTGGTATCTCCCATCTCGATATGAATAGTTAGTTTCGAAAAGAAACTAATTATGTGAGAATATTATATCATCATTAATAGCATCAACAATGAAAACTTAGTAATATTTAAAAGTTTATAAATA
This sequence comes from Scirpophaga incertulas, assembly GCA_036419045.1. Classification (NCBI taxonomy): domain Eukaryota; kingdom Metazoa; phylum Arthropoda; class Insecta; order Lepidoptera; family Crambidae; genus Scirpophaga; species Scirpophaga incertulas. Next base: position 9,997,790 of record CM071638.1, on the reverse strand, counting down.
GATTACACAAAAAAAACATTAAAACATTTTATGTGCCTTACTTAAAAACAATTATTGGTAAACATGACATTAAGACATTAAAAATTAAGTTTTAAATTACTATAAGGCCTATCTATTTAACTAAGAGTAAACACTAAATAAAAATTAAAAAATATCATTTAATTGAGCTAATGAAACTAAATAATAACTTGTTGTGGCCATTGTAAAACGGAGTCCTTTTCTAATTACTAGTTCGTAATTTATTAATTAAACAAACGGACACAACTACCATCTGGCATTTTAAAATAAATTATGTTCCCACCATAATTATTGAAACGTACTGTGATACTCAACATTTGTTTTGCACCCATTAAAAGAAAAGGACCTAACATAGCCGTGACTTGAACGCCAATAAACAACAGTATAACGTATCCGCTCGAGAAGTTGAACGTGTTGTTCATGATTTTCTAAGCTTTAGCTTTTCGCCATCTTGGAGGTCCCGGGTTCGAGTTCCGATAGTGGCATATGTTTATGTGATAAAAGCAAACATTTGGTATCTTAGTCATGATTGTTATATATAGTTCTATAAAAATCTAGGTCTATCCGTCACCCTAGAACCCACAACACAAAACTTACAGTGCTTACTTTGGACTAAGTTAATTGGTGTTACTACATTATTGCAAAGCATTCGAAACATCGAGTTGACCCTAAAATTTGATACACATAAAATGCGTTAGAATCATTATTTTATAGCTTAGCCTATGAGGCATCTATTTTAAAATCAAAGTTAAGCTTTTATCGCTGTTTATTGAACCAACATAGCGCCATCTATTTCTATCTGTACTCAAGCAATGATTTAAATTTGAGGCCCTTTTTAAAGAACGAGCCTTACAGCCCGACGTATACAAACTAAATCTTGTACTCTAACACGAGCCTTAGGCTCGTGTTAGACGAGTGTCTATGTTAATGAACATTTTGCCTTTTCCACGCCAGTATAATTTGTCAAGTTATTTAATGCATACAAAAGATGAATTTCTTACTAATACAAGAAAGTGTAACAATTGGTTGTTAACTTTATCATAAAATGTGTGCGATTTAGGAACAACTGCTAGTATATATGATAATAATTTAAAAAAATCCACATCAAATAAAAAATTTGTTATATCAGTCTGGTTAGAAAAATGGACAAATGTTGTAATATGTTTTACTTAATTGATAATACATTTTGAATTATTCATTAATTTAATAATTATAAATAAAAATAATATCATTATACAGATACACCACAAAGAGATTAAATGAAGAGAATTTTAGAGAATACTATAAATGCTAATAATATGCAAATAACAAATAAATGTAATTCATGCAATCTATTGCATTTTATCACACTTCTATGAAAGGCAATATTTTAATAATGCAGTTTTGGCAACAATATAGGATAAAGGTATTAAAAACTATAATGCCAAGCTTTTAAGCACGACTAGTAAACCTGTTTTTCGACAACGAGCGGGCTCTATACTTGCGGTTGCCATCCAATTTACCTTTGAAATCCGCATGCAAAGCCGAAACTGCGAACGTCAGACACGGCTTCTATACAAGTTTATTGAAGATACCGATGGAACGAAATACTACTATATATCTATATGATATGTCTCTGTATTACTTCAGAAAGTTCACAAAATTACTATGTTTTTGTGTATTAATTATTATTATAATAAAGTATTAATAGTTGTTTATTCATTACTAATAAAAAATGTGTATCAAAATATTAGTCAATAGTAGGGTCCGAGAGGCGACACGAATGCTTGACGGAGGGGCCCATTTGCAAATGAATGGGACCATTTGAAAACGGGCCCCTCCATGAATGGACCAATTGAAGAGAACAGTCTCAGTAATTAAAATTTTAGTCTCGTATATATATAAACTGATTTCCACCTGTCTGAGTATCGACTATGTAAACACCTTTTTTTTCTTTTTGAGGTGGGGAAATGCAAGCTTGTGCGCCATGACACCGCGCTGGCAAGACGCGGCCGTGTGTGGGGCTCTCCGGTCAAGAGGACCGGCCTACCCACAAAAACCTCCCCGAGTTCTCTGGGCCCATACGGGGCACATGGTGGGGTGCGCTCTCGCGATTCGACCGCCATGTGTCCCGGGGCCGGCTCGACCAAGAGTTGGTCAAGCCACCGCCAAAGAAGGGACTGTCCGAGAACCCCTGGACAATCCCCCAGACAGAGAGACTTCACCACGGCGTGCGCGCTTAGCCGGACGCGCACGCAGCCTCACGGAAGGGTCACTAGACAGGCAACACCGCGCTTGCGTGTGCTCGTCTTCGCCTACCAATGACACACGTAGACCGACGGAAAACAACACTGTTATTTTAATAAGTAGGTATAATAGGTACGAGTATATTTTATAACGCATACCTACATACGTGAATTATAGTTTTGTAATAATTTTATGAAAAATTTACTTTCAATAGACGGAGTTGATCCCCAGATTTTCTTTATAATTTCTTTAAGCTTACAATTGTAAAAAACCTAACGTAAGGATTACGTACTGAATATATGTATATACCACTAGCGAACCCGACAGACTTCGTCCTGTCAAAAAGATTTGTAAAGTGGCAATTTTTTGTTCCTACTTATTTTATAGATAATCAAATTTAAAAAAGTAGTTATAGTGACGTAACTACAATACTTAGACATATGGTCTCGCGAAGTTTTTTGTAGATATTGACATATTGTATAAAATTTGTTGAACATTTTTTTGTCCTATCAGTAAATATCTTCGCAGCGTATGCGATGAAAGATATTTTATGGCAATTTTTTTTACACCTTCGGTTGATTTTAATAAGAATTTCTAAAGATTTATATAGTAATCTAGTACTAAATATAGCCTATGTTACTCAGTGATAATGTAGCTTTCTAATGAAAAAAGAATTATTAAAATCGGTCCAGTACTTTTTGACTTTATTCATTACATACAAACATACAAATCTTTCCTATTTATAATATTAGTGTAGATAATGGTGTAGGGAAAATAGTGTATCTTTCTTACGAGATTTTATTTTATTTTTATTTTTCTATTTTATTTTTTTATTTTTCTCATCAACAGGTTTCTACAGCATTTGTGACAATAAATATATAAAACAATTAACACTTAGACAGTGCTTCAGCCAATTACAGAAACCCACTTTGTATTCTGTTAAAAATTTGCAAAAGGGGTCAGGGGTTGAAACTAATTTCACATTATAGATATAAAAAAACTAAAAACAAATACTTATTTAAAAATTACAAAAAAACGTAAAAATAATATTATAGGTACTGTAGGTGTGTGTTTTGTGTGTGTGTGTGTTTGATGTAATAGAGATGAAATATTATTGCGCATTATGGTGCGATGATGTGTAATCGACATACATGTATGGCTTCCCGGCACAGCTCAATCTGGACCGGGTCATTGTATGGGTAATTATCTTGCATGTAAGTTTATTCCCCAAACGTCTTACAAGTATAATGGCACACCAGAAACCCTACCGAGCAAGGCACACCCAAAGCCATTTCATGTCATGGAATGCCATTTTTAATACTAGCTTTCCTTACACCGGTAATATGTTGTATTTTTCCACTGAAAAAAGATATTTGCCCATGATAAAAATATGTCCTTATTTGGATCTCCACGTATCCCCATTATGCGGCAGCTCCCATTCACCATGTTGAGAACGCAGATCCTGACAGGGCACGGCGGTTTCTCCGAATATTTGTATCGCTTCAAGCGTAAGCGGAGTCTGTCATGTCCTTGCGACCCAGCAACTGACGAGCCTGTAGAGCATATCCTGGTGTCTTATCTTTAGTAAGAATAGATACGAAACAGAGCAAATAATAGATATGAAAATAAAGAAAAGTAACATACATAAAATAATGATAGGAAAAGAAAGAGAAAAATTTATAGAGCACTGCGAGAAAATTGTAAATATAGTAATAGAAAGGAACAAATAGCACGTAATTTATGCTTCCATAATATTTGTATATATTATTGATAAGCTTAGAAACAAGGTGGTAGTAAAAATATTTGAAAGTAAGTAGTATTCTAGGGTAATAAAACATAGCAAGTAGAAAATAAGCTAGATAGTAAGAAAACTAAATGTATGTAGATATTAAGCTAATTAGTAAGAAATCGTCCTTATTACATGCCCTGTGGTTCAGTATTATTAAACCCCATATATACATAAAATAAAAAAGAAGCCTAGGTAGTGTTAGATTATGGGAATCCCACCCATACAGGAATGAAAGGAGATGGACAAAAGAAAGAAAAAATCTGTGCAATGAAACTGTGAGAAGCGTGAAACGCAGAAACTGGAATGAATGAGTAATAGATAGAGAAAGGCTCCAGTTACGCTGAAGGTAGGAGGGAAATAAACTAACCCCATTCAAATCAAAGCTAAATCAGTTCAAAAAGGTAAAAAATAAGATTTTTCCCCAAAATCTTTTTAGTGGTGTTGACGTCTGACGTAAAAATATTACAGATAAGCTTAATCATGTTTTTAGGAATAACTTCATTGATATTAAAATTATTAATTTTTTAAATTAAACTATGTTATCAATTGAGAAACTTTGTAATTCGAAGTGGAATTAATAGTAAAATATATTTTATTTATTATAAGCATTTCACATAAAATATAAAGACTTGTCTAGTAATTAAATTAAGGCTTAAACTAAATAAAATCTACATTGCACTTATTTAAATTGGCAATAAGTGAAAAAAAAATTCATTTAATGAGAAATAGAATTAATTACAATAGAGAAAAGTGCTGAATAGACTTCCAGCATTCCCATTCATAATAATAACATTTCCTACGATAAGATTATATTTTGGCTAAATAAGCGGACCGCTAAGTGCACATTTACTAAGCCTAATTGTGTGGCAATGTCGTGCAATTTGCGGATCAGCTCTGTCATTTCATGCTAATCGCAAAACATGATAATTGCTTTATGTCCGCGGATGACAGAACTCGCGGAAGCCGACGTTAATTTGATAATTCAAATGAAATTAGGGTATTATTCCAAACTAGTAATACGCTATAAGAACAATTAGACGACTTCGGTGGTAATTCTATAATTGACATTTAATATTTTAAGCTATATTACTAAATTGCAACATCTTTTTCCTTGAAATAAACATATTTTATAAAAGTTCTATCACCCAGGACCAGCGAAGATTCTTAAATATTGTGCTGGAGATTGTGTTGCTGGTGGTCGGTTCAGTGGCTAGTATTTCAAGCTTGTCTTCCTTCAATGCGAATATCAGTTTAGTTGAGATTGGGTCAGTGGCAGAATGGATGAGGCCTCGGTCTGGGGCTATCTCTCAGTGAAAACTGTAGGGAACTGTGCAATAAGAGGATTAATGCCACCAAGTGGACGTCAAGAATCCAAAAATAAGTCTCCAGCTAATTGAAGCTCAAGCTAGGGTTTTAAAGACTGGCCTATAGAGAGTAGTCGAAGTCCATAAGGAAGAAAAGGCCTTCACAATGGCTATATCTATAGACGAGGACTCTATAGAGCAGCTCCGTGACCTGGACTTCAGCCCCTTCTTTTGGTTTCGCAAAACCACAATTCACCTAAAAAGGTATGTCCTGCAGCACTAAATTTACTAGGCCGACTTTATCGCAGCATGTAACTAAAAACACAATTCCTAGCTACCTCTAGGGTAGTAAGAAACAACGCCTCTGTAGCTAGAGCTCCGAAGAATTCGGTTAGTAATGTCGGGCCGAAAACTGCTGTACTTGTAATTGGTGCTAAAAGGCTGGCTGGCCGAATAATGAAGGGAATGTTAGATGCTCAAATGTCCGACGGCCCACCTCCCAGAACCATGCCAACCAGAAAACTCTTTACAAATAGCTAAAATAGTGCAAATTAATATATACCAAGCAAGAGCCGCAACTGCGATTCCGCAGTGAGAACCTGCATATAATTTGCACTCCAAGCTTTGGAAAGCTACTTTTGTAACACGCAAGGAAATAAACCGCGAGTCTGCATCGTTATCAATAGTAAATTGAAATTTCTTCCTGTCACATAATGGTGCCACTGTCTGGTGGTAGCGTCCGTGAACCTCAAAAGGATGCGAAAGACAAATAATTTTTGTATGCTCCTGGGATGTACTTATTTCCTGGGATATCAAAGCCGAACAAAGATCGATCGGAGTGACATCAATGAGAGGTGTATTTTTATAGTTAACAAATAATGTCAACTGACTTTGAATCTACTAACAGGCACAGGACACTTTAGACGTAACTTTAACGATCAACTCATTATTCAGATAAATTAATTATTGACGAGTTTTTATTTTTTTTTTTTTGTTTTTTTTTTTGTTTCCCTGAGGAAAATGCATTAAATTGCATACCCCGGCTGTGGCGAGCCGGGGTTATGTGGGGCTCTTCTCCCCAGAAGGGGGAGGCCTACCCACTAAAAACCTCAGGGATGGCCTTCCTCAGGCATGTAGGGAGCCCCCGGGAACAGAAAGCTTCTTCCGGGAACCCCCAGCCTCCGCTCCCCCGTCGACACAGGGGAGCCCTCCTCGGGGGAGGCTTACTACCTCCCCCGGTCTCCTCCACCGACGACGCCCCCCGGCCACGGAAGGGGCGTGGTCCATCCCGGGTCGCCGTAGCAGTCGCGACTTACTGGCGCCCGCCGGCGACCCGCGGCGGCGCCGCAGCTGTGCTACCGAGCCCGGCGCCGCCTTCTTCGAGCGGGATCGGCCATCTCCCGACCCCGCTCGGCGGCCTTCTTCTGGAGCATCACTGCCTCACAGAAGGAGGCCACAGCCCTCCAACCTCCCTCGTCCGCCAGCATTGCCGCAATCAATGCTGGCGGAGACAGATCTCGCCCGATCTCTGCGACCAAGACTCGGCGCTCGGAGGCCCACGCGGGGCACTCCGCCAGCGTATGCTGGGCCGAGTCGAGGTCGGATGCGCAGTGGTGACAATGTGTCGATCCCTCCCGTCCTATTCGACACAGATACTCACCGAAGCAGCCGTGCCCGGTGAGTATCTGAGTCAATCGGTAGGTGACCTCCTCCTTCCCGTGGAGCCAAGCTTCGAGGTGCGGGAGTACGGCACCGACGGCCCGCTGGCGCGCGCAGATCCGTAATTCGAGCTGCGCACGCCAGGCCGCCACAATCCGTCGGTGCCACTCCCGCTTAGGCACTTCGTGCGCGGGTTCCAGGGCGCTCCCCCCATCGCCCTCCCGGCCGACACGCCGCGACGCATACGTCGCCGCGTACATGTCGGCCAGGATGTCGAATGGGGGGGAGCGTCCCAGAACCGTCGCCGCCTCGTACGAGATTGTACGGTAGCCTCGCACGATCCGTATGGCCATTATCCGCTGCAGGCTCCGTAGCAGAGCTCTGCAGCGGGGGGACCTCGCGCAGTCTTGCGACCACACGGGAGCCCCATACATGGCCACGGACCGCACGACGCCCTCGTACAGGCGGCGAACTCCATCCCTCGGTCCACCGAGATTGGGCAGCAGGCGATGCAATGCGCCCGCCACCCTTTTGGCTCGGGGGACCAACCGCACGAAATGCTCCTCGAAGCTCCAGCGGCGGTCCAGGGTGAGGCCCAGGTACTTGATGTACGGCCCCACCGGGACCACCGCGTCACCCACCCGGATCCGGCAGCTGGGTGGTTCCCGGCGCCTCGGAAGGCCGTGGAACCATAGCGCCTCGGTTTTGTGAGGCGCTATTTCTAAACCCAGCCGGCGGATCGCCCGCACGATTGACGAGTTTACCTTTAAAAGAATCACAATAGTGGCCTAAGAAACATTTCGAAACTTAACAAACGGTACTCAACGAAGACCACCTTAGGTAAAGCCTAATTTTTCATAAATAATCAAAACGTCTGAAACCTTGGAATTAGCAGTGGAACAATCGGCTCAGAAGTAAATAGTTCATTGGCCCTCTAAAGACCAAATAGACTGACCAGGTCTCATGGTAGACATCCAAGATCGCTTGGGAAAAAATGTGGAAATTTTTTCAATGATTCTTAAACAGAAGGAACTTCAAAAAAAGTGTTAGTTTTCTACTCAAAATTCCTCGAATTCTCTATATTCCTTCTTATTATCCTGATCACGGCGGCACTTTTCTTGTTTTTATAGTTAATAAAGCTAATAAAGTTGCAGGATATAAAGCTCCCAATTCGACTTACTTGTTTAATAATTTTTTTACAACAGTTTTGTAAAGCAAGTGTATCAACGTGAATGCGAAAATAATCGAGCCGCAGCGCCGCCACTCGGCGACCCTCGATGACTGTCAGGAAACTCCATTTCATTAGCGCGCTTTTTTATTAGATTAAAACAGATTTAGTGTTTGGTGTGAAATAGTGAAAAAGTTTAAATATATAATTTGGAAAAGAGCGCAGAGTCTCAGAGACTCGAAGATTGCTAGCCAGCATCCGATTCTTGTTGATCCTAGGCGTATTAAGCTATTCGTGTCTGCGATATTAATAGATAAATTTTACTTACCCTGTTTCTCAACAACTAGATAAAACAATTTCAGTTCCCTAGGTTCGGTGACATATTCAGAAACCAGAAACCAAACCATTTGCGTATCTAAGACCTTTTTTTTTTGTTCCCCTGGGGAAAATGCATTAAGTTGCATACCCCGGCTGTGGCGAGCCGGCGGTTATGTGGGGCTCTCCTCCCCAGAAGGGGAAGGCCTACCCACTAAAAACCCCACTAAAAAGATGGCCTTTCTCAGGCATGTAGGGAGCCCCGGGAACACCAAGCTACTTCCAGGAACTCCCAGCCTCCGCTCCCCCGTCGATACAGGGCAGCCCTCCTCGGGGGAGGCTACACTACCTCCCCCGGTCTCCTACACCGATGACGCCCCCCGGTCACGGAAGGGGCGTGGTCCACCCAGGGTCGCCGTATCCGCGGGCGCGACTTCCTCGCGCCCGCCGACCACCCGCGGCGGCGCCGCAGCTGTGCTACCGAGCCCGGCGCCGCCTCCTTCGAGCGGGATCGGCCATCTCCCGACCCCGCTCGGTGGCCTCCTTCTGGAGCATCACTGCTTCACAGAACGAGGTCACAGCCCTCCAACCTCCCTCGTCCGCCAGCATTGGCGTATCTAAGACCTACTACTCCATTTATACTCTAAAACACTATACATAAATTATTATAATAATTTACGCTGGCATTCTTTATCGGTTTTATTTAATTTTGATATTTAGAAAAATCAACATATAATAATACAATTTATATTATTAGCAGTGATATAGCAGAACAAGTTTTATCGTGTCAGCTATTTTCATAAAAAAAAACATAAATCTTAAGTGTAAGGATACACAAACAAGGGCCATGGTTTTCAAAAACTAAACGAAAATAAATACAGAACCGTTTTATGTGCAAACTCTTCATACAAAAGTCGATTGAGTATCAATGGGATTCGCTGGAAATATGAACAGCCATAACGACACCATTTGTTACGTTTACAGTCAAAACTGTCGTTTCCATTCCGATCCTGAGCGCCGAGTTTAGGCCGGCTGTGATGGATGGCCACGATTCTTTAACCCCTTCATAGAATAATTTAAAACACATCTTCTTAAGGGTTCCTCGCGCATGGAAAATAAAAGGACTCGTGTGTTTTGTAATTTCGATATGTGTGACGGATTCAGAATACACGTATTACTTCCTCCTTCCTAATGTCGTAAGAACCGATTAACGGATTTTACCGCAATTATATATCTGTGCAGAATAGCAAAGTTAGGTGTCTATTACACCGCTGCTTAATATTTCACAAACAAAACACAGGCGTAATATGCATATTATATGCGTCACTTCTTTATTCCCTGTCGTGGATGTGATAGGGTACTTATCCAATATACCGAAATTTACAAACATTTAATGGCTATCAATTAACACTGCGCAATTCAAATAATCAATTCAACCGTATTGTTTATGTAATGCATTAAGTTTTTAAAAAATTCACGAAATAAAAAAGTGAAAAATTTTGAAAAAATATGAAATCTAAAAGTAAAAACTATAAATTCTTGACTTGAGTAAAGTTTTTTAGTCAGCAAAGATTGGCTTACTGAATTTTCAAAGTGCAAATTTTTATTACATCTGTATTTTATATAGTTACATATAATAATAATAATAAACTCTTTATTGCACACAAAATAAATACAAGAAATAAAGTAAACAAACAAAGACAATTATGAGCAAACGGCGGCCTTATTGCTAAAAGCAATCTCCTCCAGGCAACCTTAGATAAGAGAAAAACGAAAACAAACTAGGAATTTTGGGAAAAGGTGCAATTATTGTGAAAGTAAATAAAGTAAAATTACGTTAAGAATTTAAGGACAGGAAAAGGATACGGACTTGGTTCTTAAAGGACTCTAACGATTGCGCTCTCCTAATACTCTCAGATAAGAGGGAAAAGAGTAAGAGAGAAAATCAGTACTGCAAGAAGGGATATCAAGAGTCAAGTTAAAATTAGCTCGTAAAACGCGACTGGAGGAAGAGGACCGAAAAGAGAACAAAGACTTAAGGTATGCTGGAGATGTAGGAAGAAACAAGATATTGTAAAGAAGAGATAAAATATGCAAGTCTCTGCGCTGCCGAATAGGAAGCCATTGAAGTTTGGAGCGATGGTAAGAAACATGGTCAAATTTACGCAGATTGCAAACAAACCTGATGGCCACATTTTGCAGACGCTCAAGCTTGTCAAGTGATTCCTCCGACAGACCCACCCAGGCAGCGTCAGCGTAGTCAATTAAGGACAATAAGAGAGATTGAGCTAACACTGTCTTAGTCGCCGTCGGGAGGAAGTTACGAAATCTGTTTAACGAACCATAGGCTGCAAATATCTTCTTGCAAACCACCTCAACTTGCGGTCGCCATGATAGGCACTGATCAAAAACTATCCCTAAATTTTTCACCAATTCGCTAAAAGGAATGGTTGTTCCCCCAAAAATCACCGCCGGCAACAGACATATATATATGTTTGTATGTATTTTAATAATTTGACGTATCAGTCACTCTTGTAAAATGGAAGTTGATGACTATTTCAATTCACCTCTCGACCCATATGCCGCAGTCTCTCAAAACGAAAGCCTTTGACGGCTACGTATTACCAGTGATTACACATGGAACCAAAACCTGACTACTTACAATGGATAAAACCGGCCGACGTGTAAGATGTCTTGACTTGACTTGTACCAAATTATAAAAATTGCTATGGCGAAACACTTAATACATATGTGAAACAGCTTGTATATAACGATATAGCGTGGTCGAGAAGTGAGTTCAACATATCGAAGAAGGCACTGAAATAAAAATTTAATGCATGCTATTGAATGACACCAAATAGCTCGTGCCGCTCAGCGGTATTCGGCAGTAGTTTTGTTTGGTGTTATTTTGTACAAACAGAATCAGTTCATAGCATGTGTGTATAGGTACTTAAAAACTCAATTGAATTAGCGCGTTTTACTTGCCAACAGACTGATACATTTTGCCATGACGCTTTAAATACAAATATCTTGTAAATATCAAATAATAATTATAAAATAGTAAATCAGATAAAAACAATTAGTATTCCAATGACAGTATATTTCAAGATGAATATTTTTAAATACATTGTCTTCCATCATAGAGTAATGATAGTTTAGTTTACAAAAACTCTTTTGACAAAATATACTAAATTAATTTAAAATAAAAAACGATATAATTTTCTATTTATCACTTTGAATTTTCTTTAAAAGGCGCTATTTAAACGGATAAAAATACGTCTTTAATTGTACTCAAGTTTTAGACCCACTCTCAATTGTCAAATCTAAGAATGTGTATTTAAAAATGTAAGTTGTACGATTGATCGAACCACGTAATTGAACAATGTTACCGGAAAAGAAATTTATTCTTGTAATGTTTGTTATATTTATATGTTTTTTTATTGATTACTGATATATTACAGCGGTTATCCTACACAATTAAAACAAATACGAGTAACACAAAACAATCCAATTGAACGTCAAAATAACAACAATAATGAGACATTGTATACCTCGCAAACACAAAGTCTAACAAAATATGAATACTTCCACGACAGAAGCCGGCTATTTCATTGTCTTTGTATCAACCCAGACGCCGTCTGAACTTCCGACCATGGCGGACCGCCAGCCCTGTCGGCGGGTCGTCATCTTTTTGTCGTATATTCCACTCCACTGAATCGCAAAGTAATAAATCCCCTTTATTTTATTTGTTTGATTATTCATTTATTGCCATATCAATCAGTTTTACAACTTAATGTGATACTCGTACTTATACAGTTACCGAATAAATTTTACCTTGTCTGTGGTACAATTGCAAAGGACATTGTTCAATTTTGGCCTAAGAACCGATGTGAATATAAATTATACTATAATTTTCATTTATTTTTTATTATTTGAAACATATTTTAGTATTCCACGGACACTTCAAATAAATAAATTCCAAATAAAAAGTTGGGTCACAATTATTGATGCCGTATAAAATGATTCCGTCAGCCAGTGCTGCCAGTTTCGGAAGTTTTCGCGATTTCGGTAAATACGGATCGAATTGAGAACGTCCTCCTTTTTGAAGTCGGTTATTAAAATTAGTTGATAACAATTTATTCGTTTAAATACCTAAATTGACTAGCTAAAAAAAACTAGTATTATATATTTTTAAGCAAAATCGCGAACTTCTAGCTTGGCATTCGAGTATTATAGTTGTCGTAATTGGCAACACTGGTGTACTTTATACCTTATCTGTGTCCGTTTCATTCAATTTTTGATTGCTTTGCGACTATCGTTTCTTTTGTGATTTTCTATGCGTTTCATGGTTTTATTCTAACAACTTTGTCTTGATTACGGACTCCGATTACATTGCGTACTTGGTAGACTCGGCTGTGTGTAAAGGACTGGATTTTGTAAAATGACAATTGTCAAAGAATTATCTTAAACTTGACTAGGTACTACCTCTTTTCCTAGTATCTAGTAGAGTAGTCCTTTCCTAGTTCTAGAAGAGAACATATATAGCTGTACATAGTATTGTTAATATTACTTTGATATTACTACTCTGATATTTCACGCAAGGATGGTTATTTTTTATTTATAACCTCAAAATATTAACTTTTTTCGTAATTATTTTAGTTTCCTGAAGTGTCCGTTCGTGAAAACTTATTTCATAGGATTCCATATAATTTTAAGAGTTTATATAAGTCACTTTCGATTCGAACGGTTCTTAGGCAGAACATGTATGGAGCCGGAACAATGTCCTTTGAGACCCGCAGTGGATAAAAGTAAATTTTGACGCTCATTACGAGTCCATGCCTGTGTTATAACCACTGTAAGATATACAGAATATCAAAAAATTTGGATGAATTCTATTTGCTTCGGTGAAATGCTATTCCGCACTCCGAAATCGACCAAGTGCGAGCAAATAGAGTTCTGCATTATATGCACTACAATTGTTGTCTTCTCCCATTATTTTTCCTATACTGACAAATAAACTGTACAACAAAATAAATAAACAAACTGATGCTAAATGGCTATAGTTCAAGTATATATAGATCCGTAAGATTGGCGGCAAACCTGTAACCCATATAAGAACAACATTGTAACGGTGGCTACTTGTGACTTAAGATGTAAAATCATGGTACCCGACTTATGTAACTGCTATACTTAAACAAGAATTTTCCACGAGGTGTACAGTTAACATGATTGTTAATGTTGTTGTATAAAAAAGTAAAATTTAAATAAATCATGTATTACGTTACCTCCACGATTGCTGCGTTTAAAATTAAAAACATTATTCCAATTTAAATTACACGACAGATATAATATCGCATACAAACATAGGAGACCTACTAATTGGCAAATAAATCTGGAATTACAAAAAAACATTACCGAACGCTATTGTGATATTATTTAACCAATGCAGCCCGTTCGATTTATCTCTAATAAGGATATCAGATACTGGTCATATTTCAAATATGTATGGAAAAAAAATAGATACGACAAGGTACCTCTGTCGACTTTACATATGATACTGATTCTCCCTTTAGTGTACGTCAATTTAAACAAATATAATATAGCCGCCTTTGGAACCTTTTTAATTTTACCAGCTTACGGCCGGCCATTGTATTACGGTCTGAGGCAATGATGATGTCATGGCGGTATTGAAAATTTCCCCCATTAAAAATTTACGGCTCTTTTACGACTCAGGGCGCTTTTTCGGGCGTGTTCGGAATTGCCGGCGGCTGCATCCCTCTGTATGGCGTGCTAATAATCTTCGCTAAGTTATTGCTTTTTACGGCGCATTATAATAAGTTTCATAAAGATAGTTAATTAATAAGAGATTGTTGACTAAGTTATGCTAACGTAAATACTCGTATTTTGTGACTGAATGAATATTTTAAATAAAACATCCGAGAGTACGAGTGTGTGAGTACTCGTATGTATCGATATGCATAATTTATATTTCATTTTGAGGCATAAACACTTAAAACGATTTATTAAGTATAACAACCAAGTCATTCGCTACCCAGCGTAACGATTTCAACACACCTATCAAACCTAATTTCGTGGGAAATGGAAAAGAAAAGTAGAGGCAAACTGATAAAGAAGTAATCGCATAAAATGTCACGGCCGAGCGGCCGCCGTAGTCCGCGACGCGGGCGACGTCGACTGCCCGCTTTTTCAACCTCTTTATCCCCAGCTAAGTAAATGCCAAAACCCATTGGGATATCCTCCTTTTTTCTTGGCGCTGCGAAAAGTATTTCAAATGCGGATTTCCACATTCGGTTACGGCTATACATTGTAAGACAAAGAAGTAAAGAAATTTGCTAGTACACTGTTTCATTTACCTATAATTTTATTTAGTTCGGATTTTTTTATAACCCCTTTATAGCCCCACAAGAATGACTTCGCTCTGTCTACGATGAACATAGAAAGTTGCTCGCTTGAATATACATATACGAGTTCAAATAAATCATTCTTAAATCTTCTCATATATATCATCAAATAATATCAAACACTTTATCAAAGAGGAATACTATTATTTACATATTTAGATAGCTAAACGATAGATGTGAGTAGTCTTTAATTCTAAAGCGCCATAATAACAAAATAAAAAGAATCTTCTGATCATTATACATATTATTGAGAAGAGTGATGTCATGCCTGGTACACAGGATCTACCGAATTATTTATTATATTTTAGTACATAGTCTACTTTTTATTATTTATGGCTATCAAAAAACATATACTCTCTTATATATAAAATTCTCGTGTCACAATGTTCGTTCCCGTACTCCTCCGAAACGGCTTGACCGATTCTCATGAAATTTTGTGAGCATATTGAGTCTGAGAATCAGCCAACATCTATTTTTCATATCCCTTAGTGATAAGGGTTGTCAACTCTTAATATTTTTTCTAGAAATTACTTTTAAATTATTTATATGGCAAAACAACGTTTGCCAGGTCAGCTAGCATTATATGTTTCTTTTTAATTTCCATGTTTTGATATATTTGATACCCATATTGAAGAGGTAGTGAATAAAATCACCTGCTATTTTACTGGCGGCCATATCGGATTTAATTTTTTTTTCCTAGTGATCTTGTAGATCTCGAAATATGATTTGGCACCAAACAATATAATGCATAAACAACACAAGATATCCGAAAATACTATTTTTAACACTGGCATGGAAATCAAAACCTTTATCTTAGGGAGAAAAGAATATCACGTGCGGATAGTAACTCTCAAAAGCCGTAGTTGTGAACGTTACAGAATCATCATTTCAGCTAAACACGCCCAGGCCTCTCCCAAAAATCTCCACTCAGATCGTTTCTGTGTTGCTAGCATTCAAGGTCTTTCCATGATCCTAATAAAATCGTTCCCCACTTTGTGGGAAACTTAATAACGCAATGAACATAAGTGCTGCGCGCCCACCCTGGTGGGATTATATTATACAACTATTAAAGATATGAAAGATAAGAACTATTATACAATTATTAAAGACTAGCTGACCCGTGCCCACTTCGTTGGGCATAATATTAATAATCCCCGAAGCGAGCACGAACGCGAACCGAATTAAACCCGAAGACATCGCGCGCCGTCCGCTGCTTTGGCCTTCACACTTATGACGATGAGTTTACTTGTTTTCATAGATTCATAATTTTTCGGAATATATCCCAACTAATCCCAACTAATATTATAAATGCGAAAGTGTGTTTGTTTGTTTATTTGTTTGTTTGTTTGTTTGTTTGTTACCTCTTCACGCTTAAACTACTAGACCGATTTCAAAAATTCTTTCACCTTTGGAAAGCTACATTCTCCCCGAGTAACATAGGCTACTTTTTATCCCGGAAAAATCGACAGATCCCACGGGATGCGCAATAAAGGCTTCGCTCAAAAACTACTGCACAGATTTTTATGCGGTTTTCATCAATAGATAGAGTGATTCTTGAGGAGTTTTGCGGCATTTTTTATCTCGGAAAAACGGATAGTCCCACGGGAAGCGCGATAAAATCTTCGCACCATAAACCGACTTCCGCGTATATGTAGCCGTGGGCAAAAGCTATGACCCTTAACCCTCTATACACCCAATCCCGAAATCCACGCGGGCGAAGCCGCGGGCAGAAAGCTAGTGACTAATAAATATGACCTAATGATTTGAATTATTTTATTAATATAAAAAATTAAATTGTCTATGCTAATGTTAAAAAATATACTTTTTGTAATTTAAATATAAAAGTTAGACATATGCTGTCGTTGACTTTTTTGTAGGCATTTTCAAGCTCCACATTTTTTCTCTAGAACTCAAAAATATATCTTTCATAGTTAAGGCAGCGTTCGCAAGAAACGCTTTCATTCGACCGGTTTTTCTCCGATTCATTTTGCATAACGGGCTACCACATAAAAGCCTTTTTATTTTTCGGTTTTTTATATAACCTATGACACTCAGCATAATGTGGCTTTCTATTGGTGAAAGAATTTTTAAAATCGGTTCAGTAGATCCCGAGATTACCCCTTACAATTTAACAAATATACAAACACACAAACTTTACTTCTTTATAGATATAGATATGAAAGATAATAACTATTATACAACTATTAAAGATTCGCACGATGTAAGTATCAAAATGTCTAAAAGAGTGATAGAGACATAATATTTAGGACCCTAATGGCCGTTTTCACCAACCTTGTCTTAGCTTAGGCGACTCCTAAGTGACATGCTGTCACTCTTTGTATTAACCAAAAAGAGTGAGACAGCATGTCTCTTAGGAGTCGCCCAAGCTAAGACAAAGTTGGTGAAAACGGCCATAAGAAATCCACGCGATAGAGAAAGTGGCCGATACGGAATCTACACTCTAATTAGATCTATGGAATAGGTAGGTTAATTGACAATTTACCTAACCAGATATTCAATTTCATAAGAAGTATATAAAAAGAGTGTTAAAACTATCTAACATTTCTAACATATCGTTCACTGGAAAACTTATTAACCATATCGTTATTTGCGAATTCGTGGACATGCACCAAACATATACAGATGCGAATTTCAGTCCGAATACCAGCACTGAAATGCTCTGTCCATTTTTTAGGACTGTGATCGGACACAGCGATTGAATGCAACCACCATGAAAATAGGTCAAACGGAATTTTTGCTCAACTAGTAGGCAAAACAACGCAGGCACATGAAATATTCAGTATTCATAACTGGACTACGGCGTCAGTCCTGCTGTACCCCACAGTGCCTTTGTCAATCAGCTTTACATCAAAGCTCGTAGTTTGGGATTTAATAAACGGGTGTGCCCGATATCCTACATTTTTCAATCTAATTTATGAATAACTAAAAGTTCATTACCATTCATCATTTCATTCAATAAACGCCCACATGCTAGATTATAGACGTCCTCCAAATATCTCCACACTGATCGGTGCTACGCTGCTATCGTCCAGCGCCTTCCTGTAATATTCACCAAATCTTATGATAATATGATAAGATTTAACTTATGGAAGCCTACCAACGCTGCGGTGCCTGACATACTCGAAAACCTTTCTGCCTCAACGATCGTCAGTCCTGCGAGATATGTACCTTGCTTTCCAATTCTTCGGAAAAATAGTAGTATAGTATAATATGAATATTCAAAAATTTCCTAGTTTAGAACTATGTATTTACTACAATAGCCAGTTTTTATTAATTAATCCAGTAGAACGTCTTTAGCCTGGGCTGATGATGATGAACATCTTAATATTCAAAGGTTTTGCTGATATGGCATCAAGTGTTCATTGCATTTTAATAACAGTTTTGCTTTGGGAATGAAGGCTTCTCTTAATTAAGGCTTTGTAAATTCCAGACGTTTTGCTACAATGATATTAACATTTCCGGCTATTAAGTAACAATGATCATTCCTACTCACACGGTCATAGCCAGGTTTTTATTAGGGATTTTAAGAAAATAAAACAATAAAAATGTGCCTGGTAAAATGCGATAATCAGAAAGACAAGGTATAAAAATTCAAATAAACGCTGTTTTCACTCTTTTCTTTTTACCTTACATGGGAAAGGCACGGAATAAGGCGGATCTTCTAACTAAACTCTGTCTTCATCTTAAACCCTATTGGCCCATTAGGCTAAGGAGAAGAAATTCGCAATAAAAATAATTTATTGTATAATATAAGGGAAAAAGTATTAGTATTGCAAAATAAGCAGAAAGTATAATATTTCAGTCTATACGAAAGAATCGTTAAATAAATGAAAGTAATTTAAATATGTTATCATAAAACAATATGTGGTGAAATTAGTTAAAAACGGGAGCTACTTAAGGAAAAAAAAACAGACAGTTTCCATAACTATGCTGCTGCTGCATTCTGCCGCCGATTCTCAAGAGTCTTCAATACGGTCGGTCGACGGCTAGTTCAGCGTCCAGCGGCTTCCCGTGACCTTCACTAAGCTAAGAGAACCTAAATCACCAAGCGCATTTTACTGTCTCTTGTGATTCTCAATAAATCTATATACAGGTGGAAATTTGAAATGCCACCTGGAGGGGAATTACTCTTAATACTGTAGATAGAAAGTTTTACTTAAAGGAAAGATTCCTTTATTTTTGAAAAGAAATAAAACTGCATTTAAAGATTTTTGAAAATTCACTTGCCCCACCCGGTAATCGAACCGACTAAAATCTGCAAAAGTTTCACCCTGTATTTTTATTGCACCGATCGGTAGGGTCAATTATAAGGATCAAATCTCTCTAACAAACTTCATAAATTAAATGAAAGGAAAACATTAATTAAGTATGTACAAAAAATGATACACTAACTAATTAATTGTTCGAAATGTGCCCCATTTTCTTGAATACACAAATTTATTCTTCGTACGATTTCATTGCTGGTAGCCTTTAAAAGTGTGTTGTGGTGAATATTATTGATAGTATTTTGTACTTCCACTCTCAATTCGTTGACATTAGCATACGATTTAATGTAAATTTGATCTTTTACATAGCCCCACAAAAAAAATCTAAAGGGGTGAGATCTGGTGATCTTGCAGGCCATCTGAATTGTGCCGTTTGTATCAATCCATGTATTAAAATGGTTATTAATCCAGGCAGTAGTGATTCTGCTGTTATGGGCTGGAGCACCATCTTGCTGTAGAATTATTTGGTTTCGCTCTTCATCGGGGAAACCATTTAACTCATTTCTTAATAAATCCAATATTTCTAAATACTTTACAGTGTTTAGGTGACCTTCGTACTAATGGACTAACACAACCATATTTCTCATAATTCCGCACCAAACGTTGAAAGAAAATCTTACTTGACTGTTAGTTTCGTGAACATGAAGAGGATTCACCTGAGACCAATAGTGGTTATTGCGGCGATTGTACATGCCGTTATTACTGAAGTTGGTTTCGTCGGACCATACAATGTTACTCAAAAAATTAGGGTCACCGTCAATTTCTCTCAGCATGTTTTGACAAAATTGTAGTCGTCTCTCACAATCCCCAGAATGCAATTTTTGTACCAACCGACCATCATGATAACATTTATACTTATACTTTTTCATCACTTGAAGTACGCGAGTGTGGGATGTTCCAGTTACTTCGGCAGCATCTCTGCTTGAAGCCTTCGGAAATGCTTCGAAGTATGTTAAAACATTTAGATCAAAATCGAAGTTGTTCTGCTGAAAAGTTTGCCGTCGCTTTTTGTAACTACCCGTATTCTTTAAATTTTCTACCATTCTTTACAGTACAAACCGAGTTGGTGCCTGTCGGTCTGGATATCTCTCTCCATACCACCGCAGAGCACGATTCACCTCTTTGTTATTTAAAAAAAAAGCTTCCAATAAATCAAATTGTTCTTGATAAGCCATTTTTACCGTGAAACAATTAATGTTAAATGATTTGTAAAAACAATCTTATTATTATGTGAATAACAAATGAAAATCTATTTTCAAATGTAACATAACATTCCATATTTAAACTACGTCACACACGCAGTATATCGCATAAGAAAGGAGTCTGCATTACAAGATCGCATAAGAAAGGAGTCTGCATTACAAGAACGTACAAATTACTAGAAACAAATGAAATCAATGAAATCTTAAATTATTAATTCTTTGAATTAAGTTTTCATTGTTTTCCTTTCATTTAATTTATGAAGTTTGTTAGAGAGATTTGATCCTTATAATTGACCCTACCGATCGGTGCAATAAAAATACAGGGTGAAACTTTTGCAGACTTTAGTCGGTTCGATTACCGGGTGGGGCAAGTGAATTTTCAAAAATCTTTGAATGCAGTTTTATTTCTTCAAAAATAAAGGAATGTTTCCTTTAAGTAAAACTTTCTATCTACAGTATTAAGAGTACTTCCCCTCCAAGTGGCATTATAAATTTCCACCCTGTATAACAGTACTAGCACTGTCCTATTTCATTAAATCAAAGTAGGAACAGGTACAGCTACCAAAACTACAATTAAGAGGATCTTAGTGTACGCAATCACTACAAAATCTTTCAGATGTCAAGAAAAGTAAGTGTTATATTTACCATATCTATTGATTTATGCAACATTTGAATAGAATATGGCTTGCGAATTCCCTTCCCGTATCCCCCATTATTAACGATGTACACATAAATGGCTTCAGAAAACTTTAATCCGATCAAGTCATTACATATTCACAACGACGCCTGGCGTGCAGATATCAACAGACGTGGGTTCAATGTTGAAATCGACCCTGCATGTTGGGCAACCGATCCCTTTATTGTGTTACACCAAACCTATAAGTTGCTTCCAATATGAGAGTAAAATTACATCCATTGCTACTTTTAAAAAAATCCGTGACAGTAGTTTTGTATTGGCTCCGCAATGAATCATATAAAAAGCGATTAAAACATGTTATGCTAAGTAAACACAAAATACTGAACATACCATTTCACAAAGAGGCCGGCTTCCACTGTTATACTCATAAGTATCTAAATGGTAAACGCATTTCATTTTCATTTAAGTTTAATAAAAACTATGTTTTATGGACATATTTATATTGTATCAAATAGCGAATTATATGTATTTTTTACTTTTAATGATATTTATAAATGCTTGAGAAATAAATATTTAAACAAAATGCAAAATCGACTCGGAATGGGACTCAAACCCGCATCTTCAACAAACCGCGTCATAAACACGGTTTAAAATATAATGTTGCTTGTGCAGCGATATAGATCCTATAAGGTATGATAGCGATATACGTTAAGGCCAATTAAGCAAATTGAATGAGAATGTGTTTGCACAGGAACTATTGTCATTACAGGATAAAATGTTTACGGTTATTTTGATTTTGCAGGTAATGAAACGGTTCTCGTGCTCGTATGTCATGCCTAAATAGTCTGGCTATGGAAGAGATTCCAGTCACCTGCCTTCTTCCCGTTTCCTAATTGATTATGGCAGATAGTGAGTCACCGTTCGATAAATATCCCGAAATGCAGGCCAATCTCGGTGCGAAGGGGACAATATTAGTATGAACAGTTAATAGTGTAGAATGGTGTCTGCGATAACAAGCGAAACCGTGATTTTTGATGTTATATTTACACCATTCGAGCATTTGTCCTTGCAATTCTATTCTGGCCGACCACCTTATGCTTAATAAGACAAAGACAGATGGCATACGCGCCAGTGTTGCATATTGGAACCAAAGATGTCCGTTATTCACCGACAGTTCGCCACAAGCTGCCCTGAGTTCCGAAAGGATGAAATAATACAATCCCAAGCCCATCCACAGAATATGTAAAGAGATGACGATTGTAACATAATACATATTTTTTATCTATGTGTACCTACTAAAAATATGTATTATGTTACATATTTTTTATAAACGTTAGAAAGGATTCGAACAACAACGACGGGTCCACTAAATACAATGTCTTAACATCAAAATATACACCAAGTAAATCTGAAAATGTTTCATTTCAAAATGTAAAACGCTTGAAGCGCGAGACTTGGAATCTGTCATTTAGACCGGATATATTTCTTCTTTTTTCATATTTAACATAAAATGGACATGAAAAAATCATACAGTTGAATTAATAACCAGCTTCTATTTTGAAATCGGTTACAAAGAAAGAAGAATAAAGTTCTATTCATGCTTCTGCAAATTCACGTCTCATTTTGACGCCGCAAATTCTTTGCCACGGAGCTCAATAGGAAAGAGTATACCATAAGAATTTATCGCGATGTCTTCATGAAAAATTCCACAGAAAATAAGTGCGACAGATATTATTTATGTTACGACACAAGAAACGATCGCGCATTGAATGTAACCAATTGCCAAACCAAACCCATAAACCGTACATGGAAGTTATTTGTTGGCGTCATACTTGACAAATAATGCAACGTTACAGTTCTTTATGGCTTCAATTTGGCGAACAAACATGATTGGTTTACCTGGGCCTTTATTTACAGGCACTGGAGCGCCCTGAATAGTTTGATGGAAAGCACTTATAGATATCGCTATCGGGATTTTCAGGTTTTCATACGACTAAACGAATAACGCCATTTTCCGGAACATTTTTAATGACTGTCCAGATGTCAATCTATCTGTCGCCGAAATGATTATTTTCGAAATTCCTTTTAATTAATAGAATATTTTAATAACGAGGCATTTGTAAATTTTTAGACACCAATTCATTGCATTTTTTTTTTTCATTTTATGACGTAATTGCTTTTAAGTTTTGCTTAACGGAACGAAGCGACTTCTTCCCTATTATATATCTTTCATAGTTTTATTTTACCTTATTTTATAAATTCTGCCATAAAATCGCTAAAAATATTTGCTTTTATATATATATAAATCGTCCAGTATCGTCAAATTTTACATTAGCACTAGAAAACCAGCAGTTATTACAAACCATGTAAGAGCTGTCTCAAAGTTTACATATAAAGCTTGAATTGTGGCAGTGTGTACAGTTTCTTTATAAAAGTTGATAACTACATTATTCAGATCGGTTACATTATATTATTCTCAAAGACGCAATGAAATAGACGAGAACATAATATATGTCATTGCTTAATTATTTATTAAGCTTAATTAGATAATAGGATTTTTTATGGAATAACTATTAATATCCTAATGATAAAACAGTGTGCACCCTAAACAATTGTTTAAAGTAATTATCCATTGCTACAAAAATATTACATTATATCTCTCACCTTTAAAATAACAGTCTACTATCACTTATAGTGTAAACGGACAGAACAATTATTTTTTCGATACATCGAAACGTTTCTAAGAATTTTTTTATTGTTCATGAGACTCCAGCGTTATTGCTGAAAATCGAAACTCAAGTCTTATTGTACCCATGGTGCGTTCCACACTAAAATAAAACGAGCCGGAACATGAGGCACCTATCACGTAGGTCATGAATGCTCACAATCCAGTATTAGGTCAATGGCTGAGTTAACGCAGGTACAATCCCAAAGGTTCTATACGACCGAAAGACGTCCCTCGGAGCTCACATTCATGCAAATTCCATTCGGGTCTCCATTCACCAACCGAAAATATTACCTCATTATACCGAAACCAAAAAAGCTGGTAACCCTGTACGCGGCGCGGAAATTAGCTGAAATCCATTAACATACAGAGAGATCTATTTACCGCCTGCAAAAAGGCATTTTCAAGAGAATATGCTAATCTTGTTAATTAGTGGTGTCTGCCGCCCATCCGGCTTTTCTGCGAGAAAAATACGACGGCAGCGGTGACTTATGGCTGACATTAATATTGTCCGCACTTCCGTCTACCAGTCTGTTCGAGGACTTGAATCTGCTCAACGATTCTTGGCATTTCGTTAATGTTAATCTTTAGATAAGCCTTTACTAATGCCATAATCTTTAGTGCAGATTTAGCCGATACTGAATGCCTTAAGCACTGATACACAAAATGTTTCCATACAATTATCACATTTCTTTCGTACGTAATATATTTTCTGTTGGCAACGAACTACTGTAGGTATTGTCTTGTCTTGCATAATATACAATATCTTATTCTCGTCCATTATTCGTCAATTGATTATGGTCTCGTTGGAAGAACCTTCTACCTTCTATCTATCTATTATTTTCTATACATAAGGACGATGCAATACCACAGCTATGCTTGTATCAGCGCCTATATTTTTTTATACTGCAATCTTGTACTCTTACACTTTGCCTCGGTTAATTATACGTCAGACTCGTTATGCAGTTATTTATATACTAGCTGACCCGTGCCCACTTCGTTCGGCATAATATTAATAATCCCCGAAGCGAGCACGAACGCGAACCGAATTAAACCCGAAGCCATCGCGCGCCGTCCGCTGCTTTGACTTAAGACTGAGTTTACTTATTTTTATAAAGATTCATAATTTTTAGTAATATATGACTAATAAATATGACCTAATGATTTAAATTATTTTATTAATATTAAAAATTAAATTACTCGTATCTATGCTAATATTAAAAAATCGGGTGGGGCTGTGCCGGGGCACACGGCCGTTGGTTTTAACGTGAAACGTCTATGTTAGGGAATCGCTTTTAAAGTAAAAGATTGAAATAAAAACAAGATTGACGGTGTTTTAAGTATTTTAATAAAAAACTCAATGTCACAACAGCGAGCTGACTATATAAGTGAAATATTCACACCACATTTTTGTTTCTAAGACTAATAGTTTTTTTAATTATTAAGGTACGATGATATAGACCTTTTCGTTACGGTCCACTTTTTAAACCTGGTACCCGTATGTTTCGGTGCGATTTTAAAGACGTTTCACGTCAAAAAAAACTACTTTTTGTAACATAAATATAAAAGTTAGACATATGCTATCGTTGACTTTTTTGTAGACATTTTCAAGCTTCACATCTTTTCTCTAGAACTCAAAAATATATCTTTCATAGTTAAGGCAGCGTTCGTAAAAAACGCTTTTATTGGACCGTTTTTTCTCCGATTCACTTTGCAAAATGGACTACCACGTAAAAGCCTTTTTATTTTTCGGTATTTTATATAACCTATGACACTCAGCAATAATGTGGCTTTCTATTGTTGAAAGAATTTTTAAAATCGGTTCAGTAGATCCCGAGATTACCCCTAACAATTTAACAAATATACAAACACACAAACTTTACTTCTTTATAATATTAGTATAGATACACAAAATATATTGTACACTACGAACCTAATATTTTAAAACGAAACGGGTCGAATAGAAGTTAAATAGACAAAAATAGACGTATCTATGAATTATTAATAAAAATAATAAGAATTGATATATTGGATGATAGACTAACTCAATCATGAGGTGTATGATTGACCATTAAATAAATATATATAAGACCTAAATTTGACATATTTATTTTTATTAAAGTACTAATATCGGATCCGGTAGGAGAGTTTAATAGTCAAAAATAATGCAATGTTCCCATAATTTAATAATTAGCTTCAACGTTCAAAGTACTTTTCCTTCAGGCAATAACTAGATACTATATAACTAGAAAATGTTTGTGCCCTTGCACCAACCTAATAAATAAATATATAAAATCTTTTTACTTAAAGGCTGCCAGGCACAGAGTAGAAACTTGCTACTGTGTATGTACTGTCCTAACCTGTGTAATTTATTGTGCAAAATAAAGTGTTTCTAACTTCTGAGATCTGACATACATTAGAATGTCTACACAATCTCTAACAAACACAGACTAAGAATAAACTATTCTGTAAATCAGGTGTGCATCCCAAGATTTACGAGCAAGCAGAATGAATACCCACCGGAATGTGAAGTAGATGGTTCTACACTGGCACACTAGAATATATTATAATAATAGTAAACAGTTACAGGTACAGACCTGTAATTGATATATTTTACTTATTTATACCAATGCAATTTCCTTAACGTTTTTCAACATCTCTTAGTAAATGAAACGTGAAACAATTCAGTCACTGATACGGTTATAATAAGCCTGCTGCGGTCTCTGTCTTGCAACACCAGTTATAGCCATTTACGATATTAATTTTATTAAAGGAAAAAAAAATATTATAAAATAATTTGTTTTATTATGCGATGTATGTCAATTCGGATAAATATCTCGATAGAAACAGTTTCCTTCATATTTACCCGAGTCTTGACGTTGACTCACAAGACTTATCACATATTACACCGCGTCGTCTCCTGAATGGCGGTCGCTCTCATTACAAGTCAAGAGGTCATTAGGACCAAGACGCGCAGATGTTCACATCAGTTGAGCTTCGATCACTCTTGGACTTGGTTGCGTTGGTATTGATGAGGATGCTCAGCATCTAAGAGAAAGAAATATTACACATTTTGCATAAAATATAAGTGCTTAGATAATATTTTATTAATTTACAGAATCATCTGACAGTCAAAGATTTGCAATATAACCTTACTTTTGCTAAGCCTCCAATATTTCAGCTTTCAGATTGGTAATATTTACAATATTTTCATTGAGGAGATTTTAGGCTTGAACCTTTCAATTCATACCATTTTCATTTCTACATTCTGGACCATTTGAATAAAGAAAACAAAAATTAAAGTACGCAGAAAAGGAAAGAATTTCATTATCTGCTACTAGAATATTTTAAAATAACAAACCGGAAAACCAATGGTTGTATAAACTTTTTCTTGTTCCTGTCTCATGTTGTCTTATTAGTAAATAATACAATTGCCATTGTAGCGAAAATATTTAACACCCACTTGTATTGAAAGTTATGCTCATACTTTTTGTTGTCAAGTCAATTTCCAATTGAGGTATCTTCGAAAATACATGAAGAGAAAAAAGAAGCACCAATGGCTATCTTTCTCTGTCTGTATTTTGTTTTGCTGTTTCCAGTACAAAGTCTACCGCCGTAAATTTGGAATCTATGCCATTGTAACTTCTTTGACTTTAAAAATGTTTAAAGACTAATCCAATTAAAGAATAAAACTTATGACAAATCTTTCATTTCATTTCATTGTTAGGCTCGAGACATTAGGTGAGAAAGATGCTATATGGGTGGATGTAAATTTCTATCTTTGGTGATCCATTTATTTAAATGCTGAAGGTGTAAATGTAATAAACTCTTACGAAATGAAAGTGTGCGATGAATTTTAAGTATTAATTCTTCTTAACTTACATACTTTAAGTACTTTCTATACCTAGTTGTCTGTTATCTGTTCAGTGTGTTTCTTTTTACATAATATCATAAACTTTAGAACGTTGCTAAATACAGTAGATCAGAGGTTCCCAAACTTTTTTTGTTTTACGGTGGCCATGTTTTACGGTTTTGCGTAAACCCCCTATTTACCTAATAATGCCTGCCTACATCCTACCAACTACAAAATTTTATAAACATATATTATATTTTTTTACTTCATAAGTACTCTTATAAATAATGTACCTATATATTTGTTTATTAGAAGATAGTATAATGTACGTAAATAGGTCAATCAGTGTATGTTAAGATCCATTATCGTGGACCCCCATTTTCATTTCATGGACCCCCATTTTTTTTATACCCTTTTGAGGTTTTCATAGACCCCAAGCGGTCATAAACCACTTTGGGAATCATTGTAGTAGATAATGGACAGACAAGACATATTGTTAACCAATATGTCTTGTTATAGAATATACTTTTATCCTTTCATAATATTTACAAAGTTTACATTGCTTGGATCAAATTTTACTATACGAATTTGTAAAAGAATTATTTAAAACACAGACTTACTGATTTGACACACTTTTTACGAGTCATCGAAGATTATAATATAGCAATAATAAATATTTAATAGTAATCAATTAATTCTAATTTAACCTAGCTCAAAGTAAGTAACTGTAAGTTGATAGTTTTTACATTCACACCAATTATCCTACTCCAAAGTATACAATAGGGCTTATGTTATAGGATATAAAGTATATAAAGGCGTACATATAAATCATTTGAATGCATTTTTTTAATACAAATATAAAGGCACAAATGTTCGTCTTTACCAACGCCTTTTCTCGTAACCAGAACCATAGTCATGACACCTTGAAGACGACGTACAAACCATTCAGCCGTCGTCAGGTTGTCGAAAATTACACAAAATTTGATAGAATTGATTATTATAATTCTAACGGATACCATTGTCAGAACAGGACCAAATTGAAATGAGACCACCACGAGGAACACCATCTTTCAAATGGAAAAGAATCATCAAAATCGATTCCTCAATTTTATTTTTCTGAGGTAACAAACATTAAACAATACAGTGGACCCTATTTTGATGTCGGTTGTAAAATATTTGTATATTTTGCAAACTAAGTATAACGTGGCTTAAGTTCTAACACCGTATAACTCGAATGGATTTTTAAGAGGGTGAATAAAAACAGTCTAATTTAAAAGACGGTAAAATGTGTATTTAAAAAATGGAATAGTCTTTACATAGTAATTGTGACAAACAACACATATTCATAGTAAATCTATGAGATATAGCCCCCTGAATATTACACAATACTTGATAGGATTTGCTTTTATTATCAGCGGGAGATAGATTTATAATAAGATATCTATTATAATTATAGAGGTTAATTATTATCGTGGTCTAAAGTCTACGCAATTCAAATAACTCGTTCAATAATTAATTAGAAGTTATCTTATTGTTCGTTAGGGATATGCATATCTGTGATAACATAAAGAGTAATTCAATTATTTATGAATACCTATCTACCATTCATCAAACACTCGCACCATTTATTCAACTAGAAAACCTAAGTAAGCCTGCCAAACTGCAGGCACAAAAACTAGAATAAATACCCATTCCCACGTCGAGGGTTGACAGCGTAAGTACATCACCACAAATCCCCGCAAACGCCGAGGTAGGCTCGCTACCAGCCCGGTAAATCAGATGTACCGCCCCGAAGATTTATGTGAAAACAAAATGGCCACCGCCGTTGGTTCGTCCATCGGAATTATTTCAATTTAACGCAACCCCGAGCGCGATGTAAATTAATGTGGGCTCGCTGCAATTGCATACGTATAATATTGATGCCCATGTTAATGAACACTAATTAGAGATTCGTAATTGTTATGTTAAAGTGACAAGCTGCCGATATTGATAAACACAGTTGGTTAAACTATACTAATTATTCCAGCATAGGTGGTCTACCGTTATCTATGAACAAGCAATTCATATATTATATCTTGACGACCTCATAGTCGAGTGGATAGTACACCAGTTTCAAGGTGTCCCGGGTTCGAATGTTTTTGTGAAGCCCCCTTCACAAAAACACAAAAACATGGGCAGATGTTTTTGTGAAGAATGCGAGCGTTTATACCTTAGTCATGGTTGTTGATATATATTTCTATAAAAAAATATATTTATATATGTATAGTATATTTATTACCCGTTACCCTAAATCCCATAACACGAGCCTTACAGAGCTTAGTTTGGGCTAATCTAATTGGTGAAGTGTAACAAATATTTATTTATATTCCATTCCGTTCGTATTTCAGGTCTTTAACTGCTTCGTATTATTTCGTACTACCATTCTATACAATCGCATTAACATAATATGAGAACTCAGATTCATTACTAACAGTAACATAACAGTAGAAAAATGGCTAGGCCTCAAGCAGCACCACCGATATAGCCCTAAAGAATTGCAGCCCAGTGGATGTAAATGGCAGTACGTACGTAAGTGGCACTACCAACAACCAAACCGAACAGAAAAACATCTGCCGCCATGGGAAATCTAACCCAGAACCTCACGAGGTCTAACCAGGCGGTTAATTGATGAGGTACTTTTCCAAAAGATATTTATTTCATTTCTAGTGTTTAATAATTGTATAATATTTGGGTTGTTAACACGTAATAATTAAGATAAGCTTATAATTTTTAGGTACATACCATTTATCAAAAGAGAATATCCAATTAGCCAACTACCAGTCACTTTCAAAATGCACCTATTGACATGAGTACATAGTAGTACAGAGTCATACATAGTCATACATAGTTGTACTCAATTTATAGTCGGGACAAACCTCCATACAAAAATGAGCATCGGCGTTTTATTCGTAGCTCATTATTAAAATACATGATGGTATTGAACATAGAATGACAAACGCAATTTTCAGTATTTTAATGATTTACCCGGAACACGAATGAAACCTTGATCATCATCATCATCAACAGTCGAAAGACACCTGCTGCTAGAAATAAACCTCCCTCATTCATCACCTCCCAATGTATTTATAACACATCAGCAGAGATAGTGAAATATTACACAGTGGCATTTTGTTAAGACTTAATAATTGTATTGTAAAATATACTACGAAACAATTATATTTAATAATGAAAATTTGAAATAGTAAAGTTGAAATAGTAATTATTTAGAAAAATATGAACAATTACAATTATATTTAATAATGAAAATTTCAAATAGTAAAGTTGAAATAGTAATTGTTTAGAAAAATATGAACAATTACTATAAATTTTACATATAGGCACATATGCACGGGTATATCTAAGATGTCTAGAATAAAGTACAGAAAAAATACTAATGGGTTCAAAAACTTTTTGTTTTAATGTAAGATTGTAAATGCGATACCTACTGTGTTTTGTAATCGCTAACAAAATACAAACCTTATAAAAGTCGTATCAGAAATGCTACATAAGATCCAATCGTGAAAATAGCTGGGAGGCAAATACTTGAATACAAATAGAAGTATTTATTAATTTTACTACTTTTTTAACTAGAAGAAATTGATATATATTCTAATAACTTGTACATGCTGTGAAACGCTTACCATTAACGTGGTCATACTTATGTTTATTATGAGAATAAATCAATGAAAATTCTCAAATAATGCTCGTAATTCTCTTCTAAATCTGCAGCCCCTCTTTTCTTTTTTCCGAGAATTTAATTCCAGACCTCTATTAAAATGATCCACTTGACTACAATTTCTACTACTTTCTTAAATAATATTCCTATGATTTTATCTGGTAAAGAGAAAATGATTCTGCTAATTTTCCACCTGGCTAACCAAAGTAAAGCGTTAAACTATTGTTACTGAACATTTGCCGCTAATTTGAATGGGTGTACCACAGACTGAACACTTGACATTGATTTACTATCGGAGCTATTTACAAATTTCGTCTCATTTCACTCGTGTAAAATATAACAATATTCATGTAAAACTCGTTTCTCCGCACTACTGAGAAATTTACCTGAAGTCAGTCAGACGAATACATTTTGCATGAATTAGACAGAACACAAACAGCTTCGCTACTCCATCTAATTCTTTTAGGTAAAACTTATTAATCACTTTACAAAACTTTTCATAACACTTTAATAATTTTGTATAAATATATTTTTTTCTTTATCACACAACCCAAATATCGTTATTACAATATTACATGACAAATAGAAAAATAACAACTAACATAAGATTTTATATTTATAATAAAGGCATCGTAAACACGCAAACAGTTCTATCGTAACTATCTACAGCTATGTATATTAAAAATGAAGTTTCTTTATAAAGTTTGAGATCACAAAATATGACTAGCTTACATTGGACGAAAATTGAACTAATCTCTCCGATTCGGCCCATAGCTTTTTAGCTTGTTTGGCATCTCGAGACAACATGGAAGGTTCCGATTCCCTGCAGTCGCTAAAATATTTACCGTTAACTTCGCGCATTTCAGGCGCGACAGACAAATATATGGATGTCTGGGACGCTTCCCACGGGCTTTTGAACATATACCCTATAGTTTTTTCGACAACTCTCCGAATGAAATCATTTGGGATGTTCCTAAAAATGTTAGTCGCAGCTACACCTGGATGTAAACAGTTCACAGTAACTCCGGTACTATTTAATCTTTTACTTAATTCCAGTGTCATCAAATTTAGGAACAGTTTACTGTTAGCATACACTAAGTAGTCGCTCCAGTATTTCTCCATGTTTAAATTTTCGAAATCTAGTTCACCATACTTATGAATCATTGATGACACGTTAACGATACGGCTGGGTGAGGAAGACTTCAAGATAGGTAACAGTAAGCAAGTCAATAGGAACGGCGCGAAGTAATTCACTTGCATTCCAACATGAATTCCGTCTTCAGTCTTGTAATTCCCCAGGCCGCCGGCCCCCGCATTGTTGATTAGGACATCCAAGCGTTTCTCCGTTTTAATTATGTTGGCGCAAAACTCTCTAACTGACCGGAGTGATGTTAGATCTAACTGTTTGAAGTGAACGTCAGTGTTGCCAGATTCCTTAACAATTTTCTCTACTGCGGCGTTCGCTCTGCGTGCACTTCTACAAGCGAGTATAACACGAGCTCCGCGTACCGCCAAATCTTTTGCGGTTTCTAACCCCAAACCACTATTTCCACCTGTCACTATCACCACTTTCCCGACCATGTGTGCACTGGACTTACAAATGCCACACGTGAGTTTCTGATAAACTTTTAGTATCACAACGAGCACGAACGTGGACCACAAAAAAGTCGATAAAAACATGTTAACGAAATATAATTACAACAACACTTCAACAATTACTGTAGCAAAGTTTAAATTTTCCATATGTCAATAAATACCTATAGAGGTTATTCGAGTGAGTCACTGACTGGTGATAAGAACAGGTAGTTATGTGAATTGATATAGAAATGTGTGTTATTATTGATATTGTTCGCGATTATCTGAACACTTTATTGAGCCTAGCGTAACGTTCGTCTAGTACTGCTGCCCAGTAATACTAGCTGTTGGCAAGAAGCGCACGCGTCGCGCCGGTCTAACGACGTTGCATAACAAGCTCTGCCCGAGTAGTTTTAAACCGAGCCGACCTTGAAATGATACAAACTAGGAACGTTGATCATCAACAGCAGCATGAAGATAAACCAAATGTCTAAATAAATACGTTTTTTAACTATTTTCATTACGTTTACTGGTGTAGGCACTTATGTTAATGTTAATAATCCCTATGCCTGACAGTAACCTGAGCTACGTCGGGGAACATACAAAACAAAACCAATTTTTTAGTAATTTATATTTTTTTTTTTGTTGTTGGCTAGGCGGTGGACGTGTGTGGGGCTCTCCTAGCAAGAGTAGTAGGCCTCTCTCTTCACTCCAACGCCCCGGTCTTTTCCTTGCCTCTGGGTGCATGCGGTAGGATCTACTTTCCAATGCCACTACCAGGGTCGGACTGGGGCAGAAGAGCCCGGGTGGCTGATCGCAATCCTGAGGCCCGAGACACCTTTTTTGTACGACGCATAGTTTCCGAGACATGAACGCGGGCACAGGGAGCCCGCGCAGCGTTGCCCCTGTACTACGTGCCGACTTGTCGACTGTCGACTATCAAACGTATTAATCAGATTAAATATCAACTACATACCAAATGAAAATATTTGTAATAATTTTGAGCTGCTGAACTGTCAATGCTTAATTTAATGGCACATGTCTGGAAATTTATTCGCCATATACGAGTCTCGAATAAACTCTTTCCATTTAAGTCAGCTAGTTGCATATAAAAGTTTTAGGTTTCGATTATAGGTAATACTTTAGGTAATATATAGCTTAAGGTAATGATATATTATCTACTTTAACGTTCTAAATAGAAAAAATATATATCTGACTATCAGAAGGAAAGGCGAATAAATACGAACACGAGTTAACTGGAAGACTGATGAATTCCAAGTGTTTTATACAGAATAAGTTAGATACAGTAAAATCAAAGGTAATAGGAATATAAGTATACATCTACAAAAATGTACATATTAAGCCTTTTGGGATACTTATTACAATAATGACAGTGTAATTTAAAAATCTAAAACTTTTCATTATTGTAAAGTAAACAGATGACATCTTACTAATTAGAAAAATAAATAAAATTTAGAGTTTGTGATACAATGTTAACGGCACCTACTAAAAATACAGAGCAATATTAACGCATGTTTGTTTTTCACTCTCGTAAACATTCAGGCGTTTTACTTATGCAAACAAAACGGATAACTTGTTTCAAATGTGAAATAAATTGTGTGCAAGTATAATTATCCCTGGGAATAACATAATTTTGTTGACTTTACCTGACGTAACATTAAGCCAGTAATTCCCATTGGCCTACGAGCTCAGAAGTTCGGTAATAAAGGACCTTAGCACGGCAGTAAAACGTCTACCTAAATCTACTTCGAGGAGGAATTTGACAGGTGCTCAGTAACTCAGCTTCGAAACGAGGACAGACAGATAAACAATTTTATTGGGTTCTTTGAAGTATTTTTGAAAGACATTGTATTAAAGCCTACCCTTGTATCATAGATTTATATATATAAATTCGTATTTAGAACTAGTAACTGCTACCTACCGAATAATATACAACTGCAACATCATTAATATGACTAAAATAATCATTGGATTACAAATGTATGGTGGAACCCCTTGATCTACAAAATACCAGCATGAACTCCATTTAGGATCTCAATCGATTTCTTTTTTTTTCTCTCTGTATGTCCCTCTTGTCGTCAATTGGCCTCAGAATCCAACCTCAAATACAAATTTACATAAACCGCTACAATCATTAATATGTATTATAAATAACTTTAAAGACGTAATAATTAAAAAACATGTCCTGTGTAACACAACCTTTATTCGTGTTAGTATATGTAACATATGTTTAACCCCTTACCGCATACAAAGTTTTTCATGGTTTCTAATATTTTTAATTTTGTTACAATACTAGGGATTTTTGATAAACAATACTATACTACGTTTATTTAAGGAAACGAATAAATGTAAACAAACCAGTTTTAGGGTTATCACAACTCAATTCAAAAAAACGTCAATTATCTTGTCGTTATCTTGTATTTGTAAAATGTTTTCATGACTGATCCATTGTAATATTTTTTTCTAAAACATACTACTACAAACACTTAAGAAACTTCAACATAAATGAATTTATAAAATAAAAACATCATTAATTTACTTGATAACCCTATAATCATGATGACATAAGTGAAATTCAGATGTAATAAACATTTTCGGTTATAGTCGGCACTTTTATACTAATCTATCAACTGAAATAGACCACATTTTTTTACGTATTCGCTTCAACTTAGCCACCTTTTTAAATCAGTAGCATATATTTGCATTTTAATCCGACCAGGATCGAAAATTCTATGTTCCGTTTGTTACAAATCATAAATACAAATCTTTTTTATTTTCACTTTTTTACTAATGTTTCTGTGGCAACTATATAATTGATATTTATGTTATTAAGTAAAAATCACTAGTTTAAATTATTACTACATTATTTAAATAAAATTATTATAATTATATCTCACTTTATAAAGGAATGAATTACTGATGGAGTAACGGAACGTAGAAAAACTATTTGGTCGTATTATGTTTGCAATATGGCCGTCATAATTAGTGGTCATAACCTACCTGCTTTTCAAGTACTGTCGTGTTATTCCCTGTGTTTTCTCAAGTTTCGTTTTATTATTGTTACTTATTATTTTTTTGGTTAGTAAATTTTCCTTGTACACAAATATTACCAAGATGAATATGTTTCAAATTATAAATGCATCCTACGGGGTAAGAACCATCAAATCCTCTAGCCTGGTGAGACCTGACCTTATTCCTAAAGCTTGTGGTGGCCCAGGCAGGCTTCCTGAACTAGTGGTTGTGTGGTACTAGTGGTTTGCACCATCTTCGCAACGGTGGACATGTTGTTTTCCCGTGGTAAAAATCATATTATATTGTAATGTTCTTAAATGACATTATTGTATCTGGCCGCAATACATATGAACATATTAATAACAAAGTCTCCCATAGGAAAGAAATATTTTCCCGCGGTAAAAATTTTTAATCTAGTGTATATTACCCAGCTTGAATGTATCTTTCCATTGGTGAAAGAATTTTTGAAATCGACTTAGTAGTTTTTGAGTTTATTGATTACAAAAATACAAATATTTCCTCGTTATAATTTTAGTGTAGATATACTAGCTTTCCACCGCGCGGCTGCGCCAGTGTTATATTCAATTTTCCCATGGTAAAAAGTAGAATGTCTTTTCCCAGGTCTCACAATACGTACCTCTGAACCAAAATTTCATCCAAATTGGTTCAGCGTGAAAAGGTAACAGACAGAAAAACAGACTTTCGCATTCATAAATTTTATTAGGGATTATTAAACAGTCTGACTGCGACAGTCAGTCGGAAATAAATTGTAAAATATTACTACGCTATAATATTAAACAGGTATCACAAATTCGAAAGCAATAAAAACTGTATTATAATAGAAAAAGGTTATTAATATATGCCTGTCAGTGGTTGCTAGGCAACACTTTGTTGGTAAACATTCGTTCTCTTATTTGGCTCAACTATAGGAAGTAACATCTCCGCAAGCAATTGACGTACATATATAGCCAGCATATGGGAGGCGTCGATTTGCTACATTCAATACTCGATTGAATGTAGAAAATGACAGAATTCAATTACGATCACGCAGATAGTACGAGTATAAAAGAATCTTCTTTCAGATGATTGCTTCTATGGCGCAGAGTCAATGACGATAAGTACATGCCATTGTTTAATTTTAAGTTTGCTAAGCAGGAAAACTGCTCTCAAAAAGAAAAACCAAAACAAAAAAAAGAGATCGCCCTGTCAGTCTTCTTGGAACACCGACATCATTGCGAACTGATACACTGTCAAGCAGCTGGAACTCCACCAAATATGCCAGCTTCTCTGATTTCCACCCAAAAAGTCAAGAAAAGCCTCAGCCAGGCATCAAGATATTCCACTGTCGTCAGTGCGAACAGATGCCATCGACCACTTTCCTATTTGGATGAAGAATCACCAACTATGTCAAACTTGTTCAAAACTGCGCTCTTTCTCAAAATATGAAAAATGTAACGTCTTCTTGTGCTACAATGAGAAGCGTAACTGATTCAATGATTTTCACAAAATATAAAGTTATGCTATTAGTTGTGCATACGAAGCCATATCTGGCTCTTCCATTTATTTTCTATTTAAAAAAAAATCTTAATATTTCTTAAATATAGGTAAATAAATACATCTTAGCAAAAAATTATATTTTATTTCTTCATTTTCAAAATGTATGCAGAAGGGGTTAAAATATTAGAAAAAGCAAATTTGTTGTATACATTTTTATGTTTGAAGTCCTAAGTTTATTATATTTTCCTGTGTTATTTACTATATATTAAATTAGTTTAATTATTTTTTAGTTTGAATTTATTAAGAAGGTATTAATATTAATTAATATAAAAAAGTTGCATAAATGTATTGAGATGATCAATGTAATTCCTAATTAATTATTTGCAGTGCCTCTGAGATATTCTTTCAAGCTGAAATTTTACATAGCAAATGAAAATTACAAAGCCATTATAATGATCGCCAATTTATTTTTCCTAATTAAGTTTAAACATCTGACATAAATATATTTTGATATGTGCTGTAAAAATATCATTAGCGAATCACAATTTAATTCAGCTATTTAGTAAGTTACAAGTACCTATGTATTTTGATTCTTGAGTTTTTTATACTTATCTAGAGATACCTTAACTGTCGTAATCTATCGAGCCATTGGGCTGATACGATCTAATAAAGAAATTAATAAATAATGATAGATAAAAAAATATCTCTTACATATTACTACAACAATCATATCGATAAGCACCTTTGGAATCCTCATACCATTTTAAGCCTTCGTCTCCCCACTTTTAAAACCTATATCTTTACTTATTTATGAACCACATGTATACTGTATATAAGGGGAAGGTAAGTAGCAAACAAGGGCATTAAATCTAAGTTGTAAACATACATTAGAGCATTAGAACTTAGTATTTAGATAACGAAAAATACAATATTATTTTAAATTATCAAACACAGTATTTGCACCATAATTAAATAACTCATTGAAACCCAAAGGACATTGTTCAATTTTGGCCTAAGAACCGATGTGAATATAAATTATACTATAATTTTTATTTATTTTTATATTATTTGAAACATATTTAAGTATTTCACGGACACTTCAAAGAAATAAATTCCAAATAAAAAGTTGGGTCACAATTATTGATGCCGTATAAAATGTTTTCCGTCAGCCAGTGCTGCCAGTTTCGGAAGTTTTCGCGATTTCGGTAAATACGGATCGAATTGAAAACCTCCTCCTTTTTGAAGTCGGTTATTAAAATTAGTTGATAACACTTTATTCATTTAAATACCTAAATTGGCTAGCTAGAAAAAAACTAGTATTATATATTTTTTAAGCGAAATCATGATTTTCTAGCTTGGCATTCAATTATCTGTGTCCGTTTCATTTAATTTTTGATTGCTTTGCGACTATCGTTTCTTTTGTGATTTTCTATGCGTTTCATGGTTTTATTCTAACAACTTGGGCTTGATTACGGACTCCGATTACATTGCGTAGGTACTTGTTAGACTCGGATGTGTGTAAAGGACTGGATTTTGTAAAATGATAATTGTCAAAGAATTATCTTAAACTTGACTAGGTACTATCTCTTTTCCTAGTATCTAGTAGAGTAGTCCTTTCCTAGTTCTAGAAGAGAACATATATAGCTGTACATAGTATTGTAATATTATCTTGATATTTCTATTCTGATATTTCACGCAAGGTTGGTTATTTTTTATTTATAACCTCAAAATATTAACTTTTTTCGTAATTATTTTAGTTTTCTGAAGTGTCCGTTCGTGAAAACTTATTTCATAGGATTCCATATAATTTTAAGAGTTTATATAAGTCACTTTCGATTCGAACGGTTCTTAGGCAGAACATGTATGGAGCCGGAACAATGTCCTTTATTTGTAATTATACTCTTCAAGATGTTTAGTCAAACGCCTAGGCGCCCTGAACGCGTGCACGAACTTTTCAGGACACCTCACACCCACAAGATCCTATTATATTTAGTACCGAGTCTAATCACAATCAGATTCATAGTTGCATTTACGACAAACAGATATAGGAGTCAAGATAATAAAGATCTCAACACTTTAATTTCTCTGAAAGGTTACCGACTAACCTACTTGAGATACTGACAAGGAAAATACTCCACATGCCAACAATTCCCAACCTGATTGTGTCCGCTAATTATATAAGTACACCTTAATTAATTAAGGCTCCTTAGCACAAAACTTATTGTCTTTGCAGCGACTAAGAACATTTTTCGTAGATATTTTTACCACGATTATATTAAATAATACAATATACATTGCCGTCCAAATCAAAAATACCTACTTATGTACGTTGTAACCTTAATATTTAAAACACTAAAGGTGATCTTGTTGCTATAAGCGATCTCTTTCTAATAACCTTATGATTAAGATAACGACGATTAGATTGTGAGTAACTGGCATCTGATCGAGGCTTAGGATTGTATTCTAAAATGAAACTAAAACTCATATTACTACTTGCCCGGTCTGCAAGGACCTGGGCAGGCCGGCAGCACCTCCTGCTGCCCACCCAAAAGGAAGGGGGGGGTCACCCAACCTCCCGCCCCGGCCCCGGGGGCGAGCGTAGCGATTGACGTCCAACCTTAACATGGACGTCCAAAGCACAGGGTGCAGGGTGCTCCAGGGCAACCTCAATCACTGCCGCGCGGCGCAGGATCTTTTGATCCAAGCGCTCGCGAAGGGTAAGGTTGCCCTGGCGGTCGTCGCAGAACCCTACTCTCTCCCGACCACCAAGGTGGTTTGGGGACGACCAGAGCTTTGTCGCCATTTATTGGGCGGCCGACCGACCGCACTGCACCCTGCTCGCTACGGGGCGGAGTTACGTGGCCGTGGAATGGGGGCCCACGGCAGACGGGGGGGGCGAGCACATCTGCGGCGCCGCCGCGGGTCGCCGGCGTGCGCGAGGAAGTCGCGACCGCTACGGCGACCCGGTGGAGGAGACCGGGGGAGGTAGTGTAGCCTCCCCCGAGGAGGGCTCCCCTGTATCGACGGGGGAGCGGAGGCTGGGGGTTCCCGGAAGTAGCTTGGTGTTCCCGGGGGCTCCCTACATGCCTGAGGAAGGCCATCCCTGAGGTTTTTAGTGGGTAGGCCTCCCCCTTCTGGGGAGGAGAGCCCCACATAACCGCCGAGTCGCCACAGCCATGCAACTTAATTCATTTTCCTCAGGGGAAACAAAAAAAAAGACTCCATGCAGTCATACTGTTTATATATTTCCGATCTTCATTTTAACATTGTTTAAAAGTGATTTGATCTATAATATTAGTGTACTATGTAGTAATGAGTTTGTTTGATGTCATCTGAGTCGACAAATTACTTTGGCAATACAAAGCGGGTCCTTGGCCTGAGTCGGCGACACATTTAAAGGAAACTGGGTTAATACAGTTCCAAACCTCAAAGAGATTCGGCACAGTCCTAATTGGTTATTAAAATATTTTCCTTTTATTTTTTCATTCTTTTTCGGTGAACACCAACTACGTAATAAATTGGATCAAACGTTACATGCAGGCGCCAGGGGATTACCAAGTAACCACATTTTATTTATACTTCTAAAGCGTATCCATATAATTCGCTTACATGTACAAAATGGGTATAAGAGACTCTTCTATTCTGTTTTTATATAAGCTGTAAAAAGTGTCTAAAGGCTGTGCAATCAAATCAAGATGAAATAACCTGTAAGTAAGGTTTATTAAGTTCTTGGGTTGCATCATATTTAAAAATCACGAAGTTAGCAACTATTACTATATTTTTTTAAGATTAATGTTGAAAACAATCAACAGTTTGGTTGAAATAAATCTACTCATACGTGATGTTCCACAGCGTGACACTTAGGAAGTCTATTTTGGCTTAACATCGTAAAGAATGGTATAGAAGATTTCAAGGTAAATGTTCAAGGCGCTGCCGAATCTAATATTTTGTTGGGGTTAATTTTTCTCATTTATATTCCAGTCTATTTCTATCAATTGTTAAATCTTTCTGTCAACTGGCAACAACTGTTGAATCTTATAAAATAGCCGTTAGCGTAGTGTAAAGCAATATATTGATAATGTATTTGTTCTTTATTACATTATCAACCTTGCCCATTCCTTTTAATTTAAAATACAAAATTTTGAATACACTCCGTATAATATTAAAATTTTCAGTTGTTGCTAATTGATAAATATATAAAAATATTTAGGAATGATACATATAGATAACAAATAGGCGTCGATAAAAGACCGTCCGCTTTTAAAGTAGGTACTTTTCAAATAGGTACTTGATTAATTGCAACTGATAACTATCTTCAGATATTATAAAATGATAATATAAAATAATGACACTGCAAGTTAATAATAAATCAACTATGAGAATATATTTAACATGAGAAATCCATTGAGAAAGAAAATTGTGTGACATATTTTTATGTATTAGATTACGTAATATGAATGAAACAAGATTATTATCATTTGATTACGTATCGTATTTATCTAGCATATATTTGTTAGATACTGAAACTGTTTTTATTAAGTACTGTAAGTTTAGTATTAAATACTTACGAATTTAGTATTAAATTCCTACGAATTTCAAAGCAATTAACGCTACTTGCTTCGTGAAAAGTTGTTTTACTATAAGTAGGAACTTAGATATCGGTCATGATTTCCTACGTAAGTTTCGACCAGATTAAATGTACATTATATCAAAAAAATGTTGCACACATCGATGTACTTTTGTCCATTTTTTATTACATCCGGAAAGAGACTTTATACGAGGGCTGCATTAAAAGTATCGGGAATGAAATATTTCCACTATTCCTGTCATGTTAAAATATTTTTAATTGAAAACTTCTTGGTTTAAAAAATTGAATACCATTTATTTACTTAAAAAAAGATTCTCGGTCTTCTCACAAGGTCTTATTAAACTTGTTGAGAAAATGGAATTGACTCGGGAAAATTTAAGAGCGATGATTTATTATGACTTTCGAAGTGATTTAACAAAAAGTGGTTTATGAGTTTGGGTGTTCGAAAATGAGTTAAAGCCAACAAGTTCACGTTCACGGAATGTTGGTCGGAAAAAATGGTGGCCACGTTTGTCTCCAAAACCGACCATGTTACGACTATTCCTCTTGAGGGACAAAGAACAGTTACTACAGAATGGTATGCTAGCATTTATTTGCCACAGGTCGTTTCTAAACTCCATAAAGAGAACTGCAATCGCCGCATCATCCTCCATTACGACAATTCAAGTTCTCACACCGCGCACAGAACAAAAGAGTTTTTGGAGCAAGAAAACATAGAATTATTAGACCATCCGCCGTACAGCCCCGACCTAAGCCCTAATGATTTCTATACTTTCCCTAAAATAAAAAATAAATTGCGTGGTCAGAGATTTTCATCAGATGAAGACCACAGCTTCTTCATCAGCTGAAGAAGCTG
The DNA here is from genome assembly GCA_036419045.1 of Scirpophaga incertulas. Taxonomy (NCBI): domain Eukaryota; kingdom Metazoa; phylum Arthropoda; class Insecta; order Lepidoptera; family Crambidae; genus Scirpophaga; species Scirpophaga incertulas. The sequence continues at coordinate 9,954,922 of CM071638.1, read as the reverse complement.
AGGACGCCTACAAAACGGCCATATTGGAGACCCCAATGGTTTTCCATGGTTCCATTGTATGGAAAAATGTGTCGGATTTCGCGGATAATACTTTGAAAAGCAATAAATACAATGTTTAATAGTAATTTTGTATCACTTCCTTGATTCCTGAAATTTTTAGTGCCGCCCTCGTACCAAGATCAGACGACATTGGTATAAAGACTTGGTATAAAGCAGAAGCTTATGTAGAGACGTAGGGTTGTATCTATTTAAGCCGCAAAATTATAGTGTTCGCATTGCTGTGTCCGGCGTGAAGGGTATAATAGACAGTGAAATTAACGGGTACTGTGATTTTACATCTTATGTCACCTTATGTTGGTAACGTACACGCAGGTTTTTTTGGAGTTGCAGATATGTTGCAAATCTCATAGGTACAATATATACTATAGGAGACTGTTATATGAAAAAAATTACCACTACTGGGCAGTTTGTTTGACAAAATATCTCAAATAAAAACATTAAAATAGGCCGAAACAAACTTAATTAAAATTCCATATGAAGTTTTATGGAACATGATTAAACCAATCATCATTCGTTAATTAATTTTTATTTATTATGTCGGCATCTGTATAAAAATTAATACAGAAGTACACATATAGTTCAGCTAGCAATACGGAACCACCATAGAAATATAATAAAATAATAAATTAGAAAATAAAAATATTAAATTTCACGGTATACAGTGAAGGTAATATCGTACGAGAAACATTTTATCATGTCTTGTCCCGTAGCTCGTGCTACGAGGACTGAACTGAACGGACTGAATTGAAAATCTTTCCAGCGGAAAGAAGTCCACAGATGGACATAGACTTCCTAAAAGATCTCCCCACCAATAGATGTCGTGCTACCATCCTGTAATCTTCACCACTTTTTGTCAACATTAACACTATATCTCCCGATATATACTTGTCACTCGAGGACCTTTCCGTCCTTACAACAGCAGTCGGTCCTGCGAATGGGCTCTTGTCATGGGCTAAATTATAAAAAATAATGAGCAAGTATAAATTAATTGGTATTTGACATTTTTCCGACTGAGCTATCAAATATCGTATTAAGTCATATCACATACAGTGACCAGCATCGATGAAGTTAATATGGCTTGACAACTTTTCCCGTATAATTCTTAAGGAAACTTCTAAAGCTGTCAAGTCTTCTAGGTCTAATAGCAAAAAATCGTTGAAAACAGATAGTAAGAAATTATTTGGATTTTTATTATCTGATAAATAACACTGAAAAGTTATATAATAATCGTTAATAATCTAATGTGAGTCGAAACTACACATTTGTTGAAATTGTCGTTTCCTAATATTGTAACAGCATTAAGCCGTTTCACAATCGATAGACCCGAAAGCTAGATATCATCGTAATTCTATTTTGAACTGTGCGCAACATCAAACCAAGTGTTAAGGATAATGTGTGTACTTTACACGACGTTTTGGCAAACACTGCTCGTCACGGTCCCAATAAAGTAGTGAAGGAAAATAAAACATCCTGAATTGATAAAATAATATGTCTAAGGTCGACTAAAATAAACTTTTATTAGGCTACTTCTTTTGGATCTAAAGCTGCGGGTTAATATAAAAAGAACCTTCAGAGCCTTTTAAATTAAGATGCTATAAGATTTATCTAGCATCGGTCGAAATGTCGGTGTTTGATTGAAAATGGTCTCTGACTTGAGCCTCTCTTGCGAACACAGATAAACTGTCACTATCTTGGTCCAGCAAGGCTCGTCTTAAAGTAATCACTAAATTCTTACTGTCTTCACTTTTCTTTAATAACTTTTTAGTGTATTCTTGAGTGCTGACAAGTCTTCGCTGATACTTTTGCACACATTGTAACTTCTGCTTCGCTAAGAAAATACAATAATTCACCTGCTGCTGGAATTTATCCAATGACCAATAGAAATTTAACTCGAACAGAACCATAAGTATAAAGGCAACGTACATTACTAAAAGTAAAACACCAAAGTAATATAGGTCAGGATCACGCCCGGAGAAGAACGGACAGTCATCGTCGAAAGTGATGCAATTCCAAAAATACGATGTAGATTTACCAGGTTGATTTTGGAGCATGTTTACTTAAAATCATCACTTTTAAATTTAGTACAAAAATGTTTTATCTAAAATATTTTTAGTTTCTTACATTTATTCTGTCAACCGCCGTCAACAAACTATTGCCATGACAGTGACATTTTTATGACAGAACGCAGCGTTTATTTGTTATTTGGTAGAGCAAGATAATATACACGCAAATACAAAGTTCTCTCGAGTCTTTAACTTGACATTGAATTTTTGATGCAAACATAGGGCGCCAACTCCTAGTAACCATGAGGTGACCACCAAACGGGAACCCTCTTACAATGAAACCCACAAAACCGGCGGTGGCAATCCATGCAGTAGTGAGACGGAGAGATTCCGCGAATCAGCGGGACAGCTACTACTGTCACTGAAACCCCTATCCAGAACTACCGCATCTACTTCACCCGAGAAAAGCGCAGGAGAGTCCTCGGCTCCATCCTTAATTCGTGACTAAGCCCTAGACAATCTCATCCAAATGCTGTTCCAACTGCTTAAGACAGCAGACATGCTGAAGAAGAAGCCCTCGCCAGCACCGTCATCGCGCTTGTAATAATGACCCACACCGATAAACCCTGCGACTTATATAAGGCCAAAAACCTATCAGTCTGTCACGTCATTGGAGTCACAGCAGAAGCGCTATGGCCATGAATCGGCTAATTGTATAGCCTCCGCAAGGTGCGTAACGTGCATAATTCCCCACTTCACACACACACTTCGTGGACAGCATGGTTACCCAATGCGCGCTTAGTACCCAACCTTGTGACCCCGATGACAATCTTGTACGTGGAATCCAACGCCCGCCGAAGGGCCTCCCTTCCCTTACTTGAAAACCCACCCCCGGACCCAATCACCACCGATGGGGTACCGCCGCTGTCAAGGGTCTACACAACAGACGCTAACTGACGGTGTGTCTAACAAAGTTCTTAAATCGCTCCATATACATTAGTATATGTTATAGTTAATATACATAGTTAACTAATATCGTTCGCTCCCTCCCATGTAACAAAAATCAAACAAAACGATATGTATAGCAATCTTATTTCTGTCGTAAGAATGCATTTTTTTAGGATCGCTGGATTGGACTACAACCAATATATTGCTACGATTCAAAAGGCACTTTATGGCCGTAAGCCATGATTAAGTTAATTTCATGTGTGAATGCTTTACCATTATGTCACCACTTTGCCTTTGAATAATATTGAAGTGAGGTTGATTAAATCACGTCATAGAAAGAATTTAGGAAGTAATATCGGAATAATGTAACTGTAAAAGTTTGTCTAAAAGATTGACCCTCAAGATCTATTAAGAAATACTAATTTTCAGTACAGCGTTTTGTACTTTATTCGCTATAACAAATTTTCTTGTATTTAAATTATGTTACTGATTAGCTTAATTTATATTAGGGTCTAAGCAAAAATTACATAGGGTTTGATTAACTGATCATTACACAATTAAGGAAAACCGTGAAAAAGTCCGTGCGGGAGCTTTCGCATATCGATCTACAATGGATCTTTTGTGTTGTTTATGGAAACTGACCATATAAAACAGCAATATCGTGCGTAATAAACAAATATTTTTAAATGTTTAACTCTGTATTCTAAAGAACAGCTGAACATTAGACTGCAATCTTCCAAACATGGGGAGTGGTAGCGCTCAAAATTTACAATAGAGGTAAAAATGCACAATGCTTCTAAAACGCCCCACTTCGAGCAATATCGAATTCCCGTGGTCTTGCAGCCTCCGCCTCGTAGAATCAACAAAGAAAACGCCGAAATCTCCTGTCTAGAAAAGACTTCCATTTTAAAATGTTCTCAAAGCTGTATGTCATTGCATAAAACGCGCCAGCTCTGTTGAATGGAAAATATTAGGTATCGAGGTAAGTTAGGTTTTCAAAATTCCGGAATCATTTTGTTTTTGTTGGGTACTTATATATTAAAATATAATCTGTAACTAGATGATGTATTCCTATCTTATGTATTCGTATCTTAGTATCAAATTTGTTATCTATAGATAAAAGTGCGCATAAGTGTTCTCGATAAAACTAATGAAGATGAACTTTAATTTATACACAGTATCTTTCATTGCAAATATTCAATACTAGTATACCTTTTAATAATCAGTATCAAATATTTGATAATTTAGATATCGTTTTTATTTTCGCATTGTCTATTCTTTTAGGTTTGATTAGCTTTCAAGGTTTCGCCGTGTTCTTGCTAGCCCTAGATACGGGTGCTGATTGTTATATGGTGGTGCACTACCATTTAATAATCAAACTTCAAAAAAATATTGCAATGTTATTTATAGGTAGAAAAATTTGATTGTGATAAGTATGATCGAAGATATTTGCTCTAAAATCAATATTGCTTTAATAGCAATGTTCTTCATCGTTGTGTGTTATATTCATTAGCAGTACTTACGAGTCTTCTGTCTTCTGAACTTACCAGCAATTGAGATAAAAGCCAAAACTATCATAGATATGTCAAAAATGGGTGTCATAGTGCTGAGTCTACTCGAATCAGGTCATCAATTATTTTACTGTGACAAATTTATTTCACATATTGAAAAAAAAATATAGCAAATGATTTTTTTACTACACACGCCTTAACTTTTAAATATCTAAACTTGATAAAACGTGATAACCATTATACCTTCGATAGCAACGAACGCAGTCGCACAAATCGTGTTCAGAACAATGATTCTTTGGATAATATTAATTCATTTTGTAGCTTATATCCTACTGGTAGTGTATAATAAATTAACATGTGGTATAAACAAGTGCAGTAAACATTTGGTGGGAAAGGTGGCGATTGTGACTGGAGCAAATGCAGGCATAGGATTTTGCACAGCCAGAGACTTAGCCGAAAGAGGCGCTAAAGTTATTTTAGGTTGCCGAAATAAGAAAAAAGGTGTCATAGCTAGAGATGAAATCATTAAATTGACTGAAAATAAAAACATACACTTCATACATTTGGACTTGGCTTCGTTTGAATCAACTAGAGCATTTGCCGACAATATACTGAGGAATGAATCACGGTTAGATATTTTGATCAATAATGCAGGTATAAGCGGCGACAAATACGAGTTGACTGAAGATGGACTACTTCTAGACATGCAAACGAATCATTTCGGTCCGTTTCTTCTGACATCACTATTGCTGCCACTTTTAAAATCCAGTGCACCGAGTCGCATAATTACCGTTGCGTCGAGAGTTCATACTCGTGGCAAAATTGATCTGGACAATATAAATTCCAACAAAAGGGAGTATGGCAAATTTCAAATGTATTGCAACAGTAAGTTGTGTAATGTACTGATGACGGTAGAACTAGCAAAGAGGCTAGAAGGAACAAGCGTCACCTCCAACTGCCTACACCCGGGAGCAGTAGTAACTGACATTGTGAAATCAAAGTTGTGGATTAATGTAATAAGGCCTCTCGGGGTGCCTTTAATGAAGACGCCGTGGCAAGGAGCACAAACTACAATTTATTTAGCAGTTTCGCCGGAAGTAGAAAATGTAAGCGGGAAATATTTTGCTGATTGTACAATAAAGCCGGTCTCGCATCTTGCTCGAGATACTGTGCTTGCAGAAAAGCTATGGTACCTCTCGGAAAAACTTACTAAATTAAAGTAAATATGTCTGTTAGCATTTGTATTTCTTTATAATAAAATTAAAAAACTCAAACCTTTCTATTTTTATCGTTGAAATGCTGTATAATTATAGATAATATTTATATATATGAAAACCATATTCATGAGCCATATGGAATCAATAACAATCCGTTTTGTGTCTTATCAGAAGATAACAATCATTATATCTATTTTATTATGATTATGTTTTTGGTTCTAATTGAATTCTAACCACTCTGCTAACCACAGAAGCATTAATAAACTTTTTCTATTCATGCTTGCGCTTTCATACTGGATTTGTTTGTTAAAATTTTATCTATGTACCTGAGAGTAGATATAATTGCTTGCAACTGCTGCAATCCAACTATATTTAAGCCGGTATGATTTCTTTTTTTAAGATGACTCCTAGATACTGGGGGCGTACTCTTAAATACGATATTCGATATATAGTGGATTTCGTCGTGTCGCATCCTACTCTTAGTTACTATCGTTTAAAACATTTCAACGGATGTTCGAACGAACGATATTAATTTTGACATAAGAAAGCCTCAAATGACAACGATGAATTGAATTTGACAGACGAACATTCGCAAAATAAACATCTATATAATTTACGATAATTACAACGACACCTCAAACCGTATCGTATTACTTTTCGCAAATTTGACGTAAATTTTGCGAATGTTAGTTTTAAATAACTCCAATGTTAGCTCCTTAATGCTAGGCAATTTATGATAAATTATAAGACCCACACAAGACAAGAAAAGTGTATTAACTTTTGATACTAACACTTTATTTCTTTGCCAATGAAGTGTTGTTTTCCTTTTCGTAGTGCAGCAATTTTACACCCTGACACAGATAGAAGCTCAGTAGCTGGCCGGCGTTTCCAGTCTCAAGGTGATCCGGAAAATCCAGGGTTCATAAAGGATTCAGAGTTCTAGCTTAAGATCTATCTACTAGCCAAATAAATGAAAGGAAAATCTTTCTTGGGAATATGACAGTGATCCATATATTTCAAGATATATACATATATTTTATTATATAGGTCTTTATATACGCTAGATTATTTTAATGATTACATGAAACTTGTTTTTAGCTAGGTACTATACTATTATAATACCTCTGTGTAGGCTTAAGAAATTGAAACATGTATGTAATTTTTTTAATAGAAAGTTATTTAAAACTTTGTAGCCGCATATGCCATATTTTTCCTGTGTAGGAGGAACTTTACGTTTTTAAGAATATGAATTTTTTTATCGAAATTCTCCGTTGAATTACATACCAGGGGTATCCAGGAGTTTCCAGGGAAGGAATCAAAACAATTTTAAATATCATTTATGACCAACTTTGTCAATTGATTGCCATGATTTTCTGACTGACAATTAAAAAAATAAAATTGGGATAATATAATACAAATGGCGTTTTTGAGCTCTAATAAACTCAAATTATGATGATTTATCATGGAGTAATAATACTGTACTATTCAATGTTTTAAAATAAATTAGCTAAGTTCAAGTTATTATAATCGTCAGCATTTCGCAATGAAGTTAAGGTTAAGAGCAAGCAGTCGGTAAAAAAAACACTATTGTTTCTATCACGACAGATACGGAAGGATGCAAGAATGCATCAAACCATGTTGTTGGAAACAAAATTTTACTCAAAGGACCAGGAAAACTAATTAAAGAGCACACTGCGGCGGATCTCTATGCCCGTCCAACCGCCTCACTGCTACCGACCGAAAAAATGGTATGAGATTTGTATTGACACGGAAGCAAACATTTCAGTTATTGGCAAGCCACAAAGATATTCGTTTTTACAAAATGAACAACATACACTCTATACCGTTAATGGTACAAAAATCGAGACTTATGGTGAAAAAATACTTACTTTAAACTTGAGACTACGGAAATGTTTTACATGGAATTTCGTCATCGCCGACGTGACGCAACTAATTATTTGGTGCAGATTTTTTAGAGTATTATAAGCTATTAATCGTCATAGCGGGTTGGAAACTTATTGATAAGGGTTCGTACGTTCGTACAGACTCATCATCTTTTAAAATAATATAAGTATATTACGAAACCTTCTTCCTTGTACACTACACATAACAAAAGATTGAGCATCATATTATTACTAAATGACCGCTTCTATAAGCACGTGCAAGAACATTGCCTCCAGATATATATCATATTGCTAAAAAATAATTTTACAATGTGAGGAACCCGGGCATTTGTCGCCCATCAGATAGCCCTTGGGTTAGCCCTTTACACATGGTAAGAAAAAGTAATAGTGAATGGACACCATGTGCAAATTATAGCAACTACGTTTGTACTTAATAAATATCTATTTCCACGATTAACCGATTTTCATTGTATATTATAAAAATAAATATACTCCGCAATACGAGTACACTGCATTCCAGACAAAGATATGGAAAAAGGTAAATATTAATCGTTTTAGACTTTCTGAAGTAAGTATTCGTCGACGTAATGTTGCGACAACATTCCGACAATCCAAGGGTTTTCTCTTAAGAGATTTAAGTTTTCTACTCGTGTACATACATGACTATTGTTTCACTGTTTCTGATAATAAAAGTAAATCAGACTACAATTCAGTCTCTTTATATCCGTTGCTAAGTTATTGAGTAAACATACATTTTAATTTCGTTAGGCAATGATTTTATAATCCGTAGTTACGCTAAGAACAGAATTTATAAATATTGCAAAACAAATAGTGTACATAATCTATTATACAATTTATAACCACTGTTTTTGTAATTATTGACTTGAATTGAAGCCCAATCATACACACCATCTATGAACAGACTTAAAACTCTAATTTGACAATAGTCACAGATAACAGTGCGAGTTCGAGTCTAAACCATGGTCTCTGGTTTAGACCGTACTTTATTACAAAAACAAATTCAAGGACGATCTTCCAAAACCCGAGTCTAAAGAAAATCATTCATTCATTCGTTCGTTTTTAACGGCTTTGGCACCCTAGTTTTAGCCAATTTTATTTGTAAACCAATATTCGTTCCATTTCACGCAGCTTCGTTTGTAACCGACTTCATAACTATAGTGAAAATATAACTACAAAGTTGATAATAAACATTTATTTTATATGATAAATTTAATTTTAAAGTATATATAAGAAGAAATGTAAGTATGAAAGAAAATATTCGTACTTACATTTCTTCTTATATATACTAGAAAATATAATAATACTTTTCACGTTGTAAAAATTGCTTGTTGGAACGTAAATTAAGTACCTATTCAACATTTGCCGTCCTTTTGACACCAAAGCATTTAACTGAACAAAATTATTTCGTTTTCCTTGAATTTTACAATGATATCCTTAATAAACTTATATAAAAATGGAAAATAATAAGAGATCCTATAATTGGTGCCAAGAAGACAAGGTATATATATAAGACCTAGTGTATATTTTAATAAAGAACTTTTGAAAATTAAAATGTTGATGCATAATTCTAAGTTGATAAAACGACGTACAGTTGGAAATGTGTCCAAAATATCCAAATCGTCTAAATCCATATCATCGAGTAAATCAATATCCATTATCAAGCCGTAAAGTCCGTGAAATATCGAGAAAATAAACTAATAGCAAGAACAATAAAAACCGAACAACCGCAACCACAAATCACCTACGCAAATCACAGACTATCTAGTTAGAGATACGTATGCACAAACTACAAATTGTCAGCTATCAAAAATCATAATTTCGTTTTGAAACCAGACTTAAACTAAGGGGTAGCCTAGTTTAGGAGATAAACCCGGTTCTTTGGGTAAACCGTGTCTTGTAATATCAATTTCATTAAAATCTGAGTTAAACTCGAGTTTTCGTTTAGACCAGGCCTAAACCAGGTCATGGAATAACACGGATAGAAATTAGGCGAAACATGTAAACCCATTTCTACCTTATATTTAGGAAGAATGGGTATAGGTACTTATATGTATACAAATCTCTCAAGTTACTTAGTAATTAAACAAAAAATAAATAAAATAAATAAATATTTCCCATGCAGTGACACTTGTTACAATTGCGTTCTGTGAAGTATTTGTGAAGTTAAACGAAGCTGCAAGCGGCCAGAACTTAAGCAATTAAGAAGCTTAAACGCAAGATTGCACGCGAACTTGTGTTCACAGACCGAAAACTATCTTCGTTACGACTGCACATACGTTAGATGAGAGGAACAATGTTTTGCTAGTAAATATTGCATCGAACTAAAGTAGAGGAATCCGAGTTTCAAAGTACAGGGAGTAAGTGGTTCCGATCCAAAACAAATAAGATAGAAACAGCCTTGAATAGCTCAATACTCGTACAATGACGATACGTTGCCTACATATCGTCATTGTACGAGTATTGTGCTATTACACCGGTAATTTTAGTGACGGCTTGTCGGGGCATGACTGTAGTACTTAACGAGATTTGTGGTGTCTAATCAACCTCAAAGTATTATTTGTCATTAACTGTTTGGTCAATTCGTCAATCAATAATCTAAATATTTGTATGTGCATTGATTTTATCAATAGAGCAATACAGTAAATATATAATAGATAAATAAATATCCTTTTAGTATTATTATTGGCAAGACATTAATTAAATATGCATCATGACACCGCGCAATATAGAAAGCTTTACTTGGAGGTTCATTGCGTGATCTAATCAAAAGTATTAAAATCTATAAAAGAATGGAAATCACCAACGTAGCCCGACAAATTCATAATTAATTTATTTATTCAGAATTTATGCATGATCTTAAGACATAACATGAGAAATAAGTTGTGTTAGTTACATCACTTATAATTCTAAGTCAAAAATCGCGGACCCAATTTAAATGTTTAAATAAAGAAAAAATTTAGAAAAAAGTATATTTATTATTAATTACACAAAAAAATAAATACAAGACGAATGATAAAAGCAACCAAACATAAATATATAAACAAAAACTAAGTATGAAGACTGAGTCTTTATTATATTATTATTCGGAATGTTCATGTTCGGAATAATAATCTTTTTTATGCCTAGTACAGTAAAATTCCTAGTTAATTAAAGATTCAGAATTGTATTTAGGATAATCCAAAATTGACTTAATTCTTTATACGTAAGCCTATCAGAAACGAATTCTCTTTCCCGCCGGCTTATAATTTTTAAACACTCAGTATAAACAAACCTCAAAAAAAATACATTTATATATTTTTGTTTTAAAGACTGCAAATGTGATATATAAAAACAATCAAGTGTAATTAGATTTTTTTTATTTTCAGTAACTCTCTTTATTCTGACTATAATACTTTTATATTTTATTATCTATATCGATTCTGTGATAATAATGGTATTGTCACAAAAACGCTTGACGTGCCAGCCAGTGACTAGTCGGTAACGCATACCACCGTCCTGTGCTGCTGCAACGCTTCCTGCTGATAGTGTAACAGTTGGATTAGTGCCAACAATATCCCACGAAGCGCTGCGTTTATAGTGCATAATGCTTTAATGAATTGGGCACGCAGCTTTCAGTGTTTAAATTGTTAAAACATTATTTCTCATTTGTTTATTAATGCACTAGTATGTACCAAAAACTGTTTTTCTTCTACTCGAATTCCTGGGCAATGTATTTAAATTGATATTTAAAATTGAACGAAAAAAAATAACGTACAAAATACAACATTAATAGTTTCTAAAAGATTGCAATTTATTTTTTTAAAACAGTGCTATAAAGTTGCTTATATGGATGAAATGGATCAATAGCTTCTCTCATTTTCGTGCTATCAAAGGTATAAAATATACCTTTGATAGCACGGATGCAGTTGTGCAAATCATGTTCATAACAATTATTCTTTGGATAATATTATTTTGTAGCTTATGTCCTACTTGCAGTGTATAATAAATTGGCTTAACTGGTGTAAACAAGTGCAATAAACATTTGGTGGGAAAAGTAGCGATTGTGACTGGAGCAAATGCAGGCATAGAATTTTGCACAGCAAGAGACTTAGCCGAGAGAGGCGCTAAAGTTATTTTAGGTTGCAGAGAAAAAAAAAGGTTTAATAGCTAGAGACGAAATAACGACATTGACTGAAAATAAAAACATACATTTCATACATTTGGACTTGGCTTCATTTGAATCAATTAGGGCATTCGTCGACAATATACTGAGGAATGACTCACGATTAGATATATTGATCAATAATACAGGTATTTACGGTATCGGGGGGGGTGGCGTTGGCGGTGTCGTTAGACATCGTCAACGCCTTCGGCACCCTCCCCTGGCAGGCCATTAGGGAGGCGCTCGTATACCACGAGCTGCCTCCCTACCTACGGGCAGTGGTCGGGGACTATCTGCGCGACAGGACGATCGGCGTGATGGGACGGGACGGGATGGAAACGTCGAGGAGGGTCGAATGCGGCGTTCCGCAGGGGTCGGTGTTGGGACCCCTGCTATGGAGCCTCGCATACGACGCGGTCCTTCGCACCAGCCTTCCTCGCGGCGTGAGTGTCGTCTGCTACGCTGACGACACTCTCGTCGTGACGACTGGGGCCGACTTCGAGCCGGTGCTCAGGCTTGCCGAGCTTGGGGTGGCATGTGTCGTGCGGGCGATCCGCCAGCTGGGTTTACAAATAGTGCCTCACAAAACCGAGGCGCTATGGTTCCACGGCCTTCCGAGGCGCCGGGAACCACCCAGTTGCCGGATCCGGGTGGGTGACGCGGTGGTCCCGGTGGGGCCGTACATAAAGTATCTGGGCCTCACCCTGGACCGCCGCTGGAGCTTCGAGGAGCATTTCGTGCGGTTGGTCCCCCGAGCCAAAAGGGTGGCGGGCGCATTGCATCGCCTGCTGCCCAATCTCGGGGGACCGAGGGATGGAGTCCGCCGCCTGTACGAGGGCGTCGTGCGATCCGTGGCCATGTATGGGGCTCCCGTGTGGTCGCAAGACTGCGCGAGGTCCCCCCGCTGCAGAGCTCTGCTACGGAGCCTGCAGCGGATAATGGCCATACGGATCGTACGAGGCTACCGTACATTCTCGTACGAGGCGGCGACAGTTCTGGGACGCTCCCCCCCATTCGACATCCTGGCCGACATGTACGCGGCGACGTATGCGTCGCGGCGTGTCGGCCGGGGGGCGATGGGGGGAGCGCCCTGGAACCCGCGCACGAAGTGCCTAAGCGGGAGTGGCACCGACGGATTGTGGCGGCCTGGCGTGCGCAGCTCGAATTACGGATCTGCGCGCGCCAGCGGGCCGTCGGTGCCGTACTCCCGCACCTCGAAGCTTGGCTCAACGGGAAGGAGGAGGTCACCTACCGATTGACTCAGATACTCACCGGGCACGGCTGCTTCGGTGAGTATCTGTGTCGAATAGGACGGGAGGGATCGACACATTGTCACCACTGCGCATCCGACCTCGACTCGGCCCAGCACACGCTGGCGGAGTGCCCCGCGTGGGCCTCCGAGCGCCGAGTCTTGGTCGCAGAGATCGGGCGAGATCTGTCTCCGCCGGCATTGATTGCGGCAATGCTGGCGGACGAGGGAGGTTGGAGGGCTGTGGCCTCCTTCTGTGAAGCAGTAATGCTCCAGAAGGAGGCCGCCGAGCGGGGTCGGGAGGTGGCCGATCCCGCTCGAAGGAGGCGGCGCCGGGCTCGGTAGCACAGCTGCGGCGCCGCCGCGGGTCGCCGGCGGGCGCGAGGAAGTCGCGACCGCTACGGCGACCCGGGATGGACCACGCCCCTTCCGTGGCCGGGGGGCGTCGTCGGTGGAGGGGACCGGGGGAGGAGGGGAGGGGGAGCTTCCCCCGAGGGGAGCGGAGGCTGGGGGTTCCCGGAAGTGGCCTTTGTGTTCCGGGGGCTCCCTACATGCCTGAGGAAGGCCATCCCTGAGGTTTTTAGAGGGTAGGCCTCCCCCTTCTGGGGAGGAGAGCCCCACATAACCCCGGCTCGCCACAGCCGGGGTATGCAATTTTATGCATTTTCCTGAGGGGAACAAAAAAAAAAAAGGTATTTACGGTAACAAATACGAGTTGACTGTAGGTGAACTACTTCTAGCCATGGAAACGAATCATTTCGGTCCGTTTCTTCAGAAAAAAAAAATTGTGGAATAATCTCGGGGTGCCTTTAATGAAGACGCCGTGGCAAGGAGCGCAAACTACAACATATTTAGCAGTTTCACCGAAAGTAGAGAATGTAAGCGTTAAATATATTTCTGATTGTAAAATGAAGCCCGCCTCGTATCTTGCTCGAGCTACTAGGCTACTGTGCTAGCAGAAAAACTAAATTTGTTCAATATTAAAATCCAGTAAAACACTAACTGTATTCTACTACTATTCACGGCTAGGGGAATACTTTAATTAAATATTTGTTAGTAGTCGAAGCATAACACTACATTGTGCTGGAGCAACGTTTCCTACATATAGTGTAACAGTTGGACCAGCGCTAACCAGTAAATGTGGCGTTTATAGTGCATAATGCTGTAATGAATTAAGCATGCTTTCGATGCTTTAATCGCTAAAACATCATTTGTGGTTTGTTTGTTAATACGCACTATTAGTAAGTAGGAAATACGAATATTTTCCTGTACTCGTTGTATTTCGGTGACATACCTCCACAAATAATTTAAATTGATATTTCCATCTTGTATTATACTTATAATATATAATCTAAAAAATAGCATTAATTATGGGCCTAAAATGCATTTATAACAGAATTAATTTTGATAGTGTAACAGCTATATTACTATAATTTTACTGCTACCCTCAACTACCCGGCGATCTTGAGCGTTCGAGCCCGTAGATGCGCGCTCAGTTTGCGTCGACACTCTTTTTAATTCGACCCTAATGACCCCGGTATGGCGCCGAGGCCGCTAGCAAGCAAGACACTGAACCTTCAGTTTCTACACCTACCACAAATACCTACACTCACGGTAAAACTGAAAATAGCCATCTACGTCACGCCTACTTCAGCATAGGTCCAAAAAAAAACTATACTTTTATACTATTTAAAGTGTCTAAAAGATCTCTTTTTTTTAGAATCTTCTATAAAATTAGAAAATACATGTAATGGAACGATTTCGTCTCTCTTTATTGAAAGTTATTTGACATTTCACTTAATTTATTTGATTGTAAAGCAACCTCAGTACTGCGAGACTGAAATAGGCAGACAAAAATTTACATATTTTTTTTAAATTAATGTTCTTAATATGTGAACTTAAACCTTAATCTCAGAAATTATTAATAAATGTGTTGATGAAGCTTAACAAATTGAACTTAAACCTTAATCTCTGAAACTATCATTGAATATGATGATGAAGCTTAAAAAAAAAATAAAAAATTTGTTTAAAAATAAAATACACAAACTCAATATTACCTTCTTTTATTACAATCGAGAAAAACTAAATGTTTTTTAAAATGTTAGTTTTACCATTTGATTAAGTTTTCTTAGGAGATAAAACAAAAACCCACGTCGATAACTTTTTAAATAAATGTGCTTATAACAATTTAATCTTTATTTTGATTTTGTTCTTAATTCATCTATCATAATAAAAAACGTTCTTTTCTTTTAATTTTTCCGTCAAGTTGTAGGATATAATTATTTTTATATACTAAATTTTACGTAATAAAGTTGAAAATATATTTTTAGTTGTAAATACCAAATACTAATGACTAAACACTTAACTGAACGGTATAGATTCGTTATAGCTCCAATAAACGAAGCTATTTAGTTTTTTCATTAATAAATGCGCTAACGCCTCAGTTTGTTGTTGTTAAGAAATAGTAAGTTCTAAGTTTTTAAAAATTTCATTAATAACTACTAACTACCTACTCACTACTAACTACCTTTCTTCTAATATCATGATAGATTCTAATATCATCAGAAGAAAGAAGAAGCAGGGAAAGAAATTTTTCCCTACTTCCGTAAAAAAAATGACGCCACACACTAAGATTTTATCGTGGGTGTAATCAAATCACAAACAGATTCTTTTATAGGTCTTTCAAAATATGTATCTCATACGGGAATTTAACCCGAGACCTATTACATAGTAGCTCATGATAAGATTATATTACATATATAATATTATCATTATATCCTTCCCCGTGTCTAAAACTATCCCCATTACAAATTTCATCAAAATCAGATCATTAGTACCGATTTGATTGATGAAACTGAACTCACAAAGATTACCTCTTTACAATGGTATCACGGTAACACGGGTACCATTTATCACGTGTTTTTTAATAAAATAAATATCGACTGTACAAATAACAAAAATTTAATTAACATTTCAAATAATATTTCGAGAATAATATTTCCAAGAACCATTAACGAATGAAACAAAACATATTTATGCGCCAATTTAATGGTTACATGGAAGTTGTTAACGTAATCAAATTGTGTAATAATCAACAAATATTAAATAAATAATCGGGCGTATAATATATCGCCTCGTCAAGTATTTATTTATAATACTTTCTCTGTAACTGTATATTTATTAGATACACAGTTTCACAGTATTCTTAATCCAATACCAAAGAGCCGTTACAAGGAAATTATTAAATTTTAAATTTATAGTTATATGATTATTTATAAAAAAACGGAACTGATATTTATTCAAACAGTAAGTTAAAAATTGATAAACACTACAATGTAACCAGTTAAACTATAGGAAAATAGTTTTCAATAAGAGGTCTCAAAAACGTAGGCAGTCTATTTGCAGCCAACAATAAGTTAGATCACCATTAGATCCATATTAAGCTAAATAGTTGGTCTGTAAACGTGACCGTGTATGTCTACATACATATATGTCACGCCTTGTTCCCAATGGGGTAGGCAGAGACCACCTCTCTCCACTTGCTACGATCCCGGCACACTTCTCTTGCTTCCTCCACTTTCATGAGCGTCTTCATGCATGTGTATGTCTAAAACAACTATATTGTGTAGTAAAAGAAATGTTACCGAAAAATATATTAGAAGAGTAAATAAAAATACTAAGGTGAATCCAAATGAAACGAAAATTTGGGTTTTTCTAATTTTATTAGTCACAACCACACAAAATCTTACACTCAATCCCTTACATTAAGTACATTATCCTATTTGTTAATTTTACACAAAGCTTCGGTTTTAACTAATAATTAAATAAGTTAAATTGACACAAAATTAAAACTAATACAAAATGCCACTTACTCTGTACCTTAATCTACACAAATTTACACGAAAAAAAATGTTTAAATCTATTTTTATGCTGTAATTAGATAGGCGGCCTTAATGACGGCAACAATGAACAACAGTCAAAACGAAAACTTAACATAAAATTAACAAACACAGCCAAATTATTAAATAATATCACAACTAAACTTAACAACAAATCAATACTTAGAATTAGTTAACATTAACAGAAGTAACAAAAAAATAAACCACCGCGTAATGAATATTTTACCCTCAGTGTAAACTTTTCTCTGTAAGTATAGTCTTTAGAAATGTTAATTATTAATAATAATAGAAAACAAAAATCATTGTGAATAAGTATAAACTCTGCAATAGATGAGGATAAAATTTCATTAGGCCAAAACAACAACAATAGCAAAACAATTTTTTCATCACAGCAAACCAATGAAAATAATTCACTATAACGAAGATTTAAATTACAAAAAATATGTTTTAATTTTATCAGTAGATTTATCGGAAACGGAACGGTTTGCAGTCGATGAAAAAAGTGTAAGCGTCCTGATAAGGTTCAAGTTAACCCTAACAGGAAGCGATAACAAAACAGATATAACAATGAAACAACATTAGGCACTCTCGGCGTAAGGCACGTTGTGATTGTTTCGAAAAAGAAAAACAAAAAAAAAAGTATAACGGAATTCAACAATAACAATTAAATTAAGATATTGAGCATTTCAATATATTTCAGATATTGTATTAACAGTGAAAGTAATTTTAACAGAACAACAAGCTGATAAACAAAATAAGAAACTCAACCTTTCTAACAGTGAAATCAACAAACGAACTGAAACAAAAATTTTAACAATTGTGAATGTCCATGATATCTGAAAAGTGTTAACAATGATTGAAGTAACAAAACAAAAATTAAATTTCGATATTGAGCATTTCAATGTGTTCAAACTATTTCAGACATTGTATTAACAGTGAAAGTAATTTTAACAGAACAACAAACTGATAAACAAAATAAGAAACTCAACCTTTCTAACAGTGAAATCAACAAATGAACTGAAACAAAAATTTTAACAATTGTGAATGTCCATGATATCTGGAAAGTGTTAACAATGATTAAGTAACAAAACAAAAATTAAATTTCGATATTGAGCATTTCAATGTGTTCAAACTATTTCAGACATTTTATTAACAGTGAAAGTAATTTTAACAGAACAACAAACTGATAAACAAAATAAGAAACTCAACCTTTCTAACAATGAAATCAACAAACGAACTGAAACCAAAATTTTAACAATTGTGAATGTTCATGATATCTGGAAAGTGTTAACAATGATTGAAGTAACAAAACAAAAATTCAACTCAAGAAGACAAAAAGAAACTTAACATACCGATGAAGATGATAACAAACCAGACCAGCTAGTTACATCTTAAAAACAAAAAATTAACAATTATTTGAATAACAATAACAAAACTTAATAACATATCATCTCGTGAATCTGGTTGGACTCTTTAATCATATGCCAGCGTATAGAGAAGTACCACGTCAAGCTAAATTGCTTGTGTAGTAGTGCAAATGTAAATGAAAAGAAATTAATTGATGTTGAAACAACATCAATTAATTTCTTAAAAACTATAGAAAATTGTAAAACAGTGATTTTTAACATAACAAAGAAACAAACAAACTTAACCGGCAAGTGAAGTACATAATTAGGTGACAACTGAAACTTGCTATTTAATTATAACAAAAACAAGCAAATGGCAAAATCAACATGAACTTTAACAACAAACAAAGAAATTAACAAAAATTGGTATTAACGGTAACTCACGACAATTAACGAACAATACCGATCATTAAGGCACTATTTTTTTGAAGTACATATTTTATTTTAACGTCTAATTCAAGATCTAACCTAATTGTGATTTAGCGAAAATATCTTCGTAACTTACGTAATAGCCTATCCTAAGCTAAAAGTATTTCACACAAGACCCTAAACCTAATCTATATTATCTTTGGGTGTCTAGTAATTTGATTCACCTTTTTGCGCCGGTTCCTTGTGATACTCGTTTACTTCGAAGGTTTTCAGTTGATGGCCTGCCATTTTATGATGGAGCGCTGGTACTGTTATCAAGTTTGAATGCTATTGTTAGTATTTAAGGTGTATTGTCTTTTCACATTAAATTTCGTTAATAATAATTCATTTTTAATTTCGTTTATTAAATCTGAAACAATGAAAAATTACATTAATGATGGTAATGAAACTAAAACTGTGTTAAAAATTTATCTGATGAAATCTTTTGAAATATATCAAATCAAAACGAGATAGTTACTAATGCTAACATATGGAAAGTCTATAGGAAGTAAATTAAAGCTTATGGAATTAATATTCCAATAACCATGTAATAAAACTATATAAGTTACTATAGTCTAAGACAAACACTACAGTCTAAAACATATTCATTTTGGACACAAATCTACCTACGTATGTAACGGTAGAAAAGATCACTAACAATAAAGGACAAAATTCAAACTTACCAGACTTGCAATTCTTTGCGGTATGGTTTTCGTTCCATTTCATTTGAAGCACACATATTTTCGACTGAAAACTGGTTCAAATAAAACTTAGAAACAACACTTATGTTTGGCAGCCTATGTGAGGAAACGGTTAATGTAAACTATCCTTAAATTTCGAAAATGCACAAATAGCCCGAAGGGGCTATTGCCCCCTAGGGTGCTGTCAGTTAGTCGAGTAGATTGGAAGTGACCGTTATGGGTCCTTGCTGCCTTTATATATGAATCCCGAAACCCTACTCCGCGCAACCGTGGGAGCATTTGCGCACGTGGATTACTTGCGTAAGCGCATACAAGGGGCTGAGTTCTTTGTTAATTTCAACCCTCCGAACGTCTTGCCTTCTAGCTGTGTTTACCTGTACGAATTGAGGGGAGAAATCTTGCCCGGTGGGAACGATCGTCACTGAAATGTAATTATAATACACAAATACAAATGGTTGTATAAGAGGGTCGTGAGTTACTTCCCTTTTTCTCACGGACTACGTGCCAATTGTTATGTAAATTATCGTAACTGCAAATAACATTGCGTCACATATATGGATGTTTGCTGTAGAGTTGACCGAATACTTTTATATCTCAGAAAATAATGTTACCATACGACCAACCATAAAGCCATAAGCATGCAATCACTATATTCAAGTTAGTCGGCACTTTCCAATTCTTATTTTCAATACATCCGATGCAGCTGTGATTACAAGCTTGATATAAAATATCGTATCTTTTCAAACGAACGTGTTTTCCGGATTAAAGACGCCCGCGTATTTCCGTACCTCCGCTTCAAAGAATCCTCGCGCACAGGTAAATCCCGCATCCTCGTGAAGCGCCCTGAAAGATTTCTTTTTAATATATCGTATGCGTTACACAAACACTGAGCTACTTTCTGAGACGAATGAAGCAGAGTAAACTTTCGCCTCTTTTCATCTTTTTATATACCACTAAGAAGTTATGTTATGAAAATTCAAACAGGGTTCCTAACAAGAGGTGAAATACAACCACTCATGTGGTGCTAGTGAGCCATTAATTTGCGCGCCCCACAAAGCCTAGCGGGTCTGCGATAGCGATTGACTTAGCCGAGTATTTTCGTTGAACAAAAGCTCTTTTCATAGTCATATAAGAGTGAGCGCTTTTCAAAATAATGAAGCCCTTAATTTATTAAGAAAAATGATTAACGCTAAGAACTTTTAATTTATACGCCTTTATTTCTTTTAAATGAGAATATAATGAACAGAGTTTTCGGGGGTCGGATTTTATGACTAAAACGGTTCCGTTACACTGTTCTCCAATGTCATACATGTAGGGTTTTAGTATATAAATACACATATATATATATATATATATATATATATATATATATATATATATATATATATATATATATATATATATATATATATATATATATATATATATATAAGCTCATCTTGTACATTTAGTTATATTATATATGATAATTGATAACCACCAAAGTATATTGGTAAAGTCACGTTACCACAAAGTAAACAAAACAATACACACACAATACAAATTCAGGCAATGCTGATAGCGGCAAAAAAAAATAGGTAAAACAAAAATATAAGAACCCAGCATGGAATACCTAGAGAATATTAAAAACAATATTACTTCTCTTAGCAAATAAATTAGAAGCTTAGGCAGGGTTCCATTTTTATCTTGCAAACCATATTTCATAATTTATCACTGTTATCACTTTTAGAAATATCTGATTACGAAATATTAAAGTTTGTTTCTGTTATGACGACGGAGTTCGAGCAATTACAGAAGTTAAATTAAATAACAGGTTTATTTAAATCCCGCACCTGGTCTGGCAGTGAAAAGACTTAATTTCGCTTTTGATATTTTCATGAACGGAAAAGAGTTATTTCCTGATGTCATTCAAAGAATGAATTCAGGCATGCTTTTTGAGCAATATTCCGAAAACCGTTACAAATATTTCGTGTTCCCAGATTCAAGATTATAAAGAATACTGCTAATTTTGTTTCCGAATATAATTTAGGAGCAGAATTATTAATAGAATTTAATCAAACTTATTTTTCAAATGCCCAAAAATTACAAGATGAAATTTCTCTTATCTGTATTAACTTTTACTTGTTTTTATTTATTATAAGCCTTTTGAATGTCAAACCTTCAAAAGAAACATCTTTAACCAAAGGATCATATCTAAAATGACGAATACACATTGTGCTATTCTATATTTCAGTCAAGGAAATCTTAAAATTTCGTTTTTTTAGTTCATTTACATTTTCTGATTATTAGATGTTCAGTTAAAAGTTAGAAAGTCAACTTTCAAAATCCTCAAGAATTTCTAAATCATAGTCCTTAGTTATCAATGAAAAATAATATATATACACTATATAGTAGGTATGGAGTAAAATCGTCATAAAGACTGATATTAAGGACATTTGTATTTAAAGTTCTTCATTACGTGTTTCTTACTTATTATTTTCTTAGGTCAAGTGATTAGTTCGCCATCAAAATTTTTATGTATGTTGGAAAATTTAATTTGATTTGTAAAATATTTAATGGATGTGGAGAGAGAATTTGGTCGTGACGGAACATTTCTTAGTATTCCAATGAAAGAATGTGGTGAGGAATGACTTGTAATACCAACATCAAATGAAGAATTTTCTTAGGTCTTCCTAAGACTCGCTCTGATGAAAGATGATTTGGATAAAGGGATGCCTTAGGGGGTGTACACTAAGATGAAAGACACGCCTGAGCCTGAGCCACTATTAAATACAATGTGCATTAGCATTCTACTACAAAAAATAAATGTTAAGAATGACTAGCTTAAAGATAAGGTAAAAGAAATGTTTTACCATACCATACCAGTGTTAGTAATATGAAATATAAGCGGGGATAAATAATCAAGGATAAGAATCATATTAAAGGGACTGTTATTTGTTTCTGTAGCTTACCAAATCTCTAAATGTCTTACAAAAGTTGTGATTTACTGCATCGAACGCTGATAAAATCTTTGCCAACTCTATCATAAATCAACTACCAAAGTGATTCCAATCCTAAAAAGACCGTTTCGAATAGTTTTTATTCGTAGTTTCTTTATAACGTTATATATTCGAGTTTATTTACGATCGAAAATTTACTTAGAAATTTTCTTAAACTCAGGCTTTGTTGTATTTAGATCAACGTAATATTAAAATAAAATTGAAATTTAATTATCTTTCTTTTTCCGAAGTTATACGAATAATTCTGATAATATTTAGTTACGAAAAATTTATTAAATTCTCTCATTTGATTGCTGTCAAGTAATTTTGCTGAAAACGTATTTTATATCGAGGTCGTAGAAACAGTGTTAAAAATATTGGTTTTTCATCGTAGAATATATTTATACCTTCCAAGATTTGTAATGAAAAATTAGCATAAACTGACGGGTTAGCGCCTAACCAATAACTATGATAGGGCGATTTAACTAGTCAACCACACTGACAACCGTTTCTTTACTCATGTGCTGACACAGCGCGGATTCACGAACATATGAATTTCTTCGCAAGAGTATGCAGGTTACCGCACAGAGTTTTTCTCCACCATAAGAGCATCTCATAAATGTATATATGAAATTCGAAAAGAGAATAAAACATATTGGTACATGGTGCAGCCCCGGGCCCTCCAAATCACTTGATTGGAAGACCACAGCTATTCGAAAACCAATAACCACAGCGCCACTGACTCTCCCATTGGAAAATCTAAATATAGGAAAATCTATATCGTAGTCCATAATGAAAAGCCAGCCTTACATGAGTACTTTTTATATTAGTATAACTAACTTCCTCGCGAATTTTTTCACCTAGGCTTTTGTCATTTTCGTTACGTTCTCATTCATCATAAAAACTATGCGTTTCTCGTCTTCTTGCCCTAAATACAGCTACAATAAAAAATAAACAACATATTTAATTAGGATTTGCACTCTGCCATTCTTGTATTGATATTCTTTATGTTTTCTCATTTTCGCTCCAATCGAATATTAATCGAATGTTTGTACAGCACAGTATTGCCACTCAAGCGATCAAAGCAGTAAGGAAAGGAATTTGAAGAAATCGTGTTAGAAAACTAAGTACCTTATCGCACGAGAGAAACATGGCACCTAGATTCTAGGTTTACTTTCATAAAGAGTTTTGATAGTTTTTAATTAATATTATTTTTCAAATATATATTTTTTTTAAACATTTACAAAAAATGGCACCTTGCGTAAAGTTTCGCCTATCCAGACCTAGAACAATATCGCGTATTTTAAAAAATGACCTTTAATAGAGAAGTGTTTAAGGTACAACTTCTCGTATTCATAACTTAACATCATGGCATCAAATAACTGCCCCGACCGAAACTTGGTCCATTGAAACATTGAAACTATCGTACATATATCTCGAAAATCAATTGTAGCCTCTATTAGCAACTTACAATAGCTCTTATCCTGTACAACCTACCAGAAATCTATACGCAGAAATCAGAAGATAATTATTGATTGTTTGAAAAAAGGTTTAAAAAAGAAAAGAGTTCATAATATTTTTAGATTCATCTTTATTACAGACACAAACAAAGTAGGTAGACTTTATAAAATTGCATTTTATAATAATTATTATAGGATAACAACGCATTAAAATTTTGATTTTTGTCAGTTGACTGCAAAATTATCTATTCACTAATACTTCATTCTATTCATTAATATAAAGTTTATTTAAAATAACGTATATTTTTTATTTTCTTCAATC
This sequence comes from Scirpophaga incertulas, assembly GCA_036419045.1. Lineage (NCBI taxonomy): Eukaryota > Metazoa > Arthropoda > Insecta > Lepidoptera > Crambidae > Scirpophaga > Scirpophaga incertulas. The sequence continues at coordinate 9,930,694 of CM071638.1, read as the reverse complement.
ACAGCTCGGTACCAGGTGTACTACTGCTTGCCAGGGCTCTGTGAGCTGACGTATTCTCACGCTCACACAAAAGCACCCTTCTTTAAAACTCGCGTAATACTTATTTCTCTTTTTGAATAGTATTTATAAACTGTCCATTGTAAAATATATCTTATCTCATATCAGAAAATGTAATATTAATTATTGTATGAACAAGATGTCGAGAAATTCTAACAGACCTATAACAGTATTTTTAAAAATACCTAGCAGTTATTTCCAATGTCTGATTTGCATTGACTATTATTTAACTTTATTTGGTTATTAAATCTAGACAAGTTTTTCTACTGCAGTTTACTTCTACGCTGGGTTTTTTATTTGCACAAAAGCTGTATTTTATAGTATGAAAATGGACCAAGATTAAAAAGGAGATGCACCTGCGGTCTCGATACAAGCCCAATTAGAATAAGCGAACCTAAAACAATCACGTGCACAAATCACAATGCAAACTCTAGAACAATTTAAAAAATTCTCCCGTATTCGCTTCTCACGTTAAAAACATTGCATTGGAATTACTTTAAATCATTAAAAACAAAATATAAAAAAAAAAGATTTTTGTGTGCTATGGATGTAAGCATGTTGGTAAACGAAAAGTAAGGTGTCTCCACCCAACGTATAAGTGAATGTTAAGATGAGAAATTACTATATTAGATGGAGCTTAAAAGTGACTATTATAATGGAAAAAAATGAAGGGGCAAATACTGTCATGACATGGACACAACGAGGTATCGGTGAACGGCATGTAACAAAAACAATGGTGATGAAACCCTGCGAAAAAGTGATATGAGACCTGCTGCAATCAATAACATGCTGTCACTTAAAAGAGATAAGTGAGAGAAAAAGAGAACAGCAATTCCAAATAAATTGGTAACGGTTAAGGTGAACAATAATGATGTTTTGTAAAATCGTGGAGTTGTATAACAGTAAAAGATAAATAATCTCCTATCTCCTATATATATAAAGCTCGATTACCACTGACTGGCTCACTGACTGACTCACTGATCAGGGGTAATTTTAGGGTATTTAGAGGTAGTTTTCGTTGTTTTGATGTTAGAGGGGAATTAACTAGTCGTATAATTATACATCTACTTCTGAATACCAAACCCATATATTAATGGTTAGTAAAAACATATATTTTTTTATATTTTTTTCGATTTATTGTCAAGTCATTCTGTACTGTGTTGGAATCTTCACTAAAGGCTGAAAGGTCAAAAAAGCTCTTTGTTTAAAAAACTTATTTACATTGAAAAGTTGGTATGTTCGTATAATTACTCAATATGCATTCATTATGAAAGTGCTTTTAATTTCAAATGCCTCCAAAATATAAAACAATAGATTTAGTTGGCAATTTATTCATTTATGTAGCTAATTATTAATTCTTTGGTACTTTTTGTATACAAAGGCAGACTTAATGTCTGGATCATTATTTAGCCAACCTTCAGATGACGTAAAAAATAATCCCTACTAGTATTATGAATGCGAAAGTAACTCTGTCTGTCGCGCTTTCACTACAAAACTACTGAAACGATTTGAATGAAATGAAAGCACATAGGCATCCTATCTTAGTAATCTTAATCTTTTCTTAATGAGCGAAAAAAGAAACCGAATTTTATGCATTTTATAGTTTAGGCTCTATATTAATATCTCCATCACTCAGCATGTAACCAAATCCATTTTATTACTCAACCTTATATACGGCACCTGCGGAAAGTTAGGGTAGCCCTTTTTTTTTTGTTCCCCTGAGGAAAATGCATTAAATTGCATACCCCGGCGGTTATGTGGGGCTCTCCTCCCCAGAAGGGGGAGGCCTACCCAGTAAAAACCTCAGGGATGGCCTTCCTCAGGCATGTAGGGAGCCCCCGGGAACATCAAGCCACTTCCGGGAACCCCCAGCCTCCGCTCCCCTGCCTAGAGGGGAGCCCTCCTCGGGGAGACTATACTACCTCCCCCGGTCTCCTCCACTGACGACGCCCCCCGGCCACGGAAGGGGCGTGGTCCTTCCCGGGTCGCCGTAGCAGTCGCGACTTCCTCGCGCCCGCCGGCGACCCGCGGCGGCGCCGCAGCTGTGCTACCGAGCCCGGCGCCGCCTTCTTCGAGCGGGATCGGCCATCTCCCGACCCCGCTCGGCGGCCTCCTTCTGGAGCATCACTGTTTCACAGATGGAGGCCCAATACTAATGCAAGGAACGCACAATGGCCCAATCTCAGAGGCTAAGTGCGGTGGAGCCCAGTCAAACTAACTAACTACCAATGCAAGGATCCACATACATGATTAATTTTAAGAAAGTACGTGAGGCCACTATTCAACTCCTTGCAAACGCAACCCTTATGGTTGCGGAGTCACATTAGCATAGGAGATGATCATGCATAACTGCAAGTTGAAACCGGGAAAATGCACTCGTATATTGCGAGTTAGAACAATGACCAAACAAACTGCGATTGAGATTTAGATCTCTCTTTATCGATCTATATGTGGGTAGTAGTGAGTACATATCGCAGCAGTGCAAACCAATAATTGCCCATGGCGGTCGGTTCGACCGTGCCCTCTATTTGCTACATTTCCACCGGGGATCGCTTCCGAAACACTTCGCTCGCTCTGTCTCTCGACATTGCAGGTCGGTAAATAAATTACGAGACGGGTAGACTGCACAACTTTCGGTATTAGTTCAGTTGAAACGGTTGCCGTGATTTAGATACTGTGCCGTTTAATTGTGCAGCTTAAAATTTACTTTTTTTATAACTAGAAATGTACTTACATATTTTTTACCCATAAAGTTGCTTCTTCTATGCTTCAGAAATCTGTAAAAATCTCCGAGTTGAACGTTCATACATAGTTAATAATTTAAGCTAGAAAACTTCCACTGCAGAAATATGCCTAAGATTTCTACTGTTAGCATCCAGGGTCTTCTTGCATTTCCCGGTATATGCTCGCCATTTGAAGATCTTCCTGCCACAAGAGCTGTCAGTTCTGTACCACAACCTCTTAAAGTTCACAGTTGTTCTGATTCTTTGTATTTCACAATTTATAATTCTATCACGCAAAAAAAACTCGGAGCATTGCCCTTTGGATAATACTCTGAACCTCCTTATAAGGTCTATCATAAATAGCATGATTGTGATTCCTAATCACGTCACATCACTCTCACGAATCAAAGACTTTTGTCTTGAGGCACTACGTTAGATGAGCCGAGAATATGCCGCGTAACTCGGATTTACACTGATCGACATTCGCGATCACTGCCAATCCGAGACGGAGCAGTCGATTTACCTCTTCCCAATCTTAAAGAATGTGATATAATTTACGTTTGTCCATGTTCATTGTAGGGCCCATTATTGAAAATCTCTACTGAGTTCTTCAAGCAAGTTTTCCATAGTCTAATATATAACTACGAGGTGCATCATATTCTTGCCGTTGATGTTGATGCCCACTCCTCTCCAATCCAAAACATTAAGCAATTCCTCCGCCGCAGCTGGTAACTGTTTCGGCTATGTCACTTCACATAGTCTCACACCTTGCTGGGGCCGTATAGGTCTCGAATTTTGTTCCTATAAACAGCTGATATGTATAGTAATACAACACTTGAAAGTAAATTTGGTCTGTATGGTACTTCTAGACAAACTGGAACACTAACCCAGGTATTAACGACATCGAAAATTTTCTCATATGTGGTCAAATATATAAATTATTTGATCTAGCTATGTTTTTCTTTCGGCATGTATGATGATATGGTGAATATGAACTGCCTAAAAATGATCTGACTAAATAATTTATATGAGAAAAATTACGAAAATTTTATATATCTTAATTAGTTAAAGTATTAGATTTATCATTTTTATTAGCTATGAAACAAACTATGTGTACTTTTGGTGCTTTATATCATATCTTTGTCTCTACTGTATAATTAATATCCTTTACGCTGAAATGTAACTTTCGTATTAATAATAACGAGCGAACTTTCATTACATTAAAGTATCAGTATAAAGCTTCATGGATTTATTCTCATAATATAACTAAAGTTACACAAGTAAAATTATATTTTAATGCCATGTGTAAAGTTCCTTATTTAGACTTTACTAATTATTTTCGTTAGAGGTTAACATTTGAAAACAAATTACCTGATCATAAATATAAGATAAACATAAGATGCAGCACGTTTACCTAAAACAAACTTGATTAGTCTAGATTTGACGTTGATTATATCTATTTTATTATTATATCTATCAATAAACAGCGTCGTATAGAGTATTGATAGAGATTATAGGAAAATGCAAATCCTATATTAAACTGCTTGAAAATTAAATCGCTTATTTCTTTATAATGCATCAGAAATTTAGAGAGCTGAGGGGCTATCGCACTAATAAATCGCAAGCGAAACGCAACCGAACCGTTCGGCTTAACCAATCCGAACGCCACAATATCACGTCATCTGTTCGATGACGTGATATTCTAGCTCTCGGATTGGTTGAGTGGAACGATTTGGTTTCGTTTCAGCTGCGATTTGTTAGTGCGATTGCCCCCCAGGTCGCTTACTCTCAAGCGAGCCATATGCTTTTATGGTCAGCAACTCGCTATTAAACGCGTTCTAAGGGCTGTGTTAATCTAAACATGTAAAGTCGGACACGTTGCTCTTTGTGTTATTTATTATTGTAGTTAAAAAATAGAATAAAAATTGTACGTTTTAAGAATACTTTCAAATTAGATAAACTTTGAAATATAAACTATTGTAGAAATTTTATAAGAGTTAAGAGATTTCTATTCCAATATAATCTTGTCAATTTACGCATATTTTTTTAATGTGTGACTACAATCATATAGACCGTTTACTCATTTGCCATTAACAAAACATCTGATTAATAACCAAAGAAAAACAATAGAACTATGAAACTGTATTTTCATTTAATGATAAGTAATATAGAAAAAGTTGTGTCACATATAAAGCCCATTTTTATCCCATCGTTAAACTAAGAGCAAGGTACAAGTGGCCACCATTTATCAACAGCTTTCCAAATAATGGATGTTGTAAAATTTAAACCGCCCCCTTTTATCGAGGAACGATATTGACATAAAAATTATCGGCCTTTATCACTCAGCAAACGATGCTAGGGATTATTCCTTCAAATATTTATCGAGAAATTACTTAGACTCCTCCACAATCTGCTATTTTTGGGCGGGTAAAATTTTAATTTAGTGCTGCTTTTTGAGTAGAAATTTTCCTCAATTTTGAGTTTCCATTAACAGAGATAACTGTATTTACAATCTTGAAAGATGAACAAACTGAGCTACAAGCCGCGGGCAGAAAGCTTTATGATGACAAAATAACGCCATGGGTTGATAGAACTAGTTAGCGAGTACAGGAAAGTCAGCGGAGACTTGAGGGATGAATGCTTGAAGGAGGCTTAATCACCGATAAAAAATCTGGACGAGTCTATAGTAACCATTTTTATCAAATACTATTTCTACAGTCCTGCTGACCATCTGCAAAGACGGAAAACCAAAGGCGTGTACACCCGTGTGGACACCCCAGAATAAGGAGAGGGACCCAGGGACAATGAAGGAAGATTAACAATGAAGTAGGTACATACCCGTACCACCGCCTGAAGACACTATTTAAATAACTCCATAGTAAATGCCATGTGATGTCCTACGTGTGAGATCCAATGTCAAAGATCTTTCGGTGGACAGTACCTACAATTCACATAACTGTGCTGGTGACGCGAGATTGTGATTTACATTTCTGAAGCGCGTTAATGATTATTCGTCAGTCAAAGTCACAAATCCTTATTTAACATACAGACAGTTATTGCGATTTTCATTAATATATGCCATTAAAATCAATATAAACTATGTATAGCCCTTACATGTAATATTGAGTAAAAATTGAGTTAACCCTTACATTTAATTACTACATAAAAGAACTTAAGAGGCAATTTATAGATTTTTCCTAGGATTGCAATATATTAAGTAATCAGTCAAAAGATGTCCAGTGCTGGACAAAGGCCTTCCTCAAAGTTCTCCAAACCGGTCTTTTTTGGAAATCGTAAATAATTTTGGACTGCCTCCCATCTCGCTTGCCCAGTGCGAGTTATTAGCTAGTTATTAGCAGAGTTCATCGCGAGTAGGTAAGGTTGACTTAGCTCCGATTAGATGTGAGTTCCCGTAGCACCGTCACTTTTTGGTGCAGATGCGAGGTCTGTAGGGTTTTAGTCGGTAGGCCGCATTTACCATCTGGCGGCGAGTCCGACATAACCTCGTGCTGCTCCCGAGCACGAAGTATGTGTTACATACATTACCCTATGTTAAAAAAAAGGTCCGATTAGATGCAATTCGGAACCCCTTACAGCCCTTAACTATTAATGTTATTTAAATTAAGTCAAATTTACAGTTAATACTTACTAACTTTATACATTTAATAAGGTTTTAAAAACGTCATACACAGTCACCGGTGTAGAAATTCGCCTTCATTTTCATTTCGAGGTTTGAATTGTCAACCAACCAGTGACCAAGTAGATCGAGTGTTCCTAAATGCCCAATAGAAACGTTTATTTGTGCAGGACATCCGAATATCAATGTTATTATTAACTAATTTATATTATTGCTTTATTTTCTTATTGCTGAAAATATTTCAATCACATTCTAATGAGTCATATCTCTTTCCAATTAATCATTAAAGATTACCTCGAAGCTATGCGGCAAATTCTCAGCATACATTTAGGCCGTAGCAACTCAGTATTTTATTCTTGTGTGATGCCAATCATAATTTATGGCATACCTAGTCGCTTATAATGTGCCTTAAAGCAGCCCAAAAGGCAGTCGGGGTTATATTCGGAACAATTTCTCATTGCGTGAATATGATAAGAACCGTAAATCTGCAATCTTTGGACTATCCAAAGATTGCAGATATTAAACGGCAGTGATTGCGTTGCTTGCAAGATTACGTTCATTTCATTTCAGTTGAAGTTTTATATTTCGTTTGACAATTACCTTCGTAACTAACTATTTCAATTCATTGAATTAAAAATTAAACATATATATGTACATGCTATAACAATAAACAAATACTTTGAAAGCATTAGTTAAATATTAATATAAAACATCAAAATTTAAAAAAAAAAAACAGACAACGTTTTAAAAAATCCTAAAACAAGATATTGCACTAAAAAAATTGTTGTTGAAATAATCAGTTTTTAATATAACCTTACAATTACCTACCATATGTAATAACATAAACGCGTACTATCTCTCGCCACTCTCCCGCAAAGGCCGGTCGCATGATTATTAGATCTAGGCTATAAGAGCCAATAGGCATGGCTCTTATAGCCTAGATGTCATGCTGACTTTAGTCGGTAGGTCATTCCAGTCGAGCCGCCTTGATCTGTTTGGAGTCAGACGTAATCAACGTGGCACTTGATCGCAGTGGTATCCATGAAAATTCTCAGCCTCTCCTCTCCTGCGAGGAAAAAAGCTTCCAAGCGTATCAAATATAGCGTCGCAATCGAAACTGACACCGAATCTCATAATGGTAAACTTTACAGAAGGTTAAAAAAGTGTTATTTTGTAATATGATACGAATGTGGTTTTTTCTTGATCAAAAAAACTTTAATTTGTATCTTCATGAAGTATTTTTGGCTAAAATGTGTATATTACATTCCAAGCGTGTTACAAAGGTATCTTTTTTCACCATTTTAAGTAACACGGTATTAAAACTTAAACGGGAATAATCTTACTAGACTAGAGATGAAAATACTAACGTTAACTCAATTCTGCAGACGAAAATTGTTTCTGTTTTGTGAAATGGGTTCTTGAGAGAGATTCAGCTAAGTAGCCTAAGCCTTGCAGGAGTATCTTGTCAAAACTCTGCTAGGTAAGCCATAACTACTCCACCTAAGCTGTTCGTTATTTTACAATTACTGTAATTTTCATGATATTAGTTTAGTCCCTTAAATCAGTTTAGTTCAATTAAAGAGTGTTATTTCTATGCTTCAATTTTCAATTCAAAAAACAACTATTAATTGAATTAAATACTTGTAACATCCACATACCAACTCATTTAATGGATATTGATTAGAAATATGAAAGTAAATGGTTTCTACTCCATTCTCAAATATCAATTGAAACCAATCGAGCTGGAAACAGATTACTTATGGTCATAAAATCTTACTATGCCAATGTCTAGAGAAAATTGGAATCGGCTTAGTGGTTTCAGAAATCAACTTATCGTTTCAAATGAGCTCGGTTACGGGACCAATAATCTGTAGTACAGATACTGATTATATTCCGATACCTCTTAAGCTAACTTTTCACTTAAGGATATATATTATATATTACTAAATATATAATTACCTTGACACTGTGGGATTTATAATTCATTTACAGACTTTATAGATTAGCTTTGCCCGCAATTGAATTGACTAAAGCATATATCGCATAATATAACATAATTTTATTTTAATATATATCTTGGAATGTTATTAATATATAATGTATTACATGGTGACAAGCCAGCAACCGTTGCCCACAAATGAACTATGTAAATTATATATCTCATACGTTGAATAATAATTACATTTTATTATATATTATTATTAATACTAGTATTAAGAGAAGTAATAAATATTATATCCTATAATCGGTAGCTATAGAGTAGTCATTATAAAAATTATTTTGGTTAATAAATGGAAAGTCTGGCCCACCTGATTGGTGATGGTGGTATGTGGTTACTTACAGCCGTCTATAGTAATATTGCAATTATTTATTTTTGTTAGATATTAATAAATACAACATTCAAAGCTTGCAAAAATGTTACCGTAAAGGGGCTAAAAATAAGATATGAAAATTTTGTTTGAATAGGCTTAGAGATTTTTACGAAAATTGATATACATATATAAGGGGTAGTATGAAATCTATAGATTTTTTTAAACTGACGAAGCTGACAGGGCTTAGGTTCAATTTGGAATTGGATACCTGGGGAAAAACATAACATATTTTTTTACCGCGGGAAAAATCTTACCATTTGGAAAATCCAATATAACGCTAGCGGAGCCGTGGGCAAAAACCTAGTTTAGATATAAAAGGCGGGGAAAAGAAGTTTTTCCAATTTTTAGAATTTCACCATTTTTCGCAGTTAGTTCGTCTCACTCACGTTACTGCCTTTAGGGAGTGCGTTTCAATTGGCGGCGATACCGAAGCTGGCGCGCTAGAAATCGTTTCGAATTGCGAAAGAGCGCGTTGACAGCATCCACCCTGACATTATATCCATACTAATATTATAAATGCGAAAGTAACTGTCTGTCTGTCTGTCTGTTCCGCTTTCACGCCAAAACTACTGAACCGATTTAAATGAAATTTGGTGCACAGATAGTCTAGAGCCCGAGAAAGGACACAAGCTACTTTTTAATACAAAAAAAGGTTGTAAAGGGTTGTAAAAGGTTGAAAGGAGGGATAATAGGTTGTATGAAAATATTTTTAAAACCACTGAACCGATTTAATTGAAATTTGGTACATAGATAGTCTAGAGGCTGAGAAAGGATATATACGGGGTAACCACCCCGTATATATCAATCGTAAAACCCGAGGACCCAAGGAAGGAAATAAGATAATTTTACCGACGGAAAACATATCCTTCCTGTGGGAGATTCGAATATAACGCGGGCGGAAAGCTAGTCTTTAATATAGACACCACGCTACCAACAATAACCGTTGTGTAATATTAAAATCCTGGTTTTGTAGGAAGTTGTCGGTTTCAACCGTCAACGATTGCTTCTTCTTAAATTGATTCAGGCTCAGTATGTAGTGTTAGATATTTTTATTATAGAAATGATCGGAGACTTTTTTGTATATTCGTGATCAGTTCGTCAAGTAGAACAACATATCAGAGTTTCAGCAGATTCTGCCGTAAACCAGGATTTTTCGCCCAAAACTTCAGAGCCCCTAGCGACGATTTTTGTCGTAAACTTTTTCTAAAACTTATATCGCACTAATAATACAATAGTGTATCAACTCAAAATCGATCATTTTTCAGAATCAACAAAAAACTTATTACTCACTTCATGTAATAGTTGCAAATTGAATAACTGTCACATAAGTTTTTTTAATTTATCCTTATTCGGTTTTTGCACTAATCGAACGACGGTCTTGATAACGCGTGAGGAATCAAATTTTGCGTGTGTTTATAGTATTATGTCAAGTACGACGTTTTGAGTTGATACACTATTGTATTATTAGTGCGATATATTCGTGATCAGCTCGTCAAGGAGAACAATACTATCGAAAATTTAGAGTCGATCGCCGCTCGCCAAACTGCCACATAAATTGGGCCATGTACTTTAATAGAATTTACTGATACAATTTTGAGAGTTCTGGATTAATGCTGTATGTACAGATTTTACCAAATATTTTAACAAAATATATCGACGGTCGCTACGTATAAAAGGTCATGTCGAAAATGGTAAATTTTTTTTATTACACATACATGATTTTTTTTTAAATTGTATGTATTTTACTACATACACAAACCGTATATGAGAACAAGTATTATAATTTTACGGAATTGGTGCCGTAGATGCGGATATGTATGCTTGTCATTTTGTACTACGTTTTAAAATGCGCGCCACTCGGTGCAAACGCGGTCTTGTCAAACTTAACGTCATTCACGATCTTCATTAATTTATTTTTTATATTATTGCTTAAAGATCTAGAGTAGAGATGTTTAAGGTACCATTGTAAACAAATAATTATATTTTTTTCTTTTTATACAGGTAATACTAGCATTTTATCATAAAAAATTGCATTATTTTTTCCTACGTACAAACGGTTATCTAAGATTTGTCTGATGTGGCTTTATTTCAATAACGGTGTAAAAACGGTCATCTGTCTGTTTTTTATAGAAAATGTACATAAATTAAATATCTTTAAAAACATTTAAAAAATGTCTAACTATAATAACACATTACGCAAACAATATTCAAAGCTGAAAGTCCTTTCATTTCACTCTCCTGTAAACCTTAGTTTTAGACTTATTCTCTTATACGTGGGGACCGTCGATATATTACCATAATCATTGCCATAATCAGAGTTACAAAAAAAAAGTAAAAATTGTGGTTCACAAAGGTGGACTTATCTCTATTAGAGATTTGCTACTTATAATGAGAAACAGCATCCACCCTTTAAATATGTCACAATACACAGCTTTTAAATCAATAGTTGTCGCTCCAGGTGGATTAAGTCCTACATTGAGAATGAGAGTCAAGCTGTAACTTGTACTAGATACACAAACCCATTAGTTCTGGCGTACCACAGGGTTTTTTTAGAACCTCAATTATTTCTTTTATATGTCAATGAGTTCACAAAAAACTTACGTAATACTAATACTTTACTGTACGCCGATAACTCTAAAATATTTAAGATTATTCGCAACTCGGACTGTGTATCGATGAAACAATATCTTTTGAAATTCGAGACTTTTTATGAAGAGAATAGTAAATATTGATAAATGCAAATTCAAATATTGTGTAATACTAAATAAAAGCACAATTCTCTTGAAGTAAATACCTTCTCTAGAAAGTGCAATCCTTTCTTTTAATTAGACCTTGGATGAAAATGTCCTAACAAGTGTCAACCAGATCCGTGACTTGGGAGTGATACTCGACTCTGACTTTCATTTCTCACATTCGTATAATGCCTAACAAAGCTTTCAAAGAGCTTGGATATGCTGAGGTCATTGCTATTATATAGTTTAGAAAACTATCTATAGGTATTGTATACAAATTTATATTACGTGTATTGTAGATTTGTGATATAACTATTTATCTCTTGTATGTAATTAGCTATAGAACTATAGGTTTATAAATATGTCAAATTATTATAATATCATCCACATCTAACTGTTTGTTCCTAAATAAAATAGGATAAAAAATTGCCACAATAGTAAATCCAATAAAAGTTGAACGATATAATATATACATCTAAGCTATGTCTCCTCCTTACCCTGAACACGTGCACAGCGATACCGATTGACCAGTGGTTCATTGTGGCGCGCAATAAAACATTCCGACAGGGACAGGCACACGTGCAGTCGCAGAATGGGCCACTTTCCTAAAGCTTTGTTAATATTTTCCAACGACGCGATATGTATTTTTGAATCATTCGAATCTACAATTACTCGTGAATTTTCAATGAAAAGCTCAATATATAAGTAATCGAGATTTATATAATACTAGCTTTCTGCCCGCGGCTTCGCCCGCGTGGATTTCGGGATTGGGTGTATAGAGGGTTAAGGGTCATAGCTTTTGCCCACGGCTACATATACGCGGAAGTCGATTTATGGTGCGAAGATTTTATCGCGCTTCCCGTGGACTATCCGTTTTTCCGAGATAAAAAATGCCGCAAAACTCCTCAAGATCACTCTATCTATTGATGAAAACCGCATAAAAATCTGTGCAGTAGTTTTTGAGCGAAGCCTTTATTGCGCATCCCGTGGATCTGTCGATTTTTCCGGGATAAAAAGTAGCCTATGTTACTCGGGGAGAATGTAGCTTTCCAAAGGTGAAAGAATTTTTGAAATCGGTCCAGTAGTTTAAGCGTGAAGAGGTAACAAACAAACAAACAAACAAACAAATAAACAAACAAACAAACAAACAAACACACTTTCGCATTTATAATATTAGTTGGGATAAGTAGGTAGAAAACTAATGTTTCCGTTTACTAGCAAACTACAGGTATGTTACCTTTTTCAACATAGGTATTTACAAGTACTTATTAACGTCACGAATTATAAAATGAAGTAGTACATAACCTATATATGTGCATACATACAAGAAAAAATGTCACAGAGTCACTTTTATAATATACTAGCTTTCTGCCCGCGGCTTCGCCCGCGTGGATTTCGGGATTGGGTGTATAGAGGGTTAAGGGTCATAGCTTTTGCCCACGGCTACATATACGCGGAAGTCGGTTTATGGTGCGAAGATTTTATCGCGCTTCCCGTGGGACTATCCGTTTTTCCGAGATAAAAAATGCCGCAAAACTCCTCAAGAATCACTCTATCTATTGATGAAAACCGCATAAAAATCTGTGCAGTAGTTTTTGAGCGAAGCCTTTATTGCGCATCCCGTGGGATCTGTCGATTTTTCCGGGATAAAAAGTAGCCTATGTTACTCGGGGAGAATGTAGCTTTCCAAAGGTGAAAGAATTTTTGAAATCGGTCCAGTAGTTTAAGCGTGAAGAGGTAACAAACAAACAAACAAACACACTTTCGCATTTATAATATTAGTTGGGATAGTTGGGATAGTTGGGATAAGTAACGAGACCGGCTTTCCTACACGTCGGCCATGTTCGGTGTAGCGCTAAAGAGAAATATAAAATGCTTGTTATTTGCTGTCAATGTATGTTTACCTACATAGCGAATAATTGTCATCAATAATAACATTTCATTATTTACTCTCATAAACGTAAATGAAGTGACAATCGCTTTTATTAATTTATTTTAATCTATTGGCGTCTTTCACGTAAATATTGTCATTCGCAATAAATTTATCATCTCGAGAACACTTTTATAAAACCTAACTTAAACAGTTACATGTCCTTCCTTAAATATAAAAAGTGGGCTATCTGGTTTTTCTTACTTATTTCTGCTGTAAAACTGCTGTGTACATTGCATCTTAATTAAAAAACAAAACGAGTGTTTCTAAATACGTCCCCAGTGCTTCTCCTCAATTATTCACGCACACACTCCCTTTCCTAACTCTAGTTCTTTTCATAAGGGACAAAAGAGGGCTCAGCTCGGGTAACAACGGCAAGATTGCGAGCGGTACCGTACACCATAGGTGAACTTTTAATATTAACCGCCCAAAACGGGGTCGAGGGAACTTCTTCGTGTTCGTCAAACAAACATGCGTTAAAATGTTTTCTTAGATAGTTAAAGAACTTATTTATTATAATTTTATTTATTTTAATTGTGGTGTTTGCCTGCAGATTTATATAAATACAAAATAATGCATAAAAATTAAACCATTGTAGATTAATGTTAAAATATAAATATTTTTAAAAATACAAACATTAAAAAACAGTTATGTTTCAGAGAATAAAATATTATTGCGCTTAACTAAAGCTATCTACTGTAATTTGAATCAAAACATTTGTCTGTAAAACCCTATGCGATTGGCGAATAATAAGCAAAAACGGATACTGGAAATCGGCACGCGGTCATGAATGGATATAGAAAATAATTTTTAACAATTTGCCCTTTCACAATAACAGTATCCCTCGGATGCCCAATCAAAATACATTCTGATTTCACATTTATTTCGTTAAAATACGATTCCATGAAAATTCTCCATTCATTCATCATTTAAATTTGTAATTCATGATTTATTTAAATTGTATCTTTTATTATTTGAAGTGGTGTTAAACATTTATTTACATTTTGTTATGAAGAAAGAGATTTTGGGTTGTGCATTGGATAGCCGCGCTATGTGTTTAAGCACAAATATAGACGCTACAGTAATTTATTTCAGATCACAATTCCATAAAGCAAGTCTTGCTCGCTTCCACGTTTATAAATGAACAAATTACGAGTACCTTACATAAAACTTTAAGCGTATATATAAGTTTCAAGACGATATTCGCAACTCTCATACAACTTGCAACTTACGTACGGTAGTAATTTACCAAACGGAATCCCACCATTCAAACTTAAAAAAATCGTATTTATCTTTAAAGTTTATGCAAAAAAAGCGTTTTGAAATATAACCTTAGAGTTTCACAAAAGTAGAACTAATGCATAAATAAACGTGGGGTACAGTTTGAATTGACCTATAGATCGAGAAGCTATAATCATAGAAATCATAAAATCATCAATTCATACAATTAAAATTTCTTTGTGAATCAAGGGTGTGTTGTTTTCTCCGGTATTTATAGGTTTTGTCTGTACTACGGGGACTGTCTTGGATTGTTTCATCTCTTGTCTTGTCTGCCTGCTCTTAAGCTAAAAGGAATAAATTTTAAGTTATAAGTCTTAAGTTAGATATGTACGAAAAATTACTTCTTAGATGAAACACATATAGATGAAGGAAAAAGAAAACCGAAGAAGGTATGAATGAACGGTTAGAACACAAACATAGTAGAGATGAATAGATAAAGGAAACAAGTTGTGCTTACTCTAGTAAGTACGAGATAGGGATAGGACGTCACTTGAGGCAATAATCTTATGAGTGAAAAGCTAATAACCTATTTTTATAATTAAGCAATAACACATCATTAATATGAATATGAAGTCATTTCATTACAATAACAAAGTATTTTATAAACAAACTCGTCAAATATATAATACATCTACAAAAATTTTAGTCGATGTTATATTAGCGATACTTGACAAAGATAACTCAATTAGAATATAATAATACAAAGTAGCGGTACCTTGCAAATTAAACAGCGTGTTAACTTAAGTGAATAATTTATCGTGTGCCTTGTAAGTAATATTATCAAATCCGATAACCAGCCTGTTTCCCTTAGCAAGGGTTCCGAAACAGTTTATGGTAATCGCAACGACGGCCCGTCTGTTTGATATAGTACCGCGGCGTAACTGAGGGGTTCTCAAGCCTGCCGTATGCAAGGACAGGAATAGAGGTTTTTTTATAGCACGGATACAGTAATCTAGTTCAGGTGTGCTCAGAAAAATCCTTCCTGGCTCCACAACGCCGTACGTTTCCGGTTTTATTGCATATTGAGATGTACTATCCGAACTGATATATTTCCGTAGCTTCCATGTTATACGACTTTCTCATGCTGCTTAACAATTTGAACTGAATTTCGTCGAAAACGAACCGCCTCAAGGTGTTCGTATGTAAAGCGTATGCTAATGCCAAAGTACACGGATTGAAACGAAAAAAAAGGTTTATTGAATACTAGCTGTGCCAGCGACTTCGTCCGCGTGGAATAGTTATTTTGAGCATCATATTTATTTTTGCAAACAACCACCTCAGCTGTTACCCGATCTTGACAACGCGACATATCCAAATTTGATCACCATAAAAACGATTCTAGTTAGTTAACATTAAAAAATAGACATATACTGTCGCGGACATTTTTTTAGATCATTTTAAGAGGAATAATTCTTTCATACATATTTTTTTGGTATCTAGAACCGTTTTCGCAGCCCACGCAACGGAAGCCCTCAAAGATGAATCATTTTCACCGTTTTTCCACATTTTCCATTATTTCTTCGCTCCTATTAGTCGCAGCGTGATGTTATGTAGCCTAAAGCCTTCCTCGATTAATGGGCTATTCAATAAAAAAATAATTTTTCAATTCGAACCAGGAGTTCTAGAGATTAGCGCGTTCAAACAAACAAACTCTTCAGCTTTATAATATTAGTATAGATTATATAGGAGTCGGGGAGGCGGGACGTCGTGCAGCCCGCTTGTGTCGCAAACGGTTCAAGCCAAATCCGACTTTCGGCGCTACAGGCTACGGCGCTGAATCCACTGTGTGTTCGCGGTTCTACAGAATAACGTCAATGAATAAAACTGAAAAATTAAGATTTTTTTTTTCTACGTATTTTTCCAGGATAAAAAGTATCCTATTTTATGCCCAGGATAATAAGGTATAATTATACCAAGTTTCATGGAAATCGAACCGTTAGTTTTTACGTGATGCCTGAACATACAGACAGACAGACAGACAGACAAAAATTTACTGATTGCATTTTTGGGATCACTAACGATCCTTATCACCCTTTGCTAGTAATTTTTAAATATATTTAATGTACAGAATTGACTTCTCTACAGATTTATTATAAGTATAGATTATATTTTTGTTTTATTCGTGTCTCGTCTAAATTGGTTTCTGTTTTAATGGTAACTATAAAGTAATGTAAATTTGTTATTAAATTTGGGTACAGAATAACACATAGACTTAAAATTATAAAGATACCTACACGCCACGCTAATATAACCTCCTCAAAATATTAAGCCTCAACAGACGAAATCGTGGGCACCAACTGTTGTATTATTATATAATACAACATATTTAAACGTTGTTATTTCCATTCAAGCCGTAGGGCTCAGGCTGAGTTTAGTTGGTAGGTCACGCGATCAGATCGCTCCGGTCGTGTCCAACATAACCCTCGTGACACTTGCTGTTGTGAGGGTATTCTGGCTACGTTTCGTGCCCCTTGTGACAGATTCTCAGCCTTCCTCTCCCGAGGAAAAGAAACTGCATATTCAGTTATCCTGTAATCTTTCAGTCAAATTCTGATTTTATTACAGAAGAAATTTAAGCTTACATTTTACTAGTCATTTCATAATTTAATTTAAATAATAAACAATCGGAAAATATAAAAGCTCCAGTCTCACGTTCAAATTTTATTAAAGTCGTTCGTGCAAAAACTGCGTCCCTCTTAAAAGAATTGAAAGCGTAAATTTGAAATTGGATTCTTATTATATTTAAGCAACTAGATAAAATTAAGGTGCGTTGAAAAGAAAAACGGAAAATTATGGCAATCTTAATAACTTGTTCGGATTTTTTTCTTATTGTCTAAATTTCATGATAAATGTTATTGGAAATTTCCAACTAAATTAGACATTTGGAGAGAATTCTAACGTATAAATAAGTTGATAAAAAAATATAAGTTACGTCGAAATCGGTGCCTTTCTCAGAAGAAGCAATCAAAATGTACTCACAGAAATTAGATTGTTTGACGTTAGAATATAACAGGTAGATAGCTTACAATTTCTATTATCTTTTCGGAACAAGTTTGTTTCGATTTTAATGTGTTGAGTTCGATCACGTCTTTGAGAATTGGTTGCGCTTGCAGTGGTTGCAATGAGGCTGGTCTGTAGGCAATGAGGCATGAGAACATTGACTATATTATTTTTTATCAGCAGATTATTTTATCAGCAGTCCCAATACTCCTAATTACCTTAATAACAATATAAAAATTGAGCCATGGAGAATATAAAAGTTGGGGTTAGCAAACATTTTCTTAGGCCAATCCATCAATCATCAAGATTTTCATTTAAAAGATTATATATTTGTAAAACCTAGAAATGTTGGAGTCGTATATAATAATGTTGCAGCCTTTAGGATGCTTTTTTCAGCCAATATTAGGGCACCTTAAATACCCTTCTCATAAATCTGATATCGTACATTCTTCCAATCGATTCTACTATCTTTTAACATCTTTAAAAGACAATGCTTAAGTTTGAAAAAGAAACTGCAAAAGACTATTCGTGACATTGTGCCATTTAATTGTTACAAGATACGGATTTTTTTCTGAACATTGCTTAATTTACAAATATAAATATTTATGTGTTTGTATTTTATACATCATTTTTAGATTCCTATTTCAATATCAGATTATTATTACTTTTTATATATATGTATGTCTATCCGTTACCCTAATCATCGTCATCTGACCACATCTGATCATCATCTGGCCACAAGCCTTACAGAGCTTAGTTTGGGCTAGGCTAATTGGTGTATCGACATCCAGGCCGACATGTATGCGGCGACGTATGCGTAGCGGCGTGTCGACCGGGGTAGCGATGGGGGGAACGCCCCGGAACCTGCGCACGAGTTGCCTAGGCGGGAGTGGCACCGACGGATTGTGGCGGCCTGGCGTGCGCAGCTCGAATTACGGATCTGCGCGCGCCAGCGGGCCGTCGGTGCCGTACTCTCGCACCTCGAAGCTTGTCTCTACTGGAAAGAGGAGGTCACCTACCGATTGACTCAGATACTCACCGGGCACGGCTGCTTCGGTGAGTATCAGTATCGAATAGAACGGGTAGGTTTGACACATTGCCACCACTGCGCATCCGACCTCGACTCGGCCCAGCACACGCTGGCGGAGTGCCCCGCGTGGGCCTCCGAGCGCCGAATCTTGGTCGCAGAGATCGGGCGAGATCTGTCTCCGCCGGCGCCGGGAGCGGAAGCTGGGGGTTCCCGGAAGTCGCTTCGCGTTCCCGGGATCGATGATGAATTTTGATCGATGAATTTTACAATGACACATTATAACCGTCATTACCCATTAAGGACAGTCATATACTTCATTCAAACATATTAATAGAATTACGAAATTTAATTATTATAACATCAGCTTTGACTAATTATAGTTAACAAATTAAAATCCTATATCTAATACGAAGAGTGTGGGTCCTTTCATTTCTTCCGCCATGCCGTGGGAAAGGTAACACAAGCAAGGTGTAAGAGATTTTAGTTTTGCACATTGCGCATCTGTCGAGGACTTAGCCGTGACGAAAGGATTAAAATTACCTGAGCAAGGATCGAACAATGATCTTTGTGACACAAAACAATTAGCTTTACCACGACTAACTCGTATTATACCTGACCTGACTGAATGATATCAAGTAGTTACTTCAATCAGTTTGAAATAACTACTTGATATCAATCCGTACATCCAAACTTAAAATTTTTATCTGTGTATAATATTAATATAAATTTGCATGATACTTCTCAAAATGTACAATAAATATCGATTCACTATGTTCCACTAGCATTCCATCCAAACGATTAAATATAGGCTGCTACTAAATGCTAGGAGTACGTAATCCTGTTCACCTATTAGAATAGTGTGCCATTCCAGTGTATGATTGAATATTTGACAAGAAAATAAATACATGTGGCTATGTATTTATTTTCTTACCAACTTTTAAAAGTATGGAATAATGTAAACGATCAAACATAATCAAGTCTTTACTTGAATTGGATAAATTCGCTATATTCCTAAACCGGGATAATGTGAACTAGACATGAAGCGACTGATGCAAATGCGCCCTTATGTGAGAGTGACAAAGTATAACTCGCAAAAACGATGCCAAATTTTACTAAGTTCAAACTTACTATAAAAGTATTATATGATTTAAGTGCATTTTTAATAGACTATATATTTAATTAACTACCCTACAAATTTTGCCATGAGTATCGAAATAATTACGAAGCACTTTTATTAACGTTACAAAATAAAATATCAATATTTAAATGTTAACCTTGTCTAAACCTTAGTAAATTCAAATTTACTAACTTATATTATTAATTTCTGAATCGTTTAAATTTACCACGAAGCTTTTCACGATGAAAGAAAATCATTATCTGCCCATTTAATTTCTAAGTAACTTCTCTATTTTCCTGTAACGCTTATGAATTTTAATTACATGATTAGGATAAGATCCTGGATGAAAACCTTAAGCAAGTACAGAAGTACTTGTAGATTGTTATAATAATAACAGATCTGTTTTTTTAAAATAACTCACTTCCTCCTACTTATCCTTTTAGTATATTGAGCTTTGAAAAGATTTGTAAAGAAATATACGTTTTTATTATTTTTCATAAAATTAAATCAACAACAGGATAAGCAAAACCCGTAGAGGTTCATCGAAATTGGTTATTTTAAATACATTCAAGTTGTAGGTGATATTGCAAAAAAAGTGAACCCAAACAAAGCCGGAACGAATTTGTAAGTTTTAACTTTGTTCCTTTATCAGAAAGGATCATCTGTTAAATAACTAATTTCCATTCGCGCACTGCGCCTAACCTTCCACCGTACTATCTATTCCGTTTAAATTTCAAAGTGGGAACTTGAAATTGATTATCATAATAAATAGAGGTAGAGAGACACCGTTTAGTATTGAAATAGAATTCGTCGTCATTTTGAGATCGTTATTGTAAAAGCATTATCTGGGATCGAAGTTCAGCGGCCGAATATAAATGTGAGGGATTGTCTGGGACATTCGGAGCAATATGTCACTTTGGTTTGGGTCTGTCTACCATTACGGACTGCGCGGATTCCTAGACGATTCATTATCGAATACAGATTAGTAATCTGGGCTTAATAGACAAGAATACGATAATTGGCACCCATCAAGTTGAATGGGCCTGTTTAAAACACTGATCGTTTCAAATTCCGCCGCAGCGGATATAAATTGCGTCGATTTGCGTGCTGTAAAGTTATTCATACTTTTCGGGGGTAAACTGGATTATCTGTAAATGTCGCTTGCATAATACTCAAGTTAATAAAAGTTTAAATTTATTCATAATGGAGAGTAACAAGTTATTTAACTTCAGGAAAAAGTTCACGTTGCCGCGTAAACAATCTATTTCCTCCGAGTGGGGGAATAGCACACGTTTCTGCACAGAGAAAAGGTATTTATGTAATAGCACTAGTAACTGTATCGCTGGGCATATGGTACGAATATTTCTTCACATTACAACGGCGGAAAGTGAAGCGCCTTCTTACAAATTTCTGTTTATTTATTGTAATCGTTCAGTTTATAAAAGAATGATGGAACTGAGGCATATTATTACATCACAATCCATAACTCCAGCAAACGTTTACTATCGTATAGTAGTATTCGTTGTAATGTTTCAATTATTCTATGTAGATAAGGCTTTAAGAGAGATATTATTATTGAGTCACATTATTATTACTGTAATTATTGTGCAAGTTGTTGCCAATCTATAAACTTAATTTTACTTTTTTATCTGATGTGTTGATAAACAAGCAGACTGCTAACCTGATGATAATAGTTACAGTGGTCTATAAGTACACGTGGTTCTTGTGAGATTCGCAGCAAATCTGCAACCCTCACACTGTGGATATAACTCCAAAAAATGTGTATGTGTTATATTCATATGAATATTTATAACACGGAAAGACGCCACCACAAAAAAGTATTTCGCTACCCGTAATTGTTAGAAATTTTTTGTTCCCTGATCAGATTTTATTGCTGGTAAAAAGAAAGTACCAATGCAATAGGCTGGTATACAGGGAAGCAATCGTGTGAAACTGACAAATGTCAGTGCTGTGGGCATGCGGGCGGCACGCGCCGCGCCGCTAAAAGATCGCGCGACAGGATTTTTAGCGAATTTATCAAAGGGAATCACGGAATTGTCGATACCAGAGGCCGAGCGAATTGGAGTGAATGCTTAAAAATCAAACGATTATTTATCTAGAAAAAAACATGCATGTACATTCCTGAATTTGAACTAGGTAGTGAATCGAGTCGTTTGTGCACCGAATACAGAATATTTACACGACTTTATAACTGGTAAGCAATGATAAGAATGAGAAAGAAATGGGTGGTGAAGAGATGGGTATGAGAAGAATACGTGACATGATACATTTTTTCTCACAGTCATGAGGTGGTGTGAGCAGACCCAAAAATAATGTCGATCTGCCATTACAAACAGTGAATAAACTTGTGACAAAGAATTTAAAATTGTTCTCAGCATTGATTATGAAAGAAAACTTGCATAATCAAATCAAACAGAACTACGAGTAGAACATTCAAATGACTTTTGATTCATAACTAATCAAGTGATAGGGGAATGATTACGGCGGGCATGCGGCGTGACTCGACACGTGCGCCCGCATGACGTCATGCCGGGACGAAGTCCTGCAGAGAAATTTCAAATGGTAATATAATTGAAAAAGCTTATAGTTATCTTTATCGATGAGTTGATTTCTATTTTACCCCTAAGCTAAGTTAAATATAACGTTTGAGATTCACAATAGCCATGAGCGAAGTGTCTGCTTAAAATAAACCGAGTACGTCCGTGTTATAAGTCCTTTGTCGATTCCGTTATAATTAATTAAACGCAACTTTCTTAGGTTATATTATAATATACATAAAATATTTGTTTTTTTTTATCTATGACGTTACTAAATGTACAAATCAGTTAAGATTTTTATATAAAAAATCATTTTGTTGGTAACTTTCTCCCATTACATTAAACGTTGTTATTGCTATTACGCAAGAGTACATATTATTACATAAGTGTGCGAATCTCAGAATTGGTTAATTAGGAATTCCGGGAAACCCATGATCGAACCAAAAGATTTTTTTTTTTTAAGGGAAAAGAGGGCAACTTGTATACATCTGCAAAGAAATTTAAAGGTGTACGGAGTCATCCATTCCGCACAAAGCCAGCGTGGTTGTCTAAGGCCTAATCGACCTAACATCTAGAAGGTTCCAGCCCCTCAGTGTGGACATATACGAGCTGTAATGATGACGGAGCGTGTGATAATGTGAATATCAGAAAACTATAATTTGGTGTTAGTTGGTTGAAAACAAAAATCAATATAATATTATATAATACTACTAGCGGACCCGACAGACTTCGTCCTATCAAAAAGATTTATACAGTGGCAGTTTTTTGTTCCTAATTATTTTATAGATAATGTCGCATAGCCAACCAAATCGCAAAAAAAGTCTAAATGACCTATTACATTTTGTGGCTATTCAATTTTGGAATGTGACATTAAATCCTCCAACGATGTATTCTGTGCTCCAACGCACGCACGCACACTGTTTTGATAGATATGCTTGAATTTCAACTATATGTACCGTTAATAAAGCGCAAATTGACTCTTTGATGTTAAGAACACACCTTCATTGCTTAGACAACAGTGAGTGCTTGCAATATGAACTTTATACAATAACAATAAAGCTCAATTCGACTGTACGTTTTAGTTAGAAAACGTTTGCATGGGAAAATAAAAGGGCTGTTTTTAGGGTATTTCCGATAATTATTCGAATTTTCCTCATTGTAAAAACCCTCCTTGAACTTCAACGAACATTAACAAAAAAGAATTGGCCAAATTGGTCCAGGCGTTGTTGAGTTATGAGCTTACCAACACATTTTGCGATTCATTTTTATATATAAGAAGACTAGCTGACCCGACAGACGTTGTCCTGTCAAATGTCTCAATGTCATGTTATCTCATTTTGTCTCGCTGTATGTAAAAAAAAGATTTTCCCGCTTTTCTGATGAATTTTTTCCTGAATTTTCTTTGCTATAAACCTCACGGAGCCCGAGACCTTTCCAATAAATGCAAAACCGTGGAAATCGGTTCGTGCGTTCTGGAGTTATAGCGTCAGGAAAGAAAACCCGACTTATTTTTATGTAGTAGAATATCATGCAAATTACGAACAACGGTGTTGATATTATATTAACATACAAGTGAGCTGAATTGAACATCAGCACGTAACTGATACTAGGCACTAGATAATTTTCAATCAAGTAAATAATTATCAATAGCTTAGGAATGTTCTACGACTATTGACAACACCGTTGTGAGTAGGTAATTAAAAACAGCGTCCATAGAAAAGTTATTGAAATCCCAAAAAATAGTATGTATGTATTAAGTTTTCGAAGAGAAATTTGTGATATGTGATTATTTGTATAATATAGTGTTTGTGTACTCAGATTTTAGACTTCGTCAGATTAAAAAAAAACTCTGAACCGGCTGGATTTGATTTTATTACTTTGACGTAGATACGAACCTAATTCTATTCAAAAGTTATTAGTTTACAACTGTTGCCGATGGAGAAATAACTTACAATTAACCTCAAGTTTAAGATATTGTTAGTTTAGTTGTTAAGGATATTGTTAGTAATCTTTATTTTTGTACACATCTGCAAGACTTTTTATGATGGCTTATGATTCCATACGTAATATTAACTGTTTTCCTAGTTTACCTGTTTACCTTAATGTGTTGCTGACCGTACATGTTCTCGACAGGATTTATAGAACAATAAATCATCATTATAATTTATCCTAATAGGCTGTTGCCTAATTTCAGTAGTTAGATACTAATATACCTTGATGCCTATTCTATACAAAATAATTATTTAAAAAATGCTTATTATAAATAATTTTGCATTTAATTAATATTTGACATTAGTCATCAAAAACGCTCATGACTGTCATGGCGTCTTAAATGACGTCACGCCGTGCAAACACAGCTGTTTTAGTATCGGAATATTCGGTATTGTGAGTTATTTTAATAAAAAAATGGATTCATCGTATTACAAGTACTGCATAGTGCCCCAGTGTACAAGCACAAGTATAAACACAAAAAAATTATTTATATACGTGCCAAACAATCAGCAGATACGTAAAAAGTGGCTGACACTCGCGAGAAGGAATGATGCCCATTCTTTTCGCACTTCACAAGAGACTTGGGAATTACATTTGACTTTGACGTTTCGCACGGCGTGACGTAACACTTTTTATTGGTGTTTGCTGTCACGTGACTTATGGCTTATTTTGTGCAATTTTATTTTATAAAATATAAATAATCAAAAGTTATTATTTTATAAAACTTTGTTTTTTCATAATTAAATGATCATCTTAAGTTATGCAACCTAACGCATCAGATTTGTTCATAGTGGATACAAGCCTATTGTATATCGATGTAAGAGGACAGAGATAACAAAATCAGCTTTATTTTTGATAGTAATGTATTTTATTATCCAAATAAAGAACATACTCTCTACAATAGATAATGAGGTCTTCACAAATAATAGGTGACTCGTGAAACAAATAAATGTAAGTTTCGTAGCAGCATGACAAAGCCTTCATCTTGTCATACAAGTACGTGTACAACTGACAATAAGTACATACCCGTCACGCAGTAACGAGGAATAGCTTTTATGTCAGAGGGAAAATAGATTTCCTTCAGGACAGACCAAAAATATACTCACTATAATAAGCCTTTTTACGAAGAGATTCGGATGTCAGCTACTAAGTTACATTATTATATTTTATTTACCCAATTTCTGTTTTTCTCGTCCCAATATTTTCAGTGAACGATTATCTGATATATATTTGAAATATTGGGAGACACGTGACAGATCAGAGTAACACATGAATAAATGAAAAGTTTCACGTTTGTCACCCTTGCATAAGATAGTTCAGTTGGATATTTGTATATTCCTGGATTTTCAAGTTGGAAGAGCAATCATTCATTCGCTGGATATATATAACATACTCGTAGTTGGTAGATTACGTGTTAAAATCTGTATACATTTTTCTTGTGTTCGTTTTCGATTCCGAATTGCTAACCAGTGCTTAAATTAATTATTTACAATTTATAAGAAGGCATATACGGCGGCCCAAACTCACTCAAAGGGCTATGCTCTAAATTTATGTGTGTGATCGTATCAGAAATTATGAAATCCACAGATAACCGGGGGTCACTAAAATAACACGAACTTAAAGCGGCAGGTCATGGCACAATGCTCACATGACGCTTATGGAGCTGAATGGTATATATGCAGGGACACGGAGTGTTGGTGGGCTTCCCACAACATGGGCCGATGATTTGGTGAAGATCGCAAGAAGGCGCAAAACGCAAAGCCGATCGCCGTAAACATATTTTGAGACAGTCTTTATTCACCAATGCGCGTTTCACGGCTGAAAGAATTAATGATGATGATGAGTTGCAATTATTATACACGGCTGCAATAAATCGAGCTGCTGTATATACTAACATTATAAATAGGAAATGTTGTACGAGTATATATGTAATGAAGAAACTAACAACTACTGAACTGATTTCACATAATTCTCTTACTATTGAAATGCTACATTATCTTTAATGATTATTTGCTTATATAAATATTTATAATAATTTGTACCTCCCGAAAATATTTCTTTCCTATGGAACAATTCGATAACTACTGAATCGCATTTAAAACTTCTGCTACCAAATGAATGTTGTTATGTGTCCCTGATTAACAAAGGTTATATTATTACGTTTACTACTGGAAATACTTTCTAATAGGTGAATTTGAAGATACTGCGCCGATATAAAAAAATATTTCATGGTTAGAATGATCATAAGAAAATCTATTTAAATAGCTACCTAAAGATAAAAAGAAAATCCATAAATGCGAGGCCGAGGCAGCCCAATAGTTCCCATCTATCCGATACAGTATATACCAGTGGTTCCCAAAATGGTCTATATCGACCCCCAGGTGTCCTTAATAACCTGTAAGGGGGCCTACGTCAGCAAAAAAAAATTTGTGGCCCATAAAATGAAAACGGGGGTCCACGATATTATATCTCTAAAAACACTGATAGTACCTATTTATTAGCATTATACTATCTTCTAATATAAAGACATATACATTACTTCCACCGGCGGCTTCGCCTGCGTGAAATTAGTTTTTGTCAATCCTGGTCCCTTTTGTCTAAGAGACAAAATATAAAATAAAAATTAAATATAAAGTTTCATGGTTTTATCTTTTAAAATTAAGAAATCCCATACAAACTTTCAACCTCTATTTCAAATCCTTCATCCCTTTTTTCGAAATAAAAAGTAGCCTATCTTCTGTCTCAGCGTCTAAAGATTGTCTGTACCAAATTTTATTAAAATCGGTTGCGAGGTTTAAGCGGGAAAGCGTAGCAGACAGACAGACAGACACAGTTACTTTCGCATTTTTAATATTAGTTGGGATTTATTAAAATACCTATGAAGTAAAAAAGTTATTATATATTTTTATAAAATTTTGTAACTTATAGGATGTAAGCATTCAATATCCGGTAGGTACCGGGATCCGGGGTCTACCCAAAACCGGAAAACATAACAAAGGGTCTGCGACACAAAAAAGTTTGGGAACCACCGGTATATACAGTAAATACATAATCACTTTACAATGGCATATATAAAAAGTATTCACAACATTATAGTGAATCCTACGACGCATAATTCAAATAGTGGTCAATACAATTGTACGCACCATGAATTAAATTTCTTATAACCATTATATGGAACATTAAAAGCGGTATTTTTTTATTTATTTGTTGTTTGAAAGTTAAAAAAGTTGTTTCTATCGCTGACTGAGAAAATAAACATTAAACATGAAGTAGAAATCATTATATAGGTGCACATAGTTTGAAATTTGTTGAATTAAGCATTTTTATTTAGACGTTACAAAGTGACTTGATCATAAAATCATATATAAATATCCAATCAAGTATACGAAAATCCACAGTTGAACACATCCACATGGTACATGAACAAATTATAAAAAACACATACCTATATTAATTCATAAAAAAATAATACAAAGCAAATTGCATATGATATTTTTATAACAGATTGTTCAATTGTTATGTAAATAATCGATAGTATCCATGAATTATTGTAGAGAATTAAATTAATAATATTGATAAGAATATTAATTTGGTTACTTGATGTCGTGTACAAAAATGCTTATGAGGTCAGCTTTTCATTATGATATAAAAATTTTATAACATTCCGAGATATCGCCGTTCAACAGCATTATAAAAAGACGATAATAAAAACGCTATAAAATTTTACACAGTTGGATATATCTTTATATTTACCGACACGTTACAGCTTAGCGGTGGCAACAATCGAACTGGCTAAAAGATATGCTTCATAGTGTAAACACTAAGTAATTGCATTTTTAAAATACCTCCCGTGGTCTCCATGTTAAAATCATGCTTTTGTGAATGTCAGTTTCCATATAATTATATTTTGTACAAAGTAACATTAAAAAAATATCTTTTCAAATAACTCCTATTGAAAAAAACTGTCTATTTCATAATAAGTTCATCGTTATCCGGCAAGTTCCTGATACCGCTTCGCGGGATCGAGACCGTTAGATAAATCCGCCTAATCGCTGCAGAGCTGCTCCTCTCCTTATTGTCCAAGCATTCAATGCCTTCATTGTCTCGAGTAGACGAGACATCCAACACCGAAACGTAAAAAGTATCATCGTGACTGCGTTTAAAACTTGATCTAATCGCATGTACACTGGGGTGAGATTTCCTTGTGGAGAAGCCAAGAAACGCTTGCACAAGAAATACAAAGGTAGACAAGATTGATGTAACGGCCGCTGGTAAGTTTGCGCACGTGCTGAGGCCGGCTGCAAGACGGGAGCCGTCTTGGAGGGACATAAAAAAGATTGGCGCATACGTGTGGAATGATTACGGTTTTCAGTATACCCTGAATAACGTTTGCTCTAGATTGATACCGGTAAGTACTCTTAACCGGTTCTCTTGAGATTTTAGCCCATATTGTTTTGGTTTGACCTCTGATTTACCAGATGGTCATGATAAAGTAACCGTAAAGATGAGTAACCGTCCGGATCAACCAGGTGTTTCTGTGTGAACACAAAAGCTAATACTTTGTGAATGTCTATTCATTGACCATGAACTTTGTCGCACCACTGGGAATCGAAACTCGTCTGAATGTGCTATACCGCGCTAAACATTCGCCGAAAGGAATTACCGTTGAAAGTACTAGCTAAAGATTTCACGACACGATGGGCGCAACAGTCAAGAGGTCATGAACTGCAACTGCACTAATTTACACAATAAAATCTTAGTAGGACACTACGTTTAAAAAAAAACACTTGCCGCTTAAATAAATCAATCCTGCCACTGTCACTTGTTAAAAAATCTTCGAGGTCCTCAAACACGAACGACAAGCTATGTCTGTTATTCTAATTCACTAGAAGAGGTTTTATGAAATAATAGTGCCAGTAATCAAGATTATTCTTAATAAATGTATGTATAGTAAAGAATATCCGAACGATTATAATAATAATAACTTTTTTTAGAGAAAAGAACATAATACGAATTTTCGGAATTATTCAAAAAAAATCATACACTAACCACAACTTGTAAAGTGGAATTTTTTGTATTTTGGTTACGTACTCGTAATATGTTAATTAACAAGTTTAACAAGCCTACGTGGAATACACATATTACACTATGCACAAGTAAAATTCAAGTAAGTAAGTGAAATAATACTAACAAAACATTCACATACGAAAATACAGACACCAATTGACGCGCCTACATGAGTAAATTTACAAAATACAAATTAGCGAAGAGAAATCAAGATGTCTTCAGAATCTCGATATGTTCACGACAAAAAGTTCAGACTGAAGTTTATATTTCGCATTGCGCAAACTGAGCTGGATTGTTTTTTACTCGCTTGTGATTTGCACTATACATTAGGAAGCAGCACCTCGTTCATAATAAATAAGACTTCATCTAATGAGTCAGCTAATAATGAATTAATTATAATAATTTATTAGCTAATAAATTAGTTAACGCATGCATTTTACTTGTTTCTTTCTCAAATGTCTTCAATGCCCCCATTTAGAACTAAAGTTATGCTATACTTATCAGTATCTGCTATCTCAGTCTCTCCTATTACTAATCCTCGACTATGACAATGTATGTTGGATTAGATATTACTGAGACACTTGTTAATTAACTAAGACCTATAGAAAATTTTTCAATCCGATTTATATTTAGGCTTCGGAAGTATGAACTACGTGGTCATCCACGTGTTTATAAGAT
This sequence comes from Scirpophaga incertulas, assembly GCA_036419045.1. Classification (NCBI taxonomy): domain Eukaryota; kingdom Metazoa; phylum Arthropoda; class Insecta; order Lepidoptera; family Crambidae; genus Scirpophaga; species Scirpophaga incertulas. The sequence goes on along the minus strand of CM071638.1, from coordinate 9,900,517 downwards.
ATTTACTTATGACAATTATAGCAAGTAAATAATTTTGTTTAAAGATTAGCAGATTATATTTCTTTAAGACCCTAAATCGAGCTTTAAATGTTGCTTTCGTTTTAAACACAGTTAAGTCTTGATTTAACGTATAAACATACAACGGATAGAATAGATATTTCACTTATGACAAATATAGCAAGAATTATAAATTAAATAATTTGTTAAAGATTAGCAGATTATATTTCTTTAGAAAGAACCCTAAATCGAGGCTTTAAATGTTGTTTCTTTCGTTTTACAGAGAAACACAGTTAAGTCTTGATTTAAACGTATAAACATACAACGGATAGAATCATATTATAATGAGTTTCACGTAATCGAGGTCTTCTTGAATATTTGTGGTCCCGTTTCCACTTGCTTACTCCTTCGAAACAAACGTTCTTTTGTTTCTGTTGCTTATTGATATCAAAGTTCATGTGCCGCTCTGCTTGAGTACATACAAGGAATAATACTATTGAGCCCACGTAATACCATCTCTTTCTAACTCTACTCTTGTTTTGTAATATTGGCCTTACGTCTGGAAGAAAGTGGTCTCTTAGTACTGAAAATAACGACCACACTCTGCACAGAAAAAATCTTACTTCAGTGCCATTCTAATTTACTTTGACTGACTAAAGTCACAGTGAGATGTTTTTTTAATGATAGAAGGTATATGAGCATGGTGATATCGAGGACAATATATTGGAAAAAAAATGTTTTTCGGAGTACAGGCCCTAACCTGCTTATAACTTACACATGTACTGCAATATTCTAAAACCATATAGGTATGTACTCATAACACTTTTACTAGGAGTTACTTGCATCAGTAAGTGCTTAAACTTTACTATTTCGCTCGACATTTCATTGTCGAGAGCGTTAACGACTGCGCAGTCCCGCCGAATTGTATTGTGTATTTTATGACTCCATAGTAAACTTGGTTTACTCAATGATAAAGGCGTTTTGAAAGACCCTCCTTTTTTGTCGCAGGACAGTTTTAAAGCTTTGCAGATATTCGGAGCGAAACGGTTTTGTGATTTATATATTCTGTTAAGATCTCACAATGACTTTCTTTACAAAGCTTTTTCTTATGTTGATGGATCGAGTTACGCTCCGGCACTTTATAATGATAACAAGATAGGTGCGACTCGAGGGGTGCTATTTTCGTAACCGTTACGAGATACCAGTAAGCGTTTATTGTACCTACTTATTATGCAATATTGATAACGAGGATTATTTATTTTTGTAATCTAACAATTCGGTCTTCCCATAGCTTGGGAAATACATTGCGAAAAAAATTAACTTTCTAAATTGTCTTGAACACAAGCTAGCCAGCGACCGCTCGACTAGCTTCAATACATAAATAAAATTGCTAATTTTCATTCTGTTAGGGTTAACCCATCACTAACCTATTACTATTCGGTTGAATGTAGACCATTTAAAAGAACGTTTACCACCCTGATCATGAACACCTCGCGTTAATTCATTCACCAGCCACCTTCATCAGTTAGTCGGTGCATCGCGTCACTGGGAGGCTGGCACTGTCTTTGTCAAGGCGTAAGTGTATCTACTCTAACTTCCGAAAAAACTTCGACCACTTATATTATTGCGCTGTCTGTAAATTTTTATAATCTTTCCATATAATAAAAATTCGTAAGGTATTTTGTAAAAAAGAAATATTTTTCACCCACATTCATATTATATCAGAACATTAATCAGGAATAGTGCGTGGTGTAAAGGCACGTTATTTTAATTTAAAAATGAGATGCTTGGAATTATGACATTAATAAGTTTTAAATAATATTTTATTAAATTTAAGCGTGAAGTGTCTATAAGTTAAACATACGCAATGGGAAGAAAGGTAAAATGTTGCTCATTTTTTTACTGTAATGTAGATCAGTAAATTCGCATTTGTATCACTATTTCTATTGTATACTATACTAATTATTACATATTCTCTTAGTGAACATCAGTATACATTAAATTATTATAATAACAACTAAATTCTAATTATATTTACTTATAAAAATTTCGGTTTAAATTTAAATGTTGTATGTCCATACTAAAGTTTTCCATAATTATTTTTCAGCCTTTATAAAACTTTTTCACAAATGTCGCTAGATATTAAATCGGTTTTATTTATAAAAAAAAATATTTTTACTATCACAGCTTATAAAAAAAACTCGGGCGTAAATATGAGGTTACTTTCTAGATACTTACTTTAAATATGCAATAGGCAACTTCTTTATAAAAAGTTGATAAAAAAAACCATCTTCTTACATTTTAATATTTCTTTTAGAAAGTGAAACAAAGTGACAAGTCGAAAAAAAATACTGAGGTCAGAAACGATAGTCATAATGATACTACTACAGCTACTACTGATGAACCTCAACCTTCAACAAGTGGCGAGGCCATTCCCCCGACGGAAGAACACACGGAAGAACAAACGGAAGCCACAGTTCCTCCTGCCACCACCGACAAAACCATACATACACTAGATATGTTCATGGGGCAGCTAGTCGAAAACGTGCAACGCTGTGAAATAACTATAAAATCAACTATCAAAACTAGTCCAACTCCTGTAAATCCAAATGAGCGCTACACGCTAGCTACGCAACTGATCGACATACAAACTATGATAGAAAATTTGGCAAAAAGCAGAATCTCGTTGCAAACAGACATTAAGGCAGATATTGTTTTCCGAGAAGAATGCGATCTGGTGCTGCTATCAAAGTGGCCAAGATTCAGAAAAAAAGTGCCGGCTATTTTTATGCACGAACCGTTCGAACTCACCAATCATTGCCAAGAAATTCTTTCAAAGGGCATTAATTTCTACAAGCCGTATCTGAGAGATAGCTACATTAAAGTTTTATGCCCTACTTTAGAAGATCACATTGCACTCACCAAATATTTCGATGAACAAAAAGTCCCTTATCACACTTTTGGTCAACCAGCAGATAGATTTTTAAAACTCGTAATAAGAGGTCTTCCTGATAATGTAGACATGGATAAACTAAAGTTGGCGCTCAGAGGTTCTGGTATCCCACTATCAAGACTTCACAAGATGTTGCTTAGAAAAACGCAGAAAAGTAATAAATCATATATACTGGTGGTTGTGCCTCTAAGACCTGAATCAAAAAAGATACTGAGAATTGTAAAAATTTTTGATCATGACGTGACGATAGAAACACCTCTGTGGAAGTCGAAGCAGTGTCATCGTTGTCTGCGCTGGGGCCACGCGCAGAGGTACTGTCGAGGCGATGCGAAGTGTGTTAAGTGCGCAGGTCCTCACTTGTCTGAGGACTGCCGTCAAGAAAAAGTTTTTACCCGTCAAGACTTATTGTGTGCCAACTGCTTTGGTAGACACGCCGCCAGTTACAGATGGTGCTCGTATTGCCCAGACTCGGAAGTATATCAAATGAACCAGAAGGTGAAGGAGGCGCTGAAAGAACTTGAGACGAATGCTAAAGCCCCACCAGAATTAGTCACTCCTGAAAATTGGCATAGACTATATGCTAACCTTGATTATAATATGTTAGATTAATTATTAGGAGATGGTAAGATATAAACCAAAGCTATGACAAACAAACAGACGCCAAGTAATGTATTTTATACTACTTAATTATTTTATATTGACGATGTTTTAATAATTTTACTGACATTATTTCGTTTAATATTGTATTTTTATATTGATCTATTTTAATGTTATGGTGTCAGTAACAAGACGTGTATTATATAAGTTTTATATATATTTACATATAATTTTAAATCACAAAATGAAATCAATATTTCAATAAATAATATGAATTCTAATTTACACATGCCAATAATACATGTTTTATTGATACTTCACTTACCCTTATAATATTTTAATCACTTAATTAATTATTATTTTATATTATTTACAAATATTATAAAAATATTGAAATATTATTAACTAGCTGATGCCCGCGACTTCGTCTGCATAGGATTAGTATTTCGAGTAGCTTATATTAGCGTTGTAAATGAAGTCTATCTGTAATTCTGATGTATAAGACAAACATCCATTCATACAAACTTTCACGAATATACGACGAACATTTTATTTTAATTTGCATATATTATAATCAAGACAAATATTTGCTTTACGTTTTTTATAATATACAGATACGAAATATATCTCTCTCACTCTCGTCTCTTTCCCATGAGGGTAGGCACGGATCACAGTTTTCCACTTGATACGACCCAAATATACTTCCCCAGCTTCCTCGACTTCCAGTAATACCTACTTTCATGCACGCTCGTCGGTTACTAAATGAACCCTGGAGTGCGGCAGCTACAGAGACAAGTCCCCAGTCAAAGGTTGTTACGAGAATGATCGCCTTCTATATATATTTGTTATATTGTATCTAATATTTATAATTCTAATTTCCGAATAATAGCAAAAATTTATTTAGTTCATCCAATATGTCAAGACCCATGTATTCTCCATTGCCAGTAACTATTAGTCCCGGAGCCGGTAACACTGACCGTGTTATTCCATGACCTGGTTTAGACCTGGTCTAAGCGAAAACTCGGTTTAACTCAGATTTTAATGAAATTGATATACAGAGACACGGTTTCCCCAAAGAACCGGGTTTATCTCTGGTTTAAAGATAAACTAGGGTACCCCCTAGTTTAAGTCTGGTTTCAAAACGAAATTATGATTTTTGATAGCTTGTAGTTTGTGCATACATATCTCTAACTACAAATTGTTCTTGCTATTAGTTATTTTTCTCGATATTTCACGGACTTTAGGCTTGATAATGGATATTGATTTACTCGATGATATGGATTTAGACGATTTGGATATTTTGGATATATTTTCGTTTATGAATTTAGAATTATGCACAGTTAACATTTTAATTTTTCAAAATTCTTTATTAAAATATAAAACTAGGTAAGTACATACCTTGTCTTCTTGGCACCAATTATAGGATCTCTTCTTATTTTCCATTTTTATATAAGTTTATTAAAGATATCATTGTTAAATTCAAAGAAAAATGAAATAATTTTGTTTAGTTAAATGCTTTGGTGTCAAAAGGGCGGCAAATTGAATAGGTACTTAATTTACGTTCCAACAAGCAATTTTTACAACGTCAAATGTATTTATGATATTTTTATAGTATATATAAGAAGAAATATAAGTACATACTTACATTTCTTCTTATATATACTTTAAAATTAAATTTATCTTATGAAATAAATGTTTTTTATCAACTTTGTACTTTTATTTTCACTATAGTTTATGAAGTCGGTTACAAACGAAGCTGCGTGAAATGGAACGATTATTGGTTTACTAATAAAATTGGCTAAAACTAGGTGCCAAAGCCGTTTAAAACGAACGAATGAATGAATGATTTTCTTTAGACTCGGGTTTTGGAAGATCGTACTTGAATTTGTTTTTGTAATAAAGTCCGGTCTAAACCAGAGACCTTGGTTAGACCCGAACTACATAGACCTGGTTTAAACCCGAGTTTTAGAAGTTTTTGTAATAAGAGAGTGAAAGTCCCGTCATAGGGAATCAAAAAATATGCATTAGCATTGTTAATTATGTCTAATTGGCTGTGCCAGACTACGTGTCTTATAAATTTTAAGTGTCAAAGAATCGTCGATATGATATCACTATCAAAAGCCAGTACATAAAAAATCATACAACTAAAATGTATTAATTACAATTTAATATTTTATATTCTTAATATAATTATTATTTACAAATATAATACTCAATGTAATTTTTGTTGTAAAATTGGATTCTAAAAAAATTTACATCTAAAATTAGAACTAACAAGCAAAATAAAGTATCTACTATATAAACAAATGCAATTTTTATAATACATTATTTACAGAAACTTGCCGAATTACTTAGGAACTAAAACCTGTATCTTACAAATAATCTGAATCAATTAGCTTTCACAGCCTGTTGGACATTACTTCGTATACTCTCAGTATTGGTGGAGTCTTCACCGATTGGAGTCACGCGAACCTGATGAAAAGCAAATGTTTAGTGAAAATACAAAATTTCAAAATTTTATTCGATAGTTATTCTTACATATTTGACACACTTTTAAGGTGCACCTGCAGTCAGCGTCGTAGTAGCACATTTAAACTCACTATATTGAAATAGAAAGTATCTGAATATAATATGGGTAGCAGGGTGAGACATCAATTTCCGCAACGTCGAGCTAAATGCTGTGACATGTTTTTTATATCATCAAAATGGATCGCTGCCACCTTGAGTTTGATGTCAACATTAGTGTATCACCACGATGACGACGTGGGATGTTAATGTCAATGCAGTGCATCACGCGTCTGATCAAACTCTTACTAAACGTCTTAACGTTCTGGTCTTTGGATAATAGATTAGTACCCAGGAGCACTAAGTAGATAGACCTGTGTTTATTAGTTATACAATTAAATCTTGAGTAAGTTTGAATATTACCCGAGACGTAAGTAATTTTTTTATGTTTTGTGTTTATTAGGTTTAAAACTAAACATTTTCATAATTTCTTATTTAAAAATCTACGAAAAAATTAAATTATTTATTAACGGATAATTAATTATTTAGCCGACACAACCGCAGCAAAGAGGACGAGACACGTCTTACAAATAAGAATGAATCAATTATCGAGATATCAGGAAATACTATAAAATACTATGATTATATGTACTACTTAAAAAAATACCTTACCTTAGTTTTGGTAATCTAAAAAATGTATCATACGTTTGGGTATAACTTCAAAAAGAAATGCAAATAGCATATTGATTTAAATGTTTTTAATTTTATAGAAAAGAAAAACAATCAATTCAATATTGCTTGAAAATAATTAAATCAAAAACAAGAGGCCATTATTTAATTTGAATAATATATCATGAATAATTATCATGTTTCGGTAACTTTGGTAAGGTGGACTTTAGTCCACTATGATACAATAGAAATTATGCTGTAGGTAACCTGTCAATAACATCAACATGATAATATTAATGGATGACGCAAGCAGGTTTAATTATAAGCCGATGTCAAACTTACTTCCCTACTAATAGGTGTTGTAAATATTGTCCGTCTATTACTTTTTATGTTCAACGGTGGAACCAGTTATGTATAATGACATTTGGTATAGAAAATTAAGACTAGAGAGGAAGCACATACAATAATTTTACAAAGAAAAATTCCCATGGGAAAACTGAAATAATTTAGTGTGTTTTATTAGTTTTCGTGTCGGTTTGAGACCCAGCAATGGATATGTATTAACTTTTACCATGGAGAATTCTCCTTTTTATTGAAAAATCTGTTGTAGAACTTCTAAACAGATTCTGACGAAATTTTTTACTGATCTGATCAAGTTTTTATCCGCGGTGGTGAAACACGCCACTGTCTTAACTTTAATCTGTTTTTGTTTATTCTTTGTTCTGAAGTATTTTTATGCCTTTGTTAAGGTTGATTTCCATTGCGTATTGTACCTATGAGTGTGAATAAAGAATTTGTAATTGAAATTGGTATGGGGAAAGATATAGTATTTTTTTACTAAGGGAAAAATATCTATGATAAAGATATTCTAAATTCTAATAACGCGACCGTAGGCAGGAATCTAGTATTGTATAGTTTATTAACCAGATAAAAATATAAAAGTGTGTCAGTTTTAATATTACACAGATTAATTACTTCTCAACGGAGGAGAGATAGATACCAAACAATATGAGACCTATACGAGTTAGAAGGATGATAAATATATATTTCTACTTCAATATTCACCTCAAGCGTGAGCCTGGAAGCTGGTGCCTTGGTACCGTCCAGTTCAGCCAGCACCCTGTCCAAGGTATCCACCACCCGGTCAGCGTCTTGAGTACTGAACACCATCGGGGGTTTAAACTTCAGTACATTGCTGTCGGGGCCGTCGCGACTGATCAGAATTTTTTCTTCTCGCATCCTGGAATAAAGCATATAAACAAATTGAACAACGTATTCTTAAATCTTGGAGTAGTAATCAGAATGTAATAGCCTTATAAAGGTGTTCTTCTGTCGATACATATAATTTGAAATCACTAAATCTTGTCTTCTTTTCATCATTAAGGTTATTTTCTAAATAAATATATTTGAGAAATCCCTATAAATATTATAAAACGCGAAAGTTTGTATCGATGGCATTAGTTACTCTTTCATGTAAAAACTACTGAATGAATTTTAATGAAAATTTACAATAATATAGCCTATGTATCAGAATAACACATATACTACAAAAGCCCGAGACTTCGTCAGCACAAATGGTAGATTCTGTCCTACTTAACACTGATCGTCATATTTTGACATATCGATGCCGGCAGGATATTACACACCTTGGTAGATAATAAATAGCCTTAAAAGTAACTCTTGCGTATGGGTAGAATATCCATCAGATAGCGATGAAACCTAGCGTTCTAATGACCGAAGGTAAAATGGTAAAGGTAGGATAACATTGTGCAGCTCCTACATTTCTTATAGTGCAGTGCAGAATGGCAATTTTAGCAGTTACAGGCTGCATCATATTCGTCTGGTTTAGTTTACCAATCACCCTATTACCTATTGCCTCTGCGCCCCTCTTAAGCGGCTAGTTCATCAACAAGTTCATCGCAATCATCAGACTTGTGCTTTATACAACGGGTAACGGGTACAAATACACTTCGTAAAGTAGAAACCAGGTCCTTTTAACGGAAAACAGACATGTTTGCGTTTCAATGGCATTAAAGTAAACCAGATGGCGTACATCGGTGACATCTCATATTTATTCTTATGACGTTGTTGACCTAAATAGGCAGAACATATACAAAACAACTATTTAGATATGAAGATGTTTTTTTAACGTATTTTGCTATGGGGAAGGCAGATAATGTTCTGTATATGCCTTTGCCCCGCCGAAAAATTGATTCTTAAATTTATTATCTAACATAGCATTTACTAGCCTATATCATCTACCTGTTAATGATATGCTTCGCCTCGGCCGTGGCGGGTGTTCGGGCTTCCCTGTCGGTGACCAGCTCCACCCCCACAAACAACCCGCGACCCCGCACGTCTCCAACCAAGCGGTGCCGATGCTTCAGCCCCTCGCAGCGGCTTAGCAAATGACTGCCTACCCGCATGGCACGGTCCATCAACCTCTCCTCCTCAATCACATCCAGGACGGCGTTAGCGATTGCACAAGATACTGGGTTGCCACCGTACTGTAAGTCAGAAAATATTACTTTAATTATTTATGAGTATTGACCAAATTAAAACATGTTAAGCAATTATATTAATTAACGGCAGTTATATATGTTTATAGATGTATATATAGGTGTGAAGATATTATTTTATTAATAATAAAAACCACCCTTTTTTAGCAAGGAATATTTTATGAAAATGTAGGTACCTATATAAATTGTTTCTTGTGGACAAAAAAAATACATTGACCCAATTCCTCTTAAGGCTTGGGGACGTCTCAATAAATAATGTATAAGTAATTATTTCCTTTTTTTTATATTATGTTCATAAACTGATAGGACGGACTGCCAGGTCTACCTCTGTTATCTTTCGTTACATCATGTAATCTTCAAAATACATATTAAGGAATTATAATATAACGCAATACACAACATTAGGAAAAAAAAAATTAAGCATTAACTTGTTAATCGGTTAATTGTTTATACGAAGTGAATATTTCTATTAACAGATTCATTTATAAATTACTTTATAAAATGTTACCGGTTAAATTAACATCCTCAAATCCGTTAAACAGTAAAGCAGTACTTATTATTTAACAGTTAGACTCGATCAGGTCAATCGACAAATTCAGCATTACAGAGCGAATACAGTGTAAGTACCGTCAAACGTGGCAACTTTGCCCGCTTTTGTTACTTTAGGCCAGTTTAGGCGAATTTATTTTCGAAATGGTCAACGATGGACGTGATATCTTTTGACTAGTCAATCATATATATATATTTTCAAATAAAATTCAATAAATAAACACATTATATAGTAAACTTATAAAGTTATAAGGCATTTTAAAAAGTGGGCCAAAAATAAAAAAAAATGACAACATTGCCCATATGACATTTCATGTCTACAAATCCAGTATAAAATAAGCTCTGAGATTTTGAAATAAAAACTTAATTACCTAATGAGCAAAGCTCCACAAAGTATACGATTTAAAACGAGTGGAATAAATAAATGGCAACAAAAGCGAGTGGGCAAAGTTGTCTACTTTTCTAGAGCATTCTCCATACAACTGTTAAAGTGATCTAGGGTTGTCGCTATATTTATACACTGCTCTTGAAAATTAAAACAAATATGTATTTAAAAATACGCTTTATTAAAGAATAATCGCAAAGAAAATTATATTGTAAATAATTATAAAAATAGACGTAAGTACTTAATTGAATATGTTATGCGAAAGGAATATAATGCGAGATCATAAATCATAAATGTCCGGCGAGGAATTCCGAATTGTTGTTCGGCTTCCCGACTAGATATAATTTTTTTTTCAATCATTTCGGCAGCCAGCTCCAACATTTGTATCGAATAATTTTTATAGCTTCTGGACCCTACTAATCTTCTACAGCGCTGATTATTTTTCCGGGATTGTTTATTCATTCTGTAAACAAAGAAATACTCAAAAGCACCACACCCACATGCACGCAAATCAAAGCCCAACATTCCGTTGATCCATTGTAAATATAATACATGCCATCTTCATAATTGAATATCCTAGACCCAAAGCAAAAGCATCAGTGAACGCATAGAGATAATCGGGGTGAATGCAAATACTTCCAATCGATTTAATTAAAATGGTACTAGTTGATAAACAGATAGATAGGTAGTAAATGTAAAAGAAAAGAAAACTATTTTTCATAGTTAACCCCACTAATGATTTTATCAATCGAATAATAATGACAGGTGAAATTAGTGTTTTTGCATAAGTTTGTATTAATATTAAGTTTTATTTGGCTTTTTGTAAGTGTTCATATATTATTAAATTAAAATATCTTTATATAACAACCCTAACGTTAGAATTTTGATGGGCAATGTTGCCAATCAGTGTCAGTCTAAGCCAAGGTAACATTGCCCACCTCCATAAAATCTATTCCGCTAAAGCTTTTACGTCAAATTATCAACTAAACACGTTTATTAATGGTAAATAAAGATATTTTAAAAATTTACATACCTGCTATAACTGGAAGTATGATTTTCGACAAAAGTTTTTGAAGTCCGATTTGCCCGCTAAAAACACGTCCTAATACAATCACTGCTGCCATATTACTGAAGTGACGTAGCAGACCATGAGATTGTCGATGTTGCCAGAAATATAACCATGTTTTCAGAATAGACTATAAATTACAGAAAATAAACAACGTTGGCGTTATTTTTTAAATAAACTGAAAAATACCCTGTCGGGCAAAGTTATACCTGAAGGGCAAAGTTGCCACGTTTGACGGTAATAACAGTAAGTACCTAATAACAGTAATTAACACGACTTGACGATTTTCAAAAAAGGAACCATCTGTTTTTATAAATAAATAGAAACTATATGTGTTAACGATTTACGATTAATATGAATACTTTTAAGACTAGCAATTGGAGCATATAGTAAATATATTCAAATAAACGGCTTCTCGTGACCACCAAAACGCCGAGGTAAATAATAATGGCAATAACGATCGTCATAGGAACCCTAATTTTAATAAATTAACGTTATCTTTCGCTAAATACTCCAGAACGCTGCGCTTTAAATTTTAATGAAGTTAAAATGATAAGTAACGTATTAGTGATTATCGAAGTCAAGTATCTGATTTACGGTCTTTATCTTAGTGAACGATAAAAGTAAAAACATGATAACCATACCGTATTGAAGTACTCCACGCCAGTGTCCGTGAAACTCTTGGCAATCTCCGGTGTGGTGATCACCGCAGCCACTGGATGACCGTTACCCATCGGCTTGCCCATAGTAACAATGTCTGGGATCACGTCTTGAGTTTCGAACGCCCACATATGTGTGCCCACACGACCGAAGCCCACTTGTACTTCATCAGCGATGCAAACTCCGCCGGCTTGACGAACGTATCTACCGAAAGATATATGCTTTAAATACATCGACCTTTTCTCTCCTACAGTGTAGATCCTTAGAGGTCTACGAAAACCTACACAGGGTCTACATCAGCGAAAAAAAAATTTAAGGGACGAAATAAAAAGGGGGTCAACGATAATGGATCTCAATATACACTGATAATACATATTTACTATCTTACATTATACTATCTTATAATATACAGACATAAAATTATTTGTAAAAGTACCTATGATGTAAAAAATGTATTATAAATGTTTTTAAAATTTTGTAAGATGTAGGCATTCAATATCAGGTAAGTAGAGGGTCTACCCAAAACCGAAAACATGGCAAGGGGTCGACGACACAAAAGTTTGGGAACCTCTGGTTTAGACAAATAAAAAATATACATTAGCTATTTGTTAGCTGCCCCCAGTGTAATAGATCTCGGCAAAGATTTGTTAACTGTAAACTCCCTTAATTGTCTCTTCCGATATCCACAGGATGTAAATTATGAAAATTAGCACAGATGTTTTAAGTCAGCTACCGCACAAACATGGTCCTAGTTCATGGTCTTAGTAGTTTTCGACGCGCGTATTCATTCGCTTTATATCAGATTTCTTCATAGAAAAGAGATGTTTTACAGTAGTGCAAATTATACAATACTACAATCGGTTCATCCATTTTATTAGGAAAACGTAACACTGACAAAATCACTTCCACATTTACATTATCAATACATAGTATAAAACAAAGTCGCTTTCGCTGTATGTCCGTATGTATGCTTAGATCTTTAAAACTACGCAACGGATTTTGACGCGGTTTTTTTTAATAGATAGAGTGATTCTTAAGGAAGGTTTGTATGTATAATAAATGCATAATATAGTAGCAAAACACTGATAAATTTAAAGGTTTCTAATGTGATGTCGTAAATAAGCATGTTTTTTTGCGCTTATATTGCAAACGCTGGCTGAACCCTACGAGATAGACCAAAATAATGTACTACAGTATTGTACAACTTACAAAAATCCACAAAAAAGTCCGCGATGGTATATGTCTATCTCTTAGGGATAACCCACCATAACCATTTTTTCACTGCACCCGTGCGAAGCCGGGGCGGGTCGCTAGTTAATAATAAGATGAAAACATGTCGCAAGAAAAAAAACATTTTTTAATAAGAAAAAAATCATAAATAAATATTGATGCTTATTCTTCAAGCAAGTAGGTATGTGTGCATTGGAGAATTATAGAAAGACCTGAGAACCAAAAATAGACTACATTAAGGGTAATATGACAGTTGTTGCTAATGGCAGACATGACAGCAGATAAGATGAGTGAGAGAAAGACAACTCAGACCCCAAATAACTTGAGAGATGGTAAGTCAAATGATGTAAGTGTATTGATGACACGTTTGACGCAGCGTTCGAGTGATTGGCTAGTACGCAACGGGTCGCGGGTTCGGTTCCCGCACGGGAGAGGAATTTTGTATGACGTACAAATATATATATATATATATATATATATGTGTGTGTGTGTGTGTGTATGTATATACATCGCTTGGTTCTTTCAATCAAGAAAATGTAGTTTTCATGTAAACTATGCACACATTTATTAAACTTGTACTTATCTTATTAAAAATCTTATAATCTGTTACACATTTTACATTTTCCTCCAGTTTACAAACATTACCAGTTCCAACTAGCACGAGTTCAAAATTATCGTAGCTCTAACCGAGTATCACCTCCGTATCACAATTATGTTCATTTATCATAACATTGTAAGTTATGTCGGTCGCACGACGGATTCACGTGTTACTTCATCAAATAACAACGTTTTATCATCCTATATTGCCATACTTATTCAGTATCATTATATTATTTAATGATTATAAACCTACATATACACCGTCGGTGTCGATAATTAATTCCCTGCTGTTAATTGTTTTTAACTCATGTGGTTAGGTTTCTATATCTTTCTCATAGGTCAGCTAGAAACGGCGATAGATAAACATTTCTTCAAAAATTATATTGAGAATTTCCAAAGTAGTTCTTAATTCGTTTTACGTCCAATAATTTTCACATTTCTAGTTTATGCATTTGTTTTATTTTCTTTGTCTTAAACTTTCACTGTGAATCTATATGTGAAAAATACTTACTCATATGTCTTTTTCAGATAACCATGAGGTGGGATTACTTGGCCCCCACAACTCTGCAAGCTCTCTGCAATGAATGCACAGACACCGCCGTGATTGTCCTCTGCCTTCTGACACAACACCCCAACCTCGTCAGCATACAAATGCCCAAGCTCTTCTTCAGTCTTAGCATCCTTAGGATAAGTATATTTCCCTCTGTATACATCCGGAACCGGCGCCTGCGTAATTGAAACATCGATAAAGACATTTATCCCACGAAAATTCCTCTATTATGTTAAATTACATTTTAATTTATTTCATTAAGGCACTAATTTTAGTTTAATACGATGACAGGTACAACAGACACAAAGCGCCTCTTCCAGTAATGATTATTAAGCGTTTGACGCCAGAACAGAGCATCAATTGCTCGTTCAATTAACCAAGTAAATGCCTCCAAATAAATTTTACACGAACTTTGATCTTAAATTGGAACCTTACTTTAAATTATAAAGATAGCTACGATTTGAATTAATGGCGACACTGGAGTAATAATAGCAAACAAATTTACGTTGGTGTTGTTTGAAAAATGGTACTTATTTCGAGTTCCTCCGTGGAAACGTTAAAGATTCTTTTATTAAGGATTTTAGATGGGTTCATCAAATACATGACGAACTTACTCACCACGTGAACCCACTCTGGCTTCTCTGGGCCTCCGGGTAAATTGAATTTGTACGGAGAGACATCAATCATAGAAGTAAGGTGTCCGTGATACGCGCTGTAACAAACAGGCGCTAGAGCACCCTAAAAAGACTTCGGCGAGCGAAGTAACCAGAAAAAAATCCATACATAATTCTAGCACACTTTCGTTGGCTTTCCAGAGAATATATGAAATATTTAAAAATCATGTTAAGTCGTAACTGTTAATAGTTTGCAACAAGAAGTTGAGTATGTGTTTACGTTATCCCACTAGTACTAACAACAGATTTTCACATCAAAGTCAGTTTATTTCAGAATGCTTCGCATAACTTACGGGGATTACTAACTTATGTTGAAATAGAGCATCATTTTAGCCTGCCTTACCAATATATATTAATCGGCAATAGTGTGCAATCCCAGGATTTACCCGACAGTCACAAGTCAAATTATAAATCAGTTTACTAGAGGATCAAAGTGCTTCGAAGCAAATTTGAAATTCATTTGATGATAGGTCGGCGAGTTGCTCACAAACTTTTTGATTGGTTGAAGACAGTTATGTCTCAATTATTATCTACAATTTTGATGTTACAGTATTATTCAACAGAAAAAAAAACATATTTTTAGTCTATAATAGCTGCAGATTTAACATATTTTAATATAGTGGTTTGATTTAGGGAAATACATTAAGTTAAGAAGTATATTATACATACGTGATTTTAGATTAAAATTAAGTACTTATTCATAATGATAAAATATGCAGCTTTGTGTTACCTACCGGGAAATCAATAATTTGTTACCCGAACATCCTTGATGAAACATTTTATTAAATTATTTGTAAAGTAGTTGTGCTTAAAATTTGTATTACAAATACTGACTGTCTATTAGACAGATCAGCTGGAGAGCCAATGATACCATACACCAATCCATTTAAACTAATATAGAACCTTCAATAAAATTAGAAATATAATTATGACAGCTACTCACTGGTCTAATGTGATGACGTCTTTGTTCTTCGTATGAATCCTTGCCAATCGAAGAGCTAAGTCATTAGCTTCGGATCCTGAGTTCACGAAGAAGCAAACGGACAAAGGTTCTGGCATGGTTTTCACCAGTCTCTCAGCCAAGATCACCATTTCATCGTGAAGATAACGATTATTAGTCGATATTAAGGACATTTGGTTCCGCCCTGCTTCTACCACATGCGGATGACAGTGTCCAACTGGTGACAAGAACATAATGCATGGTGAGTTAGAGGAATTTTGGGTTCGAATAAATCTACTATGGCCTACATTACTACTCCTCTTCAACTTAGAATCTTCAGTGACGTGACAAATAACCCAAGCTCTTTTGTCGAAGGAAACTTTTGTCATGCACTGAATGTTATCATGCCTGATTATTACATACAAAATAATTTCCATTTGTTAGTTTTTTTAAATGGATTGAACATTAATTTTAGTATGTTTACAAGTCCTATGGTTTACAAGTCTCCAACGGGAGACTTTGTACTTGTATGGTTAGCGAGGCATCAATAAAAACTAACAAATTGTTAATTTCTTCAAATGTAAGTTGTAGTAAGCAACATGAAGTGTAAGTGTGCTGAATAACGAGACCCAAGTCATCTTGTAAGTACTTTTAAAATTCTATCCCAAATAAGCATTCTTCCTAAGTAGTCAGAAATAGTTAAAATTCTTCCTTCTCGAGAAGGTTTTGCTCAGCTCATGACTTTGTAGCTGACATGATGATACATAGTTCTCACGATATTGATCAATCAAAAACTACCGAACTGATTTCTTCAAACCTATTTACGCAAACATCCATAAAATTGTCGACGAAGCCTTGATTACTTTAAAAATGTTAGTATTTAACCAGTTTGCTATTATTTTGAATTTTAATTTTTTTTGTATATTTTACTTTTTTAAATCCCTGCCTGAGCGAAGGCCCTCAAGAGATATAAAGATTATTGGATTTAAATTAAAAGTTAAAACTAAAAAAGTCCATAGAGAATGAGCTTCATGGAACAGAAGTTGGACAGGCCGCGGATGGTGCGGCGTCCAAACTTCTTTGGCACGATATTCGCTGAGTCGAACTTATTGTTGGGTCGATATACGATAAACTTTCAATAGACATCTCGCTAGATGAAATGGATATTGAAATATTTAACATTAAAAAGTTTGTAAGTCAAATATATTTCAAAATTATGTGGATTCTCCAAATGCAACGAGTTGCATGTAATATGTATCCAGTTATCTTTGTATATCACTGCATTGTGACGAGATGATAAGACGCAAGTTATCGTTATAATGCAAGTCATACATATAAGTGATACTTCCCATAATATAACTCCATTTTATTTCTGATAAATAGCATCAATATATTCAAAGTAGCTTGGTAGTTAGTAAGATGGCTTCGTCTCGTTTAATCAGATTTTCTTCATAGGAAACAGATATTTTCCCGTAGCAAAAAATCTATCTATATCCTATCCCCTACATCCTTCTCCAGGTCGTCTCAAACTAGTCTCATACCAGGTCTCATACAATTACTATAAACAAAATAAAAACTACACTTACCGTGGGCAACATTGTTAATACAGTCGAGGTACCTCTCACCCGTTTCGTCATACATGAACTGGGCTATGCCCCGCACGATTTTCAAGGGAGACGATCGGAAAAACAATTGGCAAGCGGCGCTGTAAGAAAACCAAACGTGATTTATAGCGTTTGATACATTTTGGCATCAAATAAATCTTAGTAAATAATGATACGACATACCCAATATGTTTTTCCCGTAGCTTGATTGTTTCGGCTTTAGGCATCGACTGTAAGTACGCCATATCTGTATTTATTGGATATATAGACGAAAGTTTTGCTGCAGCAACAAAAATAAAAACAAATAAAAACGGAAATGATAATGAATGAAAGAATTGAAGTACAGTTATGTTAACAAGTTATATATACTTAATATAGATATGAAGGTAAACAAATATTTGAAATAGTAATCTAGGCTGTAAATAGGAGACGCGTCGCAAGTGACGCACGAGCAACGAATGCTGAATTGGCTAGGTATTTAACGATTATATAGAAGTAGGCAGCGGCGGCGGCGCGCACGCCCTCGCTGCGCCCAATGAAAATATACATAGATAACTATATATTATAATAATCATTGATAAAGTACCTAACATCATTTTTACAAGTAGTTGACCACGCGGCCGCTGACACCCTAACATGGATCGAACGCATGGTCGTTAAGGGGAAGACGTATAAGGAAATATATAAATAAAGACGTATAAATGAAAATGATTTTGTGTTTGCTAGAATGATTGATGATGATTTCTCATAAGACACAGTACAAAACAAAAATCTAAGCCTTTAATCTAAATAAATCTAAGTCTCACCCTTAGATACTACATTCAATAAAAATCAAAGTCACTAGGATTCATGTATTTTTAAACCAAATAAAGAATAAGTGATAGAGCGTTTAATGTTAAAATAGTAGTAGTAGCTCTTCAAGGAACAAATGTAAATTTCTACATTTGCTGTTCATTCACCAATAGTATTTGACTTGCATAATATTAATACCAAACCCATAATGTCTGCCTAAAATATAACATACGTATTTTCTAAACTCTCTGTTAGTTCCACCGGAATACGTATGATGAGACTTAAAACAGATTCTCTCAATTTAAACTGGCCAGATTAAGGGATTTGAGCGATTATGTGATTAATTAAAACTATCATCCTATTTGCTTCATAATCCAAGCGCCGGGATGAGTAATTACCTACCGTTCAAGGTTTGTGGCTCCCGATTGATTCATCACTGTATTTACAGTTTCTATCGGAACGTTTAACTTTGGATTACCAAAATTACTATTTTCTGAGACAGTTCGTAACTAATATTTTTTAATTGAACAATTATGTTACATTATACCAAAAACTGTTATATTTTCTATTACTTTCTTTCAAACTTTAAAAAAGTTCTTCCAATTTTTATTATTTTGTAATCGATTTACCGGAAATCTATTAAACGGTCATTAACAAATTGTTTAATATTAAAAACTACATTAGCCAATAGTAATATGCATTTTTTCTGACTCCTCAACATTGAAATCTTGTAATCAGTTAATTGAATCATTTTAATTTAGCAAAATGTATTTAAGTGACAAAAATATGACATAATTTATGTAATTAGCATTCAATAGGTCACATCGTACGTAATAATGTAATTAACTCATTACAGTATTTTATGCAACCGTTCTATAAAACGCTAGTGACGTCTTTATCTACAATGTTCGTCTCGCACAAGGTTGCATCTAATACTTTTCCTACGACTAGTATTATCGTCACTTCATCCAACTTGTTTTACAAGAAATATTCACATAGGGCATTAAACATCTAAAAGTATCAACAAACATACATTACAGCTTGACATATGTTTGATATATTGTGTCTAGGTATGGTACGATATAGAAAATATGTAATTAGTCAGTGTGTAAACAAGCCTTCACAGGGAATTTGACAATTAATATATAGATCGTATGAATTAATAGTTAAAGTCGGTAATTTTTATTTTTTCTTGTTAAGTTATTTGTAACCCCCAAGTACATACTTATTATTTAATAATCTGTTTTATCTAAGCGTATCGTTATGGCGACATTACGACACAAGTGCTGTTACAACTAATATGTATAAATGTTTTATAATATTGTACGTGGCCATATAGAATTACAAGACTAATAAAACTAATACATAGATAGTTATGTAATGACATAATCAGTCGAGAGCATTTAATAAATCATCGCATGATTTAAACTTGGCATTAATTCTATTTATATTCGTTGCTGAATAATGTAACAAAAATAACGCAGATACGATTTTTATTTGTTAATACACGAGTATTTACATTGCTGACCCTTGTCATCGCAACTGTGACGACAAGTTTATCTAACTTTAGTATGATCAGCAAATGAACTCAGTTGTTAAGTAAAATATCAAAAGTTTTAAAAAGTTTACCTACAAACAACTAATACTCTGTATCTATAATATAAAAAAAATCCGTGCATCAATTTCTTATCTTATCATATTGAAGTAGTTGCCGCGAAAAAACAATACAAATTGCAGTTATTTTATCGATGTTTCCGTACATCACGTTCTTAGTGGTTCAATGACATTACATCGTTCCTCCTGCTCGTGCGCCGCACTAAACCTTTAGTGGACGTGAAAGAGAGTGCAGGAGTTGTATTTGGATTTTTACATAAGATTTTTTTTGTAAAATCTGATAATTGTTGATTCTATATATTTAAAAGGAAAACTTGACTCAAAGCTCTCCGAGCGATATAGTTTATAGGTTAGGTATATGTCGCAATCACTTGCACAGCAAGTCACCGATATAACAGCCTTTATGTACATGTAAGTGACTATGTACTCTTTGACTTTACAGAGAATACTGACTGATATAATGTTTACTTAGTTCAGTTTTTTTTTTTTTTTTATTGCTAAAGTTGACAAACAAGCAGGCTGCCCACCTGATGGTAAGTGGTAACAGTCGCCTATAGTACATGTGGTTCCCACGAGATTCGCAGCAAATCTGCAAACCTCATAAGAACCACAGTGTACGTTGCCAACTTGTGACATAAGATGTAAAGTCACAGTACCCAGTAATTTCACTGCCTATCTTACCCTTCACGCCGGAACACAGCAAAGCGAACCCTGCTGTTTGGCGGCGGAAATAGGTAAGACGGAGGTACCCATGCAGATGACCCTGGTACAGAGTCTACCTCCTAGAGTTATAAATTTATAGCCAATTACAAAAAAATGGACTAGTTCAAACATGATACCTATCTTGTAGGGAAAATTATTCTTTATACAATAAATACCATTATTACACTCACACAATATATTACTTTTATATAGTTACATTATAAAACTTAAAACCCCACTTCATTCTTTTAAACTCACAATGTAGTATCTACTACTTAGTCTGTGCATAATACTATATTTAAATTTTGACCAATAGCTAATCATAGACAAAATTCCAACCTCTAACAACCTTTATATGTAGACAGGTTCAGGAGACCTATTTTTGAATTACGAATGCGACTTCGAATTCACCGATGTGACTAATAATCACCGATTTTCAATAATTCTTATTTTTGAATATCACTTATGTGACTACCTTAGTCACGGATGTGATTTCATTATTATATATATATATAAATATATATATAATATATATATATATATGTATATATATATAAATATATAATAACCATAATGGTTAAGCCAGTAATAACCGGCAGCGGCTACATTCTGCGTGGAACCGAACTCTTACATTTATGTGTGTATTTTATCTATGTAGGCAGCTCTTCGATCGACTTTCAAAAATTGGATGTTTAGGAATCCGTGACCTCAAAGTCACCGCTGACTATTTAGTCAGCGATGATTTCGAAATCGCATTCGTAATTCAGAAATAGGTCTCCTGGTCTTTACCTACATAAAAACTACGAACGAATGCTACTACCTTCGTTTATATCCTACATATATTAAATTAAAACGTGTAATATAAAACAGAAAATTTGGCAAATTGAGCTTTTAATTAAAATATATCAGCATTGAATACATAAGATGATATTCTTTACATATTACAAGATTTGTACAATTATTACTTACTAAACATATTATTACACGTGTTTAATTTTTTTGCGCATCCTACCATAAAAATAGTCTAAGTACTAAATGTGAACCGTAACGTAAGAAATTGACATACTGGTAGTTGTTTGGCAAAGCTAATTGGAGAATTTCCATATTAAATGATACAGAAAGCCAGTCAAAGTCAAAGTCAAAGTCAAAATATTTAATTCAAGTAGGCAATTAGATATGCTCTTTTGAATAGTCCAAATTTTTTTTTCCCTACTACCCATTCGGACTTCTTTTAGTTATAGAGAAGAACGGGCGCAAGAACTCTATAACTTTTACAGAAGCAACGACATTTACAAAAATATATATCGTTACCAAGTCATACAAAAGTCAACTTATAGGTACAAGTATAATTACAAAGGTTCATGGCAATGCCTGGTGGAACTAAGAAACATTAAGTCCAAGCATTCATGTCTTTTATATAATCAGTAACCGTATAATAGGCTTTGCTAATAAGTACACTTTTAACAATGATTTTAAATTTATTTAGGCTTAATTGTACAATATTGCTTGGAACTTTGTTGTAAAAACGCACACAGTTACCTCTGAATGAATTATTAATTTTATGGAGTCTAGTGTGAGGCAAATGTAATTTATTCTTATTTCTAGTATTGAAGCTATGGACATCACTGTTTTTACTAAATAAATGAATGTTTTTATGGGTATATATTAGATTTTCATAAATATATTGAGACACAACTGTCATTATACCAGTGTCTTTAAATTTATCTCTTAAAGAGTCTTGCATTTTTAGATTATAAATTGCTCGAATGGCCCTCTTCTGCAGCACAAATATAGTTTGAATGTCGGCAGCATTTCCCCACAGCAAAATACCATACGACATTACACTATGAAAGTAACTAAAGTACACCAATCTAGCTGTTTCTACGTCAGTTAATTGGCGTATTCTCAAAACTGCAAATGCTGCAGTGCTGAGCCGTTTTGATAGTTTATCAATATGTGGGCCCCACTGAAGTTTGGAATCGAGAGTAATTCCTAAAAATACTGTTGGTGTCCACGAGGTCCACATTTCTATCCTTTATAATTACTTCGGTTTTCACCTGTTTTACATTTGGCAATACAAATTTGATACATTTAGTTTTACTTTCATTTAGAAGCAAGTTATTAACGTTAAACCAGTGGACTACTTTAGAGATTGCATCGTTCACAGTGTCATTAATATTTTGTCTCCGTTTAATTTTGAATATAAGTGATGTATCATCTGCAAAGAGTACAATTTCGTGTTTATTATTAACATAAAAGGGAAGGTCATTTATATATATTAAAAATAAAAAGGGACCAAGAATTGAGCCCTGTGGGACGCCCATCTTAAGCAAAGATCCCTGAGATCTCGTACCATTAATATCGACTCTCTGAATCCTGTCACTCAAATATGAAATAAGAAGGTTCAGAGAAGAGCCTTTGAAACCATAATAACGTAATTTCTTAATCAGAGTTTCATGGAGAACACAATCAAATGCTTTGGATAAGTCGCAAAAGACACCCAAAGCATCGTGTGAATCCTCCCAGGCGTCAAATATCTTATTTAAAAGCTCTACACCTGCATCAGTTGTTGAGCGACCCCTACTAAAACCGAACTGATTATTATGCAGAAGATTATTAATACGAAAATAGCTTTGCATTTGGTCTAACATTATTTTCTCAAAAATTTTACTAAACGTTGGTAGCACTGAAATAGGTCTAAAGTTTGTGGGATCAAATGAGCTACCAGACTTAAACAAAGGAGTTATCTTGCTATGTTTCATTAAATCAGGAAAAACACCACCTTCAATAGAATCATTAAATATACAAGCTAGAATTGGAGCTATTATTTCAATTACTGATTCTGTGACAACTACGGAGTTTCCCCAAAGGTCCGCGGTTTTCTTTTTATTTAATGTTTTAAAAGTCTTAATTATATTAACCGATTCAATTTGTCGAAATTTAAAAAGAGTCTGACTATCCTTAACATTTTCTTTTAGGATGGATTCTGCTACAGTTGGGGAAGAGTTTAAAAAATTTGTTGATAAAATAGGAATATTGGTAAAAAAGGTTTCAAACTCTTTAGCTACCTCACTATCTGAAGTTATTCTTTTAGTTCCTATATTTAAACTGTAGTTACTGTCACGAAGTTTAACTCGTCCAGTTTCAGCGTTAATAATGCTCCAGGTCATTTTAATTTTATCAGCACTGTTTTTAATTTTCGAACTTAAAAAACTTGACTTTGCTTGGCGACAAACCATTTTAAACAATTTAGAGTATTTTTTTACATATTCATAAAATTCTACACTCGTGTTATAGTTACGTTCATTATAAAGTTCAAAAAGTCTTTTTCTACTTTTATATATTCCGGGTGTGGCCCACTCACTAAAAGTAACAACATCATTAATTGAAATCCTTTTTGGCACAAAGATATTATTGAATTCTTTGCAAAATAGATTAAAAAAATCATTGTAAAATTTATTTGGATTATTTGTGTATTTTAAGTAAGGTATTTTATCAAAAAGGTTACTTTTAAAATGTCTAATCTATTTATAGTTTTAGGTATAACAGTGATGTCTCTCTTTGCCTCATGTTTACACTGATGTGGGACAGCGATTATTAGTCCACAGTGGTCAGAATCTAATTGATTGATAACTTGTTTAGATTTTAGAATAAGATCTGTATAAATATTGTCAATACATGTGGCAGAGTTAGCAGTTATTCTGGTTGGCTCAAGAAAAAATATTTTTGAGATTGTATGATTGAAATAAGCTAATAATTTTAGTACATAAACTAGAATTTTCCAATAAATTAATATTAAAATCACCACATATAATAAACTCTTGCCCAATTTACAAATCTTCCTTAAAACTTCATCCATGGTAGCCTCAAAGCAATCATATAATGCTGAAGGGGGCCTATAAATGCTTAATACAACAAGATGCTCCAGTTCCACACAAGCAATCTCAATCGTTCGTTCAACTGAGAGATTCACAACATCTCTGCGTTCTTTAAATTTAATTTTCTTTTTCAATAAAATTAAGGAGCCACCACGTATTGCATTTTCACGACAAAAAGAACTAGCTATTAGATGATTGTTAAAATTAAGCATGATCTGATAATTTTTAAGCCAATGCTCTGTTACACAAAATATATCTATATTATTACAATTTATAAATAATTCAATTTCTAAGTCCTTTCCTAACATTCCTTGAATGTTTTGATGCATTACTTTAATTACATTTTTACTATGTAGATTAGTACTAAGTGGACTCTTTAAATTTATTTCAGTATTACTAATGTTTTCTAAGCGAGAGGAATTCTCTTTTGTCTTAGAAATTAATTAAAAGAAATATCAATAATATTGTCAGTACAAGAATTACTGACAGTAAAATCTATAAAAGCACATTGCTCAATAGGAGCAGTTATTGTAGCCAAGTTCTTGGCTGTTACTGAAAAAAAATAAGATAGCGATACTGCTATTTGTCGCTTAAAATAATTACAAATATAATATTTATTTTTAGTCAAATAAAAATTACTAACTAGTCTGTTAGTGTCAATCATATGCAATTTTTTATTACTGTTGCATACAGTATTTAATGTCAAATTTAATTTATACCTATAACTATTTTCAACCTGTGACAAGTTGCTGCAATAAGGCAATGAGAACAATACAATATTGTGTATGTTAATGTTACAATTTAGATTATCTAATAACTTTAATAGGGTCCTTTTATTCAAATCACCTCTATTTCCTATGAGAAATATTAATGTTGTATCAGGTAAGTAATTTTGTAGTGTTGCTTTTTGCAATATTTCTATGAAAGAGGCACCTGGCATACAATTATTGACTACAGAATTACCCATATTACATAAAATTTGACCCATGTTTCACATGTCCCAGTGTCATCATTGTACTGCTGCGTATACATTAAGATTACAATTACGTTTGTTATGCTACCGACAGAATATTAATCACTATTTAAATGTTGAAGAAGGTTCCGCATATAATTTTCATTATTTATTTCGTTCAAAGAAGCTGTATAATGATTGTGTAAAGTTCATGTTTTCACCTGAATATATTTTAAGAATTGTAAGAAAAACTATTACAAAGTAAGATAAACTATTACTATTTGAGTTTGCGTATTTCATCTTTGATCACATTTTCATCAGGTAAAATGGTACATTCAAATCCTTAATTTATCAAAAGAATATAAATACCCTTCCAGTAACCTTCACCAGAAATACTGTGTAATCTAAGATGAACTATTCTGTCATTGTATGTCAATTTCATGTCATATTTTCAAATGTCATATCATGTCTCACGTGATTTTTTTAAAACCTAGCCATGGCTGTCAATTCCTTCAACCGAATAACTATGTCAAGTTGTCAGTGAGCATAGAGTATTTCGAACTGTATTCCGAACCTACGCCTCTCGATAAAGTATAATTCGCGTTCGCTTCGTTATCGAAATCGTTTCCATATCTAACGGTAATATATAGAAATGAATTCAGATATAATTAATGTTACTTTAGCTACAGGCCAGAGGAGCTTAGAGGCTCAATTACGTTCCGATTTAAGCGTAAGGTGAAGAAACACTCTATTATTTTACGGAAAACAATTTTTTTTGTTTTACTTCATTCTCTAAATATGACAATCGATCCTATACACAACAAATTCTACAAAACTAAAGCTTAGGATAAAACATGGATATTTGAATTTACTATAATGTTAAAAGGTTAGTACGATTAGAATCTAATCGTTGTGAGTTAGTTAAAAGAAAAGACAGAATAAGACATACAAATTGTTGTAACATACAAGCGTATATTTAATTTGTTCACAGGACACCAGCGCTGGTTGCTCTGCTAGCTGCATACATTGAGCCAAACGTAGGTAATACTGGCGTCGCTCAGTGTCATACAATTTTTAGTTAGTTTTTTAGTTAGTAGTATAGTTAATTGTGTGCTATCGTGTGATTGTAAAATAATGTTCATTATCTGCCTTTTGTTTGAATAACACAGACGCTTTAAAACACATCATCATCGTAATCTTCATCACCATCATTTCAGCCAATATACGCTCATTCCTGGCAATAGGATCCCAAGGATCTCCACACCAGTCGGTTCTGTGATGCTAGCCTCCAGTGCCTTGATGCGATCTACACTAAATCATCATCATCGTCTGCCCATCTTGTGGGAAGCCTACCAACGCTGCGGTGACCTGTAAAAGCCTACCCTTAGAGGACTTTTTCACCCCAACGATTTTAAAAAATGATTTGCCTACCTACTGCCACTTAAACATACACAGGTGTTATCTGGAGGTACGGAGTTCGCTTAGTCATGAGGGTAGATACTAATTTGGTTGAAAGTATAACTTTTGAGAACGATCGACTATCACTGTCTTCCGTGAGTTTGATGAAATAAGTAATAACATTAATAATAGCATCGTTGTGTTCTGAGGATTAGAGGTAAGACAGTCAGCTTGCCAGTTACCGAAGAGTTCAGATGAAGCTCGCTTCCACCTTCTCCCTTATCACAACTTTCCATCAAGTGAGATGAAGGCCAAGACCTTGTTTATGATATGTAGAAAAAACACTTGATAAAACAATGCAATTATTTTTTATAGCGAAGGAACTGCACTTTTTGAAGTACGTACGCTGTTTACATATTCTATTTGTGCTACTAATAACACAATATAGCGTGTTGTAACAATGTGTTGATAACAGTAATGCCTACGCGCATCTGTTTTGCGTGCCGTTATCTAACAATCTTTAAAGTACATTACTTATCGAGCGTGAACTGAAAATAACCGCAGTAACCTTCTGTTATCAGATTGATGCGGAATCTGCATCTAGATCATAAATAGTTTGTTTTCCGTATTTATTAACGTTATAATTAGCTCGTGGTAAGCCTTAAGAAAGTCTAGAGCATAGATAAGATATGTAATGTCGTTACTTTAATTTCTCTTTCTAAAGTATACTTGAGAAACTGTCTTAAAGGTCTATGACCGACGATTACTTATAACGGGTGCTGTATATAACAAACATGGTACTACTGTGGTTGCTGGTCAGTGGTGCTGTGATTTTTTTTTTTTTTTTTTTTTTTTTTTCCTCAGGAGAGGAGGGCTGAGAATCCATCATGGATACCAACGCAACAGGCAAGCAGGGATGCGTTGATTATGTCGGACTCCTGGTACTGTCGAGACGGCTCGACTATACACAGACCTACCGACTAAACTCAGCCTAGCCTTTGGTCCTATTGACCCTACTGGCTTTATTGACGAGAGGGCCGCACCTCAGGAGAGGCACGGTTAGCGCTACCCCATGGTGAGGGTATATGCGCTAGAAGAAGGCACGGATCTCCCAGAGTGGGGACCGGCCCGTATTGATAAGGCCTATTCAGGCTAAGCAGAAGGCTGCCGTTTAGGGGTTGACAAGGGGGGAGCGACGGCTCAGACGCCGCCGCTTGCAGGTCTAGAAGTTCCTGCGTGAGTTGGTTGGGAGTGTCGCCTAAGGACATGTCGCGGTCTACGAATCCTCTGCCGGTATTGATTAGTGTTGCCTTGTGACAGGCTCACAGTTGGTGGTATGACGGGTGGTGCTGTGATCTCGGCACTGATCTTTTAATTTTGACATTCTAGGTTCAGTTCTGGCAGGTTTTTGTATTTCTATATATTGACAAACAAACGCTTATTACAAAAATTGTTTAAGATCAGCAATACTACGCTGCTAATATGAGCGACAAGACGACAGCGCGTTGTATATGTATGTATGTATATTTACCCTATGCTCCTACTATGAAGCAAAATATCATGAAACAGCCTGCATAGATACCTGCAAGTGTGCTATGACCACTAATATGGCCTAGGAGGTAGACTCTGTACCAGGGTCGTCTGCATGGTACCTCCGTCTTACCTATTTCCGCCGCCAAACAGCAGGGTTCGCTTGCTGTGTTCCGGCGTGAAGGGTAAGATAGGCAGTGAAATTACTGGGTACTGTGACTTACATCTTATGTCACAAGTTGGCAACGTACACTGTGGTTCTTATGAGGTTTGCAGATTTGCTGCGAATCTCGTGGAACCACATGTACTATAGGCGACTGTTTACCACTTACCATCAGGTGGGGCAGCCTGCTTGTTTGTCAACTTTAGCAATAAAAAAAAAAAAAAAAAATCTGAGTCAGTAGCCAGCGTAATTTACTAAGTCCCAATCATCCTAATATAGTTTGGGTATATTCGTGCCCTTCCCTAAGGGAGTATAAATGTCCTGTAGTTATTATATTAATGGTGACTAATACGATAGCGATGGCTGTGCTACTACTCTCTCACTAATTACCTATCCCATAAAAAATGAAGCCTCAAATTAATCCTTTATATATGTATTTTTGGGTCGTGTCACTGAAAAATATTGAAAAATAACAAGAAAATAAGACAAAATTGTTGAATACGACATTATATCCTAGATTAGATTAAAGGTGTTTACATCTATTGCATCTTTGTTTGTTTTAATTTATGTTGTAATTATAAGTTACTCATCTCACCATTTAGGATCTCGAAGACAAGGATATGATTGACGGTTGATCATGCTGTGCTCGCCCACAAGATGTCTATATATCCACTTACCCTTTAACGTGGATAGTGATCCCAATAACCTTGTTACATTCGTCCTACACTAATCTCTGGAGGATTTATGTAAAAAAACACACAACCTCAAATACCCTTTATCTGTTAAAAATAAAAAAAACTAGAAAGAACTGAATTGGGACTAATAGAAAGAAGGAATAATAATACTTTCTTTGTGTACCAACTTACCAAGTGTTATTCCTTTTACTTTCGACACTAACATGGCCAGTCATTCGTACTATTTTTATGTGCTGGAAAATGTAGCGTGTTGGCGCGTGACTTGGTGCGCTGTTTTTCTTTGCTCAAAAACAATTGTTTTTTGTGTCGCAGGTCTGATTTACGCGTAATAAAATATTTAGACAAACGTCTCTAAATTCAGTGGCAAACAGAATTGTTTTAGTGAATGTTAGCTTTTTCTTATGAGACTTCAATGATTATACTTATTCGAGTACCACCAATAACAAAGAAAAATAAGTACTAGAGACACGTCTTATTAAATGCTTGATATAAAAGCTCGATGTGCTTCCGGAATCCAATGCAAGCTGGAAAAACGACGGAACAGACTGCAGGCTCTTGGTCTGAACATCAGCAGATCTAAAACTGCACATTTGTTTACCAAATTCGACGGCTCATCTGCGTACTGCAATTTCAAGTAATACCGGTTACTTATACAAGATAATGGTGACATTGACCGGAATGTAAGAAATCGGTTAGATACAGATTGGTTGGAATGGCGTCAGTGGTTCTAATGCAGATAACTTATCAGATCTAAAAATAATAATGTCAAGAAACTCATTATAAATAAAATTTCTCTAGCTTTCCATAATTACTTATTACGTTAAGTGTTCCTATAGCAACTATTATCGTGTAAGTCGGGTGTGAGTACCGAAAAACAAAAACAGATAATGAGCATGTGTTAGGAGCACATGTACCGAGAGTACCTACAAATTTTGCATGCGACCTGTTACGTAATCAATATTATCCATCATACAAATATGATAGATGATGATGAATTATATTAATGTATAAACATTCGATGATATTTCTGATGATAATACAATTATTTTTTTGATCCCTTCCTTTCAATGGTAATAAATCTCAGTCGTACCTCGTAGACGTACGTGCAAAGATTGTTAGACGACGTAGAAATATATCATTCTGATTGGTTAAATGCTGTTGTAAAATGGCATTGCAAGAAATGTACACCCATTTACACCAATGTTTCATCGCGTAAGTTTTTGACAAGGTCAGACTTAAGCTGGAGAGCTGACTCCAAGCTTACGGCATACAATTTGCCTGTCCACTTCTATACATGGGAAGTTAAGTTTTTGTATGAGCGTATAATTCGTGTATTTCCGATGGATGTTCGCAGTTTATTTCTAGGATCGCCAACATTCCCAAGGGACCGTTTTCTTTCCTACAATCTTTGTGTTGCAAATCAATAATATACTTTATTCCTTTTGTAAACAATAATTCTTTAGCAAGCGCTAGTGCAACGCATCCATGGATGGATATTTCGAATAAGCAACAATTCGACATGAGAACATCAAGAGACAGGACAATCTTGTCATTAAGCTCAACGGAGTTTTGAGCCTTATATCCAAATGGGATACTGAGAACTTGATTGCAATGCTAAGAAAACTTAAATCTACAAGTCCACGAATAATAACAGCTTCATCAAAAGTTCGTGTGCTGAAGAAGGTCTAGTAATAACTTGTTATAGAAGATGCAAATACGGTCCTGCAACCTATTACCCACACCTTTGAGATGGCTCCGCCAATTGCTTTCTCTGACCTTAAGTCACTATAATTGAGCCGGGACGTTGTCACATAGCGTATTCTATCGGTTAAACCACATCGAATGTTCTGAAGATTTTTATTGTGATAAAAGCCTCTGTCTGCCATCTTACAGCTACATGTGCTGGCTTGCGGTGTAACAAGCAAACTGTTTCAGCTATTCCAGCGAGAAAGAAACTAGACAACTCGTTTTTTACTCATTACAATTTTTCCGCTTATTTTAGAAAAAACAGTAGGTATTCGTTTTGTTTCGAGGCCTTTTATATTGATATCCTATTTTAACCCGTCAATACCGCCTTCAGCGGGCCTATCCATAAACAACAGTCCATATTGACAGAGGACACGTAGACCGCGACATGTCCAGAGCGACCCCCCCAAGCAAGCGGCGCAAGCGGCGGCGTCTGAGCCGTCGCCTCTTTTGTCTCCCCTTATTCGGCAGCCTTCTGCTCAGCCACGAGTAGGTTCCCAGTCAATACAGGCCGACCCACTTTGGAGAACCGTGCCTCTTCTAGCGCTTATACCCTCGCCATGGGGCAGCGCTAACCGTACCTCTCCTGAGGTGCGGCCCCCGTCAATACAAGCCAGTAGGGTCATTAGGACCAAAGGCTTAGGCTGAGT
Source organism: Scirpophaga incertulas (assembly GCA_036419045.1). NCBI lineage: Eukaryota > Metazoa > Arthropoda > Insecta > Lepidoptera > Crambidae > Scirpophaga > Scirpophaga incertulas. The sequence continues at coordinate 9,868,899 of CM071638.1, read as the reverse complement.
TTAGTCGGTAGGTCTGTTTGGTGGAGCCGCCTCGATTCACCAGGAGTCCGACATAATCAACGCATCCCTGCTTGCCTGTTGCGTTGGTATCCATGATGGATTCCCATTTAAAAGGCCGGCAACGCGCTTGTGACTCCTCTGGTGTTGCAGGCGTTCATGGGCGGCGGTAATTGCTTACCATCAGGTGATCCGTCTGCTCGTTTGCCCCCTATCACATAAAAAAAAAAAATTCTCAGCCTTCTCTCCTGAGGAAAAAAAATGTCCTTTTTTAAATTGTAACCCAGGCGATGTTACAATGTACCCCAAAGTAGAATCACAATCAAACAGTATTTAACACAAACAATGATGAGTTTATGGTTATATTTTTGAGCTCACATAAGTGACTATTAATAAGTAATCAAACTTTTTTAAAATTGCTATTGCTCTAGCAATCCTTTATTTGGAGTCCGTTAGGGTTCAGCACTATGCTTGATCTTTTTATAAAAAAATAATAGAATTATAATTTAACATTTTGTATGCACTTATTTCGTCTTTGTTTTCGATATTCGATTTCGAAACTCCGTAGTTGTCACAGAATCAGTAATTGAATAATAGCTCCTATTCTAGCTTGTATATTTAATGATTCTATTGAAGGTGGTGTTTTTCCTGATTTAATGAAACATAGCAAGATAACTCCTTTGTTTAAGTCTGGTAGCTCATTTGATCCCACAAACTTTAGACCTATTTCAGTGCTACCAACGTTTAGTAAAATTTTTGAAAAAATAATGTTAGACCAAATGCAAAGCTATTTTCGTATTAATAATCTTCTGCATAATAATCAGTTCGGTTTTAGTAGGGGTCGCTCAACAACTGATGCAGGTGTAGAGCTTTTAAATAAGATATTTGACGCCTGGGAGGATTCACACGATGCTTTGGGTGTCTTTTGCGACTTATCCAAAGCATTTGATTGTGTTCTCCATGAAACTCTGATTAAGAAATTACGTTATTATGGTTTCAAAGGCTCTTCTCTGAACCTTCTTATTTCATATTTGAGTGACAGGATTCAGAGAGTCGATATTAATGGTACGAGATCTCAGGGATCTTTGCTTAAGATGGGCGTCCCACAGGGCTCAATTCTTGGTCCCTTTTTATTTTTAATATATATAAATGACCTTCCCTTTTATGTTAATAATAAACACGAAATTGTACTCTTTGCAGATGATACATCACTTATATTCAAAATTAAACGGAGACAAAATATTAATGACACTGTGAACGATGCAATCTCTAAAGTAGTCCACTGGTTTAACGTTAATAACTTGCTTCTAAATGAAAGTAAAACTAAATGTATCAAATTTGTATTGCCAAATGTAAAACAGGTGAAAACCGAAGTAATTATAAGGATAGAAATGTGGACCTCGTGGACACCACAGTATTTTTAGGAATTACTCTCGATTCCAAACTTCAGTGGGGCCCACATATTGATAAACTATCAAAACGGCTCAGCACTGCAGCATTTGCAGTTTTGAGAATACGCCAATTAACTGACGTAGAAACAGCTAGATTGGTGTACTTTAGTTACTTTCATAGTGTAATGTCGTATGGTATTTTGCTGTGGGGAAATGCTGCCGACATTCAAACTATATTTGTGCTGCAGAAGAGGGCCATTCGAGCAATTTATAATCTAAAAATGCAAGACTCTTTAAGAGATAAATTTAAAGACACTGGTATAATGACAGTTGTGTCTCAATATATTTATGAAAATCTAATATATACCCATAAAAACATTCATTTATTTAGTAAAAACAGTGATGTCCATAGCTTCAATACTAGAAATAAGAATAAATTACATTTGCCTCACACTAGACTCCATAAAATTAATAATTCATTCAGAGGTAACTGTGTGCGTTTTTACAACAAAGTTCCAAGCAATATTGTACAATTAAGCCTAAATAAATTTAAAATCATTGTTAAAAGTGTACTTATTAGCAAAGCCTATTATACGGTTACTGATTATATAAAAGACATGAATGCTTGGACTTAATGTTTCTTAGTTCCACCAGGCATTGCCATGAACCTTTGTAATTATACTTGTACCTATAAGTTGACTTTTGTATGACTTGGTAACGATATATATTTTTGTAAATGTCGTTGCTTCTGTAAAAGTTATAGAGTTTCTTGCGCCCGTTCTTCTCTATAACTAAAAGAAGTCCGAATGGGTAGTAGGGAAAAAAAAATTGGACTATTCAAAAGAGCATATCTAATTGCCTACTTGAAATAAATATTTTGACTTTGACTTTGACTTTGACTTTGATATCATTATTATTAACATACTGTGCCATAATAGATATTCTTTATCATGTTTTCAGTTGCGCGCTGCGTCATCATGAAAGAAAGCACTATTGTTATAGAGATAGTGATGTTGTGATATCTTATCGTAGCATATGACGTAAGCATTATTTTTATAATGTTAAAATAATGCATTAAGTTATAGTGTGCAAAAAAAAATTCAACAAAAACTAATAGTTAACTGCTAAGGTATGTTAGTTACTAGTTAGAAGGTAATTATTAAATCTTTTTAGAATTATGAAATATTTTTGTTATAAGTTGATAGAATTGCCAACATAAATATAATAAACCAGTTAGATGCAACATCAGATTCTTAATATCTTGTATCTCTTTGTATCTCCGTATCACGTAATGATTGACTTGCAGAAAATGCCTCAGTTTTGAACCTGTTTCTAACATTTCACAAGAGAATTAAAATCGTTAACAAGTTGTTCTATCACAAAAAAGAATAATAACTAATAATTATAAACTTTTGTGATTCAAAGTTAAAAAAAAAGGCGAAATTGCACTTAACCCCTAAACATATTCAAGATAAATTGTGAAGAGACACTCGTAGAAGGAAACATTCCGCCCCCTCTCTAGGTTTTCTCTCATTATTATGATTGCGGGATCTATATATTATATTTCACTAGCGACCCGCCCCGGCTTCGCACGGGTGCAGTGAAAAAATGGTTATGGTGGGTTATCCCTAAGAGATAGACATATACCATCGCGGACTTTTTTGTGGATTTTTGTAAGTTGTACAATACTGTAGTACATTATTTTGGTCTATCTCGTAGGGTTCAGCCAGCGTTTGCAATATAAGCGCAAAAAAACGTGCTTATTTACGACATCACATTAGAAACCTTTAAATTTATCAGTGTTTCTCTACTATATTATGCATTTATTATACATACAAACCTTCCTTAGGAATCACTCTATCTATTAAAAAAAACCGCGTCAAAATCCGTTGCGTAGTTTTAAAGATCTAAGCATACATACGGACATACAGCGAAAGCGACTTTGTTTTATACTATGTATTGATTGATATTGATAGTGAAAATCGAGTTTAATAGTACTAATTTTAACTAACTTTCAGCCTGGGGCAGTGCTGCTGCGAGTCATTTGTTGATCCTGGAACATGCTCAACATGCCGTACTAAAAACAATGCTGAAAAAATCCCTGCGTTTTCCCTCTGAGTTACTATATCTTCTGAAGATCTGTATGCATGCTCACAAAAACGTACTGTCAGCATCTACGGACCAGACCCAACGGAATAAGCGCACTTTCCGACTCTCTGTACCCTCAACCAACAGCTCCTTTGCCAGACGAGCCACCATTTCAAAAAGGCCTTATATTTAGAGTAGGCTCAAACAATTCTTCAATATTAGGCAACTTACTCTTCGCTAGGCGAGATTAAAATTAAAGGCAGAGCTTGTTTCTTGGACGTATCAGCAATCAGAGCGCATTTTGGCGCACTTCGAATGTTCTTTGTGAGTCGGTATGCATTTTGCTGAATATTTTTGTAGTTTTCCTTTTCAATTATTTTTTTTTCTTTTCGTTTGTTATAACGAAATGGTTTTTTTTTCTTTCTTTTCCTTTTTGTATTCTTTGAGCCTGTAGGTACCGCATTCCATCAGTGCCCTTTAAACATAATTGTGAAAGCTCCCACACAACAGACTGGCCTAGTGTGGGAGTTTTTCGTTAAACCACAAAGTGTACATCTGTTTGAAATAAAGTATTTTAATTACTATGCATCGATTTTATTATTCTAATTTACTAATAAGTAGGTCTGTATGCTAAGCACACTATTTCAATATAATTAACTTATCAATGACACACATTAATATTCGGAAAACTTTATATATCGGCACGGTAGGCCTCGTTAATTTATAAATAGCTGATTCCGGACAAATATGAGATATATATACGACAAATATGTATAAGAGAACAAATTTACAAGTACATGATAAAAGGCGGATATATTCTGTTTATAATCAATGAAACTTAAATACTTAATCAAGTACTGAATTGGACTGGGTTTAGATATGTATCCTGCTTCTCCCTACGCGAAGGACGGCACTTGTAGCCCATGTCAGCCATACGTTGACCGTGTAGTAAAACTAACTTTATGTCTCTCGAGATAACGAAAGGTTTTCGTAATAACAATCCAAATGTGTTGCTCTTTTTCCCACAATCGATTTAAATATTTTTGTTAATTCACTATCGTTCATACAAAATTACTGCGAATTAATAAAACAGGACCACTTAAAATCATGGCAGCATTTTAGACATGTATAGATTGTGAGTACCTATTCTGACTGTAATTTCAGAAGGTGTAGCAACTTGGAAACACAATTTAATGTTACATCTACTAGGTACGTACTTCAGTATAAACAAACCAAAATCGCACGCCTCCAGTTGTAAATTACTGGAAGCCTCCACCTACTGAAGAGCGCTCCAAAATGTACCTTAGGAATAATTATGCAAAGAGTAGAGTAAATAAGTAGTTCATAAATTTCAAAGTTAAGCTAATTTATTGATGCATGAAATTACCGCAACCTTTCAACTCCAAGGGGGATAGAGTTACCTACCCTGTTCCCCACTTGAGTAATTATTGACGGTCAGGACTGGACACATCACACCGATAAGGTATTAAACTACGTTTTTATAGGTGTGTGAAATAGCATGCACCTGTCAAAAAAAAATGTCCTAACATACATTTGAAATATCTCAAGTTTCGCCATACGGTTTTTCAGAATTTAAGAAGACCACCATTATATATAGAGAAAACTCCTCCGAATCTACATTAAGGTAGCCATGCCACAGGAAAATTGCCGTCGTGGTCGTAGTACGTAGCACTAATAAGTATTGGGGTAAGCTCTGCCAGGTTACACACAGTATCGAAATGTTTGATTTTAAGACTTTTTGATATATCGGGAAGAAAGTACGCAATCTTCCTAAACAAAAACTTGTTGAAATAAAAGACCTAACTACTGGCATTCGGACTACAGATAAAAATTAAATTACTACTACTAATAATGACTATGAATGGACATAAAATTACTCAAACTTGTCCTCCCAAGAAATTTTATACATCTCAGTTCGTGATAACTAAGCTTACCTACCGACCTATGGGGATAATTGTAATCATTGCAGTTAATGATTTCCCAGGAGCGCTCTCTATAGTTTAAAACTGAGTATGAATACAGATATCAATAACTTATCTGCTAAACTGGTGAAACCCACCTGTGTTTCTTCCCTCTTGTACGTGCTCTTACTGTTTTATTTTATTTATTTTGAGCCACAAACAGACTTACAATTAAATATGCTTAATTTATAATTAATATAATGGTAAAATTATTGTAAGCCCAACACTGATGGTCACCGATTATTTACAAATATAAAAATTTATATGAAACCTGTGCAGTTAATGGAATATTATACAATTAAATTATTTGATGTGCGTCTACCAAATTTATCATCGTGTATTAAATAAAGTGTTTATACAATTATGTTTATATTTAGTAAAAATTAAAAGAAAGTAAAAATAAAAACTTAACAGAAAAAATGTAACAAAATACTAAGTGCCCATTTACAAGTAAAATTATTAAAGGCACAATTTATGAGTATATAGGATAATCTATAATGTTGTATACAGTCGTAACCTTCAATGTGTTGTCTATATGTGTTATTTTATTACTAAAAGGTATATGAATAACAATAACAGTATAAGATTAATAATAGTAAATGTTTATTTAAAGAACGATAAAATCTTAATTATCTCTCTCTTGTATACTTTAGCACTACATGCGAAGATGTCTAATTTATTAAATTTTTTGTTATAATTTTTCATCATGCGATGCAAAGGAGAACGGATTCCAGCATTAGTACGAGACAATGAAATTGCAAATAAAGGCTTGGGTCGTGATGAGCGCAAGTGTGCACGGAGTGGTACAGAAAACCTTAGACTGTTGATAATATCTGTGCTATCATATTTATTGTTACACAAATCATAAAGTAAAGTAGCCTCCAACTATAAACGCCTTGATTTCAGATCAAGAAGTTTATATTTCTTTACGAGTAGGGCATATGAAAGGCGTTGATGAAAACATTTGTAGTTAATACACCGAAGAAATTTTTTTTTGTACCATTTCAATGCATCTATTATATTTATCATAAATAATGGGTTCCATACCGACACCGCATACTCTAATTGTGGCCTTATCAAAGATTTGTAGAGTTGAATATATGTTTTTTGTAGAGGTGAATATATGGTTTTTAAATAGGTTAGAAGATCGCATGACAAAACCGTACATTTTATATGCTTTACTAATTATGTAATTTACCTACATGAATATCAAAATGCAATTTCCTATCAAGAGTTACACCTAGGTCCCTAATGTCACTCACTTACTCTTTCGATATCAGTATCACAGAGCGTGTACGTAAAACTGCTTATATTCTTCCTTTTTGTGAATGTAATGGATTTACATTTATTAAGACTAAGTTTTAGTTTATTATCTTTACAGTATTCATTGAATCTATTTAGATCTTGTTGCAGTAAAATATGATCGTTGAAATCATTTATAACTCTATAAATTTTAAGGTCATCTGCGTATAGAAGAAATTTAGTGTGGACAAAACATGTGCTTATATCGTTGATAAAAATAAAAAATAGCAGTGGGCCAAGAATAGAGCCTTGTGGCACGCCTGAGCTAATGTTAGGAAGCTCCGATTCAACACCGCTTATAACCACTTTTTGAGTTCTGTTTGAAATGTACGATTTAAACCACCTCCATAGATTCACCCTAATACCATTAAATGCAATCTTTTCTAAAAGTAATCTGTGGTCCACTCGGTCAAATGCCTTTTGGAAATCTGTGTAAACACTATCTATCTGTTTGTTAGCATCCATTCCATGAAAGAGATCATTGGTTGATTGTTTGTCCATGAAAGAGACATGTTGATTAGACAAATGGTTCTCGAGACATGAAACGCTGGCATCACTTACATCAAAGAATTAATTTTATTCCACCTACTAAGACTATTAATATCAAATTCACAAAATTAACTGAAATACCAATTATTAAATATGAAAACTCATCTCGAATTAACATATAAAACTATGTATGGCAGCTTATTGGCACTAGCCCCACTGCCGTTAACAGGTATTAAAGGTAAAATTTAAATTGGAAGGCTGGTCATCCTTCATTTTATATATTAATTTCTATTAATTTAACTTTCAACATCTTACCTAAAAAACTTTTTTACGGCTTGCATTTTTTACAGATCAAGAATGAACAAAATATAAATAATGAAACTTATCCATACAGGTAATACCTACTGTAAGATTTTGCCTTGGAGAGAATGATAATGTTGTTTAAGAACATATAAACAAAATAACCATTCCAGGTTTAAGTTAGAATTGAACACATAGAACTACATACGAAAATCACAACGCCTCCACCGAAAACATCATTACATTTCTGGCATTGACGTCGTTCCTAACGTTGCACCCGCATCTATCACAATATAGAAACGTTCCGAATCATTTATAAGTCAGTGGTTTCGTCCACAGTGACAGCAAGAATGCCGATATTGAGCGCACGATCGCACCTTGGCCTCAAGAACCGTATGCAGTTAACGGTCGTAACATAACTTGGTCTGCAATACTACTTCCTCTATATATTCATCCAGGCAGGCGGTCCAACAAGCGAACTTCAGCCTCAGCAACGAGACGAAGAAAGCGCTATGGCCTGCAAACAGTTTGTCGTCAACGTCAGAGTTTCTTCCATCTTATGAGCGGGAGCGGGCGTGACGGTGCCCTCCTCGCTACTTTGTTGCGGCTTCGAGTCTCTTCTTCAAGTTTACCAGGGCATTACACACAATAAGATTTTAAAATTATGCAAATGCAAAAATCGTAATTATTGCAAAACGATATTATCCAACACATGTTGTGACACACAGCTTATAAAATGTCAGAGACATTCCAAATAGCCCCAAATAAGTACGATGTAGAATGAACTCATAAGATCGAGTTGTGAGAATTTACGATAAAGTTTGTTATAAAAATTAAACAAGTTTTCATTTCAATAAATTAGGACCATAATTATTAAATTAATAGCGATCTATTAACTGTGTTATCAATACGATCTGTACAAATAAGTATCATATATTATATGTGAGTATATAAGTAGGTATATATATTTATACTAACGATTATTAATTAGATACATTACATGTTCATCCATGTCTAAAACCACACACACTCATTCTCACTCACAACACTCACTCATAAAAATATTTAATTTAGTTAATAACTTTATAACTTCTAAAAAATAATATAGCAGCACGAGACTATCTGTAACAAGTAATATTTTTTTTATCAACGATCACACTAGCGCTAACACCATAGTATCCGAATACATAGTCTCCACATTTTGATAACTAACTTGTACTGCCAGGCTAGGATAGACTAGTATGATTTCTCCATAAATATAGATAAGAAGTCACAATTTGAAACTGAGTACAATAATTATTGTGATTGACTGATTCTAATCTGGCTGACTTTAATTACCAACAAACACGGTATCGATTAATCGTTGTTTGCTGACGGTGCTACGCGTCGACTGCACGTGCTCGTCACGGCTGATCGTCGTGGAACCATGTGCCCTCCTCATAACCATTATCGACAGCTACTCAAGTGATATATACTCATCATTATAAATGTGAACCATGAAAACAGCTTTTAAAATAGAAAATAGACGATCCCGAGGTATATAGTCTAACTTGCACGCAGGTGTGCTTGCTTGCTGTACATTAAAAAAATATAAACATTTATATAGGTATCTAGTTGGTTCTAGAAGCGTTAATGGCACGCTGTGGTCTCCGCACTGATCTGTAGAAACGGGAGAACTAGGGTAGATCCAGCCATGAAACCTTTTTTTTTCGTTTTTCGAGTTATATATATAAAGCATCACCTTAAACGTTATATTTGCACTAAGAAAACCGTCGCTAATACAAAGAGTTGTCTCAAGGTCAACATGTAAAACTCAAAGCATTGCTGTATATATATTTATCGGTTATTCCAACGGCCCAGCTCGTGTCGGCAACCCCATACCTCTATGACGAAATTCAAAGGTATTTGTTAATTCAACCAATCCGACTGGATCAGCGTGGTTGACTAAGAATCAATCACCCTAACATAATTAAGCTCCACTATACAATAACACACTCCACAATAACATTACATTTTGCTATATTTGTGTAATGCAAATATCAAAATTGTATTGGAAATATCGACCTCATTCCTGTGCTGCAAGTGCCAAATCAGTGGAGACCTATATTTCACACTAGACAGACATAAAATCAACATTTCAATAATATATTTATAGATAAGATTAGGTACCGCGTGTCTGCTTTAGTTAGTCAAGTAAATCAGTTTGTTTGTTGTAATGCGGATGTATTTGTCTTGCTTTATTTATATTAATGTTTATCATATATCAGTAATTAAACGACTGTGTTATAACGTAATAAAAATGTATTTATTTCTGACATCAATAACATGTGGCGACGGTTACGAGCGTGGACACAAAAGCGATGCCTTGACTATGGTAACCTACAATGCACAACACACATCTTGTGTTGGATCAGCAAACTTCTGAAGACGCTCATCGCACACTCTACAAACAGATCTCTTAATCTTTGACTCGTGACATACGCCGATTTAATACAGATCGTATAGCGATATAAAGGCTACAAAGTGTTCGCAAGAAATCAGTCTCATGCTGCCCCATCTTGGATGGCCTTAATTAGGAAGGAAGCCGGAAAGAGGTTTGAGGGTCAACAAACCCTGTCACTCCGCACGTTAGCGCAGGCCCCGCGCTACGTGCGGAACGACGTTATAAAGAGAGACCTAGGATGCCCAAGTCTATTGGACTAGACGAAGATGCTCGCGCGGAAGATGTATGGGAGGGCTGCAAAATCTCAGCACCCTCTCATAAGAAACATCGCCCCGCAACACGCCAGACCGCCCGAAGGTAGATACCGGAGACTCCCAAGAGACCGCATAGAGGAAGAGGAACAATGAAAAACCAGGAAAAGAAAAGAAGAGGACTTACTAAATAAAACGAAGCTATAGGCCAAAGGCCGACACCAACGACCCACCCGTAGTAACGGGTGGCGACGGACACCACCGCAGGGGACCAAAAGTCCCGAACGGTCTCCCCGACCAAGGGAGCCGAGACGAATGTAGCGAGGAAATCAGTCTCTAAAAGAGAGTCTACTGATAAAGATAAGGGACGACTGAATCACCACATCCCCACCTCAGCTTGTGGTCAAGATTAAATGCTTAAATGACATTTATATGTAACATCAGGACCACCTACTATTCAGACCTCTTATCGTAAAGCCAAATTAACAACAAAAAGTTATACTGTTAAGGATTATTCGTATGATAAGAACGTTTGTGTATTTAATAACTCAATAGTTACGTCTATACATATTTATAGATATAATGTGAACTTGTTTAAAATTGTTCAGACTATTTATCTGAGGCCAGCTTCTAATTGACGACTATAAAATACAGGAAGAAAAAAAATAGCCCTTGCTGGTTCTTTCCAGTAGGCCTCCCACCGTAAACTTGTGAACCAATGGCGTAACATCTTTGACGTACATAAGTAATTGTAAAAATGCCATTTGAAGAATACATTTTTGATTTTGATTTTAATCCGATATTAGATTAAATCAAGATATCAGGACGTCAGTTTGTGTGAGCTAAGAACAATAAGTTGGAAATTCCTGTGAAACGCAATAATATCAACATTATTACACAATATCGTTTTTAGATAAATTACGATGAGATGAGATTCATCAATTAGCATAGAGAGCTTCAAAAATAACATTTAATTTATTAACATTTAATTCATGTATTTAGTAACAATATATGTAAAATAACGACAGCCAGAATATTTTACAGATGTATTGAATTCAGCAAACCTGAACACAACAATTAATGTATATGGAAGCAACAAGTATCTAATAGGTAAAAAAATATGATGATATTATGGGTGGATTTTTCGCGCTTAATTGTGCACTAAAGTGAATTGTGGAAATGCCAGACTATGTGAATGAGTTAATTCTTTAAGCAGCATTAATTAGTCAAAGCATGCTATGTGGTGTTATTTATTACTCCACAGACTAGATACCTGTATGTAATGTCTTTATTCATTCATTCTTCTACTAATATCTGGTATTTTTAAATAATTCTCAACTACACTCAATCTAGTTACGCATCCCCTAATACCATCCAATCTTATACTACTTGTAGGGCACTTACCTCATTTCCTCTTACATATAATAAGTGCAGATGAGACGACACCTGCAAAACAGCAGTGTTTGCATTGCTGTTCTGATAAGGAGGAATAGAGACTGTGAAATTACTGGGTACCATGACTTTCATGATCGTGATCTTATCAATGTACACTATGGTATTTGTACACACACTATGCAAAGTATATAGGAACCACGTGTACATATAGGTGACAGTAGCCAGTTACCATTAGGTGGGCAGTCTGCTTTTTTTTAAATATATTGTAATAAAAAAAAGCTCTATGTTGGTGGTGTGGTAGAACAAGACCAACAAATTCTAAAAATACTTCAAAGTGTATTTTATACACCACTTAGCAATAGGCTGCTTACAGCGATGTTCATATCATCATATCATAGGTCACCCTCTGACATCCAGAGGGTGTGTTTCCCGCACTTAGTCCTGTATGGATCATTGTGCGTGAGTACAAGGTGGAGGTTGCTCATTCCAGCCATCCCACTTCCCTCCAGAAGCAGATTAAGTTCCCCATGTTGTTCAGGATTTCCTCGATTGTTTTGGGTGATCCCACGGTTTCTTTCCGGATTTGGGCGACGCCTGTGCACTCCAGTAGCACATGTGCAATCGTTTCCTCCGTCTTCATGCATGCCCTGCACAGAGGGCTATCGGTTATACCTAGAGTGTGTAAGTGTTTGTTAAGCGAGCAGTGACCCGTAATGGTTCCTACTACTGTTCTTAGGTTCTTTTTGTTCAGTCGCAATAAGCGCTTTGTTAGTCTGTTGCTCAGGTTTGGCATAGCCTCTTTGGATTGCCTACAGCCAGACGCTGAGGTCCACCAGCTTTCGGCTTGCCTATGTGTGTGTTCTTGTAACCAGCCACGTAACTGGCTGAAGGGGATAGGCATAAGCGGTACAGCGATGTTAAATACTGCGTCGTGTCTAAAGCCCAGGTGAACAGCTCTTTCGGGCGTAACTAACGGGCGTAACACATGATATTCCACTATAATGTGAGAAAACAGCCAATGATACAACAAAAATAATCTCACATCCATGCTTTTTCACAATCCCAGATCTATGTTCGGAACAACATTATTGCTAACATAATCTACTCCTAACCTTTAGCCACAACGGCAGAATTTAAAATTTAGCCAATTGATTACAACGTCAATTCCAACGTGGAACGTTCCTATTTTAAAGTTTAGAAGGTTGAAATAAAACACGCATATCTTAAATATAGAATAAGTATATTGAATAATTAAATAATGTTATTTCAAGTGGTTTGCCAAAAAGACTTATGTGTGTAATCGTAAAGTAATAATAAAACACTTTCTATAGGAGAAAAGATATCGAGTACATTTAGGGAATATTGTAAGAAGTTAATAATACCAAAGTGAAAATGCACGTTGTCGACTGACGCACGCGCGAGCGCACCAAACTGTGGCTTGTCATCACAAAGAGTTCAGTACAAGGCGACAACGTGCATAGTCGAACCAGAAATCGTGCAAAACAGTCTATCATTTCACTAATTAATAATAATTATACTTCCATAATTACAACCATTTGCGACAACGGAGCAAAATCTCTAGTGCTATTCATACATGTATGTTTAAACAACACATATAAATAACTATGGGTACTTCAAATTGTTGCCGGCGTCAGAAAACTAAAGCTACTCCGATAAATAAAGATGTGTACTGCGAGAGCCGTATTGAGTGGTATTATTTCGATTCATACAAACTTCAAAGTAAGACTCCACACATTCAAAAATTGTAGTCAGTCTTACGTCCTGCAAGATAAACACAGCAGACGGATGTTAAACCAATGTGCATATAAATTAAGGGTAAAAGGACATACAGACAAAGTATTATATGTAATATATTAAAACTATACATCACACCTGCACAAATCCTTTTGACTTCAGCCCCTCGATGTTCTTGTGATGGTATAAGTTTACTTAAACGTTGAGAATAGTTGTAAAATTAAAAAACCGTATCATTTCCAAAAGGTAGTAAGTTAATAATCTGAAAAAGTAAATATTTTTATATTCTCGTCTGAATGTCCTTTTGAGCTGTTTGTAGTTTGTTACAAAGCTGTATATAACATGCTATCATGAAACATACAAAATAGCAGTGAGCGTCAGCAAAATCTTTCACCAACAACATACAAACAAACAGCCCCACCCTACTGTGCACAACCTTACAATTTGCAAACGATTCTATTATGCGGATAGTACAATAAACATATCTTTATACTTTATTACGTACACTAATAAGTAGCCATTCCAACTGCAATGGTTACATACAATAATAGGCGGAGACACTTACAAAGTATATAATTAAACTACGAATCCTGATGTATAAAATAATTATGCATCGTCGATATAGAACTAAATAGAATTGTTTATACTGTAACCCTCGATACATTCTAACTGACTGGTGATGTGACGTAGATTTGGAGATGAGTATTACAGGACGAAAAGAAAGAAAATACGACCGGACTGTATCAAATCTGTAGCACGAATATGGACATCCGATACTTGTCAGTAATTTTTATTCACAACTTTATGTTCCATTGATACTCACCACTCAGCTTATTAATTTAATGATAGTCATAAGAGGTAATTGTTTACGCGATTACGTAAATTGATTACAAAAAAGCTAGACATAAAACAAACGAATATTCATTTTAACATTCAAATACCTAGCCAGGTTGAATTTAATGATTAAACCAATTTTAAAATTTATATGAAACTAACAAAACTGTCTTTAGCTCGAAAGTATTTCACATTTCATCAATTATTTTATAGATTACGTTTCCAAACATTAAGTGAACAAGATTTGTTTTTCAACCCAAAGAGTTGGTCTTTGTATAATATAAATTATTAATTGCAGGGACATTTGTCAGTACCGGAGTAGGTCGAAATTATTTAAAAAAAAACAAGATTTGTTTTTCAACCCAAAGAGTTGGTCTTTGTATAATATAAATTATTAATTGCAGGGACATCTGTCAGTACCGAAGTAGGAAGAAATTATTTTTTGAAAATATTAATCTTTTTAAAAAATTTTTTTTTATTTGATAGTAACTTTATAGTAACGTTTATATCACGGTTTATTAAATTTCAAAGCACTCGAATGTCCATAGCCGCGCCACTAAGCCAACTAACAACACTCCTACGACTGCTCACTACTTTGTGCAAAAGCTTTGCCATTCAGCACCCCGCCTATTTGATATAGCCTCAGTCAAATACTGCTAACAATCCATTGCTCATATTCCGAACATTAATATAAAACTAACAATAAGATGCGATACCTATAAACGACCCACTGTGGAAAAGACATACATTAAAATAGCGAATTCATAAGTTTTATTATATGGAGCACTCGATGTTGTAACGCCACTACAAGAACAGTGTCTTTGTCGATTCTTTGTATGTCTGAACCACACTTCGTCTCAGACTTTTTAAGTTCTTGCTTAAACTCCAATCCAATAGTGTTCGTAAAACCAACGTCGTCTGCGCAACATCCACCGAGAAAATTTAGTAATGACAGTTTTTCCATACACATTCCAATGATATGTGATGCAAAGAGCAACTCAAAATACCACAACACCTAAAAATACCTTTGCATGATAATGGCAATTTACCAAATTACAACTATGAACATGCATTAAACGACTAATTAAAATACTCTCCGAACTAACACACTATTATAAGCTAACGATATATTTATCTTTCTTTTTTTATTTTAGTAGAATATGCTTATAGTGTAAAAATAGTTATTTTGAGACAAAAAGTCAAAGCACTTAACGCCAAAAGGGAGAACTCATGTCCCACAAAAAAAATCGGAGAATTGTAAATAATGCCCGACGAGCGTAAACAAAATATACAATATTTCAATATAATACAAGTTTTATGTAATGAAATTTTACCAATTTAAATAGGAAAACGTGGAAATTTATGAATATTGTTAATATAGATTTGCAAATGAAACATGGACGGCAAATAGTTACGACAAAAGTAAAATAATTTTGAGACGCTATGATATAAAACGATGCACCAAAGATGGTAACATGTATCGTTAGAGGTCGCATAAACAACAATATACTCAGAATTTCATGTAACGAACGTTTGAGGACAAGTTATCGTTGTAATTTTTCCGTAAAGAAACAACATTTACTTTCAACCATTTCAATTAAAAACGGCTCGAAATATAAATAATCTTTCGAAATTTTTAGTGTGCACACATTTTCTTTTCAATGTGTACATAATCTATAAAATTTATTTACTTAAGTCATTAACATTTTTATAAAATACGACTTGCTTATTATTTAAATAAAATTTAACAAGAAATTACTGTCGTTCAAATTACATTAAACAATACTTCCGAGATAGTTTACCTTACTTTGTTTGAACTGGACTGTTAAATGTTCTTATCAGAATATTGTTTTTTATGTGTCAGATATTAATTAACAAACATCATTTCACTAAAATTGCTGAAGTATAGAATCCGCCATCAAAGTCATTAGGTGACTATCTTTTTCATTGGGTAAATATGTACTCAAACTGTTACTTATAGTGTTTGCTTTAACGACCGCTACCAACGACACGGAAATGTTCAACTTCAACCGCATCATGAACGGAGGAATGAATTGTTGCGCTAAATTATCTGTGGAAGTTGTTTCTCAGACAATTTCAAAAGACGACTATCGATAAATACTTGACGATGAATATTAGTATATCGGGCACAAACTTATTGCGTTTTCCGCAGAACTAATCCAAAATGTCGAACGGCAATTTATTCTAGCTAGCATGCTATATTTTACTAACTACCGAACGTCGAGGACATTCATAGTTTCAATAAGTGCACATTACATCTAATTAAGTATAAAGATAATGAACTATAGCTATTTGACCGTTGGCTGGCAACAGCGGAATCATCTCAACGTCTGTCCTAGCCGACCGTTTCTATAAACATTACATACAACTCGCCTAATGTCTAGGACAATAGCCGTGTAGGCGTAGCAAAAGTTGTCGATGCAATTCAAACACGATTGCAGTTTCTCGAGTCTGAGAAAATGTACATATCGTCATAGTAGAAATCATTTCTAGTTCCCCTCACGATAATTGTTCGAAAGATTGATAAATATTGCGTACCTCCATCTAAACAGGCTGTTTTCGAATGCACAATATAATCGACTGTAATCAGATTGTGTATTGTGAAGCTTGTACATACTGTTTCATAAAATTTTTCATCACGCCACTTTTTCGTTTCAGTTTTGAAATTATCTTAAAATACTGATTAATAATGAGCACATAAATATTGTTCTAACAATTTAGACTACAATACACATATTTTTTTCCAATCTTAGCATTTAATCCGTAATCGTTATCTTAACATTTTACTTGGCTCTTATTTTAACCATTTCAACAGTCTTTATATTTTATGTCGATTAGTCTCTGCGATTACATGAAGATTCTATAGTATGTATAATACGAGTACGAATGTCAAGGCACTTTGCGTGCTTTCACAACATGACTTGACATATACAATAGGCACAATTATATATAAGACGTTTCGTAACATTTTTTTTTCAGCCTTGACAATATTATCTTTTCATCAAACCGTACTGTGGGCATACTCTTAAAAACGATAATCGATATATCGTGGACTTCGTCGTGTCGTATCCTACTCTTAGTTACTATCGTTTAAAACATTTCAACGGACGATCGACCGAACGATATTAATTTTGACATAAGCAAGCCTCAAATGACAACGATGAATTGAATTTGACAGACGAACATTCCCAAAATAAACATCAAATTTACGATGATTAAAACCGTATCGTATTACTTTTCGCAAATTTTGCGAATGTTCGTCTGTCAAATTCATTGATCTTAGATACATATGGACCGGTTGTACGTTCAAAATTACCGACACACAAATTTTTCGCATAAAATGGCCGCCATCCTAGTGTTGTGCCTTTGAACCATGATGAAAAAGCTTCTGGGAAAACATTCAAACAGCAAACACTTTGTATCTTGGGTTATTTCACACAAAAATTACAAAAACATCTAGAGCAAAACACCGGCTGACAGCAAATCTACCACATAACTCGTCGCATAAAATGGTGGCACCGGTCATAGGACAGAAAATCAGTGACGTCACAAAAAAGAGTTGTCAAAATTCAGACAGCATTTTTCTTCTATCCTTTTCTTTTACACGGAATTAAACGTAAGTAGAAAAGAGATAAGGGCATTGACATTTCCGTGTCGATTTAATATTCACATGTATAATGAATAGTTGCTATAGATAAATAGAGCGTCTCCATAAGTTCATATCTCAATGGTCAAATTCAATTCATCGTTGTCATTTGAGGCTTTCTTATGTCAAAATTAATAGCGTTCGGTCGATCGTTCAGTGGAATGCTTTAAACGACAGTAACTAAGAGTAGGATACGACACGACGAAGTCCACGATATATCGAATATCGTTTTAAGAGTACGCCCCCTGTTGACGACTTTGCTCTAGCTTCTAGTTCCTAAAACTTTTCATATTTCCGAAACATGCTTACCTATTTGCTTCATGTCATCAACCACTAAACAAGAAACTCGAAAAGATTCCAAAGTCTATATAACTATAATTATATCCACGCCTTAACCATTAGACTTTTAAAATTATTTGGTTACATCTAAATTACAATTACACATTATGTAAGCAATTACGATTTAAATAAGCTAAGGGTTAATACTAAGCAAACACTATTAACAATAATATGTATCTAGTTATATGCGACTACGGAATCTTTTTATGCGTACGGGGAACATAACTAGTCCACGTACGGAACATTTCAGGTATTCCATAGATTACAATGTTCATAAAATATCTTTAAATAATGATATTTAATATTGCTTTAGGGTTGGAACATCTTAATAATTTATATATTTAATTGTATATCAACTCTCTAAATATATTCATAAATTTACATATGTATTTTGTCTAGTGTGTTTTAGAAAACGGAAGCTAGCCGACATTGAAATGCTTTTAGATTATCACTTTACCAGTCACTTCGAAACATTGTTAAGTCATTTTCTCATGAAGGTATTAATACATGAAAATGGGCATGCATTCATCAAAAATTTCGAAAACAGTAATAACAATACAGCTCGACTGATATACGAACAAGCAAAAGTTCAAACCTAATAAAATTTTATACGATAGAGCTTTAATAATAAAACTTTTAAAATAAAACTGTAATTTTGTAGCTCTCCGTTAATGAATGCCTCATATCAAGTATTCATTCGCATTTTAGTAAAAGGTTCACACCGATTTCTCACAAATTTATAATTTTTAAATCGATTTTAGACGTACGGTTGCCAGCCCGGTCGACCTAAATATATTATATAAATCTAATCGAAAGGCTCAGAAGATGCTACTTATGCTTTAATTATAATATATAATATTTAAATGTGTAAATAAAGTTTTTTATAAGGTACTATAATCGAACGCACATCTAAATTACATAAAGAGTTCATACTTTTAAACTGCGAATTTCGACAAGAGAATATCAAAAATAGTGTATTGACTGTCATAGCTACATGCTGTCAAATATTTTGTAGTCTAATGACTTAATTTAGGTCACTTGAAACATTTTAAGCCAAATCCTCAATACCATAGACTATTTACCATAGACTATTTGCTCAATTTTACACTTATAATTTCAACACTTAATTTTTGACACGCAACAAATCTTGCGATGAGTTTCATCGAATACACCATACAACATCCGAAAAAAATCCTTCAATTATGTCGAGAATAATGACCATTTTCATACAACAATATTATTTTTGTATGATGATCGCAAATTCAGACAAATGCATAATGCTATCTCTTCCATAATAAAATTTATCATACCAATCGACACCACAAAAGATATAAAATACGATACAACATAAAAAGACCATATTATGAGCGATTTTAATATCTTAAACACTGACAAACACTTGACAAGAGATCTTTATATAATTCACTAATGAGGATAGATAATGTTGGTACTACAAAACAACACTGATTATCAACTCCATAAGTAGACAACTGTTACATTCCGTTCTTAGAATCATTCGATCATAAACAATGGTTAAAACATACAAAATACAAGACGTTTTGATCACGTTTTGATTGGGTAGCAAAATCTCATTATAAGTTTAAAATAATTAATAAGACACCACTGACCACACAGAAATAAATATAAAATGAACGCAAAAAAATAATAGAAATATGCTGATGATAAATTGAGCAATCGATGTATTAAGCTGACTAGTGAAAGATTTGATAGAACGCATGCAATTGGGACTAGTATTCAGCAATTAAGTAAAAGAACTTTATCCGTAACAGTTGGCTACGACCACGTCAAATTAACTAATAAAATAATAATAAAACGTAAAACTGAATAAAAAAAGTGTATAAATAATGTAAGTAAATCTGAGTTTGTAATAAATAAAAAATAACTACTCTTCATAATATAAATTAAAATACTACATAGTCTTTTAGTTTCTTCAATCCCACGCATGTTGGTTATAATCAACGCGATAAGATACAAATTGGACGTCACAATTAAATAAGAAAAAAAATTGAGAGTAAAACATATTGATACTATTCACACATTGCAACCAACTTATGTTAATATTCCGCTAAAAATAAACTAAATCCAGAGTGCAGCATGGGACGTATAAATCAATTTTCTAACTTAAGCAATAAAGAAAAAAATAAATCTTAAATATCGTAGCGATGCATTGGATGAGTTTCGTGCCTTGTTAGAGATCCTCCACTCTATTGACTAGTTAAATATATTGATCACTTAACCAATTTTCGACGTAGACGATAATCGAACGGATAAGAACAAATTGGCATATTATTCGATTGCATTGTGCTGTTATATCAGGTTATGATAAGGTGACATTATGCCACAAGATGGCGGCATGTTGCTAACTCCTCACATCCGACTCAAGCATCTACCTTACAACAGAAATCCAATTACAACCGTATCTCAGACTAACATACGCACAACCTTTAATATGAGCGTATCTTTGCAAGTATATTGTAATGCACCGCGCAAGACAATTGTATTTACAAATTAAGATCTATAGCAATGATGTTCTAAGAATGTGAGCAATTTATTCTAGTTGTGATTATTTTAGGAGCCAGCAACATCGATCTATCGGCCAAATGAGAATCGAGATTGATATTTCAATGAGACATAGATAAATTAATATAAATTACAGGAAATCGCTCATATCTTTATTCTAAAATGAATGTGCTACTATATTACTTGACTTCGAATAGTATAACATCCAATATCATTATTTGATAGAAGATTTATTAAAATTTCACAAGATGTAATGTAATATATATTACATTCGGAGATGTATACTCATACATTTAAATGCAACCGTTTACACTGAAATCTAATCGTTAATATCTATTACATTTCCAGCTATATATATTTTTTAAATCACAATATTTATTTTTCTTCTTGTCCCCGCACACTTCTTCTGTGCAGTGAACTTTTCTTTATCTGCTGTCATGCGTAGTTCAAAAAGAGGAAACTGTAGTTCCATTTGAGAAAAAAATGTTTAAAACATGCTTAGTATCTTGTTGTAATCTAAATTTATGTCAAAGAATATAACGTATTTATCGAAAACTTGAAAAGAAAATTAGCTAATTTAAGTTTCGTGTCGGTGTCGTTCATTTTATTCATTTTAGCTCTATATATTTAAGTAAGGTGATCAAATTAAGGTGATATCGAAATCAAAAGCAAAGCTCAATTCATCAATAAAATTCTAGCTTACAATCGACAATAACTCTTATTTTAGTAAGGATTTGATTGTGTGAAATAGCGTGACTTTGGCATTGGATGTTTCCTGGTATACATTCGTTTTTAAAGAGTTCATGGTAATGCTGACATGATATTGGGTATTACACTTTTCGCAACCACAGTTACCAGAATGACGGCTATTTGAAATGTAATTTAAAGTACGTAATTTATGTATTACTGGGAAATATACTGAAGTGCAGATAAACATGCGTAGGGAATAAGAATAACACAATAACTTATAAAAATAATTTGTGAAGGTACTTTTTCTTTTTCATATTATCTTCGTTACATGGGTTGTCACGTATTATATTATTGAATGCAAATAACGACATAGATTGTAATAAATTACTATTACGACGCATAAAAAGTTATTTTATAGTTAATTGCCAAATCTTAAATTCTGTAAAATCTTTTAATTCAAATTTAATCAATATCAGGGACAACCCTTAAGTACATTGATGCCTTTAAATAATGAATTTGGAATAATGTCAAAGCTATCGTAATTAACCAATTAAATAGGTGCATTTCATGGATAATCGAATTCTAGGTCAAGTAGAACTCGCGTATGTTCCGATGTAATACTTGATGAGCAATGTTACTTATTTTGCACGTTATCTATAATTAAAAGCTTTCATCTGGCATCGGGACACAAATTTTATGGAATTTGACACTGAGTAATTTGTTATATTATAGTTTTAGTTTTAAAGTGTTTCAAATACTATTGAAAGATTATTTTAGGAAGAATAAAAATACTTGAATGTTAAATTAGGCATTTTCAATATGTTTACTATTTCGGTGACAATAAATAGCCATGGATCTCCCATTAGACGGTCATACAATAATCAGTCAATCATCATTGGATGATATGTTGATGTTGATGCCGTTGACTAGCTTTAGTGTAATCAGGAATATCAATAATAGTGAATGACAAATCATTACCTACAACATAAATCAAAATCATAACAAGCTGGAATTGGTGAGTAAAAATTAAATATAGTAAATTACCACTCAAAGTATCGAAAATCAATCACGCGAAAATTATTTGCCAAAACAAATTAGGCCATAAATGTAGTTCAATACGTTCGCTTATGACAGGTCACGCTAGATTACTGTGGCCGAGGCAGTAAGAATTCCTACCCAGGTATTCACAAAAACAACATGTAATATATAATTGAATGTGATAAAAGAAAAAGTGGCAAACTCTAAAAACCATATTACTTATATAGATTCGATAAAATAAAAAAATACTACTGAAATGTTACTCTTTGGTTTATTTAAGTGGAAACTGACTGGAACTAACTGGAAGGTAATTAGGGGCAAATAAAACGATGAAGGCACGCTGGTGACATGGAAACGTATTTTTGAATCATTAGACGTGAATTTGGAATTCGAATACGAATACAAATCGTGCGCGAAATTATTTTCTACTGCTTACAGCTTTTTAGATTTTTGAATCACTCGAATTCAGTGTTGTCATTAAAAACAATTTTATTCTTTATTTAAATTCCGTTTCAGGCAGAAAAATCCAAAATCACAACAACAAAATCAAAGAACCGGCGATAACCCACACGTGAAACGGATCACTGTCAAGGTCACGTCAGCGTTGGATATTCCACCAGTAGAAATCGAAAACGAGTGGGTTGAACCACTCGTTGCACAACGCACGGAATGAAAGTTCACAAATAGTCAGATTCGTATACGAATCTCACGATTTCGAATGCGAATTGGTTTTCTATTGTTTCAAAAATTCGTCTCCTGAGCGTCAACTGAGCGGAGAAAATGTCACATTGTGGTCAGTACTGACATGGTGCGCATTTTCGTCATTTACTGGCAATCAATCAGCAAAACTGTTTAGTAGCATAGCACTGTCTATTATGACTAGAGATCGGATAATCGGATGCATATTTACCTAACGTTAATTTTTGGCTCACAAATTATGGAAGCGGCTTTTTAAAATACATTTTGTTAAATAAAAATCCCGGGAAAATACGGGACTGCAAATTTAACGTAGTGATATATTACAATTATTTAAATGAAACAGAAGCTAGCGGCTTAGATTTAGAACAGTCACTGGAATCTAACACAACACAATCATGTTCAGCACAGAAATTAAGAAATGAGTCAGATTTCAATGACCAACCCATAGTGATTAAAACTGTAGTAACCG
This sequence comes from Scirpophaga incertulas, assembly GCA_036419045.1. Lineage (NCBI taxonomy): Eukaryota > Metazoa > Arthropoda > Insecta > Lepidoptera > Crambidae > Scirpophaga > Scirpophaga incertulas. The sequence goes on along the minus strand of CM071638.1, from coordinate 9,845,229 downwards.
AGGTAATATTTACGCCCCATTTTAAATAGGATATTATAAGCTCACATTTATACGCTTCAGAGAAGGTTGTTTATGGCATGTACTTAAAGTATTAAAAGTAGATTGTATCTTGAAATTATATGCTATAAAGTTTTGTATGTACTTATTGTTTTATTTAACACTAGATTTTCTTCCTCTAAAACTCTATATACCTACTCACAAATCACACGGGGAACTGAAACTTACCTTCATGTAACGTCGTTTTTAAGCTCATATTACCGACTAGTTTTGCATTACCAAAATGTTCTACAGTACCGGAATTCCGGGATTTTTATTTATGGAAATAAAATAAAAAGACAGTTCCATACTTTGTCAAAAACTAAATTAGGTAAATAAATAAACATCCGGCTATCCAATTCCGCAATCCCGGGATTTTTATTTAACAAAACAATAAAAAGCCGTTTCCATACTTTGTCTTAAACTAACTTTAGGTAAATATGCATCCGATTATCCGATCTCTAATCATATCATGAACTAATCTGGCGGAATCTACTGATTATTGTATAGCCGTCTAATAAACACCGCACGTAGATGTGTGCGGTATATATGTGTGCGGTAATGTATACGAACATTTTAGACCAGATTCGACTAATGCCCCACACTGTAATTTTACGTGTTTCATATTTTCTTGGAGTAATTGTGGTAATATTCTTCCAACATCTTCAAAGTAATTCGAAAATCTCATTTAATCAACATTCCACTAATTCCAGATATGACAAATTCTATGTTAATATATATTTGACCGATTTTGAAAAAGAGTGAGAGAAATACACTTTCTTATCCGTATGTTTCTACATAGGGGAATCAAATCAAAACTGTTTTAGAGTAAGTAATAGAGTAAGTAATATTTTTCGCATACTAAATTAACATCAAAATTATTAGACACCAGTGGAAATGTGTTAACGAAGAGGCAACAATAATTTTTATCATATTAATTAATGAATAAAAAATTGTTGTAGTGATTGTAATATGCATTATTTTCTTCAACTTCAAAATTTATGTATATTTCCTTTTTATTAGAATCCCATGCTACATACTAAATGACTATATAAAATAAAATAGTGGATTTAATTATCCGTTATTTCAAATACCACTACAGAATAGATTTATAAATAAGATCTGTTTCCCCGAAAATTAATGTATACAAATTCCAAATAAAAAAACAAAATTTAATAAAACTTTAATAAAAGTGCTGTCTACACGAGAGAAGGAAATAAAATAAGAATAGTAAAAAAAGGGGAATTGTAAAAACGACTGCCAGTATAACTTTATTACCAGAAATATATTTTGTTCACAAAATAGAATCTGTTCATACTGGTAAATTTCGGTAATAGTTATAAGAGGCAATTGGCTAGTTTGAGTCCTTCATTCCAAATTATGCAACCGAAAGTCATCGAACGAACAATGCATTTGAGGGATAGGCTTCAGAACTTTACGTTTCTACTTGTCACACTTTTTTTTTCAAAATCTGTCCAATGTATCAAATCTGTCAAATATCTGCTACATCGTTAAATTCTGTAGAGTTCCATCAATATCCGTTAGCGAATAATGAGCGAGTACAATGCGATAAATCCATACACTATTTGTTGCCCAGCCTATAATTAACGTGATAAAGCGATTATAATAATTATTTAATTTCATAAAATTAAGATTTTGCTTTAATTAAACCAAACATAGAAGTTGAAGGGAAAATGAAACATGAAGGTTATTCTACTGTGAATTCAAAGTTATTCTACAATAAAATCATACCCCAAGACTTAAACAAAGCTCAGGGAGTTCGTATCACCGTCTAGTCGACTCATAACCATGTTGAGATAAAGCCGAGATCGACGGGCAAAAATTTATCGAGATTGTTTGAACTCGGAAGATAAAGCTCGTCTTGAGACTATCGCATGAGCGCAATAGAGCAAAAACCGTGGCCTCCGTTACCACTGTCTTTGACTGGCCCGTCGACCGGGACTTATACGGAGACACAGAACTGTTGCAAGACAACTTGTTCAACCGTCTAATAGACGCAGTAGATCTATCACTTGACGTAGTTATTAAAACTACCTATATGTAGCGTTTCGAACGTCTAACCGACGTCAGACATACGACACGTAAAATAGTATTATTTAGATAGCGGTCAGTGATACTCAAGTCTAAAAGACGGCACACCGTCCCTTCACGACCATATACTATAAATACAGCAATACGACCAAAGTTTAACCAACGTCGAAAATACTTAAATACTATTGAAATAGCGAGCAGCAACGCTCGACACTACACGAACACACAACGACGTAGACTTTAATACTAAGATATCAATACGCACGAGTCTAAGAGACGCCTAATAGACGTCGTACGTTCATCGCTACACAAGAAGCGCGATGATAGACTTTTAAAACAATTCAAAATGTTTAGAGAGTATGCATTTGATACATGAGGCGGCGCTGGCCGGTGTAGTCTGACAGTTTGCGCGCGGCGCACCGCACCATACAAACTATCGGCTGCCGACGTCATTTGCCGTTCGTCTGCAGCGCGGCGTTCAGCTGTGTCCACAGATCCTTCTTGCACGACTTAGATCTGTAAACGTACATTAATCACCTAATTTAGATTATAGCTTAGAATACATCACTGGTTATATACTTATAACCAGTGATGGCAATAACGACTGTTTTGTAATAATGAATAACACTGTTGTGCTATTTTCCTATAACTGTTATTGTAAACTGTTGTCTGTTATCCTGTTATATTGCTGTTTTGACAAATGTTGTTGAGGACGATTGTTATTGTTATTATAGCTAGCTTAGTTATTCTTAACAATGATACGGCTTAGGACTGTCAGAATATTACGCAGTAATTTAAATCATTTAAAACTAATTACCTAATCAATACAATTTTCTGGCGTATTTAAAAGTTCATTGATTTGTACATAATTTATTTAATGTTTAATTATTTACTTATTGCAACGAATAATTTAATTTGCATACGCGATATTGCCGTTTAATTATTATATGCCGTATTGACGTCATCGCTACAGAGTAACAACTCGTGCGGCGCCTTCGTCTAATTACGCGCGAAATTTGAAAATATTAAATTTTAATGCAATTTTTATAGTACTTAACGAGTGTATAAAATTTTTATATTTTTAGGATATGGTTTACTGGCACGCAAGGATCAAATTAAGATTCTTTTCAAAAAAGAGATTAATTCCCTATTGTTATTTCAAATCACACTGCAAATCAAAATGAGTCTAACTATCATACGAGTGAAGGTACAAAATTGTGAATTTGGTATTAGAAAAATTACTATAAGAAATAAACAAATAGGAACTTTATTTCCTTGTGAGAAAGGTTAATATTGTAAGAATAAGCAGTCAGGCAACAGAGCGAGCGCCTACGCCTACACAACGGTTAGCTTTCTCTCGCTCACACTTGCAGCTTGTAGCACAGTCGTGCTCGCTCGCTCCGTGCCGCACACACGCAAGTGGCAAAAACAACAATGCGACTAGGCGATAATTTTGTCAACAGCAACAGCAGGATAACAGTATAAGCCGTTGTTTAATAACGTGTTATTCATTACGGGAAAATAATTCATTATATTATCTGTTATTGAAATAACGACCATTACTACTTATAACAGGGTCCACTGTTTTTTTTTTCGAGCGGGGTCGGGAGATGTCCAATCCCACTCGAAGCACAGCCGCGGCGCCGCCGCGGGTCGCCGGCGGGCGCAAGTAAATCGTGCCCGCGGATACGGTGACCCGGGAGGGACCACGCCCCTTCCGTGACCGAGGGGCGTCGTCAATGGAGGAGATCGGGGGCTCCCCTATATCAGCAGGGGAGCGGAGGCTGGGGGTTCCCGGATGTCGCTTGGCGTTCCCGGGGGCTCCCTACATGCCTGAGGAAGGCCATCCTTGAGGTATTTAGTGGGTAGGCCTCCCCCTTCTGGGGAGGAGAGCCCTACATAACTTGCATACCCCGCAGCCAAGGTATGCTTTTTAATGCATTTTCCTCAGGGAACCAAAAAAAAAGGGTCCACTCTTTGAATCTTCCCTCTTTCGTTCTGCATTGTTGTATTCTTGTTTGAAACTTGAACTTGTTTGTTTCTGAACTGACTTAGATTGTAAACTCTAGATTCACAAAACACTCTCGTTATAAAATAGTTCTTTGGTAAACGTAAAAACGTAATTGTAGTAATTCATGAGTGAAAAAAATTGCTGCAAATTGAGTGTTTTAATGTTGGCAATAAGCTAATTGTTATAGGTTGTTTTATAGAGGATTAATAACATGATAGTAGATAAACATTTTGATACCTCCATTTATGATTTAAATCATGACAAGATAACGTGACCAAAGGTTATTACTAATATTTACCTGCGCAGCGAGGCCAACCACTCTTTGAATTGCGTATTGCCCTCTGGCGTTAGCTGAAAAGCCGACCGCGCCGATAGCACAATGCTAACGAACTCTTCGTAGTCTACCGTGGTCAGATGGTACAGCTTTTGATGGATGCACTGAATATACCTGTTAGGGAGAACATGTTTGTCGTATCATGTGTAATGGAACTTCTAATTATTACTCTACATCATCTCTCAATGGAGGCAAGTTATTTTCGATAAATATGTACAAGTAGTGACGGATTTAAAGGTGGACGCGTAACTGTCTTGGAACCTCCACGAGATGGCTTAGCCTCTTTTTAATAAAAACTTAAACAAAGAATAATATAGATATTATTAAAAACAATATCAAATCAAATCAAAATTAACTTTATTCAAATATAACTTTATAGAAAGCTCTTTTGAATCGTCCAATTTTTTCCCCTACCACCCATTCAGGACGTATATTTGAGCTGATAAGAAGAATGGGCGCAAGAAACTTATCAGCTTTATCAAAAGTAATAACAACATTTACAATAAATTATGTCGTTGTCATACAATGTACATATGTGTTTACAATTTATACTGGAAATCTAATATATACAATTTAGAATGTAATATCTTCAATCAACACCAAGCATTAGCTTTGACATTCAAATATACATTGACTTTGTAATAGCCCTTACTCATTAGCGTCTTTTTAACATGCACCTTGAACTTATGAAAAGGCAATTCAGCTACACTATGTGGAATCTTGTTATAAAAATTTATACATTTGCCCACAAACAAACCTCTAGATTTTTGTAGCCTGTATATTGGAACGGCAAGTTTATTTTTATTTCTTGTGTTTAAATTATGCATTTGAAAATTAGTATGAAACGTGTGACAATTTTTATACACTTTAATGAAATTTTCATAAATATACTGGCCCGTTAAAGTCATTATATTAATCTCTTTAAATAAATCTCTAAGAGAATCCCTTGCTCGTAAATTATAAATAGCGCGGACTGCTCTTTTTTGAAGAACAAAAATACTTTCTATGTCAGCAGCCCACCCCCGTAATAGTAAACTATAGGACATAACACTGTGAAAATAACTAAAGTAAATTAATCTTGCCGTTTCAACATCTGTAAGTTGTCTTATTTTTTTACAGCATATGCTGCAGAACTTAGTCTATTTGATAGGGTCCCATTGCAAAGTCGGATCCAAAGTAATACCCAAGAATTTAGTGAATTCTACAAATTCTACCACTTCATTATTCATTTTAACAATAGTATCTACTTTTCTTACATTTGGTAATGAAAATTTGATACATTTAGTTTTATTGGGGTTTAAAGATAAATTATTAATCGTGAACCAGTGCAATACTTTAGAAAGAGTACTATTTACAACGTCAATATTGCCGTTTCCTCTGTCAACCTAAAATATTAAAGAAGTGTCATCTGCAAATAGTACAGTATTGCACAAAGTATCAGTGAAGTGTAGATCATTAATATAAGTCAAGAAAAACAAGGGTCCCAATATCAATCCCTGGGGCACGCCCATAATAGTTATAGTACCTGCAGACTCAGTCCCATTAACAACAACTTTCTGGACTCTGAATATATGATTAAATACATTGAAGTATGTATTGTAAATAAATTGAAGTAATAAAACTTCAATTTTTTTATAACTTTTTTCATTCCAGATGGTTGCTTTTCACATTATTATAGCAAATATATTATTGCCTATTTTCGGAATAATTTATATATTTATAAGGACAATAATTGACGGCTTTCGTTGATTTCCAAATTTGAACGTGTGTAAAAATATTGTTGTAAAATATTGTCTATAATCATACACCTAATCCCAGTGCTATCCATAGACTCACTTCACTCGAGACCAGATTTACCCCAATGAAAATAAAAACAAATCTTTTTCCAATGGATCAAAATCTACACCATATTATTTAGTTGCTATTATCATCACCATAGCTCAGATTCGTCCCTACCGAGGGACACGAACCCATGTTAACTATGTTAGAGCGGTTAGACCATTATGAATCACGCTGGCTCAGTACAGATTGGTCAACTTCAATAGGGTAGACGACTACAGCTGATTATGGCCGTTTTTTATACTATAATTATCTGATTTGAGCAATTAATATTTCATGAAAGTATGTCAATATAGAAATTTCAGTTTAATTATTAATTTATATTGTTTTTAGATTTCTAAAAAATGAGCAATTATTATTTACGTAATTCTAATGAAACGAACACATTTCTACCATTCACACATTAAATGTAACATTATTTTTATATATAAAGTATATCTATAAACGTACAAATAACAAAGTTATTTTAAAATTTGTTTACACGCGCATACAAATTAGGCGAGTGTACTTAGTTATGACGTCACGATTGCAGTGTTTTTAGTATGGAGCATTTTTGAGTGACCCGCGACAGCGCCGCAAACATGTCGATGTATCTTCAAAAGTAATAGGAAGCTACAATATGTCTCACTTAAGAGAGTATATTGAATTTAAAAAATTGTCGTCTACCCAATTGTACACGCAGCATCGTCTCCGACTTTACATGTTGCCCTTAAGACAGCGCTTATATCTCGTAATATCATCAATCATTAAATTTCCTTTAATTTTTTCTTAATTTCATTCAATATTTCCTTTTTTTTTAATTTATATTAAGTAATGAAATATATTTAAGCATAAACTAACAGTCATAAAAAGTATCCACTTACATCTGCTGACACTTCTGCACGAGAGGAGACAGAGTCCCTCTCAGATGCTGCATCACTAAATGATGAGGACCGCCTCTGGCTAACCAATGCGCCGATTCAACGCACAATTCGTATAGTACGAAGGGCGATACGACTGAGTTGACTGCGCAAACGCAGAACTGGTGGAGGTATTGCGCGCCCAAATGCTTCGATATGCGCAGCAACCATTTCACGTGCTCGCCGTACGGAGGATTTCTGGAAAATAATAGTTATTTATGCAACTGTTGTATAATCAGGGGTATTAAAACTTGAATGTGGGTGTGTGGGTGATAATAGTATCACATGAGTGTTTTAATACCTAATTATAACAGTTGCATACAAGACTTTATCTACAATCATGATGTGAATCCTCTATAAAAGATTCTCATACCATAGATAAATTACGAATTAGTCTACAATTTATTGTTCTTTTTTCAAAATTTTAGCGATCTGGTGGTGAAAATGTCATTGCATGAGAATGTTCTTTCTTTGAAATTCATAATATCACGCGTTTGGATGATATAATGATCATAATGTCATTGAGTGTTTTAATGTTGGCAATAAAAGCTAATTGTTATAGGTTCTTTTATAGAGGTTAATAGCATGATAGTAGATAAATCGTATTTATCTAATAAATATTCGATTAGAAAATAAAATAGGTAACAAAAATTATTTAAAATTGACACTACGTACTCACACGGAAGTTTCAGAGCAGCAGCAAGTTAATATTATCAATGTTAATCGCAGAGTTTTAAAAGTGCGAGTGCTATTTAAGTAATTCTGCTAGCGTAAAGTTTGGTGAATCGAATCATCACACATCAAAGATAAAATTCGAAAAAATAGTTTCAACTAGCTAGCATGAATACGAGGGTTGCTACTTAAGTATCCGGAATCTGGGATTTCAACATTTGTAAACGCAATATATGACTCCATGGTAAAATTCGTTCTTTTTTTTTTGAAATACTGGCCGCTATTTTTTTTTCCTTATGTACGCTAGTGTTTTGTTTCTGATGGGTTCAAAATGTCATATCGCTGAAATGATGGAACTCACACGTGAAAATATTCGTGCTATGATTTATTACGATTTTCGACGTGGTTTAACGCAACAATACTGCGTAGATCAATTAACTTCAACTTTTGGTGTTGAAGCTCCATCAAAAACCACTGTGTAGGTAGTTTGGTGAGTTCAATCGTGGACAGAGTAAGCTCACGGACGAAGTTAAGGGAGGTCGCCCGAAATCAGTCGTTGTGCCACAAAACATTGAAGCTGTACGAAAACTAATTATGCAAGACCGTCATGTTACGTATCGCGAGATAGAGGCTACTATGGGCATATGTATGACAAGCATTAATAAACAATTGTTCGTAAAAAAAATTTGTTCGCGTTGGATACCGCACAACTTAACTCAGCATCAAAAAGAAGCTCGCGTCGAATGGTGCAAGAATATGTTAAAAAAATTCAACGGAGGTGACTCAAAATCTGTTTATAACATCTACACAGGTGATGAATCATGGATCTATGCGTACGATCCCGAAACTAAGCAACAATCTACAGTTTGGGTGTTTCAAAATGAGCCGAACCCTACGAAAGTGCCTCGTGCAAAAAGCACTTTAAAGCAAATGGTGGCCTGGTTTTTTGGTATTCATGGTCATGTGGCTACAATACCACTGGAGAATCGTAAAACGGTCAATTCGGAGTGGTACACGACCATTTGTTTGCCGGAAGTATTTGAAGAAATACGTAAAAACAACAAGCGACGCAGAATCATTCTACACCACGACAATGCCAGCTGTCACACATCACGCGAAAGAAATACATTTTCGGAGGGTCAAAAAATAGAATTGATGGGTCATCCACCATCCACCGTCACCGTATAGCCCAGACTTGGCACCTAATGATTTCTATTTATTCCCAAATGTAAAGGATAAATTACGTGGTCAACGATTTTCGACCCGTGAAGATGCTGTCGACGCGTTCAAACAGCACGTTTCAGAGATATATTCCGCAATCAGAGGGGAAAAAATGCAATAAAAATTGGTTTCAACGTATGCAAAAGTGTATCGATCATCGCGGAGAATACTTTGAAAAACAATAAACCCATATTTAGCCATATACGTTTGTTTAATTTTTCTATTCCGAATACATAAGTAGCAGCCCTCGTATAATTCAAATTATAAAAAAATATATAGAAAAGAAAACTAATAATAGCTACATTCGCTATCTGGATATGGCCTCTATTTAACTTATGTAGCACAAACAAAAAAATGTCGGCGTGCGAAGCAGCATTTTCAAAGATGAACATCATGAAAATAAATTCCGGAACAGACTTTACCTCAAACTTAGGACATTTATTTATTAATATAACATACCGGAACCATTGTATTTGTCCGGACAGCGACGGTTATGTTTTATTGAGGAAAGTTTTACCTGATATTATTATCTGTAACTTTGTATTCCAAATGTATACTGACTACTGACAGATTTAGATGTATTTTTTTCAATTAAATATAGACTATAAAATAATATCAATAGTGTAATGCCGTCGAAAAAAATAGTAAACGCTTTATGTTATTTACACAAAATAAGAATAATACTAATAGAGCAGTTGACAGGTACTAATCGCGTTGCATACATAATATTTAAAATTTTAAAAACACAGAGAATGTGTCATTTAAATTATCTGGTCGTCGATAGAACAGCACTGCGTAATGTACAAAATTCGTTAAAGTTGTAAATTAAAAAATATATACTATGTATATATAATATTCTAGATAGTCTAAACTACATTGACAATAAAAAGCTTAAACCAGTGATTCCCAAAGTGTCTATATCCGACCCCTAGGGGACAACCTGCAAGGGGTGTCCATGAAATGAAAAGGGGGGTCCACAATCATGGACATATACTATCTTCTAATATAAAGACATAAAATTATTTATGTTTATAAAATGTTGTAAATGTTGTAGGATGTAGGCATTCAATATCGGGTAAGTAGATCTACCCTAAACCGAAAAACACGGCAGTTTCACGGCAAACACAAAAAAGTTTGGAAACCTCTGGCTTAAACTTTTCACGAGCGTTTTGCTATAATGTATATGAAAACTTCGGGAACGGAACAGGAGTTTATTCCAAAAAAAATAATTACAAATGTCAAAAACTGTTCCTGCAATACACGTCATATACATTTATTTTTTACTAGTATATTGGCAAACCAACAGATTGTTAATTTGATAGTGAGTGATTACAGTTGTCTGTAATAAATACGGCACTTATGAGTTCACAGCATATCTGCAACCCTACTAAAACCACAGAATACATTGCCAATTGCAAGCACTCCTGTTTGTGGCAGAGATAAGTTGTTCCATTTATCTTGAAAATGTACTGACTTACCGCCCAAATTTATTCTGAGGTCGATCATCGTGCACCCTCCTCGCTTGGGTTTCCAGTGCGAGCATTCCAACACGATACGCCGCGAGTAATCTGCGTAATTGCGCCTGAGGTAAAGAAGGAGGCGCGGGAATGCCTGCCGGTGCAACTATTGGGCCAACTGCACCGACTGGTCCGACTGCACCGATAGGACCGACTGCGCCAACAGGTCCAACCGGACCAACAGTCCCGACCGGCCCAACCGGTCCAACTGCGCCAACCGGTCCGACTGGGCCAACTGCTCCAACTGCACCGACAGGTCCAACTGCGCCAACGGGACCAACAGCTCCAACTGGTCCGACAGGTCCGACCGGTCCAATTGGTCCGACTGGCCCGACAGCGCCAACTTGACCGACCTGGCCAACTGCCCCAACCGGGCCGACTGTGCCTACTACATTGACCGTCGGGTTCACCGCACCATGGGGCGCCGGCATTGCCGGCGGAATCGGCGCTGGATGCTGCAAACGAATTATCTAAAAGTGTACACGTAAATCCGTATGTTTTTCATGGCATTCAGGGTTAATTTTAAGTACAATTTAATGATACGTAAATTTGAATTTCATTCAATTTGCTATATTTAACGATGGTTTATTTTGACGACACATTTATTGTAATATGTTTACCACGATATAAATAATGTAAAATCATTATGATCATTAGTTAGAAAAATATATAAAGCCTTCGAAAATATACAGTCTTCGAAATAATATGTAATAACTTCTCAATACGTAAGTGATTTGCAATTTAAAATTTGATTATAAATTTATATTTCATTTCATTCTTGAAGTAATATGTAAGCCTAGAGCTTAAACCTTTTTACCTTACACTACTTATGTTAGTAATTAACTTAATGTTATGTTAGTAAGATCATATTTAATTTTAAGAGAACATAATGAATTCTTAGTTATCATAGATCACTGCTAGATCTAAATAGGAAATATCATAAATAGGGTAGATAAGTAGCAATATGCTGAAAGGAAAATTAAGATATTGTGTATATATATTATAGAAGTTTATATATATCTGGGGTCTATATTTTATAAATTTAAGTATTGACAAAGCAACCTTTTTTTAAAATCTTCACACAAAACTGCAATTTTATAGGTAATTTCGATATATTTTGACGTCGGTCATTGCCGATACTCGAAAGCGAAGTGAGTGGTAGGACAATATAGTGAACACATACTCCTCTCGATCCTGCTTAGAAGTATTTAGTTCATTATTGTCGGTAACGTGAGGAGGCAGCAGCACAGCTGAATATAAATGTAGTATAATGCCCAGTACAGAATCAAACCGTGTGTAGTATTACATAATAAGTAGGAGATAGTTGAAGCGTAAGATAAGCAACCATAGCACCGCTTAATGCTGATTCGCATTTCGCAACATGTGCTTGTCCTTCTTAAGTCATAAACACATTATAAAACTTTAGTGGATGATAACTTGTCAAAAATTTTCCTTTGTTAATATTTTAAACGTGTCTACTGTGTTTAAAACGCTCTTATTACACACTTGTAATAAGAGCGTTTTAAACACAGTGACACAGTTTAAACACAGTGAGATATAAAATACCCTATAATATCACTATATTATAGGGTATTTTATATCTCAAACACATCTCCCACTAAGCTAAACTTCAGGAGTTTGCAAATATTGGATGAGACTTACTGTAAGTTTTATAAAATATATACTGATGACTCGAAATTAGTTCAGGGTGCTGGTTCTGCTCTCTTTGATCCACAGAATGTCATCTCTATTAAGTGGAAGATGCACAAGGACCCATGTATCATGAGAGCTGAACTCACAGCAATTAAAGAAGCATTAGTGTATGCAAATAATTTACAAAACAGACCTCCTGTTGTCATTCTGTCGGATTCAAGGAGTGCCCTTCAGCATCTTTCTCGTTGTGGGTCGGGACGGGGCGGTATGCCCGTCGCTTTTGAAGCCTTAGACTTAATACATAGAATGAATCGTAGCAATAAGTGTATTAGGATCCAATGGATCTGAGGCTGCAGATGGTCTTGCAAAGGAAGCTGTCTTGGATGGTATCGTGCTGGATTCTTGACCCTCGGCTAGTGAATTTATTCCAATAATAAAGAAAAGATGTTTGGAAAAATGGGAATATCATTTTGGGGAGACCCTGGTCAGAGGCGTTGGAGTTTGGTATGGTACAATCCAGGACAAACCTACATGGAATCCTTGATTTGACAGTGACTCATCCAACCCTACTAGAAAGCTTTTAGTTTCTGCTTTCCGATTACGGTCTGGGCATGTTCCAACAAACAAGTTTTATCATCTTGTTGGTGTGAAATCCTCACCTTTGTGCGATAACCAGCTGTGTTCCAGGATCGATGATGTTTATCACATGTTGTTGGAATGTGCCCGAAACTCTGAGCTAAGAGAAAGACTCCTCGTGGGAATGGATTTAGCTGCTTTTTGTTGACGGAACCATTGTCCAGCTTAGCCAAAAAATTATACATGTTTGTTTGCTTGTCCTTCGAGAAGGCAAACTAATATTTTTGTATATAGCAATAGTGTATGTGTAAAGTGTATATGTTATGTAAATATATAATTATTCCTATGAGGCTGACATAAGCTAAACTTGTGTGCCAATGTAATTCATGATTATGTTTGTATCTTTCAAAAATTGTTTAAGTTTGTAAATGGGCATTGAGAATTTTTGTCCGTCATAACGCTGTGTCGAGTGTTATTTCGTAGTGGAAGCAGTATGAATACGGATTGAGAAGTGCGTGCGGTTGTCGATCGAGGCAGATACTCACGTTGAGAGCCGGCGGCAGGCCCGGCGGGTGCGGCAGCGGCGGGTGCGGGTGCGGGTGCGGGTGCTGGTGCGGGTGCTGGTGCGGGTGCGCGTGCGGGTGCGGGTGCGGGTGCTGCGCGTGCTGCGGGTGCTGCGGGTGCTGCGGGTGCTGCGGGTGCTGCGGCAGCGCGGCGTGCGGGTGCGGCTGCGCCACCAGCCCGCGCACGAAGTAGGGCGGCAGCGCGTACTGCGGCCCGGGGTGCGGCGGCGGCGCGCTCGAGTACTGCCGAACGCCGCACATCTTAGTTATACTATTATCGATTAATTGTTATTTATGCAACTGTTGTATAATCAGGGTATTAATACACGAATGTGGGTTTATTACACGCAGCGTAGTCGAGTCCACATTCGTGTTTTAATACCCCTGATTATACAATAGTAGCATAAATAACTATTATGACACTCAAAATTACTAAACATTCTATTGCCAATTGATTATATTTTAATACTAAATCATAATAAAACTGTAAAAACATTAGAATATATTATGATATTATATATGTAACTATTGATTTGCCTACGATGACTCAAGTATTAATTAGTAACATCGGATAATAATAAACAAAGAAACATACCTGCAACTGGTATATCGGCGGCGGGTACGGGTGATAGGTGAACGGGTACGGCAGCGGGTACGGCACGGGTACGGCCACGGGCGGCGGCGCGCGGTACTGTGGCTCCTCTAGTATGGGCTCGCTCTCTTCGTTGGCTTGGCGCAGGTACAATTCGTGCCAGTACCGTGCCACTGTGTATAGCACTTCAGGGTAAACGCCACCACCTGGATATTATAATAAACACTTCCAGTCTTACTAATAAAAATCGCTTAGTCTACACTAGGACTTGTTAATCCCGGAGTAGCAGAGTATCAACTTGTTATTTTTATTGTTATTAATAATAAACATACGACTAACCTCGGACTAGCACTACCGTCCTTACGCCGAGATTAATGCGAATGTAATGGCAACCCAGTAGATTTAAAAGTAAAAAGAGTGAGTTATTGAATGTACAACGAATGAACAACGACTCAAAATATGACGCAAGTTGATGTTTTGACTCTATGGGAACTAATGTGACGTCGCAGCTGTCGACCAAGACTCGGCGCTCGGAGGCCCACGCGGGGCACTCCGCCAGCGTGTGTTGGGCCGAGTCTTGGTGGCATCGTGTCGATCCCTCCCGTCCTATTCGACACAGATACTCACCGAAGCAGCCGTGCCCGGTGTCGTTTGCTGCCCTATCCTTTTTTTTTTGTTCCCCTTGAGGAAAATGCATTAAATTGCTTACTCCGGCTGTGGCGAGCCGGCGGTTATGTGGGGCTCTCCTCCCCAGAAGGAGGAGGCCTACCCACTAAAAACCTCAGGGATGGCCTTCCTCGGGCATGTAGGGAGCCCCCGAGAACACCAAGCTACTTCCGGGAACCCCCAGCCTCCGCTCCCCCGCCGATACAGGGGAGCCCTCCTCGGGGGAGGCTACAATACCTGCCCCGATCTCCGCCACCGACGACGCCCCCCGGCCATGGAAGGGGCGTGGTCCGTCCCGGGTCGCCGTATCCCGCCGAACCCGCGGCGGCGCCGCAGCTGTGCTACCGAGCTCGGTGGCGCCTCCTTCGAGCGGGGTCGGCCATCTCCCGACCCCGCTCGGCGGCCTCTTTCTGAAGCATCACTGCTTCACAGAAGGAGGCCACAGCCCTCCAACCTCCCTCGTACGCCAGCATTGCCGCAATCAATGCCGGCGGAGACAGATCTCGCCCGACCTCTGCCACCAGACTCGGCGCTCGGAGGCCCACGCGGGGCGCTTCGCTAGCGTGTGCTGGGCCGAGTCTTGGTGGCATCGTGTCGATCCCTCCCGCCCTATTCGACACAGATACTCACCGAAGCAGCCGTGCCCGGTGTCGTTTGCTGCCCTATCCTATAAAAAAACAACAGTTGTATTGGTTATATAACAGAGAGCAACCTTTGGCGGCAGCTTCAACGGTGAGACAGGCCCTCTCGAGCATGGCGTCGCTCTGCTCCTTGCACTGCAGCACGGCGCGCTGGATCTCGTTGTAGTTGAGCGCGTGCGCGTGCGGCAGCACGGACAGCGCCAGCTCCGCCGCGGCGCGTACGGTCTGCACGTCGCGCCCGGACGACGCCTGCAACTCACACGACGCGTATACTTCCTTACTCAATAGTATGAGACACTGTCTGTAGCCTTATAGGTTAGTATACGTGTCGCAGTCAACTGGTTAAAATAGCCGTTCCATCAAACAGCTAGCCCTTTGACGTACATCTAGCTTATTAATCGAATGTTTGAGTCGCTCAAAACGTTCAACACTACAGCTGATTCAAAAGCCACCGTCTAATGTATTTAGTTCAGCGCTCACCATCGCAGCGCTAGGTGAGTTCTGTTTTCCATCCATCCAGGTGAGCCATCTTCCAAAGAGGCCCATGTTATACAATGTACTGTGCCCGCCGCGACTACCTTGAGATTAACTGTGAATATGTTCCGCATTATGTATGATTATGTATATGTTCGAAAGAACTGACATATCCGTTTGGATAAAAGTCCTTTTAAAATAAAGAGAAAAAAAAAAAGATATTTTTCGGAGAATAAGTAGTAAATATACGTTACACGTGTTATAAATACACAGAAATTATGAGGTCACTTACGAGTGATACGAGTGAATCAAAATTTAAACAAATATTCGAGGAGAAATTACGGGATTATGAAATGATTATTGATTCGTAAATTTTTGACTTTGTAATTTTTTGCTTGAAAAATTACAAACTCAAAATTAACTCATAATATTGTTTATTAACAATATTATGATTAATAATTTGTTTTTCATTTCTACTTATTTTATCAAACTTTTGGTCACCTCTTAAACTTAATTCAAGAATTATCTCTCAAGAAATCACAAAAAGTCTTCCTATTCTCTGAAATTAAGTACTAAACTAATGGTCACCTTAGTTAATTTGCCATTTAACCAGTTGGCTAAGCGTCGTCTACCTGTAATGTTGAACGTTGCAATCAACAAGTCGGCTAAACGTCGTATAGTTGTGTGATTGAATGACGTTGTTCAGTCAAGGGCTAGCTGTTTGGTTGAACGGTTATTTTAATCAATTGCCTGCGACATTGGAACAACAAAACACAATATATTATGACGTATATAGTTTCGAAATCTCAAAATACAATATATTGACGGTATTCGATACATGTTCGCGGTTCATACTATCCTAATTGCTAGCAGTCGACACTGGATTAGATTAAATTGACATTTGAAAATATCTTACTTATCAATGTTCTATTGTAATTAAGTTCATAATTTTAAGAATATTTTAATACAATTACACTAAATTGAACAAAAAATAAAATTTGCATGTCGATGATGGTAAAATATGTTGGAAACAAATTCTTGTACCATCTGTAATACGCATTGTATTTTGGCAAATATGATAGAAACGATTAATTTAACAAATGTGATGAATTCAATATAGCTAAAACTCTCTAAAATCTCTCTTTAAGTAACACAAGTATATCATTGACACCGCCATATTGCTATATAAAATATATTCCTTTCAAAAATTTTTATTAATACCTTGTCCGCAATGCTCGCAGCCTCTGGCGGGGTGAGATGTCCATCCCAAGCTTCAATTAAGAATAATATTGCTGGTGCTCCAATGTCCATAGCCTGACCTGTGCGAAAAAAATATGGTTTACGTCAATAAATGTTATTGCGACTCCAGGAAGATTTACAAAATTTTAGGAACAAGTTTATAATTGCAAAGTTTCTTTGGGAACTTTAAAATTAATGATTTTAGTATTTACGGAAATACCCTGGAGATTATAATTTCTATACTAGTTTCCAAATAAAAAAAAAACGGAGCATAACACGTCGTACCTATTGATTGAAATTTGATTTTATCACTGCTGCAATGGATTGCAGAACCGAGTATTTCACATTAATTCAATTTTATACTTCCACAGGTTCGGGCACAGGTACAAGAGTTGTGTTGCAAAGTATGATACCCTAATTAGGGACTTCGAATGATACTTTATTAATTTAATAAATAAAAATATATATTAATAGCTAAATCGCCGAAGAGAATATAAACCTTGTCTTCGGGAAAGTAATGTTTACTTTGTGAACAAATGCAGCTCAGATAGACAACCTACTAATAGGACATGGAAAGTCTTTATATCCGTATGTTTTGCTTTTTTAAAATAAAAATGTGAAGTTTGTTGAATGTTTGAAGACACTGTTAATGGACAATATTTTTGCCGAACATTCTATACTTTCGATCATGGCTTAATCTGTATATTTATATCTATCATATACCCTTTGTTACTCTTATCATTTTCTTCTTGCGGTGTTTAATACTTGCTGTAAAATTTTCAATATTTATTCCATTCACAATATTTATTCATCACTGTTTCAAGTTCGTTACTTAGAATTACTTTCCGATTCTATTTTAATTCATAGTGAAATCGAGAATTAGTACTTGATAAACTTGATAAAGTTTTCAACAAATTTAAAACATGTGTTTGTTTCACCGCATCGCGCATCTAATATATTGACTAATACAGTTTGTGTATTACTGTTACATGATTTTAATGAATTTATGGATTTAATCGAAACAGTATATTAAAATTGTTTAAATATTCCACCACATTCGATTCTATGTAAATATCCCGATAAAATAAATAAATTAAAAAATAATTGTTTAAATATTCCACCATATTCGATTCTATGTAAATATCCCGATAAAATAAATTAATTAAAAAAAAAGAGGATGATCTTTCTTCATACAAAAAAAATTGCTCAACTAAGCTAATCATCTTTTGAACAACGTCGACTATTAAATACAAATATATCTCCTTTTCCTCACAGTTAAAAACAAGAAACACTTACTCACCTTTAAAGCTATATTATATGATCCCGAAGAAACCTCACAGAAATATGTACATTTATAGAAGTGTAACGTGTATTCTGTGTTTGTATGTAAATTGAGTAAAAACTTGATTATTTATGCTGTGGGATTTTTAAGCCACACATTCTCATAATACATGTTTATGATGATAACCACACAATGATGTTTGCAAAAATTACTTTTTTTACTCACCAGTGATCCAACTGACGTGTGAAGAATATGTGCGACTCAGCCAATTTGCGCTCACACAATTATGTAAACCAAGTGCGTACAAGCCTAGTTGAAACGCCGCCATGTGTAATCCCCTAAAACCAAAGTGAAAACATTGACGCACAATTAAGTAATAAAAATAAAGCTCTGCTCAAAATATTAACGTTTATCCTATGTACCAAAAACTATTTAAGTAGGATTATTGATGTTATAACTGTCCTGTAAATACATACATGCCGTTTTAGCTTGTGTCGTTTATTTAGTTTTAGCTTACAAGTCAGTATAATGAAAACAACAAGCTGGAGACGTATTTTTGAATCATTAGACGTGAATTTGGAATTCGAATACGAATACAAATCGTGCGCGAAATTATTTTCTACTGCTTACAAGTTTTTAGATTTTTGAATCATTCAAATTCAGTGTTGTCATTAAAAACAAATTCTTAATTAAATTCCGTTTCACGCAGAAAAATTCAAAATCATAACAACAAAACAAAGAACCGGCGATGACCCATACGTGAAACGGATCACTGTCAATGATCAACTTCAGCGTTGGATATTCTATTAGTAGAAATCAAAAACGAGTGGGTGAACCACTAGTTGCACACGCACGAAATGAAAGTTCAGAAATAGTGAATTCGGTAATTCGTATACGAATCTCACGATTTCGAATGCGAATTGGTTTTCTATTGTTTCAAAAATTCGTCTCCTGGTCAATTGAAGTTGAATGTTATTGATAAATATGACAGACAGTGACTCGACAATTTTTGGTATATAGTAGTACAAAAAATATTTACACTTATAATTTAAAAGGTATTTTACCTGTGTGGTCCATGGTGTTCTCTTGCGCATGATGTTTGTGTAAATAGGCTCGTGCTAGAGGAACCTCCCGCTTTGCATAGTACAATTTTGGCCAACTCGAACATAAAGTGCGCAGAGGCTTCGGATGGCTGGTTGGGTACGGACGGGTATACGCGTTTGCCTTTGTATCTAAAAAAACGATGTAAGATATAGTTGAACTGTGTTTTCGTTAGCTCTTTAATATACGACTAATGTAATGTTGAAACGGTAAGAATTTATTGTTTATTTCAGCTACTTTCATAGTGTTATGTCCTATGGACTGCTGCTATGGGGATCAGCGGCTAACATTGAGAGTATTTTCCTTTTACAAAAAAGAGCGATTCGTGCTATTTACTGTTTACGGGCTAGAAAATACCTAAAAGAATTGTTCAAAGAAATTAATATTTTAACTTTAGCTAGTCAATATATATATGATAATCTAGTTTTTGTATATAGAAACTATAATAAATTCAATAAAAACGGTGATCTACATAATGTGAATACTAGAAACAAAAATAAACTTGCCGTTCCAATGTTCAGACTCTATAAAACTGTTCGTTCTTGGGGAAATATATATCTTGTTTAACAAGCTTCCGCAAAGTGTCATTGATTTGACTTTATATAAATTTAAAATCCATATCAAAAAGACACTCATGAGTAAAGGTTATTATAAAGTAAGTGACTATCTAAATGATCACACTATTTGGGAATAGGAACACTATTCATAGAGCCATGTTTGGTAACAACATTATTAATAATATTGTATTATTTTTATATGTGCATGTAAACATACATACGATCGTATTAGGTATGATTGTATCTTATATCATATTATTATAATTATTAACATTGAAAAGAGGAGATAAAAAATAGACCTTCACAGTTTCTTGCCTGTTCTTCTCGAGAAGGCTCTTCCAATTTCCGAACAGGTATAGTCAATATTTTTTATTTTTGAACAGGTGTAGTCAATATTCTTAATTTTTTTTTTCCTTGATCGACCGCTGGCTGGAGTGCGAGTGCGCGTGCGCGTGCGCCGGCACGTGCGTGTAACATGTCGGCCGCCTTACCTGGAGTCCTTCAGGCGCGGCAGGGCCGCGGCGGGCGCGTGCTGCTGGCTGGAGTGCGCGTGCGCGTGCGCCGGCACGTGCGTGTAACATGTCGGCCGCCTTACCTGGAGTCCTTCGGGCGCGGCAGGGCCGCGGCGGGCGCGTGCTGCTGGCTGGAGTGCGCGTGCGCGTGCGCGTGCGCCGGCACGTGCGTTGTAACATGTCGGCCGCCTTACCTGGAGTCCTTCGGGCGCGGCAGGGCCGCGGCGGGCGCGTGCTGCTGGCTGGAGTGCGCGTGCGCGTGCGCCGGCACGTGCGTGTAACATGTCGGCCGCCTTACCTGGAGTCCTTCGGGCGCGGCAGGGCCGTGGCGGGCGCGTGCTGCTGGCTGGAGTGCGCGTGCGCGTGCGCCGGCACGTGCGTGTAACATGTCGGCCGCCTTACCTGGAGTTCTTCGGGCGCGGCAGGGCCGTGGCGGGCGCGTGCTGCTGGCTGGAGTGCGCGTGCGCGTGCGCCGGCACGTGCGTGTAACATGTCGGCCGCCTTACCTGGAGTCCTTCGGGCGCAGCAGGGCCGCGGCGGGCGCGTGCTGCTGGCTGGAGTGCGCGTGCGCGTGCGCCGGCACGTGCGTGTAACAATGTCGGCCGCCTTACCTGGAGTCCTTCGGGCGCGGCAGGGCCGCGGCGGGCGCGTGCTGCTGGCTGGAGTGCGCGTGCGCGTGCGCCGGCACGTGCGTGTAACATGTCGGCCGCCTTACCTGGAGTCCTTCGGGCGCGGCAGGGCCGCGGCGGGCGCGTGCTGCTGGCTGGAGTGCGCGTGCGCGTGCGCGTGCGCCGGCACGTGCGTGTAACATGTCGGCCGCCTTACCTGGAGTCCTTCGGGCGCGGCAGGGCCGCGGCGGGCGCGTGCTGCTGGCTGGAGTGCGCGTGCGCGTGCGCCGGCACGTGCGTGTAACATGTCGGCCGCCTTACCTGGAGTCCTTCGGGCGCGGCAGGGCCGCGGCGGGCGCGTGCTGCTGGCTGGAGTGCGCGTGCGCGTGCGCGTGCGCCGGCACGTGCGTGTAACATGTCGGCCGCCTTACCTGGAGTCCTTCGGGCGCGGCAGGGCCGCGGCGGGCGCGTGCTGCTGGCTGGAGTGCGCGTGCGCGTGCGCCGGCACGTGCGTGTAACATGTCGGCCGCCTTACCTGGAGTCCTTCGGGCGCGGCAGGGCCGCGGCGGGCGCGTGCTGCTGGCTGGAGTGCGCGTGCGCGTGCGCGTGTGCGCCGGCACGTGCGTGTAACATGTCGGCCGCCTTACCTGGAGTCCTTCGGGCGCGGCAGGGCCGTGGCGGGCGCGTGCTGCTGGCTGGAGTGGCGCGTGCGCGTGCGCGTGCGCCGGCACGTGCGTGTAACATGTCGGCCGCCTTACCTGGAGTCCTTCGGGCGCGGCAGGGCCGTGGCGGGCGCGTGCTGCTGGCTGGAGTGCGCGTGCGCGTGCGCCGGCACGTGCGTGTAACATGTCGGCCGCCTTACCTGGAGTTCTTCGGGCGCGGCAGGGCCGTGGCGGGCGCGTGCTGCTGGCTGGAGTGCGCGTGCGCGTGCGCCGGCACGTGCGTGTAACATGTCGGCCGCCTCACCTGGAGTCCTTCGGGCGCGGCAGGGCCGCGGCGGGCGCGTGCTGCTGGCTGGAGTGCGCGTGCGCGTGCGCCGGCACGTGCGTGTAACATGTCGGCCGCCTTACCTGGAGTCCTTCGGGCGCGGCAGGGCCGCGGCGGGCGCGTGCTGCTGGCTGGAGTGCGCGTGCGCGTGCGCCGGTACGTGCGTGTAACATGTCGGCCGCCTCACCTGGAGTCCTTCGGGCGCGGCAGGGCCGCGGCGGGCGCGTGCTGCTGGCTGGAGTGCGCGTGCGCGTGCGCCGGCACGTGCGTGTAACATGTCGGCCGCCTTACCTGGAGTCCTTCGGGCGCGGCAGGGCCGTGGCGGGCGCGTGCTGCTGGCTGGAGTGCGCGTGCGCGTGCGCCGGCACGTGCGTGTAACATGTCGGCCGCCTTACCTGGAGTCCTTCGGGCGCGGCAGGGCCGTGGCGGGCGCGTGCTGCTGGCTGGAGTGCGCGTGCGCGTGCGCCGGTACGTGCGTGTAACATGTCGGCCGCCTTACCTGGAGTCCTTCGGGCGCGGCAGGGCCGCGGCGGGCGCGTGCTGCTGGCTGGAGTGCGCGTGCGCTGGCACGTGCGTGTGTGTGTGCGTGTGCACGTGCGAGGGCGGCGAGCCCCCGCCCCCGCTCTCCGTCACCACGAGCCTCTCCATTTCAGGCGCTATGGAGCACGGCGCCTGCGAGGTGATTTATTCCTCATATATCAACATGTTTGCAAACATTGAAGAATTGGGTAGACGACAATTTTTTAAATTCTATACATAATAAGAGTACTCCTTTAAGTGAGAAATATTATAGAACCAACAGTACACCTGCACCTATTACTTTTGAAGATACATCGACATGTTTGCGGCGCTGTCGCGGGTCGCTCAAAAACGCGCCATACTAAAAACACTGAAATTGTGACGTCATAACTAAGTAAACTCGCCTAATTTGTATTTTTTTTTTTTATTCCATACGGTGGCAGACGAGCAAATGGCCCACCTGATGGTAAGTGGTAACCATCGCTCATGGACATCTGCAGTGCCAGGGGCACAGCTGAGCCGCTGCCTACCTGGAGAGAAATACTCTTTTTAAGCCTCGTTTGAAGTTAGACATATCGTAGCGCTCAGGAAACATCGCAGCTGGGAGCTCATTCCAGAGTTTGCATGTACGCGGAAGGAATGAACGCTGAAACCGAACTGTACTAGACAAGATCGGTTCCAGGTGATATGGATGAACTCTACTGCGGTGGCGGGTGGTGCGATGGTAAAAAGGTGACGAAGGCACCATTCCAAATAATTCCTCAGAGCACTCTCCGTTAAAGAGCCTATAAAGAACACACAGAGAGCCAAAGTTTCTCCGCTGCTCCAAGGTCTCTGTTGAGGCCGTAATATTGGGATCACCGATGATACGGCACGCCTTTGCAGGAGTCAAAAGGGTCGAGTTGATATTTGGGGGCTCCAGCCCAGAGATGTGAGCAGTACTCCATGTGCGGCCGTATTTGAGCTTTATAAAGCATCAGAGGCTGACTGGGCGTGAAGTACCGCTTCGCTCTGTTGAGAACACCCAATTTTTTGCTTGCCA
Source organism: Scirpophaga incertulas (assembly GCA_036419045.1). NCBI lineage: Eukaryota > Metazoa > Arthropoda > Insecta > Lepidoptera > Crambidae > Scirpophaga > Scirpophaga incertulas. The sequence continues at coordinate 9,821,636 of CM071638.1, read as the reverse complement.
TTTTGGCTCCAAATGACTCCCGAACTGCACTGTGGCTGAAATTTCCACACCTAGAATCCCAATAGACTCGGACAAACGAAGAGCGACTCCCTGAAACTGAGGCACTACGATAAATGGGTCTTTCTTAGCAGTGAACGCGCACACTTGTTTATTACACTATAAAAAAATGTTACATAAAAAATGAGAATGCTAGAAATGTGTTCGTTTCATTAGATTTACGGAAATAATAATTGGTCATTTTTTAGAAATCTAAATACAATATAAATTAATAATTAAACTGATAATTCTATATTGACATACTTTCATTAGATATAAATTGCTCAAATCAGATAATTATAGTGTAAAAACGGCCATAATCAGTTGTGGTCGTCTACCCTATTGTAAACATATCCGACTCGAGCAAGGCTCAAGCCAGCCTCTGCCGCATGTCACATTATTTAAAGTCATTGATACTATCCGTCCCTTTCGTAAAATTTTACTGCATTCTTTATCTTTTACTATGTTATCCCGAAGTGGAGTTAAATCACTGTTAATAACTGTGCAACCGTAACATGTTAGCAAAGTAAGATGTTAGTGTCTGCTTATACAATAAACGAGAGGAGAGTACTGGTGACTGAGATACAAACTTCTGGTTAGTTCAGGCACCAGCCTCTCACAATCTAAATATATCAAGCAATATCAATAAATATAAGCTGTTATATGTAAATTGTGAAAAATAAATAGATAAAAATTATTATTATTATTAATTTTCAACGTACGAAGATTTTTGTAACTGTGAAAATATAAGTAATGTAAGATGACAAACCTGAGTCGGCATAGTCGGTGGCGGTGGGTGCGTCGGATACATCTGAATATTCGACGTGGTTTCCATTCGATATAAGGACAATGGGGGATTGTTCGCGTAGTATATGCTCACCATCGGCCCCTTGGTCAGTTGATGGATTTCACGATCTAAGAGCTATCAAAAACAAAACATTTATTCTATGCTATATATAAATAAAAAAATTATGTAATACACTCGGCGTCAAAAAAATCGCACCTTTTAAAAATCTTATTCAAAAATTCCTAAGCCTTATGTAGAGGATAGTGTTAGGTATCATTAGAAAGGTAACAAAAAGGAGTATCAAAACACAATTAAGTTTAATCTTTTTTTTTATTAAAATTATACAAAAATCATTAAAATTTGAAAAATAATAAAAATTCTTAATTAAGTCCTAATTAACAATCGATAATTTACAAAAAAAATGTACAAAAAGTGTCTTAAAATTAATTTAAAATCTAATGTTACCCCCCTTGCCCTGATGACGGCTTCCATACGGTCCCTCATAGACCTCACCAACTTCAGGAACTCTTCTTGAGGATAAGACTCCATTCTTCAATCACCACGGTTTGGAGATCCTGTAGAGTCGAAGGAGCCGGATCCCGAGATCCTATGATGATGATGAGAGACCTTACTCTTAAGGTGGTCCCAGAGATGCTCTATCGGATTCAGATCAGGACTTCTCGCTGGCCACTGCATCACAGAAATTTGGGACCTCCGCAGGAAGTCACTCACGATGGCTGCAGTGTGAGCGCGAGCGTTGTCGTGCATTAATGTAAACCCCTCGCCAAAAAGATTCGGCAAAAGGGACCACATGCAAATCCAGGATCTCTGTGATATAGCGGCGAGCAGTCAGCGACCCTTGTCCGCGAGCACCTCCGGCCCGGGAGACGCAGACAAGGTCGGTTTTGCCGGCAGCCGACATACCGCCCCAGAACATGCAGGATCCGCCTCCATATTCCACCGTCTCCTGGATGCAGGCCTGGGCGAAACGTTCACCCTGCCTCCGGTATACTCTTCTCCGTCGGTCATTGCAAAAAAGACACACTCGTGTCTCGTCTGAGAAGAGAACAGCTCCCCACTGCTCAATGGTCCACTCGACGTGGTCGCGAGCAAACTGCAAGCGGGCTCGCCGGTGCGCTGCAGTCAATTTTGGACCTGTAGCAGCTCTACGGGCTGCTATGTTCTTCTCCTTCAGTCTTCTTCTAACCGTGGAGACACTCACGGTGCGTCTGCGAACTGCCTGGAGCTCCTGTTGCAGCTGAACAGCGTTTGAGAAGCGATTTCTCAAAGAGTACGACACAACGAACCGGTCGTCTCTTTCTGAAGTGCAGCGACGTCTACCGGACCCATGTCGCCTGATATAACCACCGGTCTCTAAAAAGCGCTGGTAGACTCTTCTAACCGAAAAACGGCTCAGATTCAGTTGCCGGGCGACATGCCGCACCCCTGCTTGCAGTAGTGCAACCACTTGAGCGGCCTCATCAGCTGTAGTATCCATTTTCCAGATGTTTTTCTTCAGTAAAATCAGTGCGTGTGTCCTCTTCAACGGTTTAATAGCGAATGACCCACATTCCTTTCCGCTATCTTCTCGGCCCACAATGTTGGGGTCGGGGGAACCGTTCGGGCTTAGCCCCCCTCGGTGGTATCATGCGCTACCAGTGACGACTGGTAGGTAATGACCCACATTGACCCCGTGTTGACCCTTTTATACCCACAAAGGTAGCGCAACTGGCGACTCTCCCGACCATCAAAATTTCCTTAGAATTTTTGTGGCACTTTATTTGTTGCATTAGGTTTTATTTGATAATGAAAAATAATGTTTTTTTATTAAGCTAATTAAATAACCTTTCAAATAAAATTATAATTAATACGACTGCATGTGCATATCAAGAGTTAACAACATTTGAACGTGATTTTCTCAGAGGTGCGATTTTTTGACGCCGAGTGTATATACATTAAATAAAAGAATTTGGTACATTAATATTGATAAAGGACTATTTTGTGTTTTTTCACCAAGGAGGATGAAACATTTAATGTAACATTCGCTTGTGATAGTAGATGGCACATAAGGCACCAACATAATATTTTTACAGGCATGGGACTGTTTTGCAAAAATATGCAAAATTATTTAAAAGTTTACATAGTTTTACATTATCTATTAGAAAAAGATTAAGAGAAGTTTCTAACCTTCAAATAAAATTGCGTTATATAATTTCAGTCTCAATAAATTTATACTTATTTTTTTAAATTACTATTTTGAACATTGCAAGTTCAAGTTTAATTGTTTACTGTGAGCAAAACCTATTTCGCTAGCACTTATTGGTAAATGCAGTCAACAAGCTAGCGATCTACACCTTGACTGCGAGATTCAAAGTAGCGTGCTTGTTATGAAAATATTATTTTGCTCTCTCACAATACAAATAAGACAATTGTACTGAATGTAACCTTTAATAACAAATAGATTTAACTTTATCATTCGATTACATAAAAAAAACTACCACAGTAAGATGTACCGAGTTGTGTGCGCTGGTATAGTTAGCAACATTAGGACAGCGTGAAAATAATATTTATATAATAATAATATTTTTGAATACAATACTAAAAAGTATATAGGCGATATCAAATATCGATAATAGCTATTGGTTAAAACTCTTATAGCATAGAGTCACAATAAACTGTGGTCGATTCCTTACTAATATTATAAATCGGAAAGTGAGTTTGTTTGTTTGTTCCGCTTTCTCGCCGTAACTACGGAACCGATTGCTTTGAAATTTTGCAGACGTAAAGATAAAAATCCGGATTAAATAATAGGCTACTTTTTGTCCCGGAAAAATCGACAGATCCCACGGGATGCGCAATAAAGGCTTCGCTAAAAACTACTGCACAGATTTTCATGCGGTTTTCATCAATAGATAGAGTGATTCTTGAACAAGGATTTGCGGTATTTTTTATCTCGGAAAAACGGATAGTCCCACGGGAAGCGCGATAAAACCTTCGCGCCATAAACCGACTCCCGCGCATATGTAGCCGTGGGCAAAAGCTAGGACCCTTAACCCTCTATAGACCCAATCCCGAAATCCACGCGGGCGAAGCCGCGGGCAGAAAGCTAGTAGTATATAAAAAATAAAATGTGAAATTAAAAACTAACCTTATTCATGATCTTGGCCAATTTAACCCGATCATCTTTGTAAAACGCCAATAAAGAGACACCCAATTCTCCGCGTTGTCGTCTTGTTCCTTCGCATAACAATGGATGTTCCGCTTCCGAAACATTCGCTTTCAGTCCTAGGGCGGCGACGGCCGCTTCAAAACCTAAGGCCTGATCCGAGGGAGACCTTTCCTGGTACACAAGTTAAAAATATGATAATCGTGTATGCTTATTAAAGATGGCAAACTGATTCTTTGATCCATAATCGGATAAAGTTCTGTAATCAATGTCTAGTGGTTTATCAAAGCATCAAAATGGGAACAGAATGGAAATGGTTGTGCCACAATAAATTGATAATAAAAAAAATATACATAGAAGTAGTAATGGTCGTTATTTTAATAACAGATAATATAATGAATTATTTTCCCGTAACGAATAACACATTATTTGAGAACAGCTTATACTGTTATCCTGTTGTTGCTGTTGACAAAAGAATCGCCTAGTCGCATTGTTGTTGTTGCCACTTGAAGCCGTTATGTAAGCGTAGGCGCTCGCTCTGTTGCCTGACTGCTTATTCTTATAATATCAACCTTTCTCACAAGGAAATAAAGTTCCTATTTGTTTATTTCTTATAGTAATTTTACTAATACCAAATTCACAATTTTGTACCTTCGGACGTATGACAATTAGACTCATTTTGATTTACAGTGTGATTTGAAATAACAATTAGGTAAACTGTTGCTGGCTTGCTGGTGCCTAAGCTGTTGTCATTTTTTAGTTACGCATTATTTGCAGTTGTGTGATCGCGTATGCAAATTAAATTACCTAATCGTTCAATAGAATGAACCGTATTTTGCCGCTGGTAACTTTAATATCCGGCTCGAAGGACCAAAAAATGTTCGTACTCAGAGTGATGGAGTTTTCCAATAAAAAGATTCCGATATGACTTCAAAAAAACCGAATTTATTCCTAAATTTCCAAAATTATGATTTTATTATGTCACAATTATTTTTATTTCGACATTGTCAAAGCCATAGACAATAATAACAATAACAATCGTACTCAACAACATTTGTCAAAACAGCAATATAACAGGATAACAGACAACAGTTATAGAAAAATAACAGTGTTATTCGTTATTACAAAACAGTCGTTATTGCCATTACTACAAAGAAGTGAAGATATCGAGTATTCATAAAAATAATTCATAACCCTTACCACTTTGTTTTCTTTGTCGTTTGCTGATAAAACTAGGACATCAAACAGAAAACTGGCTAGCGCAATTGGCAGTAGGGCTGGTCCACGATTTCTGCAAACACAAAAAAAAATTAAGTCCAGCAACAATAAAGATTTATAACATTAAAGACTATTGTGTAACTAATAATGTTCATATTTTTATTGTTACAACTTACAAAATAGCGTTTAACACCTCATAAATAACCAACACCTTGGTATTGTTATATAGACAGAACCTATATCAAAAATTAATGTTCCAGCCTACAAAGCATGTATAACAAAGACATTACTAATACTATTGCTGGAAATATCATATTCCACTGACAATGGATAGAGACAAAAAACATGTAAATAAAATTCACAGCTGTCCTTTTAAAAATAAAAATGATCGGTTTTTATAGACCTATACTGTTAGTCGCGGATAACGTTTATTGCGGAATCTCGACTTTGTTTTGGAAAAGGGAGGTCCCCAAACTTATAAGGCCGAACGAACCTAGTAGATTTTTATCAGACAGCCATCACGTCAAGGTACCTCCCATAAACGAATAGACACTAGAGACTTTATTTTTATCATTAATTCGACCCAATATAATAAGAGTTTCCCGCGCTTTTTATTTTACTTTCAATTAAATTAGTTGTCAAAATGCGATGAAAAATATGATTATATATATCATAAAATTTAAAAGAAATCATGGTTTAGAACATAGTAACAAACTATTACCTCAATGTGCCATCCCTTAATTGTTCGGCCTTTTCACGAGCCAAAGCCAGTTGCTCGGGGCCAGTAGGCAACTTCTTTAACAAAGTCACAAGCTCAGTCTCTTGGTTATTTAGCTTCACCTCTAGCGCTTTCGTGCTCGCCGGAGGCCGGGCCATCTCCAAAGCGAATAAGCCAACACGGAACGCGAGTTCATGATGCTCACTGAATTCCGCCAAAACCTGTTGGATAAATAGGCAATGATTATTTATAACGTTTTTATAAATTTTACACGCATACCACGCAAATAATTCCTATGTTGTTGGATTTTAAATCGGTAAAATGTTCATTTAACATGAAATAATTTCAAATAACGACTACAAATAAATTCTTAGTTTACTAGTTAAAAATATATTTGAAATTCACTCGACTAGTTTTGAAGCCAAGCTAAGAAGCTAGTGCTTATAAAACTTACAACTCCAAATGTGTGTGTATGTTATGAATTTAAGGCATATTTCAAGAGGCTCACTGCACAAGGAAGTGCACTTGGCCATCGTAATGACTAGAGATGGTAATAGACACTAGCAGTCACATTTAACAAATATATCAAAACAACATTGTTTTGGAAACAGACTTGTGCAATAATAAAGAATGCAAGCAGTTGGCACTCGAGATATTATTTAATGTATATGTCGAGACAGCTCACAGTACATAAATAGGTGCAGTTGGCTAGCATACTAACCAGAAAGACAGTAAGCAAGTCTTATTTAACGAATATATCAAAAACACTTATCGTACAAAAGAAGGCGTAGTTAGTCGGTATAATGACAACGGAAGGCAGTAGGCACTAAAAGTGTTATTTAAGGAATTTGACTCGATAATTCACTTTGCGTAGAAAAGCACACTTTCCCAGCACGCCGATAAGGTAAGGTAATAGCAGTAGAAGTGTTATTTAACGCTCTGCGAGCAAATTAACAACGGAAGACAGTAGGCGCTAGAAGTAATGATGGAATAAACGTATCTTTGTTGAGATTGGATCGTTTGTAACCGGATCAGTACAAAGATTCGAATAAGTAAAATTTGCTTCAATTTGCATCATTTGTATCAGTGACTGAACTAAATAAATCGGTTCAGAGTCATTGATTCAAATATTCTGATATATGATACAAATATACTGATATAAATATTGATATTGATTTATTTGTATTTATTTGTATCAGACTCACTGAGCCGTTTCTGTAATGCCCGCCTTCCACTGCGAGCGGAGCGAACTCCGTACGGACTCCGTTTAACTCGCAACAGAAAGTTACATAGAAGTGCTTCCATTGTAAAAGAGTGAGCGGAGTGGACAAAACGAGCAAAAACAGTCACAAAAGTGGTCAAAGAGCGGAGTTCGTACGGACTCCGCTTGACTCGCAACGTAATAGTTCATAGAAGTGCTTCCATTGAAAACGAGTGAGCCCGGCGCCCTTAATGAGTTGAAACGAGTCCGCTGTGTCATGGTGTCGAATACTAGTTTTGAGCGGACTCCGTCAGCAATTCTTCAAACTGTTCTCTATTGACTCTGAAATAATTACTAAAATATTCATCTTGTAAATCGTAGAACATTCGCAGTAAATCGCCTTTGGCAGGTCTCTGTCTAATATGATTGCTCATCCAAAATCTTGGTCTGTTACGTTTCTTTTTCTTAAAGTATATGTATAGTAGTACACATGTATTTATTGTATACATAAAATCATCTTCATCACTAGAAACGTCGGTAATTATCACTTTACAAGAAAACACGTCTTGAGGCTATAGTGGGTTGTCTCAAACTGAAGCTCACTCCGCACCGCAATGCCCGCTGGCAATGGAAGCAACCAACCCCGCTCATCTAACCCAGCTCATTTTCCGCTAAGCTCTCACCGCACAATCTGTTCGCAGTGGAAGGACAATACCAAAACTCTTCTTGGTGGAAGGCAAATTTTTCTCTGTTCCGCTCAGCTACGAGGGCTGACAATAAAGTAAGGTCTCCAACGCGGCAACACCGCCGTGTTCCTTGGTTCCCCCACTACCACTTTGCTGCTGGGTGAGGCTTCCCCGACCGCTCAGTCTTGGCTGAGCAGCCGTCAACGATGGAGGTACCCCTCGCGTCAGCGTCCAAGTGCGAATTGCGTTCTGTAATACGTTTTTTGAGTGCGAAAAAGGTGACACCTATTGAAATTCATCGTCAACTAGTTGAAGTTTAAGCCATAAAAAACAAACGCCCGGGATTGCTGAGCAAAGGAGTGAAATTTCACCACGACAACGCGCGCCTCAAGAAATTTGGCTGGGAAATCATCGATCACCCTCCCTATAGTCCCGACGTGGCCCCAAGTGACTACCACATGTTCCCCGCCCTGAAAAAACATCTCGGAGGGAAGAAGTTTGATAGTGACGCGTAGGTTCAGAAAGAGGTCAACACCTGGCTGCGCGAGGCGGACGGAGAGTGGTATTATGCCGGCATAGACAAGTTCATCGTGAGGATGCGCAAGGTGTTGGAAAAAAATGGCGATTATGTAGAAAAGTAGCCAAGCCTTTCCAACGGTGTATCGCTTTTTGTAAATAAATGTCATTTTCTATGAAAAAAAAAATTGGAGACCTTACTTTATTGTCAGCCCTCGTATTTCCAGGTCATTTTGCCCTTTCGCAGTGGAAGGCGGGTATTGAGATTGATTGACACATCTGTAGGTGTGTTAGAGTAGAGTAGTGTTAAGCCACTCACGGTGCACAGGAAGGCGCACTTGGCCAGCGTGGCGGAGGCGAGGCACGACAGGCGGTGGCTGGCGGCGCAGAGCCGCGGCGGCGGCACGTGCCGGCGGCGCGGCTTGCGCGGGTCGTGCGCGTGCGGCGCGGCGCCCAGCGCGGGCGGCCGCGCCAGCAGCTCCGCCGCCAGCCGCGCGCCCAGCGCGCACGCCTCGCGCACGTACCCGTGCGCCTGCAGCCCTTCGGCGCGCGCGAACGACACCTCCCACCCGCACTCCCAGCTGCCGCTGCCCACTGACCCAGTACTACCCGCGCCCGAACCGGATCCCTGGTCAAAAAATCAAAATCAAAATAATATTTATTCAACATAGACCTTTACAGGCACTTATTGACGTCAACAAAAAAAAAAAGCTTAAATAAAAAAAAAAAACAAAAACCTTGTCCGTACGTACGAATAAGGAAAAAAAAAGGAAAAATATATTGACTCGACACCTGTTCGGAAATTGGAGAGCCTTCTCGAGAAGAACAAGCAAGAAACTCTGAAGGTCTATTTTTTATCTCCTCTTTTCAATGTTAACAATCACAATAATACAATATATACATAACGTACATAGTATAAAACAAAGTCGCTTTCGCTGTATGTCCGTATGTATGCTTAGATCTTTAAAACTACGCAACGGATTTTGACGCGGTTTTTTTTAATAGATAGAGTGATTCTTAAGGAAGGTTTGTATGTATAATAAATGCATAATATAGTAGAGAAACACTGATAAATTTAAAGGTTTTTAATGTGATGTCGTAAATAAGCACGTTTTTTGCGCTTATATTGCAAACGCTGGCTGAACCCTACGAGATAGACCAAAATAATGTACTACAGTATTGTACAACTTACAAAAATCCACAAAAAAGTCCGCAATGGTATATGTCTATCTCTTAGGGATAACCCACCATAACCATTTTTTCACTACACCCGTGCGAAGCCGGGGCGGGTCGCTAGTATAGTACAAGATACAATCACACCTAACACGATTACAGTCGTATGTATGTTTACATACACATATAAAATAATACAATATTATAAATAATGTTGTTACCAAACATGGCTCTATGAATAGTGTCCCTATTCCCAAACAGTGTGATCATTAAGATAGTCACTTACTTTATAATAACCTTTACTCATGAGTGTCTTTTTGATATGGTTTTTAAATTTATATAAAGGCAAATCAATGACACCTTGCGGAAGTTTGTTAAACATAGATATACATTTCCCCAAGAACGAACAGCTAGTTTTATGGAGTCTGAACATTGGAACGGCAAGTTTATTTTTGTTTCTAGTATTCACATTATGTAGATCACTGTTTTTATTGAATTTATTATAGTTTCTATATACAAAAACTAAATTATCATATATATATTGACTAGCTAAAGTTAAAATATTAATTTCTTTGAACAATTCTTTTAGGGATTCTCTAGTGGTGACGACAACACACACCTTAATACTCGATCATCATTAATCATCACAGCTCATATACGTCCCCACCGAGGGGCTCGAGCCTACCCTAACTACACGTTAGGCCGATTAGGCCTTAGTCAACCACCTTTCCTAGTTTTCCTTTACCGTAGGAGCGTCGGATAAATGTACATATGAAATTCGGAACGAAAAACACATTGGTACACGGTGGGGATTAGATCGCGGGCCTCCCGATTCTATGCGGCGCACAAACCAGTACCGAGACCACAGCGCCACCGACGATCATAATTAATACTGGAAATAAAACTTTCAAGTGTTGGTGCGGCCTTTTGCTGTATTGTGTGTAAAACATATTGGTATTGTGTTTTACATGGCTATACAGCATTTATTGTAATTGTCATAAAAATGTTGTTAATTTGATTCTCCATAACATATTTTTGTATACATTGACTTGTAATTCTATTATCATTTTACATCAGTTTACAGCCACTTTCTATCATCGCACCGCTCGCCATCGACAGGGAGTTCATGCCCACACACTGGAGCCTATGTGGTCCCGTACAGTGCGGTTCCAAAGGAATTTCCTCCCGCGTACACTTCGTTTGTGGAATGACTCCCTGCTGAGGTTTTCCCGGAGGGTATGAGGTTCTTCAAAAGGGGAGTAAATAGGTTTTTGAAGGGTCGGCAACGCGCGAGTGACACCCCGGGTGTTGCAAGTGTCCATAGGATACGGTAACCGCTTACCATTAGGCGGGCCGTAAGCCTGTTTGCCACCATCGTGGTATAAAAAATTGAGAAAAAATTGAGAGTTACTTCCGCACTTTTTGCACTTCAGTAGCTATTTATATGTTTTAAATAATATTGATTAATTATGTTACGTATTTGTTTTAAGAAATGTATTTTATTTTCATAAAAGGTAATGGACGTGTAACGCCAATAAATAATAACATTGAAATGCAATGATGGTAAAAAAAGATCGTAAATACTATACATCTATGGCTAATTGAAACACGCTTTCTGTGTCACTAGCGTTTATACCGTTTTTTATACAATATAACATAAATACATGCCTGAAATAGTTGTACAAACAACTACGGGCTTTAAAAACTTACCGTAGCTGATTCGGAGCCAGTGCCATCGGCTACAGCACGTCGAGCAGCGACGGGGTCGTAGAAATAAATATTGCAATCGTCATCAGACACCGAGTCGTCGTTGGAAATCCTCCTTGTAGCATCATCCGATGAAATCGGAGGTGAACTAGACTGTTGAGAATCAGTGTCTCCTACGCTTTGTTGCAATATTTCTTCTTCGTTTTCACAAAAACCTAACAATTGTACAAATAACATTAATATGTTAATACATATAGATACAATAGAAAACATTTATTGACCACAAGCACATACAATAGATTATTAACCCTTTGCCATCTAATATCCATTAACCATCGGAAAGTTAAATTATAAAATAATAAACAATTTAATAAACGTATTAAAATAAAGGAATATAATATTAAAAATAAGAGAAACAATTATACTATATTATAAAATTTAATTTAGAAGCCTAAAAATCGGCAATTTTCAATAAAAAAATTAAAAGTCGAATATCTCGAAATGGGTTAAGTTTAGGGTAGGGTCTTTCATAGAGAAATAAGTCACAAATGATAGTTACTTAACGGATCTAGCACGACTTTTCCTGTAACCCTGAATATGTTCGTAAAACTAACATGATGTATGAAAATGTGAGCCCAAATTCAGCTTCAAGACTCCACCCATGAATACTTAATGTATAACAAAATAGCATGTGAGTCAGCACACTTTTACACTTTAAGGAAGAACTGTTTGAGGTTGAGCCTAAAAAGAATGCATTGACTTCGTATCGTGCAGAGGACAAGGATCATTTAAGCAATGTCAAGCTAAAGAAGCATCTGAAAAACCTACGAATACCACTGTACTGTGATGAGGATTGAAAAATATATGACTGAAATTGTTTCGGGAGTACTTGATGTGATCCTTTGCCCGCATCCAACTTCTTATAAAGATATGGTGGCTTTTCAGTACATATAACACCACAACAATGTGGCCTCCTTCTGCGTGTGGCATCTTTAAATATTGGCAGAATTCTACACGAGGAGTCACGAGGAGTAAGTATAATTACTTCCCCTTAGCATACGTTGGTAGACATAATTGTCTACAACGTATGCTAAGGCAATCGCTTACCTTTACGAAATACTGACTGTAGATGAGGTAGTGAAGTAACTACGCTGTTTCCTCATTTTGGTAAGCTGCTCACAAACAATTTTCACCAAAACCTTCGAGAGGCATGGGAGTAAGCTAATTAACCATAGGATTATGATTCTTTTTGAAAAATTACATTTCAAAAATATGTTTACAGTGTATGATTCTAAGAAACCTATTGTGAATATATCTAAGTGTGCATAAACGATGTATAAACCAAACGACATACCTTCAGATGATACGCTGGAATGATTGCCATCTCCTGATCCGGCATCACGGGACAATTCGTTTGCCATGTCCCCCGACACACGCGGCTTGAATTTAAAATTCAACATTGAGATATTGGCTCATAGTACGCATAACGAAAATATAAATATAATGTTTTAGGGTGTACTAATAAATGAAATAATAATTACTTGATTTGATGATCCAGCAATGACCATACTCATGGTAATACGACTGTTCCGGTGGACCATTGTGCGGTGGCCATGCATTGTTGGGTCTGGATACATCAGTCGGTAACTGAGTGACATCTCATTGTTTAGTACTGCTTTCGAAGAGTTTACCTGTTGATAAGTTACAGATTTTGAACAAAAGTTGTAAACTTAACTAAAAGTGTTGGGAAATGTCTCGTATTTCTACCTGTACTAATTGAGACACAGATTAAAAAAGGTATAAATATGCAGTTTCATAGGATCATTATTCACTGAGATACATATATCATTAAATAAGTCAATCTGGAAGTGAATTTCATACATGGAAAACATCAAATTTTTCGCCGTCATCAAGGTTCTTATCAAGCAAAGAAAACCTCCTCAGGCTATTTTAGAAGAGATGTCTTCTGTTTGTGAGAACACCAGCCCTGGTAAAACCATAATTTACAAATGGAACATCGATTGCAGACGATTTGACGATGGGACTACTAAACAGCCCTTTTAAAAAAGAAACAGCAGAAATGGTTGAAGTATTCACTACAATAGTTTTAAACATCCTCCACGATCATCATACATATTGTTACGCCGGTGGCTTAGTAAAACTTCAAAAGTGATTTTCTGTGACTTAGAAACGTTTTCAGCAGGCTGAAACGTCGTTTCAGGCCGTTTCAGAAGTAGCTCTTTCACATACTAAAAAATCTAAATTACACCCAAGTTACAGTAGTTTTCAGGCGCCTGAAACATGTTTTCAGTACGTTTCAGGCTACCCTCTATCCAATGCCGCAATAACCTGAAAACCCGTTTTCAGGCGTTTTCAGGACCCCTTATGAGCCATTAAGCCTACTTCAGTAAAATGACATAAATTTCAATAGGAGTGAAAGAGTTAGCAATAGTAGAAAGAGACAGAGATAGTTAGAACATTCGAGAAGTATTAGAATGAGAAAACATCATTAGAAAGAGATAGACAAACACAGAATATTCGAGAAAGATAGTACGGGAATATTCGAGTATTGTGTATCGAGAATATTCGAGTATCGAGACAGTTATACTCGAAACGTCTCGAACGCGCGACGTATTGGACTACACATTCGAGTGTGTCCGCGAATGTTCTGGCAAGAGTGGCAAGTGCCTTAGGGGACTATATAAGGCTGTGTCCGGCCGCCGGGAAGCATTATTGTTTTGCGATACAGCGCGAAAACACCTAAGTGATATTGGAGAACTAAGAAGCGACTTTCAGTGCTTTCAGTGACTGTTAGTGTGGTAATTAATAAAAGTTCAGTGTTTTGGTAGACCGCAGTTTGATTTACTGACCCCAGCTCGTAACATTTGGTGTCAGAAGTGGGATCAGTATGCCGGTTCTACCAAAGGAAGACACGGAAGGAAGAATCCGGACAAGAAGCCAGCGACAACAGGAAGCCGACCAGAGACGCTTCGGAGCTACTCAGCCGCCAACTGACGAGGACCAGCAGTCAGTTATGGAAGCCACTCCCTCAACGTCGGCTGCCGCACCAGATTGGGGGGCTTTCATGGCGATGATGCAGGAGCAGGCCCGCCGTCAGGAGGAGCAAGCACGTCGTCTGGAAGAGCAGTTGCAGCGTGATAAGGAGGAGCAGGCCCGCCGTCAGGAGGAGCAAGCACGCCGTCTGGAGAGCAGTTGCAGCGTGATAAGGAGGAGCAGGCCCGCCGTCAGGAGGAGCAGGCCCGCCGTCAGGAGGACAGGCCCGCCGTCAGGAGGAGCAGACTCGCCTTTTAGGGAACAACTGCAGCTCGGCCAAGATGAACAAATGGTCCTGATCAAAGATCTCCAAGCGACTTTCGGCAATAAGGTCAAAGTGATAGAAGATAAGGTTCTGCAACACGAGAACCGTCTCACCGAAGCTGAATCTGAGATTGCCGATGTCAAGAAGGCTTTGGGTATTCTGAAGGTCGGCGATGGGACAGCCACTATCGTCAGTGCCGCTTCTTCGGTGCGAGGATTCAAAGTGCCACCTTTTGATGGGAGTTCCTCGTGGTCAGCCTATAAAATACAGTTTGAGGCTGTAATGGAGGCAAATGGGTGGACTAAAGCCCAGGCCATGACCGCACTCAAGCTAGGCCTCCGAGATCAAGCCTTGACAGTCCTCGAAGCTCTTGACAAGAAGGTGAGCTACGAGGAACTATTGGAAGCGCTTGAGGCAAGATACGGCGACGCACACCTTGAACATGTGTTTCGGGCCCAGCTAAAAGATCGGGTTCAGCGTGTTGGTGAAAACCTGCAACAATGGGCCTAGAGGTAGAAAAACTGGTACGTAAAGCGTACCAGTCCGCACCGACGTTAATTGTGGGCAACCTTGTACAGGCTTTTGTCGACGGCATTCGGGACCTCGAAGTGAGAGCTGCTGTGAGACTCGGGCACCACGAAACCCTTAAAGACGCCCTGGCCCATGCTCTAGAAGTGGAAGCTGTGAGGCAAGACCATCGGTCTCACCGTGTCAGGGAGGTAGTTGCAACACCTGTGCGTGACCGCTTCAAGGGATACAGCCCTAGATGCTACACTTGTGGCGAAAAGGGACACCTCCGATCAAGTTGTCCTAAGCGTAGCTCAGGGATTGATAAGATGGGCCTCAGGAGAACAGGGCAGCTAATAGCGCTGTCCAACAACAGCAGGGAAAACGAGTAAACGCCAGGACTGCGGGGCGAGTGCTGGCTGGTGTTCACAGAGCCCCAAGGATTTCGATCTCACAAGCCCACGATGGGAACAGCCTGATCATCAATGGCAAGGTTAACGGAAGGTCATGTAAGCTGACAATCGATACCGGAGCTTCTCGCACGGTTGTTGGTTCCCAACTTGCGAATCGGTCTCTGAGGGACTTCAGAAACAACAGCCTGGAGCGATTAAATTTAGTAACCGCCACCGGTCAGCACATACCCGTCCAAGGCGAACAGAAGGTGGAGTTGAAGTTGGGTAATCAAGTTTACCTGCACAACGTCGTGGCTGATATTGTCGATGACTGCATTCTGGACTAGACTTTATGAGGAAGAATGGTTGTGAGATCGACGTCAAGCAAGGAATTATGAGTTGTGGACGAGAAGAATTGTTCATGGAAGGAGCCACACCGGGGAAAGTGTATAGCTTAAAGAAAACCGCTCTACCCCCAAAATCAGAAACCATTGTGCCGGTTAGTCTCCCTTACAATTCTGGAAGATCTCATGGTAATGCAGATGCTTTGTCAAGAAGACCTTGCTCTGAAGACTGCAAGCACTGCGTAAAACAAGAGGCAAAAGCAGACCTACCTGTGAGAATGCTAAACACGGATCTTAGCAATGAATGGAAAGAAACCTTTCAGCACGCTCAGCAGTATGATGTAGACATCAAACCGATTCTCGAATGGATCAAAGCCGGTACTCCTAAACTGCCTGGAGTGATATTGCGTCGATGAGTTCCATCACGAAGAGCTATTGGGCTCAATGGGACAGCCTGGTTATCCAAGATGAAGTCTTGTGCCGCAAATGGGAAAACGCTCGAGGAAACCGTTGTCATCTACAAATGGTTGTACCCAAAGCCAAGATACCGGATGTTCTACAGCTGTACCATAACGGATGTTCGGGAGGTCATATGGGAGTGACGAGAACTCTGTTGAAATAAGAGAACGATTTTACTGGATAATTGCCGTGACGATGTTGAAGATTGGTGCCGCAAGTGTACTAGTTGTGCTGCAGTAAAGGGACCTCATACACGCAGCAGATGTGCATTGAAACTGTATAACGTTGGTGCACCATGGGAAAGGATTGCCATAGACGTTGCGGGACCATTTCCGGAAAGTGAATGCGGAAACAAGTACTTCATGGTTGTGATGGATTATTTCACTAAGTGGCCGGAAGTCTTCGCTATTCCTAACCAAGAGGCTTCAACAGTTGCGGATAAATTAGTCCATGAAGTCTTCTGCCGTTTTGGAGTACCCTTGGAAATTCATAGTGATCAGGGAAGAAATTTTGAGTCTCAAATATTTCAAGAGATGTGTCGAGTTATGGGTACCCAAAACGAGGACCACTTCTTACCATCCGCAATCTGATGGAATGGTGGAACGATTCAACCAAACATTGGAGAAGTATCTTGCAAAGGTTGTGTCAAACAGGCAAAAGGATTGGGACAGCACATCCAACCATTCCTGATGTCATATCGAAGCGCAGTCCATGAAAGTACTTCGGTGACACCAGCATTTGCAAACTTTGGTAGAGAACTACGGTTGCCTGCGGATCTACTTACTGGAATTCCACCTGACGCCCCGCGGAATATAACCGAGTACGCGAATGATTTGCGCAACAAGTTGAACGACGTACACGAGCAAGTCAGACAATCAAGCCAACAGATGTCTGACAAGATGAAAACCCGCTACGACCGAAGTGTAAACAACAAGGGCTTTGAAGAGGGTTCGTTGGTGTGGCTACATAATCCAGTCCGCAGTAAAGGGAAATCTCCGAAGCTTCAAGCCAAATGGGAAGGACCCTATCGAGTTTTGAAGAGGATCAACGACGTCACGTACCGGATACAGCGGAATGCACGTAGTCCCTGTAAGATTGTTCACGTTGACCGACTGGCGAAATACCACGGAAATAATGATGCTCGGGACGAGCATGTCTTAGGAGGGGGTAGTGTTACGCCGGTGGCTTAGTAAAACTTCAAAAGTGATTTTCTGTGACTTAGAAACGTTTTCAGCAGGCTGAACGTCGTTTCAGGCCGTTTCAGAAGTAGCTCTTTCACATACTAAAAATCTAAATTACACCCAAGTTACAGTAGTTTTCAGGCGCCTGAAACATGTTTTCAGTACGTTTCAGGCTACCCTCTATCCAATGCCGCAATAACCTGAAAACCCGTTTTCAGGCGTTTTCAGGACCCCTTATGAGCCATTAAGCCTACTTCAGTAAAATGACATAAATTTCAATAGGAGTGAAAGAGATAGCAATAGTAGAAAGAGACAGAGATAGTTAGAACATTCGAGAAGTATTAGAATGAGAAAACATCATTAGAAAGAGATAGACAAACACAGAATATTCGAGAAAGATAGTACGGGAATATTCGAGTATTGTGTATCGAGAATATTCGAGTATCGAGACAGTTATACTCGAAACGTCTCGAACGCGCGACGTATTGGACTACACATTCGAGTGTGTCCGCGAATGTTCTGGCAAGAGTGGCAAGTGCCTTAGGGGACTATATAAGGCTGTGTCCGGCCGCCGGGAAGCATTATTGTTTTGCGATACAGCGCGAAAACACCTAAGTGATATTGGAGAACTAAGAAGCGACTTTCAGTGCTTTCAGTGACTGTTAGTGTGGTAATTAATAAAAGTTCAGTGTTTTGGTAGACCGCAGTTTGATTTACTGACCCCAGCTCGTAACAATATCAAAGGTGTGGTGCGCAAGGTGGATGCCGAGAATGTTCACGCTGCACCAGAAGTAGCAAGTAGATTGACGACTCGATTTTCTAGCGCTCTAGGCGAAATACAAGTTTTGAGCCAAAACGTGAATGGAGACTATAAAACAAGTCAAATATCTAGGCATCCTTGATAGCAAATTGAATTGGGTACGCCATATGACAACAAAAACAAAGAAAGCATGCTTAGCATTTAAACAATGTAAACAGTGTAAGGAGACTTGTTAAAAAATGGGATCTAAAAATTACACGTCAGTTATCAGGTTTTCTATAACCTATGGATGATGGCCCAAAACCCAGCTGATCACATTAAAAGGTAAGCTCCGGAGTCTGCGACGCCTATTTAAATTATATGGACCAATGAATGTATGGAAAAAAAATAATCAAATCAGCTGCTCTAAAGTACCTATTACAATTGCGACCATTAAATCTAATCATTCATGTCAAGACCAAAACTCAAGAAATTGAAGGTGGCAGGAAGGCATCGAATAGAAATATTATGGTCGCTATTTTCTGGGATACGGAGTAAATCCTTCTTAATGACTAAAATGATGTGCCTATAACTAGAGTACGATGTTATATTAATAGGACATCTACAAGATGCTATGACAGAAAATTGACCTAGAGCGTCCTCATTTTGCACGACAATGCAACCGTGTACAAAGCACATATTGCGGTGACTTCTATTCAAAAAGGGCTTCGACATTCCCTATAGTCCAGATTTAGGTCCTAGTAATTATTACCTGTTAACAACAATAAAAAAGCAAATGTCAACTTGATAGTCACAATTTTAATCCATACCCAAACTGAATAAAATATATTGTAGATTTATATTTTTAAAATTGTGTGACAATGAAACAAACCTGATGGTAAGTAGTTATAGTCGCCTATAGCCTATACAGTGGGTACTATAAAATTGTCAGTTAATCTGAAACCCTGACAAGAACACACATAGCCAATTTATACTATAAGATTATCTTTCTAATTGAAACACTGATGTTTTGCCACAGAAATAAGTAAAATGGAGACACTCAAGCAGATAACTTTAGATTGACATGACAGTAAATTTACACATTCAATCTAAGATTTACAAATTAATTTTAACAAAACTTGATATTACAAAGATGCTAAAGTATGTGTGTGATAGTAAACAATCACCATCTATGATCGCTTACGTAACGCCAGAGGCTTAACTCGGGTTTTTCAAACTTAAACCTCGCACAGAGGCACAATTATGATATATCATAGTGGCTTATAAGCCACTGTTAAACCAAGCTTTGGACTACATTTTTTAATTTTATTTAAAATATGTAAAAAGATATAAACCAGATCAGACAATAAATAAAAAGTAAGAAGTCAGTAAACCAACCTGATGAACACTATCGTTCTTGTTGTCCGGGTGCTTTAATTTGGTGAATGGGCTGTGGTAAAGACGATTAAAGGATTTTGTGTACGTAACACCGGGTATAGGGTAATCGTCCCATTCCAGGAAGCACGCCTCCATTGCAGGATGGAATCCAGGAAACACTTCAGTCTCGCTGATTCCATTGATGTAAGGCGGATGCGAGTGTGACCGAGTGTGTCTTGTATGCGTTGAACCGGTCAAGTGGCTATTACGATTCTTGGCGACCTAAAATATGTAATAATATTTATTTTCTCTACAATCTTTACAAGAAACAATGATCTTGAGGCTAATGATAAACTTTTTTTTTTTTTTTCCCTGATGAAAATGCATTAAATTGCATACCCCGGCGGTTATGTGGGGCTCTCCTCCCCAGAAGGGGGAGGGCCTACCCACTAACAACCTCAGGGATGGCCTTCCTCAGGCATGTAGGGAGCCCCCGGGAACACCAAGCCACCTCCGGGAACCTCCAGCCTCTGCTCCCCTGCCTAGAGGGGAGCCCTCCTCTGGGGAGGCCACACCTCCTCCCCCGGTCTCCTCCACCGACGACACCCCCCGGCCACGGAAGGGGCGTGGTCCATCCCGGATCGCCGTAGCAGTCGCGACATCCTCGCGCCCGCCGGCGACCCGCGGCGGCGCCGCAGCTGTGCTACCGAGCCGGCGCCGCCTTCTTCGAGCGGGATCGGCCATCTCCCGACCCCGCTCGGCGGCCTCCTTCTGGAGCATCACTGCTTCACAGAAGGAGGCCACAGCCTCCAACCTCCATCGTCCGCCAGCATTGCCGCAATCAATGCCGGCGGAGACAGATCTCGCCCGATCTCTGCGACCAAGACTCGGCGCTCGGAGGCCCACGCGGGGCACTCCGCCAGCGTGTGCTGGGCCGAATCGAGGTCGGATGCGCAGTGGTGACAATGTGTCGATCCCTCCCGTCCTATTCGACACAGATACTCACCGAAGCAGCCGTGCCCGGTGAGTATCTGAGTCAATCGGTAGGTGACCTCCTCCTTCCCGTGGAGCCAAGCTTCGAGGTGCGGGAGTACGGCACCGACGGCCCGCTGGCGCGCGCAGATCCGTATTCGAGCTGCGCACGCCAGGCCGCCACAATCCGTCGGTGCCACCCCGCTTAGGCACTTCGTGCGCGGGTTCCAGGGCGCTCCCCCCATCGCCCCCCCGGTCGACACGCCGCGACGCATACATCGCCGCGTACATGTCGGCCAGGATCTCGAATGGGGGGGAGCGCCCCAGAACCGTCGCCTACTCTATGGTGTACCTTTTTTTTTTTTGTTCCTCTGAGGAAAATGCATTAAATTGCATACCCCGGCTGTGGCGAGCCGGCGGTTATGTGGGGCTCTCCTCCCCAGAAGGAGGAGGCCTACCCACTGAAAACTTCAAAGTGCATTATTTATTATACAACAAACATGAAAGTACGCATGTATATTTATTATTCTTTCTAATAAAAGCATAAATATATATTTTCAATAATAAAAAAAAATTGATTGGTAAATTTCAGTGTTATACACTCCTAAAGTAATGATACAATTTACACTATAATTACACCAAATCCAGAAATGGCATATAAAAATATAGTATTTCGGTAATCACAATCGTATTTTATTATACCGACTGTTTCATAGCTGTAGAAATAATATTTCAAGGGCTTATAAGTCAGTATGTCTACAGCTCGTTTGTTAACGAGGCGTCGTTGTCGGCGTGTTGTTTTAGTTATGATATTATTATTATAACGGAGACGTGGTTAAAGGATGGCATCAGAAGAGTCCACTAAAGATTACTAAACCTTTTTGTTCATTTATTTAACTGAAGATTTCATATGCAATTCTTTTTATGAATACTTCTATTTTCTTAATTACTAATAACTCCTAAGAATACTCACTTCCACCCTTAAGTTCTACTTTAACCGCTAATATTAGAGTAAACGTTGATGACAATACTAAACTTCTAAGTTGGATCCCACAAAGTCTGCTGGGCCTGACGCTCTTCTTGCGACATTTCTCATTTATTGTTCTGAAATTATTTCGGTACCTATTTCTTTACAGTTTAGAAGATCTTTGAACGAGAGATCTGTACCTGATATATGCAAACGCGCTTTTATACACAAAAAAGGTCTGAAGGCGGATGTAATCAACTGTAGGCCAATCTCATAAACTTTGTATAACCTCCAATCTTAGAAAGAATTATCTACGATCAGGTTTATAGACTTCACTTCATCACTTACAAGTTGTTAACGATTATCTTATTAAATCAATATATAGTGGGTCTCAAGTTAACGTTGTTTATACTGGTTACAGAAAAGCGTTCGACAGAATCCAGCATGGACTACTTTTACTCAAACTCTGTAAAGTTGTAATTAGTACTGACATGCTACGATGATTTTCTTCCTACTTTGAAAACCAAACACAAGCGGTAGTTGTTAATTTTAATAATTATATATCTGGATAGGTTAAGGTTGCCAGTGGTGTACCACAGGGATCGCTGCCAGAACCTCTCTTACTTACCACAGTTGTCAACAACATAGAAAGCTGTTTTCAATCATCGAAGTTGTTGTGATTTGTAGACATCAAAATATTTCGATCGGTTAGTACTGATTACAACGCAGCCCTATTGAAAGATGACCGTGTCATATTAAGTAATTATTGTTTAAATAATTGTTTGGAAATCCATAGAAGTGCTACGTAGAGGGGTGATAAGATGCAGTACCATTACATGATGAATAGCGTTGCACTCAAGCGCAACACCAATATGCGCAATCTTGGTGTATTATATGACGATAACTTATTGTTTGATTTACATATTGACAATGTAGTTTCAAGAGTCTATAAGACGCTTGGATTTATAATGCGGAGTTAAGTAGATTTTAACAACATACTCTTAAAATATTATATTGTACCTTTATCTGTAGCCATGTAACCTTGTGTAAGCATCCTAAATCTGGAACCCGAAATATAAAAAAGTCTATCACACGGATTACCCTGAACTAGTTTCGAATTTCTCTAATATCACAATTGTGTCAGCAAGGTGTTTTTTGAATAAATTTTCTTTTAAGTAATCATGACTATTGTTCTCTCTCTATTTGTTAATAGAGACATAATTATTTGTGCGTCGTGACAGTAAACAATATTACGTACACTGCAATTAATTTAGCTTGTAGTCCGTTTGTGAGAACCTGTGATTGGCACTCAGTTCCTATTCGAACTCTAATTCACATTGTTAGCCCAATTAATAAGTAATTTATTCGAGACGTGTTATTAATTCGCGCATAACTGTGAGTAGCTTTTTTCTCACACTTAAAAAAATTCGAACATAAATATTGAAAAAGAAATATAAATTATCGCGATTGAAGAGCCGATTACGTATTTGTACAAATAACAACTTTCACCTGTTATGATGATCCATTGTCTATAGACATATTTATGAATGATGTCACAAATGTATGTGTAGTATTCCTTGTCCGCTGATGACCGGCACACCCTGCTTTTGTGATTGCAATCCGGCGTCATTTTCAGTCCGGCCGGATACGACCGGATTCCCATTGATCGGGTTGATTAAATCAAGATGATTTTCGTTTTTTAGTACAAAATAATTAAGGTTATAAAAATAAATCACAAATATATAAAATCGACTTAATTTCCTAACCAATGTTAAGACAAATATACAAGAAGAAAACAATTAAAATTTAGTAGTGTAGGTAGTAATAAGTAGTAATAATTTTACGACGTAACGAGTAGCTCAGTCTTTCTAGATTTCACTTTCACAGATAGATCAATGTATAAGTAACAATATTATTATCAAGTAACTATACTATCTAATAGATACAATTAACCTTACGTAATTAACCATAATGAGAGCAAAATCATTATTAAAGTATTTGAAAATGCTAACAAATAAGTCTTGTAGGTATTTAATGATTATGACAGATACCATTATGATTACTAACTGCTAGCACCGGATCCGGTCTTCGGATCCGGTATATTGGTACCGGATCCGTTAACCATTAAATGAAGCCGGATTCGCCGGATTACCGGATCCGTTTTTCCGGATTGTAATCCCTACCTGCAATACCTATATTTCGATATTTAGTATCAAGAAATGGAATGGTGTGTATGGAAAAAAGGACCTTCATTAGCGCAAATTTTTTTTCTACTGAACCTTTACTTCCGATATACATAACGAGAAATTATTTCGCCAACCTTGAAACACTGTATAAATTTGAAAAACGTTCAAAATTACGTCAAAGTCGTCTAAATAATTATATGTTAATAAAGCTATGGAGAGGGCTATGCTCGGTATTTCTCTACGTGATCGAATCAGAAATGAGGAGATCCGTAGACGAACCAAAGTCACTGACATAGGATTAGTAAGCTGAAGTGACAATGGGCCGGCCACAAAGCACGAAGATTGGACAGTCGATGGGGCAGAAAGGTTATTGAGTGGAGACCACGTACCAAGCGCAGTGTGGGGCGGCCACCTACCAGACGGACCGCCGTCCTAGTAAAAATCGCTGGGTCTCGTTGGATGCAGGTGGCAATGGTCCGGTCGCGCTGAAAATCGATTGGAGAGGCCTATGTCCAGCAGTGGACGGCGATAGGCTGAGATGATGATGATGATGAAAGTTTTCCTCACCTTCTCCAAGACCTTCATGTGCCACTGCGCAAACTGTTCGTGCAGCGTGTCGCGCTCGTGCGGGGCCAGGGCTGGATTTAACGCAGCCAGGCGCCATAACACCACCACCTGTATGAAATCAGAAGATGTACATACAACGCCCAAAAGAATTTTAAATTTACCGCGTTATATTTTACATCTGCGCGTACGTAGCAACCAAAGATGCCTACTTATTACTGTTTGATATTTGCTATTGTGTGGGATGCAGAATTTTTATTTTCGGGTGAAATTTATGAATTACTAGCTTTCTGCCCGCGGCTTCGACCGCGTGGATTTATGGCGCGAAGGTTTTATCGCGCTTCCCGTGAGACTATAAAATACGCAAAATCTTGCTCAAGAATCACTCTATCTATTGATGAAAACCGCATGAAAATCTGTGCAGTAGTTTTTGAGCGAAGCCTTTATTGCGCATCCCGTGGGATCTGTCAATTTCACCGGAATAAAAAGTACCCTATTATTTAATCGGGACTTTTATCTTTACGTCTGCAAAACTTCAAAGCAATCGGTTCAGTGGTTACGGCGTGAAAGCGGAACAAACAAACAAATTCACTTTCCGATTTATAATAATAGTAAGGAGAGCTCCAAATGAGTACGATCCTTACAAGTTATTTTGTTCCAAATTCAAAAACTGCGTCATAATATATTCATTAATTAAAATAGCTAATTATACATTTATTTTCAGCAAAAAATTGCATGACCAGTGTGTAAACTTGTCATGCCACTGCCGTTGTCGTTGTGCCGTAGTAGTTGCCGAGCGCATGCAGAAGAAAAACATGTTTTGTTGTTTTTATGTTTGGCAACTGTATAAGAAATATTAATCAACAATAATTCTATTACCATGTCATCCATAATCTTCTACAACGAACTTTTTATAACATATTATAGATTTTTTTTATATCAAACTGTGTGTCGCTGTAATTATCACAACATCTACATAGTTGCAACTGAAGTGCAAAGTGAGAGGAAACACTTATTTCTGCCAACCTAGTTGCAGTAAGTAGTATTTAGGGACTAATTGCCGGCTCGGGACACATGGCGGTCGAATCGCGAAAGCGCACCCCGCCATGTGCCCCGTATGGGCCCAGAGAACCCGGGGGGTTTTAGTGGGTAGGCCGGTCCTCTATGACCGGAGAGCCCCACACACGGCTGCGCCTTGCCATTTACCCCCATTACCCCCCGAAAAAAAAACCGGCCTACCTACTAACCCCCCCCCCCCCCCCCCGAGTTCTCTAGGCCCATACGGGGCACATGGCGGGGTACGCTTTCGCGATTCGACCGCCATGTGTCCTGGTGGTCCTAGGTTGCCTGGAAGAGATTGCTGTTTAGCAATAAGGTCGCCTTTTGTACATTTGTTATTTTCTTTTTCTCAAACATGCTTGGGAATTTGAGCATTATTTTGACAACCTTCTTCGAGATAAATCAAAATTGCTGTACTGGCCAAATACATGCGAGCAGCGGCCGGCAAAAAATGTATGAAAATCCATATCTGTCGTGTTTTAGCGGCCAAATAAATATATATGTAAATTCATATCTATCGTGTATTTTAAAATAGAACGATTTGTTGCTCCGAAAAATGGCAAACCAAGGAGGCAACTTATCAGAGTTTTATTTAAATAACGAACTGGCTTGGAAAAAGAACCTGTTTTATAATGATAATTGTACATTCAATACCTGTATTTTCAAATAAAAGTTCTGCTTGGTACTACTTAGTTTAAATTTCCGCGCATTATTTGAGAAAAATACTATACAAGCCTTGGCCACAACTAGGCATTGATGGACTTATGTACACGTTCGTCCACCAATGCCTCTATTGCTGGCCGCTGTGGTAATGTACAATAGGCTATTTGACAGGTTTTTAAAATCCATTTTGTATTATGTAGTAGAGTCTAAGGAACCCAGTAAAAGTTGTTATTTTTAATTCGTTCGAAAAACATCGAATTAAAAATTCAATATTTAAATAGTGTGCCAAAACGCTACTTTGACAATATGGCGCTGCAATGAGGTCGGTGACGTCACTTGCCTGTATTCTGATCTGTGACAACTGGCATATATATTTGTTTGTTGTAAACAAAAAATGAAAGTGCGATTGGATTTACTTTTTATCAGTGATTTATGTAACAAAATGGTGTGCAGTTCCAAAATGTACAAATACGTCGTTAAAAACTCCGGAAAAACTATTTGTCAGTGTTCTAAAGAATATCGAAGTGCGCCGAAAGTGGTTGCTACTTTCTCGGAGGGATCATAATGACATAGCGAATAGTACAAATATTTTCTTTTGTGAAGACCATTTCGATGTAAGTAAAACATAATATTTATATTTTGTAATAATTAATTACATTCAGAATGTTAATATTTTCGTTATTGATTTGAGGTTATAATACCTCTAATGTTTTTAACAGAATGTCTTTTGCAACTCACTTCGAAATTCCGCTGTTTTCCATAATATTTGTTAAAATTTGTAGCTACAGAGTCCTATGATTTCAATAAGCAGTACACTAAAAGATCCCGACTAAAACTTGTTTGTTCGTTACAGATGGAAAATGACATGGCAAAATACTATCAGTACAAAATGGTTTTAAGAGAATGTGTGATGCTGGTACTTCCCGATCTTTGCTGTTTTTACATTTTTTAGCTCCGAAGCATAAAAGTCAGAATTATTTTTGAAAAATAATCCGACCATGATTGCGTCGACTTGCGGCAGGTTTCTGCTGTCTGCTTTTTACAAAATCGTTCTCCATGGTTGAAAATACTTGTAAAATAGTGCAAATAAACAAAAAAAAAAAAACAATGCATAATAAAGAAAATCTTAATATAACGAGATAATCTACCACAACTAGGCGCAACTCAAGTAGGCAAACGAAGTTTACAAGCAAGTGACGTCATGATAAATTCGACCAATCAGGAGCGTTTTGTGTCACGTGACAAACGTTTAAAAAATGCAATTTTTATTTACGGATTTTAAAATAAATTAATCATTATTTTCAACTTACGTTAATAAATAATCATTTTTTAACTCTTAATTTATACTGTTAACAGTAATTGACACTTTATTTTTCGCATTGTCAAATAGCCTATTTGTTTGTATACAATAAAAGGGTTATGTGACGTTCGATGTCGATGTCGGTGTCGGTGGAGGCTGTATGTACCTCGTCGCAGAGCGAGGAGCAGGCGTGCTGCGCGGCGGAGTTGCCGCCGCCGCCGTGCTTGCCGCCGCCGCCGCCCCACGCCACCAGGGCCGCCTTCGTGCTGTACCACCACACGATGATCTGGGACCAAATATCCACATCAATTACCCTCCAAATTCACAGCTTTAATATAATCAGGGGCACGATTCTCATGCAATAGAAAAACGTCATTCGAACAAAACGAGTGATACAGTAGAAGTGGACATTCGAAGACGAATTTAAATCAAAGTTTGATTGGATATACTTTTTGTTTGTGTAATCCTCAAGGTACTCAAGAAAATGCCACAAACAAAAAGTATATTATATCATTTGTAGGGCAAGGTATTATAGAATTTACTCTTCTTAAAAAAGGAAGCACCAAAAACCGATGATTTAATTTGGTCAACGAATCATAGTTATACCTCGATTGTATACATTGTTGATGAAAGTCCTAATTATACTAAACTATTATAAATTGCTACATCTGGTTAGTCACTGGTTGCGAACAATAGTCACGGCAAACATATTACAGAATTTTCGAGAAGGATCTAATTAGATTACTATTTTATTGATAATTGTTGATTATTGATATTAATTAAAAACTGATATTATTATTAACTGATATTAATTAAAATATTATTCTTTGAAATTTACAATACTCTGACACTTTTCAAAAAACTAAACTTTTGTTGTATTATAAATTAAACCAAAAATTTTTTATTTGTATATCTCCAACACGGAAGTTTACTTTTTATTTATTGAGTTTTCAAACCATGTTTTTTTTTTCAATATTAAATCTGAGTATTTCTTTGTTTCTTTTTGTATCTTAAAAAGCTTATTTGGGTACGAGAATTATATAACATTATTGAAAAAATCGATTAGCTTCACCTTATGTCGACGTCAGTTGCACTTACAAGATTGTTTTGCAATTTAGATAAAACAAATTACAAACGCAACGTGACAATATTATTAAGAGCTAGCAAAACTAAACACTGTTTGTATATCGTACTGGGCACTGACAAAAAATCACCTGTTCACAAGCCATGACTTCCTCGGTAATGATTTCAAGCAAGGGGATGGCGTTTCTGTCGTTCCGTCGGAACATTTCCCGGACTATGGAGAGCAAATTCCACATGCCCTCAGGTTCCCTGCCCCGCAGAGGCCTCAGTAACGAAGACCACTCCGCCGCAGCGGGAGGCGCGCTTGTGCTTAGGTAGTTGACATCACTGAAATAATAATAACATAAATTAACACGGATAAGATACCATTTGGTATTGGTGATAATGAGCTTTCTTAAACGACTTCATCATCATCATCATCTCAGCCTATCGCCGTCCACTGCTGGACATAGGCCTCTCCAATCGATTTCCAGCGCGACCGGACCATTACCACCTGCATCCAACGAGACCCAGCGATTTTTACTAGGTCGTCGGTCAGAAACACACGGTAAACAGATGAACTTCGAAAACAGTTACTACTAATATGTTAGAAATAAATGCGTCTCACGATCAACATAAGTATCCTAAACACAAGTAGCATACAACATAAGTAACATAGTAAGCATAATAGCCTAGTACGAATAATGAAAACAACATTGACAAGTTCTGATCCTTATCCATCCGATTAAAAGGGCAAGGGTGCAACTGATGTACTATCGGGGACACTGGCGCCTTACCAGTCCTAGAGCGTTAGTCGCTTGCACACTGCACGATGCTACGGCTACAAGCCACGCCTTCCGTTCATTCAACAATTGTGCTCGCGTGGAAACATGCAAGCGAGATAGCGATAAGCGAGCGATATTAAAAAAAATATCTCAATGGAAAGGGTATTACAAAAGAGATTTCAAAATCGTTTGTTTGAAATCTCTTTTGGTATAATGAATGGTCGTAGTAAATCGTAGTAAAATACGTAACCAATCAGGGATAGCTACGGATTGCGTAGTCGTGCCCGGTGCGAGCCGCTTGCACAGGAATATTTTTAAAAAGTGGTAAGGCGCGAGAGACCCCGATAGTACATACAGCAACGCGTCAACTTGATATGTTGACCTTAAGACAGCTCTTATGATTCTCACAATAGTTACGGTTTTCATAATGCAATAATAACAGACTGGTAAGAATACACCACTTAAATTAATAAACAAGAAAGTTGTCACTTTTAAGTCTCTCTCCCAATTTTTTTAGCCTGCTCTAGATATCAGAAACTCCTTCATATACCAAAACAGTCATACAAAAAAGCATACACCAATGCTTTCTTTTGTATATATGTTAACATGCATCCAATCAAGAGAAACAAATACAGGCTTAAGTTATTTATTAGAAACAAGTGTAAAAACTCTCACCTAAACACTATAGGAGCTGGAACACAAAATTTCACCAATATTTTATTAATATTGTTGTGCAAAGTCTTCTCGTCTAAGAACCATGATGTGTACTCATGGGACGAGGCGCCCGCGGTTGGGTCGGGCGCGCCGAATGTGTTGTTGATTGTGGTCGGCTGAATCGATAATAAATCGTCTAATAGTCGTTGAGCTGTAGGTAGGACATGTCGAGGTAATTCCGCTATGAGGTATTGTGCGAACTTTTGTAGTTGATCTCTCCGTAGCCTTGTTAGGGACTCTGATACTGGAGCTCTCAAACGTACTTGTGATGGCTGAAAAAAAACGATTGTGCATATAGTGAGGAGTATCGATTACAAATACAAGATATATTCGCAAAAGTATATGTATCATGGAGCAAGCAAATTCTTTCTATTCCATTTCCCTAGGGTATATTATAAACACAGAGGAATAGCTAAAAAGGCATTGTAGCATATTGCCTGTTAATCAAAAGAAATCCAAAAAACATCGAGTTCAATTGATTAATATATATAATTTCAGTTTACCATAGATTTTAATTTTCATTGTCTAAATAGCTATTTAATTGTTATTATTTTTAAATAGAGTTTCACAATCAAAAACAGTAAAATAATAAACATACATATACATATCCAACTTACTAAATGTATCCTGTACAGACAAACTGCAACAATATGTGAACACCAATGAGCAGATGATGAACATGTACAAGTGCATGAAGATATTCTTTGCCGATCAAATGTTACTGCCACATTATACTGAGCACGGGGTACACTGACAGCAACCGAAGCTGACAGATGAAAGCCTAAAAAGAAATTAGAATATTAGCTAGGCTGCCAATCGTAAATTGTTACAATCGACCATAGTACCCGCGGTACTTGGAAGTCAGAATAATTCGGAAAGCCTCACAGGAATCACAATATATATTGCAACTTAGAATCACAGTGCCCAGTAATGCAGACAGCAATGCGAGCACTGCTGTTTTAAGGCATAAATAATTTATACAGGAGTATCCAAGCAGATAACTCTGGTGTGGATTCTCTCTCCAATAATTATAATATTTATTCAAATGAATAATTAAGGAAAATCAGGTGACTTCAGTGAATTAAATGTTATGGATCAATATTCAATACTTACCAATTTGAAGGACATCTTTAATAGCTTTTTCTTTAAATAAATGCTCTCCTTTCTGAAATTCATCAGCAGAACCATTTGCCAAACATGAATATAACCGAATGTCATCTTCGTTGTCAGGAAAGCTCCAAAATGCAATTTGAAGCTGTAGTTGTTCAGGCATAGGTGGACAAAGAGTCTCAACAAGCTCAAATGGTATGTGGCTTGCAACACATTTTGCTGCTAATTCACTCAAGGTAGATACTGTTTTATCTGGAACAAATACAAAGTATTTTTTTCTTGCACTCTAGTAACTTTTGAATAAGTAATTCTATAACATTACTTATTTAATTTATTATGTAATTAACATCATTCATTCCACATCATTGCTCTATAACAACACCATAGACCACACAAATTGGCTATGGGGTATTATATAGAAGACTTAAAGTTAAGTTTGCCACTATGCTAGACTTTTGTGGAATATAAGAAATAATTTGATTAGGTCGAGACCTGGGCCACATACACTATTGATACATAACTGTTGCAGTCTCTTTACAAAAACACCATAATGTCAGTCCAGCTTCAGAACTAATTTGTATAAAATAAATAAATATTTGTTACACTTACACCAATTAGCCCAGCCCAAACTAAGCTCTGTAAGGCTTATGCTATGGGATCTAGGGTAACGGAGAGACATACATATATCATACATATATAAATATTTTTTATAGAAATATATATCAACAACCATGACTAAGGTACAAATGCTCGCATTCATCACACAAACATCATTTCATTCATCTCACCGGGATTCGAACCCGGGACCTCAGAGATGGCGGCACCTTGAAACCGGTGTACTATCCACTCGACTATGGAGGTCGTCGAAGAACTAAAACTCGAAGAGCAATACAGCTCCAGTAGAGTGACATCACTGATGAAGGGCGATGTGATATCACCATATAACTGATATGGAGAATGTGTTTTTTCTTTTGGATTGGAGAGCACACAGTATTATTATCCACGGCGAAAACAAGACGCACCTACTTTTTACTGATTTCATAGTTATAGCTGAAACCATAGAAAACTCGGACACAATACTCGACGATCTCAGTAGAGTTTTCCACCAAGTGTAAGTAAATCCAAATTCCAGAAAAAGATATAATCTACGAGTACAATTCTTATACCAAAATCGTATTTTTCTTGTTATTATATTGTGCGATTAATCTTTTAACTACAATAAGCATCTGCTTATTGTAGTTAAAAGATCTCATACTATTTCCAGCATTCATAGCAATAAAATAGTTCCTTTCGAGAATTCACGGTATTCAGATCATGATCTGAAGTATTATTGAGCAGATGAGTCATTCCTCTTCAGGAATTTTCCTAAATGTGACGGAATACCGTGAATTCTCGAAAGGAACTATTTTATTGCTATGAATGCTGGAAATAGTATGAGAATAGTGCCATTTCTAGCACAATTTTAGATATTGCGTTATTCTAGCCTCCTTCTGTGAAGCGGTAATGCTCCAGAAGGAGGCCGCCGAGCGGAATTGGGAGATGGCCGTTCCCGCGGTGCCTCGGGTCAGATAGCCTGGCCGGAGGCACCGCTACGGGTCGCTGGCGGACGCGATGCAGTTCGCGCCCGTGGAGGCAACCCGGGAGGGACCTTACCCCCGGATAGCCAGGGGGTAACGTAGTAGGAGGTTGGAGGGGAGGAGGCGGCAACATCACACTTCCCCGAGAAGGGCTCCCCCTTTTTTTTTTATTTCGGTGGGAAATGCTCCTTATGCACCGTGACACCGCGCTGGCAAGACGCGGCCGTGTGTGAGGCTCTCCGGTCTGAGAGACCGGCCTACCCACTAAAACCCCCCGGTATCCTTTGAGCCCATACCGGGGCGCGTGGCGGGTTGCGCTTTCGCGATTCTACCGCGACACGCCTACGGGCTGACTCGACCTAGTTAGACGAGTTATCGCCAAGGGGGGGATTGCCCAAGAACACTAAGACAATCGCCCAGGTAGAGAGGCACTTCAACGGCGTGCGCGGTAGCCAGCCGCACACGAAGGGCTCCCCTAGCGCACCCAGGGAAGTAAAGGCCGGGGGTCCTCAGATGCGACACTCGATCCTGAGGGCCCCCTACAACGCCTGAGGTTGGCTATCGCTGGGGTTTTTAATGGGTAGGCCTCCCCATTCTGGGGAGGAGAGCCCCATATAGTCACCGTCTCTCCGCAGCCGGGGTATGCAATTCAATGGATTTTCCTCAGCGGAACAAAAAAAAAGAGAGAGAGAGAGAGTCAGAGGTAGTATAGCTATTAACTAAGATACTTAGATGAAGTATTACCCTGATTTGATATTTTTGGCGGATGACATTATATTTTCTTCCTTTACCATCTCGCCAGGTAGTTGTGATAAATAATTAATTAACGAAAATAATATTTCCAATAATAAATTAACTTAAATAACTACCTCAACTCTTAATTCTTATCCCAATGACAATTATTTACCTAGTCCTCCCGAACCACGCCATAAAAAGTTCGTTCGGCCCGGTCGACCAATGCGAAAATGCGATACCCAACTCTGCATCTAATACAGTGCCTCAAGACAAGTCTGTCTGTTTTAGTATAACATATAGATCCGAAACATAACCAATAATAATGAGTTTTATAATAAAGTTCAAAGTTACTCAAAGGAGATGGATTTGATCCTGGAACTCTTGAATATGGTCTGCAATGAAGAATTTTTCTACCTGATCGAATCAGAAATTACGAAATCCGCAGAAGAACCAAGGTCACTGACATAATCAGAAGAATTGTGACCTTAAGTAGAATGGGCAGGCTACATTGCTCGAATGAATGAAAATCAGATGAAAAATATTTATGCATCAATATTTTAAAGGTACAAAATATTTTTCAATTAAATAAATTATAATCAAAATATCAAATCAAATTTTATTCTACTGTGACTTCAGTCCTCTAGAACAATCACGAGACCTAAGGGTCTTTCCTGATAGAGAATATTCCAGTATTGCAGAAATCATTGTCTAACAACTTTAATATTAAACAAACATGGTTAAATAAAAAATCTATACAAAACAAAGAATGTCAAACAATGCAGTTCCATAAATGGTACAAGAAAGTTGCTATATAATATGTAAATGTCATGTACATAAATAAAATGTAATATCTAAAAAGCAAATATTTATGATTTTGTAAAATTGTTAAAGCCGGGCCTGACGTGGGCACTAAAATCGCTATACAAAGATTCTAAGGCCTACTTTACAATAAGTGGAGCATACACACAGGTTTGATATCGGAAAAGGTGACAGAGATGGGTAGACTCGCGGTAGCTGTTCAATCTATTCATGGATGACTGTTTATAAGATTTGAAAAATTATGACAAGGGATTGAAAATTAGTGAATTAACTGCCATATGCTTTGTATATGCTGACAATTAAATAATTTTGGCACCATTGGAGGAAGAGTTATGGTTAACTGTATGCATGATACATTAGAAAAAACAGGAATGAATGTAAATGTTACCAAATGAAAGTGATGATATTTGGAAAGGACGAAAAGGTGACAATATGTAACTTTATGATTCGAAATGAATGTTTAGAGCAGGTGAAAAAGTTTATGTATCTGGGACTGATGTTCACAAGGGATGGTAAGTATGAGACTGCTATTGAAAGAAGAGTAATTGCAGGAAACAAAGTGAATAGGGTTATAAATTGCCATTTATAAGTCCATTTACATTGTTTTGATTATTCTTTGTTCTTCAAAATGGTAGATACAGTACTGAATTCAAAACATTTAGAAACATAACTTCTTTATCTTCCTTTTCTATCGCTCCAATTAATGACACTTTTTCATCAACACACACACACTTTCTTATACTCGCTATGTTTTCAGTTTGAAAATTCAAACACACCTAAGAATACAAAACAAAAAGTTAACCCATCTATGATTTAAAGAGCTTTTCATCAAATAGAAGTTTGCTATATGGAATTTACACTGTACCTGGTATTTACCTAAACTGGGTATTTACCCAGGTATTTTCCTTTGGATTAATACCTGCCACCCATCTCTATGTGCAGTGTGAAAAAGATGTAGTGACAAAAACCAGGCAAAAGGGAAGTTTAGATTGTTTGAACATATGGAATAGACAAATGAAATTGATAAAGCAAATATGAATAGGAAACTGGTAGGAGATGATGGTAGAGTGTGCATGTAAGCATGAGTAGCAAGTGGAAAACTGTGTTATCTGCCTATCCCATGGGAAAGTGGCATCCATATATATAAGTAAATAGCTACAAAGCATATTTAATACAATTTTATCAGAATAATTTCACTGTGGAATAAATTTAAATTAAGTACAAAACATATTAAGGAGCATAGGATACCTTACTACCTTACCTTATTACCTTTGTTCTGTGTACACAATACAATTAAAGAAAAATACCAACAACAATGTACCAAGACATTTTTTGTTTTGTTTTTAATCCCATGACAGTTAAAAATCAGTTGTGTAATTTAATGTAGTTTTTAAATATATACATAATATCAACCAAATTGTTATTATCAATTATATTTAAATTGTATGTGTTAGACGTGGAAAATAAAGAAACATAAAAATATTGTTAATTAATGTCATAATTGTTCAGAGCAAAGCTAGTATAGCTAGCTATATAAAGTATTTTCATTACTTATTTTATTTTATATACTTAGAGAATTGTACAAAATATTATATATAGTTACAAAAAACATTTACTAGAGTAATTTAGTTTTCATGACACTAAGTACAATTACAAACAAATGAGTAATTTTAAGATAGAATATATATTTAGACTATTTCTGGCCTCTTTTTATTTCAAAATTATGAAATAAAACAACAAATGTATTTAAAACCTTTGTATGAGAAATTTATATCATCAGATAGGGAATTTAATATAGTAATAAATACATACTAAGAGATTTTATTATCAATGTATCCAGATATACATAAAAAAAAACTAGTTTACGTCTCTATGATCATAATTTTTCATTTTCCTTTGATATTTAATTACATTTTTAATTAAATTGCACATTATCTAAAACTAAAACTTTCAGTTTTGTAATGCAATACTCTTTTCCTCCAACAAATTAAATCTGAGCATCATAAATCTGGGAAAAGCATATATAATGTGATGTCTCCTGTTTAAATTATGAAGATAAGACATTTTTTTTTATATTTTATGAGCATCTTTAGTTGTAATAAAATTAATCTAGTACTATTATTTATATGTTTATTTATTCACAGAATGTGCAAAAGCAATTTATATATTATTAAACATTTAAGTGTTGTAACACTTCATTTAAAATTACAAACTAACTTTATATAATGTATTTTATACTTTAATTCTGTAAAAAAAAACAATCGTGAAAGTTGTGAAAGTTACAGCATACTCAACTTTCCATTATCAAAATTAAAAATAATACAGCTAAAACCAGTTAGTATGTACAACAAAGAAAATGCTAAGGCAATTGGCAGGGATTTGCAAATGTATTATTATTAACTGCTCACTCCACTACAGTCAAAGGTAAATGACTCTACAACACCTGTTCTTTGTACGGCACTACACACATACAAATAACAATGTATAGATCATGGCATCATAACTTTCGATAAGAATATTGGAAATAAGAATAAACGCTGACCCATTTTATGAAAGAAATTATAAATATTTTTAAAATACATGAAATTTCTAATATTATAATCCCACTGTATTGATTTCGAAACAAAGAAACAGCTGAGCGAAAATTACCTTGAGAATTTTTTTTCGCATTACGTGGTGCGTACGGCACCTGGAAGTTTGGTCTTCGCCATCCTCGCCAATTGTTACATAGGCTTTCAGGTTCTGAACTCCAACTGCACAATGAGTCTTCCTCAAACCTTTCAGAATCTTCGAAAGTAAAATGGTCACCTTCCTCCCAGTCGAGTAGGGGAGACCCCACGTCAACTGGGGCTTCTTGGCGATCCCCATTTTCGTTATTAATAGAAGCCCCCGCCACTTTAAAAACTTATTAGAAATATCGAGAAATAAGATGTGCTGAAATATTTTCAGCGAAGTACCACAGGGGGTATCCTAATTTACCAACGCTAATAGATAAGCATAACCATGTTCTTTACAGACCAATTTAGATTACTACAATTCTTTTGTATTTAAGAGCTGTAGATAAATAAAATACATCACAAACTTTAAACACTAAAATAATTGAGGTGAGATGTTAAAATAAACCTGCATCGAGCACAATAACAAATATGGCTGCTCAACGAATGTTCTATTCATTTTTTACATTAGTAGCAAACAAAACTTACATACAGCCAAAAAAAACAATAGTACTTTATTATGCAATAGAATCTTCAATATGTGCACTTATTAAAATAATGGAAACTTATTTTGAATTTTTCAATGAAATCTCTTATTTACCTTACTCTCTTTAACAAAAAGTCTTTCTACATTGTATCAGTTATATGGTAAAAAAACATTGTTGTTGTCTTAATAACATTTTATAGTAATAGTTATTTTTAAAATTTCTAAGAATATTACTCGTAACACTTGACCACATAGACATGCTGCGATAGGTTATACCGAAGACCGAAGTTAAAGTACGATTGTTCTTTGCGTTTGTGAACTTTGAGAAAGTCTTCGAATCTGTCTAGACCTTGGCCCTACTTTAGTCTGTCCAGTGGTGTCATATGGGTTATTGATACATCAAAATCTTGCAATTACTTCACAAAAATGCCACAATATTAATTCGCCTTCAGGAATAAAACACGAGAAGGATTTCAAATAAATATATAAAATAATATTAAAATTTTCCGATAATACAATAGGTTAATATAACATATTAAAAAAAAACGCCGCCTTACTCTATTTAGGATTTATATCCTGTATCGTGGGTGCAGTTTTAAACACATGCAAATATACCCACACCGGAACAAATTTTTATAGGTGATACAAAATATTTGTCTCATGCGGGAATCGAACCCGCGACCCGGTGAGTAAAGTAGCTAACCACTCGACGGTTGGTGCAAAGGTATCGTCAAAAATATATATTGATAAAAAATATCAGCTAAAACTTCCATTGCTGGAAGTCTGCCAAGAAGGATATCGAATTTCATTACTGTATTTTTTTTATAATTGTGCCCACAACTTATAGATAGCCCACCCGTTACAAACATTAACATTTTTCAAACAGACATTCCTAGGGTTGTAAGGACAAAAAGTTAAGAATTATCGATGGTTTTTACGTATGTTAAATTATCATCAATAATAGATGATAATTTAACATAATTATAATATCATATGGTATGATTAAATTACATACGATACTAAATGAAACGAATCATTTTTATAAAATCCATTTATTCTCTCAAAGGAGTTCATCCTAAATCCACATCGGAATCAGTTTCCAATCACTTGAATAATTTTTTAAATTTATGATAAATCGATTGACTCGTTCCCAATCGTCGTCCATTAGTTTTCTGCATTTATTTATCACCTTTTTGCATTTTATTTGCTTTGAACGGTGGTGTTGTGTTGTGTTTGGCAGCATAACCTTTGATTTGGGTCCAGATAAGTTCAATTGGATTATAATGGCAGTGGTACGGTGGTAGTCTTCTGACGGTGTGACCATTTTCGTGGGTTTGTACAGTCCAACGAGTCTTAACAATTCGTTTTTGAACATTGTTTTGTTCTAACTTTCTGTTTGCTGAAGTTGGTGGTTTTTGCCTTTAGACCGAGTGATATGGAGTGTTATCCATAAAAATATAATGTCTTTAAATTGCGTAACAAATTTAAAAACCACTCCTTAAACTTTTCGAAATTCATCTTCTCGTGATATTCAGACGTTTTATATTTTATTTGAAAGTCAACAAGCAATTAGGCACAAAACCAGATAAAGTTCCAGCATGAGTGATAATCAATCTTTAACCTTTGCCTTAGGATACTTTTGTGGTTGATTTTTTAGTATCATCGTTCTAATTTTTTTTTGGCTTCTTTTTTTTTTTTTTTTTTTTTATTGTTAAAGTTGACAAACAAGCAGGCTGCCCACCTGATGGTAAGTGGTAACAGTCGCCTATAGTACATGTGGTTCCCATGAGATTCGCAGCAAATCTGCAAACCTCATAAGAACCACAGTGTACGTTGCCAACTTGTGACATAAGATGTAAAGTCACAGTACCCAGTAATTTCACTGCCTATCTTACCCTTCAAGCCTTTCTTTCATCTTCCTTCATCGTTCCTTCATAGTTCTAAACTTTAAATACGGTATGATTGGATGCTTTGTCCCAATTTGATATTACTTTAACTTTTCGCAGAAAAACCACTCGACCAAGGGTAATATCGGTTATTTACATAATGATTTTTCTTTTGTCACTTTTTTATATGAAAACCCAATATTTTTCAGTAGCGAATAGCAGCAGCGTCAAAGTTGTCAATGTTTGTGACAGGAGCAATTCTTTTCCTTTTTTTATTTGGCGTTGCAAGTTTTTTGTCTTCGTTCTCTTCGGCATTTATGCCAACAAGAAACTAACAATAATAAGAAAAGATAACAAAACAAATAACAAAAACAATAACAATGTAATGAGAACGGAAAACACGTAGGATATACAAGGAAAAAATAAGTGTGCCGAACTGGCACATTGTTTTGATAAATACTTGTGCTCTCAACTTTTTATTTTGTCTATGTTTTATGTATTAATGTCTTTTGTTGTCGAATACATGTCATACAATATTTAAAAGTACACAGAAAAATACAGAATTTGTAGTACGCAAATAATAATATTGTAAACTCGACCGTTTACAAAAATTTTATTTACAAAATCGACAGTATATATTTTGCGTTCACAATTATTCATCGCATCACTATTTGGGTTGGCATGCCCATAAAGAATGACACACAGATTAGTATACTATTGAATGACATTTACAGTTTCTGTGTATGCTAGTTGTTGTTGTTATCAATTTCGTCCATAGTGACAGGCGAAGGTACTAAGCCATACTGCCAAATCTAATATCTGTGTATGCTAGTACGAAATACAGTAATTCATGGGCGTGATTTTAGTGACAGCTGTCACAGAGACAAGCTACATTTTAAGGACTATAATTTGCGGTACACAGATAATTATTTTAAGTTCTATTCCTATCGTTTATGTCAGGTATTTGGAGTATTGGTTGAAACAATTTTTTAATGAAAGAATATATCTTGCATAGAAGAGTATACTATATCTTTGAGACATTAAAATTATATAGTCTATACATTTTGTGAATAAGATTGTTCTCGACTTCGTAAAATGGAATTGCAATTTTATATTATTATTTTCTAGAATTAATTTGTATAAAATTTTGAGTAAACCCATGGTGTAAGCTAATATTTCTATTATTAAATGTATTTTTGTCTTGCCGCTTAATTTGTATTGATCGGTTCATCATATGATTAAAGGTTAATTATTATTTATAATAAAACAAAATTAAAATGTTTTGTTGGGGTAATGCAACTCGTCATGAATTGTACATCGACGAAAACGAAACTGTTGATATAGTAAGTACACAAATTTAAACTAAATATTTATTAACATTTCATAGAATTGTGTATATTAGTTTATCAATAGTGTGGTTATTACATTATTGAAATATATTTAAAAAAATATATTTTTAAATTAGTGACTAAATATGAGAAATCAATCTTTATAATTGACATTGATTGAAAAGAGAGAAAGTCTCATCATGGGGAAGTATGTAGCTAATGAGTCTGACATGTATACCCAGAATATTAATAACTTTATTAAGTTCTTAATAAACTAAAAACATTTTGTTATTATCATAAATTTTTCTAACCTTATTAAACAGACAGACGGAGTCGAT
Organism: Scirpophaga incertulas; assembly: GCA_036419045.1. NCBI lineage: Eukaryota > Metazoa > Arthropoda > Insecta > Lepidoptera > Crambidae > Scirpophaga > Scirpophaga incertulas. Next base: position 9,780,844 of record CM071638.1, on the reverse strand, counting down.
ATTAATGCTTGGAACGCTTGAAGGACAGATACATTGTTGGAGATAATGTTTATATTAAGATTACTGACACTTCTAGCTGCAATTGCCTATTCCTCTCTGGTGATTCTGATGTTTTCCACTTGGAAGATAGTATTTAACTTATCCAAGGTTGTTGATATCTTGATATTCAGATCATTTGAGAAGACATCGGTTCTAGTTCTATAGCTGTGTAAATCCTGACATTTTGTGTCTTCAATCAAAGATTACCATTTTCCACTTGTTATTGTCTAAGTAGACTTCTCTTGCTTTCTCAACTTTCATCAACGCTTTCATACCCATTTGTTAGCTAAAGGTAATCTTGACCTGGCCTTTCTTCAGTATATGTCCTACCTGTCCCAGGTAAGTTGATTTAGGTAGTTGATTAATAACTTGCCCATTCGCATTCATTTTTTTCAGTAGTCTTTCATACATATTTTCTACATGCCTAAATCATTTAAGAATACTCTTCTTGATTTTGGTTACTAAATTTATTTTCACACTACACTTTTGCTCACACACTATAAATTCATATAAAAATATATATAACTTGTTAAACTAGTAAATGGGTTTGTTGGACAATTCCATTTCCCTATATAACTTGATAATACACATTGATATTTATCTAGTATAACTTAGCAGTAGTAAATTATTTAGTATACATAAATGACATTGTATTTGAAACTTTTCCAGATTGTAAAACCGACTTTGTCCTTATGGAATGAGAGTCCCCACATCCGTGTTGTTGCAGCTGGGGAATTTCACACTTTGTATTTGACTGAGCAAGGCCACTTATACTCTTGTGGTAGCAATGAAGTTGGTCAGCTTGGAAGACACACAGATGGCAAAGAAGGAAAAGTTCCTGGTGTGTCTCTCACATTTACATAGAATTTTTAAAAGAATTTGTTTATGTCTGCTTTGTGCAAGTGTCAAATGAGTTTTGTATAATCTTTTGCAAGAAAATGTTAAGTGGTTATAAAAACAATCACACAATACTCATAATTCATAATCTTAAAGATTGAGAAAGTTGCATAATCTATCTACAAAAAAATATTTTTATAAATAATGAGTATTGTGCTACACTACTCAAATATAAACATTTTTAAATACCTATTTAAATATGAGTTTGAACCATCTTATCCCAGTTACCAAACTGGATTGTATGACCATAAAATAAGATAGTGCTTATTATTGTTCTTGTTTGAAAAACTTTATTCTTGCTTTAAGCCATATTACCATAGAAAACAAACAATAATTGGTTATTGATTATGCCAATTATTGTTTTTTAATTACTAATATTGTTGTTTCTTAGATTTTTTTTTAGCTGAACTTTAATGTCAAAATTCTTTACAATAAAAGGTTTCTTTTGTATTTCAGGTTCAGTAGAGAAATTAAAGGGATTTAAAATTTCCGCTGTTGCTTGTGGCATCCAGCATTCGGTGGCTTTAAATGAATGGGGTCAGCCTTATAGTTGGGGCTGTAATAGTATGGGACAGTTAGGTCTTGATCCAAAAAGTGAGTCAAATTCATATGACGTTCCTACTATAGTACGTCTGCTGGCTACACAAAATGTTATTCAGATTTCCTGTGGGTCTTATCACTCATTGGCCTTGACAAATAGTGAGTATTGGTAATATTATTATATTTTTTTTGTTTTCTGGTACTTGTGTCAATATCTGCTATTAATACTTGCGAACTGGCTACGTTGCAACTGGCTGCGTTTTATATGTTCAGACAATGAAGTAAATTTTCATTTTCAATTTTCATATCAAATATTTTGTAGTATATACTTCAAAGTATTTTATATTTATGGCCATGTTACTAAACTTGTGTTATCTATAAATTACACTCCTAAATAAAGTGCTATGTCATTCTGAGATCTCTGTGACATATCTATTATAACGAGTAAAATGCATATGTAAGTTTATGCACAGCAAAATATTTTACCAACATTTAGTTTTTATCACTTCGTAAGTGCTGTTCAAACATGTAACTGCCCATGGAATCATATCTTATAGGGTACTTTTCATTGGTTTTGTAAAAGATAAGTAAAGGAAAAAATCCGAAAAAAATAAATTTGCAATTGCATCACAAAATTATTCATAATCCACATAATTATTTTCTTTTTTTTTATACTCATAAGAGAATCAAAATGTATGGGTATTATGTACCTACTAGATATTTTTTTGAAGTTGGTGACTGCCCGAATTAAAAGAAAGTAAGAGTGATGAAATTAAAGCATACACATTTATCTAACCAAACACGATAACCCTGCCTGCGCACCGACTTCAAAAAATACCTAGTTGATATATCAAAGTTAGTTTATTTATGACAGAAGTTACTGTATTTGTTTTTTACTTTTTAGTTCTTTTATATTCTTTCTAAACGTACGTAGGTAAGTTAGTTGCATACAATTTTTAAGTTGGTTTTATTTCTTTTTAATATTTTTATTTCTTAATTTTTAAATTCTTAAACTAAAGTCGTAGGTAAGTCCATAAAGGTTCCTGATATTGGTATTGTAGGTAGATATATATTTTTCTTTCTTTCTGTAATTGTAAGTGAAATTTTAGTTGTGTTGTGTTTATTCTTTCTAAACTTACGTAAAGTACGATTGATTTGGTTTATTTTGTTTTTTTGAAGTCTGTTAATATAAAATTCCCTATCTCAAAAAGTACGCAACCGATTTCGATGAAACTTGCAGTATCCCTAAGTTTACTACTTAGGTTTATTACTTAGGTCGGACTTGCAGTTCCGGAGATATGCGAACACAAACATAAAAACATACATACACACACTTTGAAATTTGGTTTTTGTTCAGACACTGACATAGACTAACATATACGAAAACTGGGCAGTTTTGGAAATATTACATACATACGGGTCGAGAATTGATAACCTCATTTTTTTGAAGTCGGTTAAAAAGAGGTGTAAAGAATCCACTTCATCAAATATTCATTCTTAACCTCTCTTGTATTTACATGGACAATGTTGTGATATTTGTGGCAACTATTTTGGACGGTTAAGATTCTACTCAAAATAATTATACAATTTGATTTCCATCGCGTTGCACAGTTCAACATAGCATTAAGTCTTAAGTCTTATATTATAGTGCTCCTCGCCTTTCTGTGCTTCTCCCAAGGCATAGTGCCATAGGTGTACAATTTAGTAAGCTGATTTAATGTAATATTGACAAATAAATAATTTCTATGGTGTAAATAAGTATTTGAGATACGAGCATTCTGAAACATTCAACATCACATATACGCCTCCACTGAGGGGCACGGGCCTACCCCAAACTATGTTAGGGTGATTAATTCTCTCTCCGGGTAGGTGACGCGGCGTTCCCGGGGGCTCTCTACATGCCTGAGGAAGACCATCCCTGAGGTTTTTAGTGGCTAGGCCTCCCCCTTCTGGGAAGGAGAGCCCCACATAACCGCCGGCTCGCCGCAGCCGGGGTATGCAATTTAATTCATTTTCCTCAGGGGAACAAAATAAAAGTGTGATTAATTCTAAGTTTAACCACGCTGGCCCAGTGCAGATTGGTTGATTACATACATTTTTAAAATTCAGATGTATGCAGGTCGCCTCACGATGTTTCCTTCACCGTAGGAACGTCAGATAAATTATAAATGCGAACTTCGAAAAACATGTTGGTGCATGACAGGATCGACCCCGGGCTGAAACATTCAAATAACTAAAAAGATTTACAATGTGTTTGATATTTGTGTTTTACTGATATGGATACTTTTATATATAGTTGACACTTTTTAATATGATTAACCATGCTTTTTACTACTAATATTTTTTCCAAATAAAACATGACATTTGTACACCCTTTATTTATATCTATTATAGAATATATAATTAGATTATTATATTGATAAATCTTATCGACATTATTATACAAAAATGAGTTTGATTTGATATAAATATTTCATTACATCAAATGTACTTTTGTAAATAAAGCAAGTGCTGATTTCCAAATCAATTAAGTTTTTTAGTTCTGGTCGGATTGGATTAATCCGAAACAACAATATTCGAAACCAAATAAAAATACAATCATTTGACTGAATTAATTAATACACATTTTTGTACATATACACAGATTTCGTTGATATTTAACAATCGCGTGCAAAAAAGTTTATTATATTCATGGTCTGTATATTTTAATATTTGTTTTAGCACCGTGTTTGTATTATAATGTGTTGATATTAGGATGAAAATATAGATAATGACGAAAGTATTGAAGGATTGTGCAAAAAGTATTTCGTCGGTTTTGAAGAAGACTTATTCATAACTCAAAAAAATGCATTGTTATGTTTTCGCAATGAAACAACGTCAAGTTGTAATAATAATAATTAATGTCTATATAATAATAAAGCCACAATGTCTATATAATAATAAAGCTATAAGAAATCGAGATCTTACTGGATAAAAGTACATTTTATCCAGTAAAATGTTTACATGCTTCCCCTGAAAGTTTGTGTCTTTTGAGTTATGACAGTCTTCTTCCAAGCCGACGATTTGTATGCGAGAATGTAAGAACTGAGACAAGGTATGAATGGAAGGAGAAAATATGATGTCACATACATATACACATACATATATATAATTTAAATAAATCACAAATGATAAAAATCTTAGTTTGGATGATATCTCCTAAAATTTTCTTACATTCAGTAAAAGTTTAGGCATATTAATTTATAATTCTTTAATGCTTGCAAGCTTTTTCACCATTTAAGATCAGTACGCCTGTCATGATCGCTTATGGCAGGAATAAAACCGCAGTGCCAGCAAGTTGGCAATGGCGATGTCTGATTTAATATATTGTCATAACACCACTCTAAGTCATGGTAAGGTATCTGGACAGTTCTAACCCAAAGTCTTATAAACAATTATTGACTATTCTGATATCTATTATTTTGTTGTCAAGAGTCGCTGCTGAATTAACTTGAGCGTATACAACATATATTCATTACTTTTACCTAAGATCTTTATACTATGATAATGTATCTCAATTTTGCAATGATCCAATCCCAATCCATTTTCGTAGGAACAATAATATTCTTTGCCTTTTTCAATATTGTGCATAACCGATCCTATGCTGATTTATGTAAGCGATCACCTTCATTTACTGTCCTGACTGTGTAGGTTACAACTCTCCATGACATCCCAACCTATTTACATTAAAACCATTTCGTTTAATGTTCATGCTGCAAGTTTATGGAATTCTACACACAAAAGTGAATGCAAATTATTGTATTTTTGAAAGCTAAGTTCCTGACTCTGATAAGTAGTGTATTAAAATAGTTGTAGTCTTTATTGTATCGACATGCTTGATCATATATCATTACCTGTTATAGATCTATTCGTATATATATAATATTTTTATTAATATTGATATATCTGTATGTTTTATAGTTGTTGTATACATAAATAAAATTTCAGTTCTCATATATATGGAATTCAAATGTATCGTTATTCACAAAGGAAACTAGCTATCCTACATGACTTACCGAAAGATTTTCTATTTCTATTGTTATTAGAATTATTTTATCCGAATTTGAAATTCAAAATTTCAAACTATCAAAATACGACATCATAATCATATTAGTATGGTTACAGATCCTTTGCTGGTCATTCAACGATTTCTGTATGCATTTTAGAGGCTTCATGATATCTGTATAAATATTTTTTATAATTTCTTTTACTTTCATTGTATATTTTAAGATGGTGACTTATTCGCTTGGGGTGCAAACAGCTATGGACAATGTGGCTTAGGCACAATGACTAGCAAAGAAAATACACCACAACAGATCACATCTCTTATTGGTGTGCCTATAGCTTTAATAGCGTGCGGCAGTAACCACACCTTTGCTTTATCAAAGTAAGTAACTGTTATATTTGAAAATGTTAATTGGTGGAAGTTTTTCATAAGTTATTAAATATCATACACCTTCCTCATACTTCTTCCGCATCCCTTTTCAACGTTACTTTTTAGCAACACGAATTTACTCGAAAAACAAGAAGGTTGTTGGGAAATTATTCTTTGCTCAACAACATGAAATTAAGGACAAAATATTTATTTTGATTATTATTTTATTTTAATACATTATAATTTCCCACTTAAAAATAACTATGTAATCATCGTGGATTTAATGCCATACGTAATTTTTTATACATGAAGTCTCATGGCTTTGAACTCGTAACAAATTTACTACTCGGCTAAGTTACATGAACTAAATTACATACTTATATTAAACTAAATTAAATAAATACTTAAAATATAATATATTTTAAAATTTATTTAATTAAATTTATTTTTATATTATAAAATAATTTTAAAAAAATGGGGTAAATAGAAAATGCGGGTTTTATTATTCACAAATGTAGTTTTCACGTTTGTGACATGTTTTAAATGAATTTATTAATGCTAATACGTGACTTATATATATATTGACAAGGTTATAGAAGTACATATTCAAATAATAGATATTTATAACAAGTAAATTTAACGAGTTACAAAAAATATCAACTCTATTACATCGTATATGGTGTTAATTCACTCCGTCGCTGTGGCGAATAGAATGAATATCCAAAACTTGTAAATTTTTTTTTTTCAACATAAGTTAGAGATACTGTATTTTGTTTGATGATATAACATGGTGGAGGTAAACATAGATTGAATAAAATTCAGAATTGTATCTATTTACTCCATTCTACTGTATACAAATATAATAACAAAAGTAAGATGATACATTTAATTTAATTGTAAATATTTTTTTTAAAACTTGGACAATGTAGGTTTATGTAATTGCTCACCACTTCCTAATGTAGCGGTCGATAATGTGTTATCAATTAAACCACATTTATATTTGTTATTGAAAAATTACGGTAAATAATAATATACTTTGCTCAAACATTCCTGGAAATGTTGATATAATATTCAGAAAATAAACACGCGAAGTATTGTATTACACAAATAAGCCAAATACATTGACGGCGCGATTTTAGAATTTCTACTAAAAACCGCTCCGCGAAGTTTATATGAAAATTCTCGGTGTGCTGTCACCATAACATTTATCTCTATTTTATACCGTTTCTCTGCTACATTCTCTCGTTTCTGTTCACACTGCTGTTTTACATGCGTTTTCGAAAAAGAACTCGATATTAAAATATATGTTGCCAGTAAAGAAAGTAGAGAAATAAAGAGTTCGTCTCGACTTAAGTTGTACCTGGAGATGATATTACGACTTGAGAGTTTGTTAGTAATTATTGTGACTAAAATCTATTTAATATTAATTATTTATTATTTGTGTATTAATCATTATTTAATTTCCCTGCACGTCTTTATAAAAACACTATATATGCTTTACCGGAAATGGCACTCGCGCGGGCAATATTCGTGTCATGGGCTCGTATAAATAAATTAACATTGAACCTGTAATGGCCTATTTCGCGGCCTTTACAATATTGTATTTATTATTTACTACAATATGGTAGATATAAATATGCTATGTAAAATTTAGATTATATGATCCTCATATTTTAGTGTGAGACAGTGTGCAAATTTAACATTATTACAGTTTAACATTACTGCAATATTGTCCTGTGTATTATTTATTACAATTAAGTCAATTAGAAATAAACTACATTAAAACTGACAAAAAATTAATTATTGTATTTAATTATTGTCACAAATGAACATTCATACTAATAAATAATTTATGATGAGTAGTGTTTATTTATTTATTTAATGATAAATACAAAAACAGGTTACAGCCAATTAAAAACAATAATCTATACCGAACCTTAAAAGCTAGGTTGAAACCCAACATATGTTTATTCTACTAATTATATTATTAACGTGCAGCAAATATACAACTGTTAAGTTAATATGTTGGAATAACAAAACTCAATTTCGGAATAACAAAGGATAAACAAAACAAAAAATAGATTAAAAAAAATACGTACATTATTTACAATTAAACTATAAGTTACCTTAAATTATTAGACAATAAATTCTTTAAACTATAAAAACTACAATGAAAAATCAATTGTTGCGTCTAAATTGACTTATAGCAAATATATTTAGAATTATACTATGTCAAACAATTATTATGTGCCAAAAGGTTTTGTCTCTAAATCTCAAATAATAATTAAAAGATATATCATTTTTTTAAACTATATAGATTCACACTTATTTGTCATTTAAACATACAATTATCAGAATAGTATAATTTATTAATGAAAATTTTAAACGGCCTTAGATAACAGTCAAATTTGTAAGTTTAAGAAGTAGCTTATTTTAAATCCGTATACCTTTGCAAAACAAATTCTTAAGAGTTTAATGTCAATATATCTTATTTTTATTATATAATTCACTTTGTTCCCGTATAGTTACATATTTCATTATTAGTTTTGAATAAACAATGGTGTTTTTTTAACTATCATTATTCGTCGATTTATAAAAAAAGCTTTCTTTTAAAAATGGGATCCAAGAGGCGACATAGTTGGCTCCACATATAGACTTCATACATTTTGTAGAATACATATTCTTATTAAAGTCAACGGTGTATTTTAAAGTACAATATCTTATGGTAAAATTGTTGCGGCTTTGGCTGCCATTTGTTTGACTTTCATTTTTTGATCTGGAATTAAAGGATTATTGCTTTCAATTTTTGTTATATGACTTGTGGGATAGTAAATATTTAATTGACGTTTAAATACTAAACGCGCAGGTTTTTAAGTTATATATGTTTTTACTATATCAAGAATCTGTAATAATACAACAAGAATCAACTTGCCTTTGCGTGATCATTTTACTATTGATGTAATTTCATAATTTGTAGGTCCGGTGCTGTATTTGGATGGGGCAAAAATAGTCACGGACAATTAGGACTACAGCACAAAGAGAATAGATGTTACCCTTCACATCTTAAGTCGCTGAGAGATCTAAAAGTACTTACTTTTTTTTTTACTTACTTTGTTATTAATTCGGTCAAATAAATCAGCGGATCAAATATATAATATAATCTTCTTTAATATTTAATTTATGTGAACATATTAGTACTAATATAACAAAATTTGATAAATGATTTTTAATTTTTTTTATAGGTATGCCATGTGGCTTGTGGTGAAGACTTTACAGCTTTCCTTACTTTAGACGGCGGAGTGTTTACCTGTGGGGAAGGTCAATATGGACAAACTGGTCATGGATCAATTAGAGATGAACTTACTCCTAGAAAGGTAATATTTCTTGTGAACATCAATGAAGGTAGTATTCTGGTAAATATATATGTTTATTCATTATATTATAGTTTCACTGAATTCTCTATGAGATGTCATGTCGATGATTATTATCTCAACAATGGTTTATAATAATAATAAATAGTGTTAGGTAGCCGACACCTTCAAATGTTGGGATTGCTGAAGGGTTGTTTTTGGAAAAATGTTTTTTGAAAATATAGATCCTTTAAATTGTATACACAGTGTAAAAGCTATTGGTCGGTTGTCCATTTAATACGATTGGTTTTTCGTGCGAAGTTTTATTATTACTTCCTGCATTTATACAACTTAAAAATTACTAATTTTCAATAATTAGTATGGGGACATGGCCAGTGCTTTTTTTTAATAGATAGTAAATAGCGTTTGTAATCGCCAATGTTTTTTTTAATTGATGGTTAGCGCCTATAGTACATTTACTAGTAAATCTATGAGATACGCAGCATGTTGTTAACTTGTGACATAAGTTACCGTATTTTGTGATATAACTGTCTAACTGACCTTTCAATCGGAACACAGCGATGTAAATCCTACCGTTTTGCAGAAAAAATAGGTAAACGTGAGGTTGGATATCTCAGTGTTACCTATTTTTTTCAGCAGACGACTTTGGTATGGAGTCTCCTTCCGGTTATGTTTTCTGGCGGTAGTGTAAAAGTAATTCTTTTGTTGCAGGTTCTGGAGTTGATGGGTAGTACAGTGACGCAATTAGTGTGCGGTAGAAGACACCTCTTGTGTCGGGTGGGGGATCGCATTTTTGCTTGCGGCTACGGAGCCAGAGGGCAACTTGGCTGCCCTCATATGGCGTTCTCATTGGTTCCTACACCAGTGCATTTCACGCTAGCTGACGACTCGCCGGTAAGTTTTAAGGACAGGTTGCCTAGTCAAAGTCACTTTACAGTGCTACCAATTTTCTCGACACTCAAAATTTACATATTTCAACACAGAAATATTGTTTATTTTGTACCGTGAAATTTGTGAAAAATAACGCCAAGAATGTTATTCTAAAATTTATTCAATCAATCTAGAAGCTCAAGAATTTGTAAATGGCAGCCCATAGTTGCAAAATGTGTTGTGCTTCGATTTGCAGATGTTGGTGGCACTGTTTGCGTTCGTTGCGTTAAACTGAATAGCATTAGACAACAATCGGTAAGCGACACATGTGCGGTAATATCCTAGAACAGTGATTCTCAACCTTTTTTTTGTTGCAGCACATATTTAACGATTTTAAAAATTGGCGGCACACAAAGAAAAAGATAAAAAATATTTACTTACTACATACAACACACTGCATAAATAGTTTATGACAAAAATTTTAAATATACGAAATAAACTAATAAATACTACAATAATAACTAAACGTTTATTAAGGGATTAATTACAAGCTAATAATAAAAATATTTTTAATGCGAAATTTGAGCTGGATGTTTTTTGATAATTTCATTTATATTTGGTCGTGAAAATGACAATGCTGCTCTCATATTGTCTTCTATATTTAACAATCTTGATCTTTATTTAGTTTTAATGTTGGCTAATGCTGAAAATCCGAATTCACACAAATAAGATGTGGAAAATAGTAATAATATGTTTAAAGCTTTTTTGGCTATTATTGGATAATCGCATCTGATGTTAATCCAAAATGAGTTAATTGATTGTTCTGAGTGTTTTAAAATTAAATCTCGATTATTGGAAAACAAAATGAGTTCTTCCTCTTCATTCAAAGTTAAGTCAAATACATAAGTATCCGTTGTGAGAAATGGATTACGAACCCAATGAAATTTCTTAATATCTAATTTTGGGAAATAATGAATAATTCTTTCCTCTAATGTTGTATTGAAAATATATTTCTTTTTAAATGATATAATTTAATAATATTAAAATTATCATATATTTGTAAAATTTGGCGGCACACAAAAGTGTCGCGGCACAGTGGTTGAGAATCACTGTTCTAGAACATCGTTCAAACCAAACTAAAGATCATTTTAGTATCAGAAAAACAAATTAACACTACACCTGCTGGCTCTACACTCTTATAAATAAAGATCGATAAAAAGCAATATTGTAGTCCTGAAATGCCTTTTGCTTGACAATGGCCTTGCCCAAGAATCTCCACACTGATCAGTCCTGTACTTAACGCTCCCAAGTAATTATATGCCAGAATATAATTACTTATTAAATGTTATAACGTCTTAATAGTGCTTATGTGCACTGTTTGTTATGAACATAGTCATTTCTTCTATCTTCATTAATTTAATACACTCAATATCGAGTTCAAGCTCACCCTTAAGGATCCATAGGCGATCTATGCAAGCGTCGACTGTCATTGTGACATTGATTTTGTTAAGATTATTATCTGAATTTCTATAATCAGTAAAACTTCAAAGTTACGATGTGCACTTGTAATTAAGATTCTCTAATTCCATTTTTGCATTAGCACATGCTTTAAGAACACGACTGTGCTCATTTCAAAGAAAATTTATTATTGTAATAATAATATTTATATGAACAAGTCTATATGTGTGGTTAAGCACTTCTGATTATGATATCAAGTAATCGCCATCGCTCCGCTCGCTGGTTATGTTATGGCGTACGACCATCATGGTTGCTGCGGTTAGAAAACAATGTCTGCTCTCACTTTTAATGTATTCTATTGGACTCGTTTACTCAGTACTCAATTACGTGGACTACGAATATTAATGTTAAAATTGGCGAATATTTTTCATTTTTTATTAAGAAATGACAATTGCATTTCATAATAATTATATTAATATTTGAATAAGTTTTATATATATTTGGTTTCATATCATGTATATATATATATATATATATAATATATATATATATATAGGAGATATATATATATATTTGTAAAAATATTTATAAATACATACATATACCCAAGCCTTTAATTTTTTTTCTTAAAAGAACATTTTTGCAGTGTTCATTTAAACTTATATATATTATTTCTGTACTTCATACTGATAACGAAGAATATTGTTCGAGTTTTGTTTAACAGTGAAGAATGAATAAACTCACTAGTTAATGTCGTAAAATCCAATTAAAATAAATAAGTTGTAAAAAAATCAATTTTACTAAATCTAAACTATATTCTGGTAAAGTTTGTATGTATTTGTTAACATTTTGATATTAATTGGAAATTTAGAGGTAACTTTAGGATTTTCTACCAAATATGCCCAAAAGATGGACACAGATATTGTCTCCAATTATTGAATATCTCAATAATTAATTTATAAAATTTTTGTGTGATATGTACAGTAAGATGTTATGATGGATGTGTGGAGTGACAGGAATGGATAGAGTGAGGAATGAATATATAAAGTATTGCCCCTATTGTTGAAAAATTGAGAGAAAGGAGACTTTCCCGGTATGGTCACGTATTAAGAAGATGGAATTTATTTGTTTTTTTAAAGGGATAACAAACAGTTACAACATAATGTGTACTATAGTTTGCGTAATCTATGCATCCCAATACTGCAACCAAAAACGTTATCCACGGAAAAACAAAAACGAAACTAGTTGTACTATACCGCACTACACAGAACACACACATACATACTCACACACATACCACATATATATATACACATACATCATAAACAGCAACCAATTTGTATTATTTTTTTTTATCTTTAAAATAAAACAAATTAAATTGAATATATAAACAAAATCTAACCAATTACTATTTTAAATTTGCGTTTTGACATTTTGAATACATCGACAGATCTTTAAAAATGCGATGATTTAGAAAATAGGGTAGTGCAATGTTAGCAAATAAATTGTTAACACGGACCTTACGCTTAAGATCGGTTCTCGGAACTATGTAATAAATTTTACTAGTTACGTCATTTCCAGGTACCTACGTCTATCCTCCAAGGACAACATTTTATACTTCTAAGGAGCTGCGAATAGGATAAAGTTTGCCTACAACATCTGTAGTGCAATAGTTTGTCAGAATTTTTGTTGAACTTTCTCAATCTCCTCCACATACTTCATATAGAATGGAATCCAGATCGCAGCTTTATATTCTAATTGTGAACGAACAAGAGGCTTATATAAATAGAGGAAAGTTGAAGGTCGTTTGAACTCGAAAGAGGATCATGTTACTAGGAAAATTATGGACATGAAAGTGGATGGAAGTATGGGGAGGGGAAGACGGAAGGAAAGATGGATTGACTGTGTGAATATGTTGTATTAAATGTTGAAGAAGAGAGTGAGTGTCGAAATGGCAAGTGATAGAGGAAGACATGTTGCGCCGATCCCAAATAAAATTGGGAACAGGGATAGGGAAAGAAGAAGTGTGATATGTAAAGGATTTTTGAATAATAGCATGTCATATTAACAATGCCACTGTGAAATTACGAAAAAGATTTTTCAATAACACTATAGAAAATTAAGATATATTTTTTTTTGTTCCGCTGAGGAAAATGCATTGAATTGCATACCCCGGCTGCGGAGAGCCGGCGGTTATGTGGGGCTCTCGTCCCCAGAAGGAGAGACTACCCACTAAAAATCCTCAGCGATGGCTATCCTCAGGCGTTGATGGGGTCCTCAGGATCGAGTGTCGCATCTAAGGACCCCCGGCCTTTGCTCCCCTGGGTGTGCTGGGGGAGCCCTTCTCGGGGAGGAGTGATCTTGCCGCCTCCTCCCCTCCAACCTCCTACGACGTCACCCCCCGGCCATCCGGGAGTGAGGTCCCTCCCGGGTCGCCTCCACGGGCGCGAACTACGTCGCGCCCGCCAGCGACCCGTGGAGTTATTAAGATCCCTAATACCATAATTAACCCAAAACCCTAGATAACCCTAAAACCATATTTTTACCGTAAAGTATATATATTTTTGTTTTATTTGTACATTTTACTTATTACACAATTCACCAACAATACTATTGTTTAACGATAATATTGCTCATTTTGTCACTGTAACGATTTGTGATTTTTGTACTTTTTGACATATACACAAACAAATTGGCGATCGCTTCTACACGACACATCCATATTTTTTGTCCGATACGATGTCGTGCTTCAAGTGTTGCCTGCAGGATAAAGTTTAGACCTATGTCATTCTACTCTAATGTTTTTATGTTTAACGCAACAATCCTGTTAAGTGAGATTTAATAGAGCTGCATTTCTTTCAATTTAACTGTTGACCATTAAATCATTGTTGACATTTTAGATTTGTCTTTTTTGCTAGTTCATGCTTGTGTCAAGTTTCACAACTGTATTTGCATTCATTTGTGACGTTAAAAAGTGGATGTATTTTACCTTTGTGTTTATTATCATATATCGTAGCGATATGTATTTTATGAAATAAAAAGTCGAGAATATTGAAAATGTATATTGGATTTAAGGATTAAAGCTTTACCTAGCGAATTGGTGTCATATTTAGGGTAGTCATCTCTTAAAAGGCCGGTCAAAATTTTCTTGTAATTACAAGTGGATTAAAATGGGAGGTGAGAGCTATCTCCCGCGCCACAGTCTGGCACGGTTATTTTGAGTGTAACGCGGCCGATGACAGTCACGACGGAACATGTCCGAGTAAATCTGGGCAGATGGTAACCCTCACCACATTTAACAATAAACTAGAATCGGTAATCAGCTTTTATGAAACTCTGCTTATGGAGGGTGGTTTTGTGGCGGTGCAGATTTTATCTAATATTGTCCAATTTACACAAGCAGTACCTAGGTATAGTAACCTATTAGCTATACCTAGTGGTGGACTTATTGGGGCGACTGTTTAAGATAAGATTTATGTGTGAAGATTTTTATCTGTATTTTTAAATTACAGTTTTAGTAGTATTAGCTTCCATATTCAACTTGGATATAATGTGTCCAATGTTTAATGGATGACTAATTGTATTTAAGGGCGAAGTCATAAAGAGGCGGGTTCCCGGTGGAGATAAACCGGTACGGGTAGGTACCGATCCGTACAGGTAAAATATCCTAATATTATCATATGCGTTCACACATTAAACACAGGTTAGGACTTGTCGAATCGTCACCCTGAATAGAGTCCTACAAACTTGTGTTATAAAATGGATATAGTTTTTTGACATTCAAAAGTGATTGTAAAATCCTATTTGAAGAATACATTTTTGATTTTGATAAATAATTTAACAGAAATGATAAGTGTTGGAAAGAAACGGATTTGGTGTGTAACCAAATTATTAATTTTTTTGTTGTCATTACTGAAAACGATTTTATATGATTTATGTTAGTATTACTCCTATATTATAGCGAATGATCAGTGCATAAAGAATCTGGCCATTTCCCTTTTTAAAATTTTTATATTTATCTTCCTATCATATATTTATTTATTAAAATAATTTTATTGGTGTTACTACTTAAAAACAATTAATCAATCATGTTCGAAGCGCCTATTTTGTTAATATAGCTATGTTTATGAGATATTCTATTATATTTAACACGTATTTCAATATTTCTAGTGTTATCCTAGTATTATTATAAAACTTGTGGACCTTTAGTAATAAATGGTGATATAAACCGTGTTTCTGACGAACTTGAAGCCACGATGATGATGGTCAATTACAAAGTCCGTACCGAAAACCCGTTTCTTTATATCCTCACCTTTAATGAGAACGATGAAGTTTTGTCTGGTTCCGCCTTTCTCTTTTATATCTAATATTTATACCAATCAACACTTTGAAATATAATTACTTTGTGAGTGACAAGTACGTGTATGTAGGATTAGTCATATTTTTTTTTTATAAAATCAGATGTAATACATTTGTGGTATGTTTTTCCTTTCATGCAGTCAGTAATTGAATACATTAGACAAAAAAAGGTGAATATTCCTAAGAAATATTTAACAGTTAATATACTTCCGGACACATCTATCGGCCCACCAGCGTTTTAAGTTTTGACGGATCCTAGCTAAAAGTAAATGTAGGTGGAGCAAAAAGTTTTAATGCAATTTGAAGCTTTTTTAATTTAGTATTTAGAATTATTACGTGATAGCGTATAAGATGGTATAAGTATGTGCGTTGGTGAAAGGCAAGAGTACTAGTCTAGATTTTTAGAGAAATCAAACGTTTATCACAATGAAATGTTTAATTATATTAGAAGTATTACCCGTTAAGGTACCTATGACAGCCTTGATCCGATTAGGCATAGAATTAATCTCACAATGAAATTCTGATGTATCATCTCCCATTCCTCTTTTGTACCAGTTTTCAGTTTTTTCTTCGTTTGTGGAACAGGCTGGCGAACCCGACCACGCCGCTTTAACTCGTCCCATAGGTGTTCGATGGGGTTCATATTTAGGCTTCTTGCTGACCAGTCCATTACTGCAATATCCACATCTCAAAGATATTCATGGACGATTCCAGCAGTAGGTATGCGGTCTATATATCGTTTTCGTGCATTAAAGTGAAATTTCGGTCGGCACATGAGGTTCTCAGCACTAGCCTATGTACCTGTAGGCGGCGCCGGGCTCGGTAGCACAGCTGCGGCGCCGCCGCGGGTCGCCGGCGGGCGCGAGGAAGTCGCGACCGCTACGGCGACCCGGGATGGACCACGCCCCTTCCGTCGTCGGTGGAGGGGACCGGGGGAGGTGGTAGCTTCCCCCGAGGAGGGCTCCCCTCTAGAGAGGGGAGCGGAGGCTGGGGGTTCCCGGAAGTGGCCTTTGTGTTCCCGGGGGCTCCCTACATGCCTGAGGAAGGCCATCCCTGAGGTTTTTAGTGGGTAGGCCTCCCCCTTCTGGGGAGGAGAGCCCCACATAACCTCGGCTCGCCACAGCCGGGGTATGCAATTTAATGCATTTTCCTCAGGGGAACAAAAAAAAAAAAAAGGCCTATGTACCTGTGACCTCTAATGATGGAAGGCGTGGTTCACTAACATGCGCAAGTTCAGTTTACGCATTTGCCGAAATTCTTCCCCAGACTGTCTATGACCTACCACTAAAAGCAATCCTCTCTTCTATGCAACATTGAGCAAACGTTTTGTTTGTCTTTGGTGGTACACCTTATTTCTTCCATTATTCCCATATAAAGTAATTTTTAATTCGTCGGTAAACAATACTTGGCTCCAGTGTTGGTGAGTCCACTGCAAATGAGTTTGCGCAAACTAAAGGCCCGATATTTGGTGAGCTCGCGTTAATTTTGGGGCCATTAGCTCGTTTGTGTTGCTCGCGTAGTTGATTTTGTATCTGAAGTCAAGTAACGGTTTCTATAAATCGATCTTGCCTTTCAGTTGTCACACAAGATCGTGGCCTTCCTTGACGACGAACGAAGCCGTCAGTCTCTAAGTGCCTTTGAAAAACTCTTCGGATATTAGTACGGCTTCAATTTATTTGTGCACTCACATTCCATTGGCCATGCCCGGCCTGCACAAATGGTACAGCTTGGGCGGCAATTTTAGTTTAGTTTTTAAGTTTAGAGCAGCCTTTTTATGGAATCAAATCAGTTTCAAAACTGCATAAAACTTATTGCTTCACCTAACCTTCATTTTTAGCTAGGGACCGTCAAAACTTAAAGATGATAGACGATAGATGTGATTTTACTGATAGAAATATTTTGTAAGTCAATTAATATTTTACTGTAAGTACCCGCACACTAAGCTACTAGTGATGGCTATAATTTAAGGTGAGTTGATTATTTTGTATGAGTTTTTTCTTATATTACGTTTATGTTTATGAATTTTTAATAATATTCAAAATTCAAAAGTAGTTTAGGTATTTGAACAAATCTCTAAATTTATCTACATAAGTGTTATAACTAAACATCCACCACCGTCTTCTCCTTGATTAATTCTCTGCTTTGAGCGTCGGTGACATATAGATAACAAATGAAATATTTGTCTGATTTTATTCGTTACAGTATTCGGACAGTCCTAGCTAATTCGCTTTTCTATTTATATTCTGTTTTAATGTTATAATATACGGACTGACCCACGGCTTAGGGGCCATCCATAAATTACGTCACACGGTTAGGGGGAGGGAGGGGGTTGACGCAGTGTGACATTGTGTGACAAGGGGGCGGGAGGGATCTTAAATTTCGTGACGTCACATTACAAAATCTATTAAATCAAATAAGCTAACTGTTAAAACACAAACTTTAAATTATTAGTATTAGTATGAAAAGTGTTGTAAATATTAACTTTTATTGTAAAGTCTGTATACTCTCATAAATAAAGAAAGGAATAGTATCTTCTTCTTCTATCTATTAATAGGGGTACTCCCGAAACGTACTATTTTTCTAATTGATTATAGTAGGTGATTTTGAAAAATATAATAAGAAAATCATGAAATGACCATATACTTGTTTAATAAGTAATCGTTTTTTGTTTTGTTAATTGATTTGAAGTTAATTTTATTAAAATGAAAATAAAACTGATTTCGGAACCGCTTTTATCATTCAATAATTTCTTTAATTTCAAATTTTGTGACGTCACACTAGGGGGGGGGGGAGTCTCACAAATGTGACTAGCTGTGACAAGGACGGGGGGAGGGGCAAAAAATCACGAAATTCGTGTGACGTAATTTATGGATGACCCCTTACGGTCAAAGTTACATTTGTATAGAATTTGGCGATGGTAGCTCGCAAAACACTACAACTTTTATTTTGTTATCGTCAGGTCTTAACCAGTGTATTTAACAAGCCTATTGAGGCTGTTAGCTGAATAGCAACCTTCGAATCATGTCAGTGGCGTTGTACATTTCCAAAGGTTAGGATGATTATTAACATACGATCTTTGTATTAAAATATATTCTTTAAATATATCTCACCCCTGACGAATACACAAGTATCTTACTGTGCGGGTTCTCTAAACATTAGTATTAGATTGCTTATAGCTTTCGAATCGTTAAACTAGTTTGCTGATAACCTAATGCTATACACAGTAAAGCATGGGACGTGATCGAATAGCTTTGGACATATTGGTGTATGGGAATGGGTTATTTCGAATTGGATAACCAGCTTGCTTATTTTGCTCATTTTTCTACACTTATATTTTACTGCCTATCGCTTACCAGAATTAAAAATAATTCTATCATATCATAATATATAGAGATTAGGCTAATTTAAACATATTAAAAGAATATCGAAAATTTGCTCTATAATCTTAATTCTCGAAAGAAATTGTTGCGTATTGCTTGGATTGTATTTTATTTCACAAATAATATTACATCTGCCTCCATTTTTACACGAAAGCATATTCGAATAAATAAATTGCTAAAAATAATAACATATTGCATGGAGCTGCCCTATTTTTTTTTGTTACTTAGTATGATTACTGAGTAAAAAAAAAATTCATAATGATAATACCGGTTATATACAAGAATATAGCTCGTCGCTGCTCATGGTATATATTTTAAACCGGTTAAAATAATATGAATCGGTAAAAGCGAACCGTTTCTGGTTTTTTTTAATGTAAGATTGTAAAGTATTTCAGAATTCATAGTGAGATCTTTGGGCAATGGACCCGGGTGCAGTTTTTCACTGTGTAATAATAACACTGTTCTTTAGCCCAAGAAGAAACCGAAGCTCGAGGGCTCCGCGGTCTGTCGGTTCGCCACTGCCGGATCGTCTAAGAGAAATGTTGAGTTTCCATATTAAATTTTAATATTACTGTGACAAGAACAACTCTGTAAATAATTGTCTCAATTCTTCTTAGTAGTTGATGGGCTAATTAGTGCTTGTTGTAGACATGCGTCATTTCATGGTTGTCGCAGCCTTCTTTGTGTTTTCGTTGAAGTCTTAAAGCAAATATAAGCAGTAATGCGGAGGATACGAACAGTTTATTATTGACATTTAGCTTAGGTTTCATGTTTCATAGCATAGTGGTTGTGCACAATATTATTGATAGTTGAGTTTACGTAGTGTGTTTGTAACCAATCGAGTAATGTTAATTTTAACACATCGATTCAAAAGCCATCTGAATATTGCTGGCTATTTTTGGTAGTCACATCTGTACTGTATTATAACTTTTTTTATGTAGAACAAACAAATCTATAAAAGCACATTCTATATTAGTATTCCAATAACTTGGACATTTACAGTTATTATTATGATGCTTTTGTCATACATGCCAGTATGAATAGCATGCTTCCTTATATGATACAGTTTAGTCTGCGTGTTTTTATTAGTTAATATTATGTGTTGGTCTACAATTAATGAACACGCTCTCTAATATAAACAACACAATCTGCTCTATATAACGGTAATAATTAAGTAACATTTCTTAATTATTTCCCTACGTTTCGACCGAATATCAAGCTATTGTCATTGATATGTTTTTAATTTTAACTCAATATTGATTTTAGAATACTTGTTGTATTCAATGCATCTGCTTTTGTTTGTTTTATGTACAGTACAGGAACCACGTATCTACACTTAAACAGAATTTTTTCTTTCAGTTCACACTGGATTTGCTTAGCAGACCAATTAAGGTGTTCGCTGGTGGGGATCACAGCTTTTTAGTTCTAAACGCTGACAGATCTACGGCAGATTTTAGAATTCCTGACGAGTCCAAGCAAATTATAACTTTAAGCATATCGAAATTAGAGTCATGTGAAGTTTTTAAGCATGAAGATGTTGTTAATCAAGTAAGTAAAATGTGTTATTATACGGCGTAATCTCCGTCGTCCTCGATCGGTCATGCACTGTTAGCGTCGAGCGCCTTGCTGTGATCTTCACCAAAACGTCTGACCGTACAGAAGTCATAGCATGGTTCAATTATTACCCTAAGATAATGTAAAATCTTCCCAGTTCGTAAAAAAATAAGGAAGCTTCGAGCAAACGTTTTTCACTATGGGTGTTTTACGAAAACAGAAGTTTTAATTGTGATGTTTTGTCGCATTCCAGGATCTTATGGCCTACTTAGAGACAGTATTTGGATCTATTGCATGCGTTAACGGTTCCTTCCTTACGCAAGACAACACTCACTTCGGATGTAATACTAAAAAGCCGGGAGTCGATCTCAAAGCAGCTGAGCGCGCTTTTTCAACTATTAGTCGGTTCGAGAACACTTCTATTAAAGAATTGGTATGTTGTTCTTTATAACTATCTAAGAAAAACAATTCATCTGTTTGAATTACTTTGGACTGGGTATATGCACTGCGTCGATTTGTATGGACACATGAACAATGGAAACAATGAACTAACAATGTTGAAATTAAAGTTTAGAAATATTTAAAGTCAGTTTTTTATGTCTGAGACAATACTGACACATATAAATACGCTCTAACATTTGCAAATTGTTGTAATAATATTATGTAAAAGACGATCTAAGAAGTCTGATTTGATATATGTATTTAATTAATTAGTAATGATTTTAAATACAAAAAGAATAAAGACAGTTTTAAGGCTATTTTTGTGGATAAAATATTGTATAAGTTGTAATAAAATAGACGAATTTTGTGCCTTATAACAACACTAAGAAAAATTCAGCGCCTGATGATCAGTTTTGTAGAAAGACTATTATAGTCCATTTGCAGTCTATTTTACAGTTTTAGAGAGAGTGCACTACTAATTTTCTGTTCTTGTTGGCACTAAACAATAACGTCATTGAATAGACTGTTTTCAAAAATGCAATGTCATGGTCTATTATTGCCCACGAGTAATTATGTATCAACCATATGCAGGCAAATAATGTACACGTGTGCTGACATCAGATTTTGGATGTATTCTGATGTCAATTGTGTTTCTGAGATGAAAAAATAGGAGTGTTGGTAAATTCATGGGGGTGCGGCAAATAAACACGAATATATGGAACGGCTCATTGGTTGGTGCGGCTTATATGATGGTCAATGCGGACGGAAACAGTGGTTTAGTTATTTTTCTGCATCATGGATTCTTCTTTTCTGCATATTCGTGTTTGATTATTCTGAAGAGCTTATGCAACATAAGATACCAAGACAAGGTACTCGGTTATTTCTTTGCCTATCAATCAAATTATCACTATAATATAGTTATCACAAACGCTGAAGGGACAGAAAAAAATAATAAAGACTAGTTTATTCGAGTACACGGATTAGATGCTCCTAATTGAAGGGATTTCAAACCAAGGGTTTACCGTGCTGATAAGTAGAATGATCTTAGTTACCTACCTTATTGTAGTAAACTAGTGGCTTATATTTGACATTTCAAACCAATATTTTGTGTGCATATTATATGTCTGGTACATTGAATTCAACAATTTATATGTCGCACTATTCCTGGAAAAAGGAAGTAAGTGATTTTCACCTTTTTTTTTTTTTGTTCCCCTGAGGTAAATGCATTAAATTGCATACCCCGGCTGTGGCGAGCCGGCGGTTATGTGGGGCTCTCCTCCCCAGAAGGGGGAGGCCTACCTACTAAAAACCTCAGGGATGGCCTTCCTCAGGCATGAAGGGCGCCCCCGGGAACTTACCAAGCTACTTCCGGGAACCCCCAGCTTCCGCTCCCCCGTCGATACAGGGGAGCCCACCTCTGGGGTGGCTACACTACCTCCCCCGGTCTCCTCCACCGACGACGCCCCCGGCCACGGAAGGGGCGTGGTCCATCCCGGGTCGCCGTAGCGGTCGCGACTTCCTCGCGCCCGAAGTGACTTTCACCTACTTTTCAGGAGCTTAAAAAACAGTCTTATATTTTTATTATGAGGTCTAGAAAAAAGTGTCAAAGAGATAATCGCAGGTCACAGTTGCCGTCAACTACACGTGTTATTTAATTTAGCAACAGATTGATGTACTTCGAGATAATCTAAAAAAACACGGTTACTTCTTTATTCCACGAAACACATTGCATATTTGCAGGGGTAACTACAATTATTGCTTTTTAGTTATGTATTTTGAAATATATGAACTAATTTAACTCTACTTACGGCTTTGTACTCTCTTATATTTCATTATAATCTAGAGTTGTAAGTATAATCACGTTGTTATTTAACAGAAAATCCTTTTTTTAGAATTACACAATAGGCCTATATTGTAAAATACAGGAACACGTAATTATGTATATTTGCGTTATAGATTTTCTTGTAAATCTTTTTTTAAAATTTACTTAAACATAATTATGTCTTTATCAGCGGGATAATTCTAAAACGAATAAATGTAAATATGCATATCTAGTATTTTATGCTGGAATTTTATGTTTTTTAAAGACGCAAATTTTTTGTATTTTTGCATTTATACCTTCATTTTTGTAAATAGCTTAACGAGATTTTGACTAAAGGTGTAAACCATGATAATCGCTTTATTTACGTAGTAGGGTAGACAACAATAGGGTACAACTGATCATGACCGTTTTTATACTATAATTATCTGATTTGTGCAATTTATATCTAATGAAAGTATGTCAATATAGAAATTTCAGTTTAATTATTAATTTATATTGTTTTTAGATTTTTAAAAAAATGAGCAATTATTATTTACATAATTCTAATGGAACGAACACATTTCTAGCATTCTCACATTAAATGTAACATTTTTTTATATAGAAAGTATACCTATAAACGTACAAATAACAAAGTTATTTTAAAATTTGTTTATACGCTCATACAAATTTGACAAGTTTACTTAGGTATGATGTCACGATTGCAGTGTTTTTAGTACGGAGCGTTTTTGAGTGACCCGCGACAGCGCCGTAAACATGTCGATGTATCTACTGTACTGTTGGTTCTACAATATTTCTCACTTAAAAGAGTACTCTTATTATATATAGAATTTAAAAAATTGTCGTCTACCCAATTAAACATTTTCGACGCAAGTTTAGTTACGACTTTTTTACACAGGTAGTGCGATGTATGTAACTTAGTTTCGGCATGTAATTAAAATAATTAATTTTCATTTTATAGATATTTTGTCACTTAACAGAGAGTATAATTAAAAAGATGAAAGTGTCGCCTCCAGACGCCGAGGCTCTTAGGCTGTTCCTCACATTACCGCTTTATCACGAAATGAGGAACCCACGACGACATCCAGAGTTACAGGTAGCGATTATATTATTCATTTAAACATACGTACCGACCATGTAATTGATAAAAACATATTTCACAAATTTCCCAATAACTGTATAATTATTTTGAACCTTGTTTGCAATTTAGATAACTTGGATAATTATGATATTGTTTTTAGGGTCCATTTGCTCATGCGTATAATCAATTATCTGTGCACCCACAACGAATAGTCAGTCTATGGTGGGAGGCGCAGTCTACGGAATATTTTGAAATGTTAGTTGACATATTCAAGAGTGTGATCGTTTATGAATTAAGGCAGTCCATCGTGGGAGCCACAAAGGTAAACCTTTTAATGTATAAAAGTACATTTCTGATAAAAAAAAAACTTAATTTTTATTTCTATCACTGTAGTATTCAAATTTACTGTAAGTTATGATGTTAGTGTTAAAAAAATTACCTTAATTCATAGTTTGACCCGCCGCTAGCTGGCATTCAGTTTGCCATCTAAGGAAAATTCTAAAGTCCTCTTATAACGAGTTTCTAATTGCGGTTGGAAGTAGAATTAAATATTCCCACTCTCAGGTAGTGCGTTCTACCTATATTACTACTATAGTATTTTTGTTTTCTTTTTAACAAATAACAACTACTTGTAAATAAACGCGTTATTGCCCCTTTAAAAGCTTATTTCCAGCAACATAACCCCCTAAAGGCACCATATTAAGTCAGTCGAAATTTGAAGTGTATTTTGTATCTTTTTACCTCGTTAAGGCAAAATACTGACAGATTCAGTAAATTTTTTGTATAATTATTATTTCAAATTCATTAAGTTTTTTTTAAAAAGGTAATTCAAAACAAAAATATATTTAAATATTTTTTTGGTTATTGCAGTAGGTTAGTTCTTTCATTAGTTGTCAAGATATTTTTGGCCCTTTTTCAGAAATTAAACTTCTCTCACAGCATAGTTGAGATTTTGAATACATTATCTTCACTAAATAAAATCAACTACACGAGCCCCAAGAAGCCCAAGATATCCGCCGAATGCTTCTATATAGAGGATTTGTGTAATCACTTGGATATTGCTAATGATTACATTAGTTGGCTGTCGGATCATAACGTAAGTATTTACACCTATTATTTAGAGTCTTAAAAAAATAATTACTCAAATATTGTACTTTCATCTTCTATAACTCACTAGTAAAACCACTACACTTGGCAAAAGATGTAGTTAAATTGTAACAAATAACAATATTCTCTGTCTACGGCTTATGATAGTAGTCTCGTGATTATTAGTCTCTACAAAAACGAGTATTTGGTACAGTATACGGAACCCTTTCCGTATTCGCAGTGCTTCCGAAACTTCTGTGTAGCGACAGAACTTATAAAAAAGACATTAAAATTTTAAAGCTTAACAAAATAATATTAAGAAAAATTAATAAAGTGATATTAAAAAAGTTTACAAAATGATACTCGTTATGTTATTTATACTTGTTCGCTTTAATGTGAAAATTGCACATAAGTTTGTTTTATCAATTAATCGTTTCGTGAAGCCGTTTTTGCAACATTCAAGTCTTTAATACTTTCCAAATTCAAAGGATTTCTTAAATTATTTTTTATGTAAGCCATTTTTTTTTAAATTTGTTACACTTACACCAATTAGCCTAGCCCAAATATAAGTTCTATAAGGCTTGTGCTATGGGATCTAGGGTAACGGATAGACATACATATGTTATACATATATAAATATTTTTTATACAAATATATATCAACAAACATGACTAAGGTACAAATGCTCGCATTCATCACACAAACATCTGCACCCACCGGGATTCGAACCCGGGACCTCAGAGATGGCGATACCTTGAAACCGGTGTACTATCCACTCGACTCTGGAGGTCGTCATTCATACGCCATTGATACAAATACTAACTTACACGAGAACGAGGTTGAAAATAGAATTGATCAAATATTTTAACATGCATGAAAAATGTTTATTCCTACATCTCCCTGCTTTCGTTCTTTCTTTTCTAAATAAAAATAATATGAAAATAGCTTGTTCTGAGGATTTCCTTTTAACTTGTTATATAACTCGAGAACATTTAAGTAATTTCAATTACTCCAATATAGAAAAATTTCAGTTTACTGTATAATTGAACTATATATTAAAAGATTTTTCCGCTTCATTTGTATAAAATTTTAATTTTAATTCCAGTCACTCAGCCCTCACATGTGTAACTATCCATTCCTCTTCGATGTCCAATGCAAATCTCTCCTATTGAATATAGACCAACAACTCCAAATGCAAATGGCCGTCAATCGTGCCGCCACACAGATGTTCACCAGGATATTTACAGACCCCACATTCGACTTCCGTCACGAAAATCAGTTTTTGAGTATCACCGTGTCTAGGAGGCACATAGTCAGGGATACCATGATGCAGATCAGTAATCATGATTCGTCGCAGCTGAAGAAACCGCTAAGGGTTAGTATATACCATATCCATTTTATTGTTGCTTTCTGTCTATTGTGATTTCGGGTCAAAACTTGCATTAAATTATGGTTGAATTCGAGGTTGAGTGATAGATGAAGTACTAGTTTATTTACTAGTAGCTTTCTGCCCGCGGCTTCGCCCGCGTGGATTTCGGGATTGGGTCTATAGAGGGTTAAGACCTAATTTCACCAAACTTAAACTAATCGTCTGTTGTGCAATGGCTTGTTAAAATTAACAGAGTTGTTAAGTTATTCTAGATCCTACATTGTAAAATTAACAAGCCATTACTAAATCAACCGTTAACTGAATGAATTGCGAAACGTTCATTCAATTTGTAATACAACCAAATAATAGTGTCGTCGTGCATCACTCTTACTATACGGAAATGCGTCTAATTTCTACTGGTCGTATAATGTCGTATAATGTTCTTGCTGAATACTACCTAGTATTGAAACATAAATCTTTATATCTAGATAAATTTACGTCGGTATTATAATATATATAACCTATATAACGAAATTAGCATTATTTACTGACCGGTCTGATGGGAATTCCAGTTTGTCTTCAATTAACTCCAATACATTCATAGCAGTTTCTTTAGACAAACGAAACCTTGTACCAGAAATCGACATCGTCGTATTCGTCGAAATAGTCACGCCGTTCTTTAAAAATCCTCGGACGTCGTACTATGCTGTCTAAAGTATCTAAATTTGTTAAAAAATCTTCGTCATCCATAATAAAATTGTACGCCGCGTCCATCTTGACAGTAAAATAATCGTCTGTTACAGATTAACGAACCACTAGAGCAGTCATTAAATTTAACAGTCCATCAAGCTAACTAATCTCTTGTTTGCACATGGTGGGACACTTGCTAACTCTAACAAGCTGTTAACGGTTTAACAAGACGTTATTTTAACAAACAGAGTATGGTGAAATTAGGTCTAAGGCTCATAGCTTTTGCCCACGGCTACATATGCGCGGAAGTCGGTTTATGGCGCGAAGGTTGCTCAAGAATAACTCTATCTATTGACGAAAACCGCATGAAAATCTCTGTCGATATTTCCGGGATAAAAAGTAGCCTATTATTTAATTCGGACTTTTATCTTTACTTCTGCAAGGATCTTCGTAAGGATTATTAAGTAAGGATTGTCACATAAATGAAATGATTGAATTAAAACATATTTATTGGTACAACTAGTACAAATTAAGCAATACAATTAATTTGATATATTTCATGGCTCAATTCAAGTTTATTTCAATCTATTATTTATATTTTTAAGAAAGCTACAAATACGTTTTATGTAATATTTCTTTTAATAATCACTTATCATTATTTGGTGTATTGTTTATGATGTAAAGTGACAAGATATCCTTATGATTTTTTTACTTTTCTAGGTGGAATTCGTTGGTGAGGAGGCAGAGGACGCTGGTGGAGTTAAGAAAGAATTTTTCTTGTTACTTCTTAGGGCAATATTTGACCCCGTGTACGGGATGTTTAAACAATCAGAGGAAACTAACATGATTTGGTTTTCAAACAACCCGTTTGAAGACGACATTATGTACTATTTAATTGGTTAGTTATAAGTACTACCATTCATTTTTTCAAATATTTGATAACTAATACTTTTTTTTTATTTAACAGATAGTTGAGATAGATTTTAAACTCTCCTTATATTGTGTTTAAAGTATTGTTCATTTTAGGTGCTATTTTCGGCCTTGCGATTTATAATTCTATTATAATATATGTGCCGTTCCCATTGGCGTTGTACAAGAAGATTCTTGGCGAAACCGTAGTTTTAGAAGACCTATCAGACCTTTATCCGACCCTGGTAAATAGTTTAAAGAGCTTATTAGAGTATCCGGACGAAGATGTTGAAGAGGTAAATATTAGTTGGAATTAAATTGTTTTTCAAAATTTTTATCGTTTGTGACTACGATATTTATTGAAAGAGGCATATCGAACGTTAAAGAAGATTGGCAGATCCATACACAAATACAGATTTAGCGTTTTAGTTGAATCTCAGTGTAAGGTCATCTTTCTAACTAAAAGTGAAATCGAAGAAGTCTTCCACGAGTTACTTGCATTATCATATCGTACGAAATACTGAAGTTATTTTTTGTAATAAATGCGAGGAGCTCGTGGATCATGCTATCTACTATGGCAACTTATCACAGAGGATCTACACATGAACTATTGCAACTAGTAAAAGCATTTGTAGAAAACTCTTGTGCGATAACATTAGGTGCAAAACATTTTTTACAAGCTTTTTATATTAGCTTCACTTGTAACTGTAACAAAATCTTGGAATCTTAATTTGACCCACTTCCCGGTTTCCGATTGAGCTGAACTTGAAATTTTTCATGCACGTGTAAGTCGGATGATAATGCATGGTTATGTGTGTGACGTCATTCTAAATCCAACATGGCGGCATTACCAAGATGGCGGATTAATTACTTTTAATGCACCTCTACAATATGGGTATCAAATGAAAGAGCTTCAAAGAATACCTCGATAAATAATGTGACGTCGCTCTTAATCCAATATGGCGGACTTTCCCAAGATGGCGGACCAATTATTTATAATGCACCCCTACAATATGGGTATCAAATGAAAGGGTTTGCTAAGCTTGGTTTTTTAGTCGGAAAATAAGTTAAAAGTTAAAAAAAAATAATACAAGCTTTTATTAAATTCGCTAAAAAGAACAAACTAAACTTTTATATACAAAAGCTTGTCGTTAAAAGTATTCTAGTATAAGTAAGTAAATCTCGCTATAAGCTTTTATATGTAAAAGTTTATTTTGTTCTTTTTAGCGCATTTAATAAAAGTTTGTATTTAAAAAAGTTTTTTTTTTACTTTTAATTTTTGATTCTATTTTTGTAATCCGCATACCGGTTGTTCCACAAACAAGAGTTCCACTTATAAAAATCTCTAATTCCTTTCCTATTATTTCTTTACGCAATCATTCACGACTATTGTTAACTCATTTGTAATTAACAAAGCAAAAATAAGCCGCGCGTAGCTTGCTGTGAGATATAAGAAATTGGACCCTATCGGTCTTATCGCGAGTTGATGCGAACATGTTTATAGGATTTCGTAGTTTTAAGAGAAACAAAACGATTAAATTTCCTTATGGACACAAATTCAATAATATACGTCACCAACGAGGGCGCGAGCCTACCCTAACTACGTTAGGGCGATTAGATCTTAGGCGACCACGCTGACTCAGTACGTATTGATTCATATGGAATTGGAAAAACGAAAAACACTTGTTAAATGGCAGGATCGACTCCAAGGCCCCCCGAATCATCCGATTCGTACATCAGTGTAGATCAGGGTCGGATATATTATAAAATAAAATACGGGTTGGAGCATGAAACTGGTCACAAATTCTTTTATAATATAATAGTGGAAGGTATTAAAACAATTTTGAATAACAATTAAAACAATCGCTCGTACACTAGAAGGTAAGGGAAACATAAGGTCAACGTAGGCCTCCTTCAGTATTCGGATTCTTTGTGTCCGTGACCGACTGCTCGACCCGATGCAGTAATAAAACTAGAACGCGGTGCCACAGCGATAGACGGCTTAGTGCCACTAGGAAAATAAGATTTTTATTTGTTACGAGTTTTTTGCCCGCGGCTTCGCCCGCATGGATTTCGGGATTGGGTCTATAGAGGGTTAAGGGTCATAGCTTTTGCCCACGGCTACATATGCGCGGAAGTCGGTTTATAGCGCGAAGGTTTTATCGCTTCCCGTGGGACTATCCGTTTTTCCGAGATAAAAAATACCGCAAAACTTGCTCAAGAATGACTCTATCTATTGATGAAAACCGCATGAAAACTGTGCAGTAGTCTTTGAGCGAAGCCTTTATTGCGCATCCCGTGGGATCTGTCGATTTTTCCGGGATAAAAAGTAGCCTATTATTTAATCCGGACTTTTATCTTTACGTCTGCAAAATTTCAAAGCAATCGGTTCAGTAGTTACGGCGTGAAAGCGGAACAAACATACAAACTCACTTTCCGATTTATAATATTAGTAAGGATGCTGCAAGTTTATCATAATTTAAGTGATTAATATATTTTTTTAAGCCAAATAAATATTGTTTTAGAAAAATACTACTTTAAATATTATAACAAAAAACATTATACAGTATTACAAAACGTTATCATACTGTCGCTAATAGCACCTATTATTTAGTTTATAGTTTACAATTGCAAAGTGCAGTTGAGATTTGCATAGAAGGAAACGTGAGGGTAGATATAGCTGCGTCGTATAAAACACAATGCATGCTGTTTAGCGGTGTCCATTCAACAGTTCTGCGGAGGTGTGCTAAAACTAATCAAACGTGTAACGGTGGTTATTCTAAATACCCAGATTTAAACACAAAATTAGAAAAATAATCTTCAATTAAAATATAAACAAAATATCTATTTACACCTATAATAATATTAATCTAATATGACATCTAATATCACAATGCATGCTGTTTAGCGGTGTCCATTCAACAGTTCTGCGGAGGTGTGCTAAAACTGATCAAACGTGTAACGGTGGTTATTCTAAATACCCAGATTTAAACACAAAATTAGAAAAATAATCTTCAATTAAAATATAAACAAAATATCTATTTACACCTATAATAATATTAATCTAATATATTAATAAAAAAAAAACAATAAACAAAATCACTATTTACCTACCAAAACGAAGGAAAAACGTTACAAACGCAAAGACGAGATGTCTATCGCTTGGATTCTGACGTAATACTTCTGTCCATTTATCATTAGAGGCGTTTATTTAGATATGGTTAAATTAGCTTTTATGAAACAACACATTTTTAATTCATTTAGACGGTGTTTTTAATGTACTTTAGCTATCATTATGGCGGTGAATCGGTAGATTATGCCATAATGCATAGCTTCGCTTTATTTACTATACAATTGTGACTTTTGTAACAGAATGAATAAGGAAGGTTCAGTCTTTTTAAATAAAAAATATATTATATTAAAAGTTAATTTTATATCATATGTTTATATTTCTTTCAGGTGTTCAGTCTTTACTTCGTAGTGAATACAGAGGTGTTCGATCAAATTCAAGTACACCAGCTCAAAGAAGACGGGGAAAATGTGCCCGTGACATACGAGAACAGACGAGAATACGTAGATTTGTATGTCGACTTTTTGCTCAATAAATCAGTGGAGAACCAATTTAAGGCGTTTAATGACGGTTTCCAAAAGGTATTTTTTTTTTCTAGGGAATATTATGGCATGAGTAAAGCAATTATAAGATATTTTTTTGATGTAATACGTCGCCAACGTGGACATATTTTTAATTCATCCTTTGTTCCTTTTAGTATAGATACTATGCATACTGTGACCTTTTGGTATACATACGATATTATTTAAACATCTTGCTAAAGGAAATCTTAATATTAGGCTTATTTTCATAATTTTAATTCTAAAGCTTTGACTATTACACGGCTACATCGCTGTAAAGATTTTGCCTTCTGTGACCCTTGTGGTTGAACGCTACTACTTATAATTTGGGGTTCCTTCAAAGACAAGGGGTAAATATATGATATTAAATTAAGAGATAATAGTTAAGGTAAATAGAGTCATATGCCTAAAATGCAGATATTCCTTTTATTAATAACACGTCATAATTAATTACAGTTACAAGATGATTCATATTGGATCTCTCTAACAACATAAATGATATTTATTAAAAAATCATTACAGTGTGAATCAAAAAATGACAAAACCGTGAATATTGGTCTACTATATCACACAACCGGTCTAACGTGACCTCCAAAACTAAATATAATTATACTGTATATCGCGCTGAACTGTCAAAATTCGATAAAATTATATTATTGACAGCTGGACAGTTAGCCATATACGACTTTAACATATCGTGTTAGTTACGTATTCATATTAGTCGTAGTGGACAGGGTTAGTGTAGTTTCAATTTTCTCGGATTTCGCATAGTTCATCAATGAGATTGCCACAGTTTTAAATAATAGTCGCTATTCACAGGTGTGTGGTGGCAGAATAATAAAATTATTCAGGTCCCACGAATTAATGTCTGTGGTGATCGGCAATGAGGAATATGACTGGGAGCTTTTCGAAAGCAATTGCGAGTATAAGGATGGCTACTCAGCAAACGACCCAGAAATTAGGTTCGTATGACTTTTTCCATTCATATGACAGCAAACAGACAGACCATCTATCGGAAGTAGTACTGATGGGTAATAATGGCAATAACGACTGTTTTGTAATAACGAATAACACTGTTGTGTTATTTTCCTATAACTGTTATTGTAAACTGTTGTCTGTTATCCTGTTATATTGCTGTTTTGACAAATGTTGTTGAGTACGATTGTTATTGTTATTATAGCTAGTTATTCTTAACAATGAACATTCCTTAATACTTTTTCGGGCTTAGGACTGTCAGAATATTAGGCAGTAATTTAAATAACTTAAAACTAATTAATCAATATATAATATTCTGGTGTATTTAAAAGTTCATTGATCTATACATAATTTGTTATTTACATTCAATATTTACATTATTTACATGCAATATTTGCAATAATCTTCCATTTCCATTTATTTACAATATCTACTCTAATTATTTATTAGTTACTTCAAAAGTACACGACACTAATTATTGCAACGAATAGGTAATTTAATTTTCACTTCAGTAGCTCAAACATGAAGGTTTTGCTGCTTAAAATCAGTGAGTAAAATCGATTTTTACTCACTAGTGAGACAAAGCTAACCAAGATTATAGTAGCCTATGTAAGTAACTAATGGGATAACCATACAGACTTGTTTAACTTTTAATTTGTTGTATAATTTTGAATTTAAATAAATGAGTTATTACAATATACTCGTTCCTGTGTCTTATTTTTATTTTCCAAAGTAGGTATGATATTTGTTCTCGCTGCTGAAGTGAAAAGTTATGTGTGTCACACGAGAGCAAAGTTGTTTGCATCTCCTGCCTTTGAATCCCTCGACATGCTCAGGATTCTACTCTAGAATCACTCGCTTCGCTCGTGATTCAAACAGAATCCTTCGCTTGCTCGGGACTCAAGCACGCGCAGCAAACATCAACTTTGCTCACTTGTTGCACAAATAACTATTGCATACGCGATCACACAACGGCAAATCCAAACACGACACTAATTATTGCAACGATCACACAACTGCAAATATTGCGTAACTAAAAAATGACAACATCTTAGGCACCAGTAAGCCAGCAACAGTTTTCCTAATTGTTATATCAAATTACACTGTAAATCAAAATGAGTTTAATTGTCATACGCGCGAAGGTACAAAATTGTGAATTTGGTATTAGTATTACTATAAGAAATAAACAAATTGGAGTCAGGCAACAGAGCGAGCGCCTACACAACGGTTCAAGTGGCAACAACAACAATGCGACTAGGCGATTCTTTTGTCAACAGCAACAACAGGATAACAGTATAAGCCGTTGTTAAATAACGTGTTATTCGTTACTGGAAAATAATTCATTAAATTATCTGTTATTGAAATAACGACCATTACTAGTGATGGGTATTGTGAGACAACCGATAACACATATTTTCTCTCGATTATCACGTCAAATCTATAGTTCAATATGATTAGCAACATTATTTATACTAATCTGGAAATAAAAATGTTATTTTGTTTACACTGCTTACTTGATCCGGTAATTATGTATGGAGCCCGGTTATTATTAATAATGACCTTAACTTCTTAAGTTTTCCATAAATATACATCAACGACATTTTAGTGTCGTTTACTACACAAATATTATTATTAAGTTTTTCAGTTTTAATTATAACAAATCTACACTAAGAGTTGTTTTTACTAACATATTTCTTATTTATAGATGGTTTTGGGAAGTTTTCCACGAGCTCCCTCTGGAGGACAAGAAGAAATTCCTATTATTTTTAACTGGCAGTGACCGCGTACCGATACAGGGTATGCGAGATATAAAAGTGAGTATAAATGTGTCAACCATTAAGGGAGCGTTCAAGCGTAGTAACGTAATTTTTGAAGATGTTTGACCCCCCTCCCCCTTCCCCTTTGTAACGCACCGTAACGTTGAACAAATTAAAAATGACGACCAAACTAATACAATCGAGAGATTTCCCGTAAAACGTAAACGAAAGGGGTAATTTGGGAGCTATAAGTCCCCCTAATTATTTATTTAAGAAAAAGAAACAATGTTACATAACGTGTTGTTAGAAAGACCCCCTCCTGTCCTTATAACGCATTGTAATGTTTTACGAGAAAACATTGCGTTACTTAATACTTGAACGCACCCTAAAGCATGTGGTGTGTTTGTATAATAGATCATGATTTTAAGTTAAGGCACATTAATTTAGAATGTTTGTGAATCAACATTTGACGACCTCCGTAGCCGAGCGGTTAGTACATCGGTTTCAAGGGATCCCAATCTGAGGTCCCGGGTTCGAGTCTCGGTGGGGGCAGATGTTTGTGTCATGAAATTTGTCATGAAGTTTGTGGCATTTGTGCCTTAGTTATGTTTGTTTATATTTCTATGAACAATATTTATATGTCTATCCGCTACTCTGCATCCCATAACACAAGCTTAATAGTGCTTATTTTGGGCTGGGGTAATTGGTATAAGCGTAAGAAATATTTATTATTTATTTTTATTATAACATATCAGCCGTGAGTGTGTGTGAGGTCAAAAAATAGAATTGATGGGTCATCCACCGTATAGCCCAGACTTGGCACCTAATGATTTCTATTTATTCCCAAATGTAAAGAATAAATTACGTGGTCAACGATTTTCGACCCGTGAAGATGCCATCGACGCGTTCAAACAGCACGTTTCAGAAATACCGCAATCAGAGTGGAAAAAATGCAATAAAAATTAGTTTCAACGTATGCAAAAGTCGATCATCGCGGAGAATACTTTGAAAAACAATAAACCCATATTTAGCCATATACGTTTGTTTAATTTTTCTATAACCGGATACATAAGTAGCAGCCCTCGTACTCACCGAAGCAGCCGTCCCCGGTGAGTATTTGCGTCAATCGGTAGGTGACCTCCTCCTCCCCGTTGAGCCAAGCTTCGAGGTGCGGGAGTACGGCACCGACGGCCCGCTGGCGCGCGCAGATCCGTAGTTCGAACTGCGCACGCCAGGCCGCCACAATCCGTCGGTGCCACTCCCGCTTGGGCACTTCGCGCGCGGGTTCCAGGGCGCTCCCCCCATCGCTCCCCCGGCCGACACACCGCGACGCATACGTCGCCGCGTACATGTCGGCCAGTATGTCGAATGGGGGGGAGCGCACCAGAACCGTCGCCGCCTCGTACGAAATGGTACGGTAGCCTCGTACGATCCGTATGGCCATTATCCGCTGCAGGCTCCGTAGCAGAGCTCTGCAGCGGGGGGACCTCGCGCAGTCTCGCGACCACACGGGGGCTCCATACATGGCCACGGATCGCACGACGCCCTCGTACAGGCGGCGAACTCTATCCCTCGGTTTCCCGAGATTGGGCAGCAGGCGATGCAATGCGCCCGCCACCCTTTTGGTTTGGGGGACCAACCGCACGAAATGCTCCTCAAAGCTCCAGCGGCGGTCCAGGGTGAGGTCCAGGTATTTGATGTACGGCCCCACCGGGACCACCGCGACACCCACCCGGATCCGGCATCTGGGTGGTTCCCGGCTGTCCTGGAGCGTGCGGGAAGGGCGGCGGTGCGCCACCGACACGTTGAACACAATATGCCGGTAGTCGGAGAGTGTAACCACCTTCGCCGCCACCCTCCAACCTGACACCATGCGGTGCGCAGAGGGAGTCGGCCATGACAGGTCAACGATCGACTCCCCCTGCCACCACACGCAGGTGCTGACCGATCCCCGGTTTAAAAGCCGGAGGTCCAATCCCACCGCCCACTCCAGGAGTATCTCCCCTCTTACGTCGTTCCGGGTATCGCCCCACTCTCGCGAGTGGGCGTTGAAATCATCCAGGACGAAGACTGGACGGGGGGCGCAACAGCGAACGCAGTTCGCCACCCCGTCCAGAAACGCCTCGAATGCGACTAGGCCGCAATTCGGGGAGATGTAACAGCCTATTGTGGCCGTGGACCCCCATTCCACGGCCAAAGTAACTATAATATCTAATAGATACAATTAACCTTACGTAAATAACCGAAATGAGATCAAAATCATTATTAAAGTATTTGAGAATGCTAACAAACAAGTATTGTAGGTATTTATGGTTATGACAGATACCATCATGATTACTAACTGCTAGCACCGAATCCGGTACCAATATACCGGATCCGGTAACCATTATATGATGCCGGATCCGCCGGATTGCAATCCCTAATTGAGTTGTAACTAATGTAACTGACACGACTTTTTTATATACTCGTACATATATTACAGTTTCCCTTTCGAATTAGTTGGGTGTTGTGGGGCATGTATTGTATTATAATATGTGGAATGGAAGAGATAATATGATAAATGTTCACAATTTGTCTGTTCCTCTTGAGAATTCTCTACAAATTCCCGCATAAGTGTAGAGTTATATTTTTTTCGATTCGCAGACAAGAACAATTTTTGCAGATATTACTTTTTTGTCAATTATTCATTAAATATAAACAAATTCCTTTGCAGATAAGGATTCAGCCTGTAGCTGACGATCGATTCTTCCCTGTCGCTCACACGTGCTTCAATCTTCTGGACTTACCTAGGTACAAGACTAAAGAGCGACTCAAGTACCACTTGTTGCTAGCTATACAACAAACCCAGGGATTCTCCTTGGTGTAACATTGTTTTTTTTTTGTAAATATTAGGACTTGTTAACTATTACCATTTTTTCAATCCTTCTCAAATTTAGTTACGTTACAATGGTACCATGGACGCTCTACCTACACGATAGAAAATAGATACGATAATAGAAATATTAATGCTTATTATTCGGTGTGGTTTTACAACAATAAAAAAAATCACAGCATTTCAGTTTGAAATTAATAACAATAAATGTGTGCCTAATATTTGATTTACATTGTCCGCTTTACAATCAAACAATATATTATTATTTTCATAATACAGATGGTGATTTAAGAAAGAAGTTTCCTATTCTTTCATTATATAGTTTGAATGCCTCACTGACGTTTACAGTCTCTCTTGTTTCTTCACTTTCAAGTGTCTCTTTTTGGCGAATGTAGATTTATTATAATCATGATTGTGATGGTATTTATATATTAAAAAATATATTTGTTTTGATATACTTTAGTTAGGTATTCAAGTTGTTGCCTTGTACTAGTCGTGCAACGATGAGAAATCAGTTTATACGAATTCTTTGTGACGTGTGAAGTGAATGAGAAGCTATAAATATATCAGTGACTAAAAGTCGATGTTTTCAGTTCATGAAACTTTTTAAACTGTAGTTTAAAGATACAAAATAATAAAAAGACGTTGAAATATATTTTGTAATATTATACAAATAAACATAATAACATCTTTGGAACAATTGAACAGTAACACTGACTTAAATTGAAATACCGGCTTCCCATGAACTTTAAACAAAACTAAGTGTTAGCATAGCGTACATACTGTTAGTGAAGATAAAGGTAAGACCATAATGAATTTTACTTACATGAAAATGTCTCCAAATATCAATGTCCACTAATTGCTGTTTTTGTTCTATTTTGGTCAACTTGTTCCTAAAAATAATACCTTTTTTTTATTTATCAAATTATTCTCTTGCTATCTTGTAAACTGTTCTCTCACTTGATCTTCTAAAACAGATATATAATAATATAATTATAGAGTTATCAGAAAAGTTGACAATATCATACTTATTTGTTACGTTGCTGTAGTTTTAAGTTACCATATCAATGTAATACGGGTTCAATTCTTAACAATTAACTTTAACGAAGAGTGTTTCCTTTATTTAATTCTTAAATAAATTTTAACAATTAAAGGAAAAACTCATCGGCGAACTTATAACTGAATGTTTTGTGATCATAATGAGGAGAATAATAAAAGACAAATATAATGTTTTGCATTTAGTTTAAAATTACTTAATAGTGTTTCACTTGTTATTGCTATAATTCATTGTAATCGTAATTACTTTTATGTATATTTATTAAATCTATAATTATTAAATCAATAAGCTTTTATGTCTCATGTTTATAAACTGCAATGAAACTTTGTATAAAATTATTTAAAATAATATATTATTTTTCATATAGCTGTTGTTTAGTTATAATAATTGTTGACCTGAATTAGGTGTAGGTGAGACGTATTTGTGATTGGTTATTTAAATATAAAAATGAATTATTATATATACTATATTTATATATATATTTATGGCGGGTATGACTGACTGCATTTTGACTTGTTGTCTTTTTTCAGTTTGAAGCATATTATATATATTTTGTATGTTGTATTTTTACACAAAATCCGTATTTTTTGTATATTTGTAGCGCTAATATTTATTGATTCACAATTAACTATGTATAGAAAAAATATTGAAATTATAATAAGTAGCGTTAACTGGATACTGTCAAGTTACCTCTGATGGTTAGGTTCTATAGATTGTCCATGATTGATTGTACAATTAATAAAAAATCCTTATACACTCCGAATAAATGTGTTTAATAAAACAGTCTTAAAAATTGAAATAAATTTTCAAATCGCCACCATATTTGAATACAGGTGTCTAAAATTGCGTGAATGGATTAAAATATTTTAACTGATTGTCATTGACAAATGTAAGTTAACAATTAATTGGAGTTGAAATCTATACATTAACTAAAGCAGATCGGTTACTACAAGTATCGTTGACAATTTAATTGTCTCCCGACAGTTTTCTTTCGCATAAAGCGAAAGTTCTTGGAGATTCTGTATCTATTTTAGAGGAAACCGCGCGACATTTTTTTCATACAAACGTATGGGTATTTACATAGGGAACATAGGTTTTCCTTTTTTCAAATTATTTAGTAAAAGAAATATAAATGTTCAAACAGATATAAAAGTCAGATTTTTCAGTGTGTCAGACATCTGGAAAAATAATTTCACTTAACTATTAAAAAAAAAGTAAAAGGGGCCCAGTTTCGAAAAAAGTATAAACAGGGGAACATTGATTGTAGCTTCTATTCGTAGGTATTTTCTCTCCGAATTGCTGTTGTCCCTATCGCACTCTACGAACGATTGTTGCGATTTTGACGTTTCCTCTTAATACACGAGGTGACATTAATCATAAAAAGGTAAAAACAGAAAAAAGTAAAAAAAACTAAAATATAACTAAAATAGCTAAAAACAGTCCAAATTTGCAGAGACGATAATTTAAGGCTTGCATGGAATCGAGTACTGTGTGTAAATCTTATGTATGCTGCTCATTAGATTAACACAGTAATTTTATAGGATAGTTCGTGGATATTTTTACAGCTTCAGGCGTTTTTAATAAATGGTATACATATATTTCCAAAATAAATATATACCATATGTATATTCTAAATTGGTAAATATATTTTAATATTTAAAAATATCTTGATATTACAATTATATAATGAATGGTATCTTGTTTATTATAAATATTTGATTGTAAATGATTTTTCTTATGCAAGGCTTCTACTGTGTGTGCTCTTGCTATCAGAAATAGTAAAAAAAATGGTATTTACTTTTGGAAGACTAAGGGCAGATAAGGATACTACATCTAATGATATGAAGCATCATTAATATGTTATATAGGAACACGATTATTTGCATAATTTAATAAATATGTTTTCTATTTTAGTAACTATAATTATTATTTGCATAATATAGTAAATAGGTTGTTCGAGCAAAAATTGCTTCAGTAATGTTAAATGTTTGTTCGATTCTTTTTTATTTTATGGGTCGTTAAGTAATAGGGGTAATGAGATCGGAAGGGCTTGGTAACTCGAAGTAACCACTCGTATTGGCGATGACTCGCCTACTCCTACCGATTACTTTTTCAGGATTATACCTTAAGTTTGCTGTTAATTACCTTAAGTTTATTTTCATCGCACTGGAACTCTCATGATATACACATCTAACATTAACGATTCGGAATCAAATGAGCCCAGTAGGTGTCCTCTTTGAACATCTTGTCTGTGGCATTCTGCCATTATATGTTGGATGTCATCTATTCTATCACACAGTTTGGCGAATCCGAAACGTCATCCTAGTTAGAAATTTATTATGTGGTATCAGCCTTGGGTAATTCTCTAAGAGGATACAAATGCCGCATAGATAAATAGGCTATAACTGTGTAACCAGGAGAAATGGTATTACGGCGTTATATGATTTATAAGACAAATAATTTTAGATTGGATTTTATCACTTGTTAAAATAAGCTTAGAGTACATACCTATGACATATGTTACTGTGATTGATAATAGCCGTGATTGTATTGTATCGTATTCACGTAGATATAGTAATAAGTAGTTTTGTCTGGGAGATAATTCAAGAATATGTATGTAAGCAAATAATAAACGTAATTAATTGTCATTCTAGACAGATCCTTTGATAGAAGAACACAAAGATTGAAAACGAGTAATCTATCAACAGATTAAATTCTTACTTTTATTAGTGGCGTTTAGTTGAACGAAGGTATCAATAACAACATACAAAATATCACATTAATAAATTTTAAATGTATTAAACTGACATTCTAGTGCAATGGTACGCTGTCTCTGAACAATGATATTTACAAAACCTTTGAACTACTACTACTAGTCAGTTTGTTCCAATAAAATTTGTGAAAAATACATGGCGTCTAAAAAATTAAATGAAACACGTAAACGTTTGAATCATGTGAACACTAGACAAAATAATGTGTACATATGTTAATACAATACTTAAATAAGTAGCTATTTACTCCTGCGAATGCTACAAGTTAGAAAAGTCACAAATCGCTTATCGATAAATAAACCAAACTTGAAACATATTTAAATGAAGTATACCAAACAGTACAAACAGTAGGACGATATGATGAAGCGTTATAGAGTTGGGCATATCCACGTACTTAAGATTATACATATATTTTTTTTATAGTATTTTGCAGTTATAACTTTTTTATGTTGTGTTTTGATAGTACCAATTCGCTTCGATATTTTTTCCTTCCGTTTGATACGGCCACAGCTTTGAACGCGAGTGGATATTATGGCTGCGTTGGCGACAAAAACGTAATGATCATATATTCTTATAAACAACTAGCGGACCCGACAGACTTCGTCCTGTCAAATTTGAATTTGAAAAAGAATTGTAAAGTGGCAGTATACCGCATAGCCAACCAAATTCCAAAAAAAGGTTCAAATGAACTATTACATTTTATGACTATTCAATTTTGGAACGTGACATTAAATCCTCCAACCATGTATTCTGTGCTCCAACGCACACACGCACACTGTTTTGATAGATATGATTGAATTTCAATTTTATATAGCGTTAATAAAGCACAAATTGACTCAGATGTTAGGAACACACCTATATTTGCGTAGACAACAGTGAGTGCTTGCAATATAAACTATAAACAATAACAATAAAGCTCAAATTGACTGTCCGTTTTAGTTAGAAAACGTTGTATAGGAAAAAGGGGGCTATTTTTAGGATTTTTCCGATAATTATTCGAATTTTTCTAATCCGTAATAACCATCCTTAAACTTCAACGAACATTTTAAAAAAGAATTGGCTGAAATTGGTCCAGAGGTTGTTGAGTTATGCGCTTACCAACACGTTTTGCGATTCATTTTTATATATAAGATTATGGTACTTTTCTTATTTGTATACAAAACATAAAGCAGTGATATCATATTTCTTTATAACATTTATAATCTGAGCTATGAACTATATTTTTGCATTTCGTACTGTTATATGTTCATTCTTGTTATTATGTGTTATAGCAATAAGTTGTCACATTCCAATCCAATATTTCAGTTTGAAATGGCGTTGATGCTCCTCTGCATGCGTCCTCTTA
Source organism: Scirpophaga incertulas (assembly GCA_036419045.1). Taxonomy (NCBI): domain Eukaryota; kingdom Metazoa; phylum Arthropoda; class Insecta; order Lepidoptera; family Crambidae; genus Scirpophaga; species Scirpophaga incertulas. Next base: position 9,738,160 of record CM071638.1, on the reverse strand, counting down.
TGTCCTCTGAGTGAAGTTTCACCATCTTTGATTACAAAATATATTATTTTTTGAAATTTATACATTTACTTAGCAATAAAAAAATTTAAGGCACACAGATAAGTTTAGTTTCAGCCTTCTACCATCTGCAAATAAATCAAAATTATCAGTATTTAGTGACCAAGTGCGTGTCGGACTTACGCACAAAGGGTTCCGTACCATTGATATATGAAATTAAAGGAAGTGGTTTACGAGGTATTAAAAAAAACTACTTACTAGATCTCATTCAAATCAATATCATATGTTTCTTTTACATTTTTCATTTTCTTATTTTAGAAGTTAGAAGGGGGGGGGGGGGGCAACTTTTTTCCATTTTGGAAGCGTCTGTCACGCAAACTATTCGGTTTAGAAAAAAAATATTTTCGAAACCTCGATATCATTTTTGAAGACAATCTTAATGCGGTCAATTTTAATCTTAATTTTGCATCACAATCTTAATGCGGTTCACAGAATACATCTTTGGCTTTGACATAAGGACGGACAGACAGACATGACGAATCTATAAGGGTTTCGTTTTTTGCCATTTGGCTACGGAACCCTAAAAAGAGCAGTATATTTATAAAATTCGACTCAAATTTGACATTTAACCCATACATTTTTTTAAGCATATAATATTTTCAAATATAAAAATCTCTGATTAATTTCCTGATTAAATTACATTAAATTATAGAAGGCATATTGAAATTTTGAATTTTTTATTACTTATTTTTTAAATTACACACTGAATCAATATAGTATATTTTTTAAAGTTTGCCTGCTTGGGTAATTCCGTCTTACTTTTTTGTGCTGTAAGATAACAGCGTTTTCATTTCTGTGTTTATTGATGGCCATGATTATTAATTTCCCGAAAATTCTTATTCGTTACACTCACTTTATCATATCTTTTAGTGTCACATTTATGTATGGAACAACTATATTTAAGCGTTTACAAGTTCATAAATACTTTCATTAAATTTTGCTTAAATGGCCTCTACGCGTTGGGTATGTATCCCCGCGCACGCCTTATAAAGGTCCGTGTCTTATAAAGATACGTGATATAAGCGACAATAATAATCTTTATCATTATTTCAGCTAGAAGATGCGCACTGTTGGATATAGTACTTCCTTAAGGATCTCCACATGGGTCGGGCCTGTGCTGTTACCGTCCAACGCCTTCGGTACCGCCAACATATGCCACTTGCGATTCTTTCCGCCCCAGCGGCCGTCAGTCTTGCCAGGAGACCTATTTTTGAATTACGAATGCGATTTCGAAATCACCGCTGACTAAATAGTCAGCGGTGACTTTGAGGTCACGGATTCCTAAATATCCAATTTTTGAAAGTCGATCGCAGAGCTGCCAACATAGATAAAGTACACACAATAAATATAAGAGTTCGGTTCCACGCAGAATGTAGCCGCTGCCGATTATTGTCGGCTAACCATTATGGTTATTATATATATAATATATGCTACATTCATATATATATGTATGTATTTATTATAGGTATATATATGAATGTAATCGCTGCCGGTTATTGCCGGCTTATTATATATATATATAATATATATATATATATATATATATATATATATATATATATATATATATGCTACATTCATATATGTATTTGTGATTTGTTTGATTTTTCAGTCTATATATATATATATACTAGCTGGCCAACAGACGTTGTCCTGTCAAATGTCTCAAATGTCAAATGTCTCAAATGTCACGTTGTCTCACGTTGTCTCAAATGTTTTTAAATAAATAATTTAGCTGAAAAACAATATCTATATGGACCGTATTGTGAATCTAAACCATTCTCAACCCCCCTGGAATACACACAAAAAATTTCATCAAAATTGGTCCAGTCGTTTAGGAGGAGTTCAGTCACATACACACGCACACAAGAAATATATATATTAAGATAGACTGAAAAATCAAACAAAACACAGATAACATTTCCACAAGTATGACTTGATTACGAGTGGGTGAGGGCACTCGTAATGAAATCACATCCGTGACTAAGGTAGTCACATCAGTGATAATCAAAAAATAAGAATTATTGAAAATCGGTGATTATTAGTCACATCGGTGATTTCGAAGTTGCATTCGTAATTCAAAAATAGGTCTCCAGCTCGACTCTTCTTCAGATATCATAATTTCTGATACGATTATGCAGAGAAATTCGGAGCATAGCCCTCTCCATTGCCCTTTCAATGACTTTGAGTTTCCATGTAAGGCCTTGAGATTGAAGCACTGTGGTAGATGGGCCAGATTATGCCGCTTAAATTTCCAAACACTTCTCAGCCGAGTTAGATAAGGATCTAACTTCCAAAAAGAGTTCTAATTAAGAGTATTTGTCCCTCAAAATTATACTCGTCAACAGCTTTCAGTGTAGAGCCTCCAACCATTATAGGAGTGGGTGTTGTATGGGAATTCGACATGTTCATTTTAAGACGAACCTGTTGAGAAACTACTGACGTAATAATAATTTAAATAAATTATTTGAGTTCACTCTGTGCTGTAATAGCTGTAACTAATCGGAGTGATAGCAAATTATCATGAATGCCTAGAACATGTAAATTAAATTTATTCTTTAAGATATTACTTTTGGTTGTTTAACCTATCATCATCATTAATATTAATAAAACAAAATACATTCTATAATTATATTTTGGAAAGTTGCAGTTTAATACGAAGATAAATAGCAAAATACGGGTAAATATATAACAACGAAAACGACAAAGGTCATTTGTCGATTGTTGTTATTGCGGGGTGATAAGTGATACATGTCAGATTGTCCGATTGGTTTTATATCAAAGAAAATTTATGATAGGCTGTAAACGTTTGTTTACTTACTTACATACATGAATTCTTTGGAGTTATCTCCCCAACTTTATTTAATGTCTCAAATAAAATAATATAATACATTCAATATGTTATTAAATAATAGATTATATTAAAAGGATGCCGACTATATGTTTATGGCTTGTGACTCATTATATCGTGACAAATATTTTTTTTTTTTTATTGTAGTTAATGGGGTATTTTCCGAGTGATAACAAGATTTTCAAGCCTGTTTGTAGATGTTTTTAAATTCAAGTCACATTTCAATAATTAAAAATAATATTTATAAATTTCTATATAAACTACTCAAAACAAATAAGGGCCCACCGCAACTTTGTCTCTTATCGTGTTTAAAAATAATCGTACACTTATTGTTGGCAAAATGAAGTACTACCACTTCTAGCACACATGTTTATGAGTTCATAATGATGTTTAAAAAGTTAACTTTTTTATTAATCTTAAGTGGTTACATAAAAACAAACAAAGTGCTTAAATGACCCATTTCTTGTTATTTTTTTCTCGTTTGTGTTCTCAGTCTTTGTTTAAGCGCAGTACGTTGAATAAAGATTGTAACTGTGTTGTTTTGTTTCGGCATTATTCCCGCTTACGATGACACGTTCCCGTCGTCATATGGATGTGGAAACTGCGACAAGGGGTGTTTCACGACGAGCTATACGAAACGTATGGCAACGGTTCCAGGAGACAGGTAGTGTAGCTAGAAGATCTGGGTAGAATTCGTGCCACAACTGCACATGAAGACCGCTACATCCAATTGACAGCGCGCCGGGACCGCACAACACTGACACTGGAACAGTTGTCAGTGATCAGACCGTTCGGAACCGACTTCACGAGAATGGGCAACGTTCCAGGATGCGTGCTATCTGCTTAAAATTAACAATTGCTCATAGGGCAGCGTTTGAGATTTGCACGTGAGCATTTGGATTGGACCATGGACAATTGGAGGACAGTACTCTTTACAGACGAGTGTAAAGTCAAGTTTTTTAGCGATGACAGACGTGTATGGAGAAGAGAAGGAGAACGTTTTACTGAACCGTGCATGCACGGAATAGATCGGTTTGGAGGTCCAAGTGTCATGATATGGGGCGGGGCATAAGCTTGTTTGGCAAAACAGAGCTGGTGATCCTGAACGATGGGACTATCACTGCGGCCAGTTATGTCGAGAATGTAATCCGACCTCACGTCATCCCATATTCACAAAGGGTGGGTGATAATTTTGTGCATATTTCAGTTTTGTCTTGGCCAGCGATGAGTCCTGATCTCAACCCAATCGAGCATCTATGGGATCAATTGAAAAGAAATCTCAAAGAAACCTACACACACGTCAATAGTCAACAGGACCTTATAAACGCCCTAAAACTTTGTTGGGAACGAATACCTGACGAAAACATCACTCATTTGATCGAGAGTGTTCCAGATAGGCTCAGAGAGTGCATACAGAGTAGAGGAGGTCCTACTCGATACTAAAGACTAATTCCCGACAAGTTACTTTAAAAAGAAAACCATTGATGATTTTTTTTAACAGTACAATTAATGCTTAATTCTCCTAAATTGTCTATTTCTGTGTAATGTAATCAAATTAAACAATAGAAACGTTATTGTGTTTACTTAATGAATTAAACCTAAACTAATCGTATAAATATTATTAAATTTGTTAACATATAAATTATAGCACAAAATCATGGTGGGTCCTATTTTGTTTTGAGTAGTTTATTATAAACACCATACATTGTGTAAGTTAAAATATTTTTTTAAATATTTTCTCTACAATTCAATTTTTTCACATGACACTTCCAATGGGAAAAAAGTAAAGAAAAGTGTAAATTGTTAGGTATGTAATGGAGACCCATTATATACATAACAATCACATTTTTTTTCCATTCACTGCTAATATTGTTATATCGTGTTCTTAAAATATTTGTACATATGTTATTCATAAACTTAGAATTTTAAATAAAACTCATATATACCTTGCAAAATTAAATGCGATTTTGAGCGCGGTTATTCGTTTAATAATTTTATTGTATGCAGGTCTAATAGTTACAGCAAATGACGGCCTATTTGTAGCATCATAACAACATGAATTTTTGTCGTCACGTTTATTGACCATACATACTTATGTAGTATGTAATAAATGGATAAGTAACGATTTTATTATTTTGAGATATTATTAGTTATCAAAATATAATGTATCTAATGTTTTTAAAAATAAAGCGAAATACAATATAGTGATAAATAATTTATAGAAATTCTATAATTTAATAAACCTATTAAGGTTTATAAAAAGATATTACTGTTTCTGACTAATTGCATATATTCTACATGGCACATTATAACTGACCACGATTTTGCACAACATTCGCAAGAGTGCGCAACTTTTGCAATAGTGTTGCCTCTTATGTGGTCAGAGGCCTTACCACGACCGCGTATAGTAAGGTTACAATACAATATTGAAACGTAGACACCGCTCTTAGCAGTGTATAGCGCCGTCTCGCTGGTACTACGGTTTTATTCCTGTTTTATGCGATCATTGAAGACCTTCATTCTGAAGGTCTTAATTATTTTCCGTACATTTGAGCTTTGTCTAAAAACCGTTCAAGTAGCTTAACTAGTCTAGTACGTAGTTCCAAATAAATTACGACGCTAATTTAATGATTATATAGAGAGTTCATTTAATAATAAACTACTCGTTCCAAATGATAACAGGAAATAATTTGTCTATTATCTTAAAACATATTTGTTTTCGATTAAAAACATATTTCGAAAAAATTCTTTAATATCCTAAATAATTATAATAGTAATATACATATTTGATTTCAGTAAATAATTATGTTACGTAATCTCTGCATCGTCTTTGCCCTCTGTATTGTAGCGTTAAGCTGACCGCGATAAATATAGAGCTTTCCTATTATTTGGAACGGATAGTACCATATAGTCTATATCATTTAGGACATTACACTGTGATATTATTAGTACGCGAAATATGCATCGTTTACAACTTTGGTATGCACTTATTACAATCGTCACCTTTGTACATCATGTTGTTTTTATGTATATTCATTTGTAAATATAATTCCAAATGCATATATTTTTGTATTTTTTTTTAATTAAATTTTTCCAGTGCCAAGCTGTCAAGTGTTAATTGAACTGTGCCAACACAGTCCAATTAACCCACCTATTTTAGCCATTATCAAAAGGATGAATATGACTATGTTCAGAATTAGAATCGTTGCGCCCCTTACTTCCTCTTCAAATAATCTAATACCTATTTAAATTGTTTTCGAAATCAGCCTTTATATGAAATAGCCGTTTTTGTCGCTCGCTTTATAACATTTTTAGCGCCCCAGATATTTTTTTTTGTATTGATTTTATCTCTTAAAGTGAAAGTTTTGGTTATAATTCAATTTCAGAACTAGGCAATTTAAGTTTATAAAATAATGTTATATACACACTTGTACACTGTAGCTTGTTATAAATAATTTTCTTGCCGTCGATATTTACTTTTATATCTATTGACGTGTGTGTATAAATTAATAAAGTGTATTCTCTGGGTTATTATATAAATATGGAAAACTTTAGTACGAAATAAGCGAAATTCTTTGAAATCTACAAAACGGAGCTTTAACCCCTAATATACTATCTACTGATATATTATCGACTGAAGAATACATTAAAGAAACTGTAAGCTAGTAAGTATAAGATACTAAATAAGTAAAAATAAGGGGTTCCGATTTACATGTAACGGTACCCAATTTAACCTTATTTGCTCTCCGCTACCCTGCACTGGGCTAGCGTGCTGAGAAATGGCCTGAAAAACGCATATGATTTGAAAATAAGACTGATGTGCGTAGGTCACTGGGTGTGATTTATCTTGGGAGTGGAGTGTCTCTTTGTAGGAGTCGTCGCATTTCGACCCACAATGGATCTATTGTACTATCACGTGTTACCCTAGTCTACCAGCGGACTACCACCAGCAGTCCAGATGTCTTTGGTGACATAGTCCTGTAGTCTGTCGGTTTTGGATAACCAATGCCCGTCAGCTTTTGTCTCTTGCAGGCCCTACAGTTTTTTTTACCCTTGTGCTAGTGACCTGTCAATGCGCCTAGTGCTAGGTGCTCTCTTGAGCTGATTTGAGCCAATTTTCCATGCCCATGAAAAGCTTGTCGTGTGATAATGCTTTCTAATTGGCTCATTCTTTTTGGTGCCTGTCCTTGTTCCAGACTTCATTTTTTATCCGCCTGTGTACCAGTGACCAGAGAGGTCCGGGTTCAATGTGTTTATCGAATTTCATAATGAAATGTTTCTACGGGAGAAAAAAAAAAACGGAACGCAGCCTACATACGTCTACGATGAATCCGAAGATGTAAGTGAAGTCAAAAAATCCGCACTGCCCGGTATAGTTGTCTAATGGCTCCTATTATAATCCAACGAAGTGGTCTTGCGATGCTTGATAGATGCTTGATTTACACAGTGAAACATCATGCTAACCCATTGAAATCACCGTCATCCTTCACATTGGCCATGTTTGCCAGAAGATCCATCGTGAGGAGGAGTCATAAGGACTATTCATCCTAACTCGAGAGTGGGCTTTTACCCGTCACTAGGGAAGTATATGAGCTATTATAATTGAAACAAGAGTGGTATTTGGTACAATTTACTTTGACATGATCACAATACCAAATCGACAATTAAATTTTAACTTTTTATATACAAAAAATAATTGATACATAATCTCTTCGTGACTAGTTACAATAAGCTTTAGCCAATTATATTGAGAAATTGTTTAAAGCCGGGTTATTAATGTTACATTGGGGCGATAAGCTATCTCCGCAATCATATACAAATCTTATAACATATACTTTATTGTTAATATTGAAAATATATACAACAACTGGGCATGTGATTGAAAATTGTGTATTTTATTGTATCGTATTTTCGAATATTATAAAGCCGCACATTTACATCGAATAAATAAACATGGAAAATAGTTATAATAATGATAGCATTTTTAAGTTTGTAAGTGAAATAATGAAATGATATTGTTTATTTAATTTTTTATTACTTTATTCTTACTCACTAAATGTTTGTTAAAAATAAATTAAAACCTATATTAAAGTACTGGTTGTAATGTTACATTAAGTACATGCCCCGAGACTTTAATGCCTAAAGTCTATACAAGTACTCACACCTGAAGCTCATGGCTGAGTCTTCGCTGTTATTCAGACAATGACTGCAAATTCAGCTGGTTTTATTAATGCTCTGCCCCGACAGTTTCATAAAATAAATTTCAAATAGACACATTTTCGTATCAGTAAAACCAACTAAACAAGCGACTGTGATTGTGAGTCGGTTAATTTATATGTGAACAATTTTTGAATCGTAATTCATGATATGAATGTTGTCATGATGAGATGCAAACTAAATTTATACTAGTAGGACGATCGGCCTGAGTGGTCCTCGTAGTACTGCGTGCCCGGAGGTACGTGGTAGCCGGGGTAGTTGTGGTTTAGGGCATGCTTCGCGAAGAATGATGTGTAATCCTTGTGTACCTATAAGACAAAACAATCATAAAAATAAATGACTCGTTTTTGTTCGAAATTTTTTACATTTTTGGATAGGTTATCGAAATGACGAAAAATGTACTTTCGTTGTTATATAGCAGAGTACACTATTCAACATATTCACAGTCTATATGTACAATTTTAGTCATTTCTTGAATTTTTTTAAAACAATTGTTAATAAAATAAGAATTAAGAATAAACATCTATACATGCTTCTAATTACATCAATCTGCAAAGCTAAGACAGAAATTTTAGGAAATATGCCGGAGTTCTAGTGTTAAATTTAACATACAGCTTCATGAGATTTACGTGAAAATATTGAAACGATACCATAACACAGAAGGTATTCCTCTATCAAGACATTTTATATTAGATCTAATTACAAATGAAATATTGTATTTTTTGTATTATATATGGGCTAATGTTATATTACCTAGTCGGTTGATGTCAGTTATGACTAAGTATTAAGTACCATGCGTGGTCGCTCATCATTTCGCCTTGCATGCGACAGTGGATGTGCGGTATTCTTTTTTTCTGTCCATCTAAACCTCGAAACATCACCGCCTTTGGTGCACTATCTAACTTAAAGTGGGTATTGATATGTACGGATTGTTAGGAGACCACCATGTAGATTTTAGAACTTACTCTTTAAATCGATTTTACGGTAAGAAAAAAACGCCTTGGTCATCCAAATAACGCTCTAACCTTACTGTCTGGATGTAAATTTGAGTAGGATGATAAGGATTTATGGCATTTTTGTGTTTTGAATGTAGGCCCTGAGGGGGCAGCTGCACTAATAGGCTAGTGTACAGTAGGCTGGCTAATCACGCATTCATCCGACAATAAAATCGATAACAAAAAATACAATAAGACGCCGGATTGATCCACTTACAAAGATATTTCGTTGTATAAATTATTCTAACACCGACTATATTTAACAACACAATGATGAACTTTTCAGGAGGCAAATAAAAAATTGACTGATTTTACAATAAGTTAGAAATGGATATTTTTTGATATGATAAGTATTAATAATAAAAAAGTACAAGCTTAGTTTAAAATTTTAATGTATGACTTAGTTATTTCTGTGCGTGTAGAGAGTAAAATTTTTGTAGCGTTTTCAGTTAAATTCATAATATTTAATTAAATTGTTACAAAACATTTATTACTTACATTAAATAAATAATAATTACAGTGTTTAAAGATAAAGAGAAAAGTAACAAAAAAACTGGATAGCTAACCTAATTCATTAGACAATCTAATCACCCCATACTTATTACCCATAGTAATAAACCATAATATACTATTATTAAAATTATTAATTATTAAAATTATTTAAAAGCCTAGCAGACGATACTTAGCAAGATAAGATTTTGATGAGGTCTATGTAATGCATGATTTGCTAATATAGTCAGGAAGCAGTTACTCAGATGTTAATATTTGAATATGGAATATTATGTTCTAACAAATCTAACCATAGAACAGAATAAGCCTACTGAACGGGAGTTAGCTTGCCGGTATATGACTATACGTCTAAACTAGGTACCATGATCGAACATTTAGAGCATTGGTACGTTGAGTAAGTTTGTGATAAGCGTAATTATAAGCACGTTAATGTCAATTGATATACGGCTTAATTATTATATAAGCCTAGCAGACGATACTTAGCAAGAAACCTAAGATTTTGATGAGGTCTATGTAATGCATGATTTGCTATTTTTATAGTCGCCAGGAAGCAGTTACTCAGATGTTAATATTTGAATATGGAATATTATGTTCTACACAAATCTAACCATAGAACAGAATTGCGAAGCCTACTGAACGGGAGTTAGCTTGCCGGTATATGACTACGACACGTCTAAACTAGGTATAAGTGTGGTGTGACCACCAGTGATCGGAACATTTAGAGCAGGCATTGGTACGTTGGTCTAGTAAGTTTGTGATAAGCGTAACTTATAAGCACGTTATTCCATGTCAAAAATTGTTTATATAAATCAAGGCATTATTAAAATTATTTTGCCTAGCAACGATACTTAGCAAGAAACCTAAGATTTTGTGAGGTCTTGTAATGCATGATTTGCTATATAGTCGCCAGAAGCAGTTACTCAGATGTTAATATTTGAATATGGAATATTATGTTCTACACAAATCTAACCATAGAACAGAATTGCGAAGCCTACTGAACGGAGTTAGCTTGCCGGTATATGACTACGACACGTCTAAACTAGGTATAAGTACCACCAGTGATCGGAACATTTAGAGCAGGCATTGGTACGTTGGTCTATGTAAGTTTGTGATAAGCGTAACTTATAAGCACGTTATTGAATGTCAAGAATTATATTTTTTGACGATAATAGTGTACTTGTGCTTTCTTACGCACCTTTCACAGATAAAATAGATTGCTATTGCTCCGCGCGGAAAACAGTTATATATAAATATAACGTTATGTATTTAGTTACTTCCTTACGTTTTAAAATTGAAATTGAATTCATAGTCACTTCATTTTGTTACGGTGTTTTATATTATAATGTAGGTACATACGTGAAGTTACTCTGAATATATTATGCTCAAATTTAATACGAACAAGTCTGAGCGCAACTTATTTTTAATAGTTGCTAGAGACCGATTAACGTTACGTCTCTTACGATTTCAATCTCTAAATAATCGATCAATCGCTGTCTAACTATAATGTAGATGGAAAGAAATTTCCAAATAGGATTTCGGCAAATACTATAAATGTATTAACGGAAATTAGAGACGGATGTGACTATCCAAAATTTATATCGCATTATTATATCGAATATACTTGCATTAGGTACTAATAGTACATCACTTGAAAAATTAGTTCCGTTAAATAAGATCCTTTGCTACATGATTAATGGTTACGAAAATTATCCGTAGAGAGACGTGTCAAAACGGCATGATCACAAGTCCGCCGAGACATTACATTAACATTTATTTCGCTTCTTAGTAAACCCTGCAAACTAAGTATTACAATCAGAGGTGGTTAACAACCAAGTGCCGATGTCTGTTAATAGAAGAAGGTGCTTCGATGATCCCAAACGTCGACACTTACGACTCGGCATTAACGTCCGGTTTACTTGCGAGTTAGGACTCACACCTCGTTCATGGCAACTAATTCGGCAAGCGAAAATTGCCGCGGCTAAAACAAAATGGCAGTCAACTTTATTTTGGCGCCAAGTTAATGAGATTACTTAATTTACTTTTTGTAGTTGTGTTAGGTATAGTTAGTTTTTATGATGCTTTTAGTTGGAAGAGATTTATTTGTTATTTTTTGTGTTTTAATATTGAATCCGATTAAATATGATTTGGCTTATTTGCAGAGCAGATTAAAATGTGGAAGTGTATTACTAGGGGAGCAAACCGCTGTAGTATAATTCTCATATAAAACATCTAATATTTATATTAGATGCATAATATATATCTACTCATTTAGCGTATACATCCATAATATAAGTATCTACAGTCATACAATCAACTAATTTGCTATCTAAGTTAATATGCTATGAAGTAAGTTACGTATGCCACTTCCACAGAATTTTCTGATTCCGCTTAAATAATAGATTTATTTATTTAATAATCATGATGAAAGAAATAAATTTATGTATATTAAAAGCTTATTTACAGTTGCCTAAGATGAATGAATTTATGTGTCTATTTACAAAACCTGTAAAAATAAAAAAAACATTGTTCTACCATTATAGGTGTAATTTTATAACTTCCATTATGAACCATAATTTTATTTTATTAATTTGAATCGTGGGTAATATATTCATAGTATACAAAAGGGCTCGGGCACACTAAGTTATCTAATTCCTTCGGACTGTATTCATAAATGTTTTCATGGCTGGTTTAAATAATCTATATTGTTTATACATACATATAAACATATATATAATTTTTATATATAAAACATATAATTATGCTAAAAGGAATGAGTTAGCACGTAGTTCGCTGCAATATTTTGGTTCTTGAACACTATTAGCCTGCAGTAGTGTCTGGCCTCTTCGTCACTTGCTAAGCATCGTCCCTTGCTATGAGACATTTTATAGCGTTACTTTTTTTTTGTTCTTTTTGTTGTTCAACAGGAGATAAAGGATGTCTGAATATAACCACTACATCATGCGGAACTATCGTAGTCCGGATTCGGATGTATCGTTAGTACTCTGGGGTTCTCTTCAGTATCATACCCTTTTATAAGGGTTCCAGGTCAGTCCTTCTTAACTCAGCTTTTCATACCATACGAAGGCATACACACGACCAGGAAAACCTCGACGTATACGCACTAGCGCGCGTATACACCATCCATCGGGCACTGGTATATACAGAGGATTGTTTCTGTGACAATCATTACTGCAACTGGGCTGCTGTATTGCATTTCAAATAGATCTGTTGATTAAGGGTGTTTCATTGTATTACGCTAAACCAGTTCTCTTCTCCAGTCAACCTTTTTACCATGATCATCGACTCGAAATGGACCATCAAATCATTTGACAGCGTATAAAGAAAAAAAAAATAGATAAACGAACGCAACTATAAATTATAGGGTTTTAACATACCATTTACTAGTTCATAGTTCTATATCTTGTAGTCTACAGTTCTTGGTTTAACTGAGCCCTTATTGAAAGAAGGCATGATACCTCCTTTATATATATCTTTCTATCTTTAGGTATCATAAATATATAACTTAAAAGGTTCATAAACAAAAGCTACTAGTATTTAAAAGTGTGCACAGATAAAACTACATTATATCTATCACCAGCGCAATATTCATATTTATTAAATAATCTATAAAAATGACAAGCATAACCAGTAGGTGTTAGTATAGGCGCCTATTTAACGGAGTTACCTTGCGAGGCCTGCAGGCCGGTCCCTTGGCAAGCAGTCTCCTTGCTTCATTCTCGGCAGCCACGGCTTCCTTAACGGATTGGGGCGGCCACTTCAGGTCTCCCCTCATGTTAACGCCGCCTGAGATAAATTAAGGTAAAATCCAAAACTGACATTATATTTTGCATAAAATAACCATTAATTTATTATGATAAATATTTGCTTCTCGCCAGTTATTCTGCGAGTAGGGCAGACTCGTTTTATCATTGCAGTTTAATACATTACATATCATGGAATTTGATACATATCATACTAAATTTGTTAATATAGTAACGCCATCTAGATATAATAAGTTGAATTAGGGGGTACAATAGATAATAAATTAGAGGGCACGGCAGTGGTCCCGCGAATACGGTAAGGGATGCGTAAGGTAAGTTTTATATGAACTAAAAAAACTTTAAATGGAGTTAGCAATCTATTCAACATTGATTTATCTATGTCTGTATGTTAAAAAGAGGTCAGTTTGTGAGTTTGGATTTTCGTGGCAATCTTCAGTATCTATTTCGGTAAAATATCAATATCAGAGTTTTTCGTAATTCTGATTTTCGTATGGGGATAGTTAAGACTTGGGGAAAGACATAGGATACATTTTCCACGGAAAATATATCTTCTAGTATTGAATAAGTTAATAGGAAAATGTAAATGTTAAGTTTAAATCGCTAAAATTAAGCAACATTGGTTATAGCTAGTTTTGAGATGAGTGACTAAAAACATAAAACATCTCGAGGCTTCTGCATAATGCGGAAGGCACGTTAAACAGTGGTCCCTGTGCTTGATTTCGTTTAGGTCGTGTCGGTCAATCGTCCGATTGGATTATTTCTGCGAATGAAGGTACAGAATGCACAATTCTGTTTACGCTTGTGTGCACACGCACAAATCGCAGCCTCTTGAAATGACTTACTGTGACCGAAAATTGGTTAGGAATTATTTTGTCTTACGTACATGTATAAGTTATGTTGACTTATGCTCATATTTTTCAGAGCTTAACATTATTTTATAGCATTTACAACTCGTCTATAAAGGTACCTTAAGTAATCAATACATGCATTCTTTATACGCGATAAAAAATTATGAATCATTTTACAGAGAAATCAAGAAATGGTTAAAAAGTCTACAATTATTCATTCAGTATGTGGTAGCATAATTTATCCTAGTAGCACAGAGCGGATAATCACCTGGCGAACCTAACTCAATCCTGGCATCGACTATAAAGAAAAGAGTCGACCAGCAGCCTTTCTCTAACACCATGAAAGCTTTTACGTGTTGCGAGCGTCACTTTTGCAAAGCGGAAACGACAGGTGTAAAAGAGCAATTTTGAAACAATATAAATGCAACCTTGCTTTAGTGCTCCTGTATGAAAGTATCAAATGGCCCTTAAACTTTACACGTCTTGATATTGCCGTTGTAAATCAAATAAAGTTGCATTAGCTTACTTTAGGGTTATGATTTCCCGTAACTTTACAGCACTTTGTTGTTTGTTGTGAAAGAAGCAATTACCTATGTATGTAACATCTGTGTGTGACATCTTCGCTTGAAACGTTAACCTAAATCGCGCTGATAACAATAATCTTAGGCTGAAGGAAATCTGCATGCTTCTCTCTTTGTGTGCAATTCATTTACAATAAAGTTTGATATAATATAACCGAGTATTATTGTACTAGTCGTTAGTCTACACTAATATTATAAAGAGGAAAGATTTGTAGTTTTGTATGTAACGAATAAACTCAAAAAGTACTGGACCGATTTTAATAATTCTTTTTTATTAGAAAGCAACATTAACACTGAGTAACATAGTACTATATTTAGCACTAGTATGCTGAGTAGCATATATTTAGTACTAGATTGCTATAGAAATCTTTAGAAATTTTTATTAAAATCAACCAAAGGTGTAAAAAAATCAACCATAAAATGATAGGATATGATAGGACAAAAAAATGTCCGACAATATTATAGAATATATCAATATCTACAAAAAACTGCGCAGACGAAGTCGCGGGCACCAGCTAGTGTACTATATAATTAAATAAAATAATCAATTTATCTTAAATTAGAATATGTTTATATGTTTATTATGTTCCGAAACCGGTCACAATAAATATAAAATATTATATAGTAGTGAAACTAATTATTATTAGTTATTAATATAAAATATTATATAGTAGTGGAACTAGTGAAAAGTAGTGTTTTATTAAGATCATAGAATATGTTTAGCTTTTAACAATCTATGCAACGATTTGTTTGATTCAATTAAAACTGTATAAATTGAATTACACTTGCAGCAACTTTGTTTACAATGAGGAAGATTGTCGATTTACTGTGGGAATGTGTATAAGGTCTAATAATGTTGAACCTAATAGATTGATACAACACAAAATATTTATTTTCTACATTTGTACGGGTTAGCGCCGCGGATGTAAAAGGTAATATTTAATAAATCTTTAAAATTTTGAATTACGAATGCGACTTAGAAATCACCGATGTGACTATTTTTGAATATCACTGATGTGACTACCTTAGTCACAGGTGTGATTTCATTACGAGTGCCCTCACCCACTCGTAATCAAGTCATACTTGTGGAAATGTTATTGTTAGATTTTTCAGTCTATATATCATATATATATATTATAATCTTAACCATAATGGTTAAGTCGGCAATAGCCGGCAGCGGTACATTCTGCGTGGAACCGAACTCTTACATTTATGTGTGTACTTTATCTATGTTGGCAGCTCTGCGATCGACTTTCAAAAATTGGATGTTTAGGAATCCGTGACCTCAAAGTCTGTCTGTCTGAAATCACCGCTGACTACGTGATTTCGAAGTCGCATTCGTAATTCAAAAATAGGTCTCCTGTATCCATCTTCTGTGGAGTTCTAAACGAGAAGTGGGCATAAATGTTATGATTCTTACTAAATTGCATAGGTAAATTTGTTCAATATTTAATTTGACTTATGTATATGTGCACTACGGAACAGACTGCCATAAAATATTTGTTTAATTAGGATTCCAAAAGGTATACCTACACATAGGTATTTTTAGTTACACTACGAAATTTATGTATTAAAGATTACCTTTAAAAGATGCTGTAGCAGGCTGACTGGTAACCACTGGAGGTGGCTTCTGGTGGATCGGTGGCTGCGGACGGAGGGTGATAGTGGACGGCGGCGGCTCGAACTGCTTCTGGGGCGGTTGGTATGCGGGCTCGGCGTAGCCCTGCGGCGAGAATGGAGGCTGTGGCGAATACTGTGACTGCGGGTACTGCTGCTGCTGGTAATTCGGCTGGGAACCTTGCGTCTGACGAAGAAATAATATCGTGACAAGTTTGTAATCACAATGTTTGAGCCGAAAATCTAGCTTTCCCTATTGATTTATAATTTGAGTTCGGATGCTAGAGGTTTTCATGCCATATTTTGAATTGATAATAACGGATGTTTCTGGATACAGATCTTGATCTTTCGACCTTAACACATTGCTGGTGCCTCACAATATTTAAACAAAATAAGTGGAATTAAATATCTTGACAATTCATGGACCGGAAACAGTTCGAGCCACGGCCTGTGGGAAGCCTTGTTGCTTCCTGTACGATTAGTACATACCCGCGAAGCTAGGCTTACTCGATACATCATTGACACACTATCACGCGACGTGAGACGATATCGCCAGCGAGATTTTAGTGTACGATTATATTATATTTTATTTTCTATTTCTTAAGTTTTAAGTTGTTTTGTCAGCAGTTTGTATCGCGTATGTAAGTTGCGTATGCGTTTTGTAAGTTTTGAAGAAACTATTTATTTCAATAATTAAAGATGTTTTTAACGATTTAAGAATAATCTAAAGTTTAAGTAGACTTTTTAGTTTGATGTGCAACCAGGTATAGGATTCACACCGATTTAAATATTATCATAATTATTGAGCGACCTTAAATACTGGATTTACAATAATATGTTTGTTTACTTAGTCTCGCCATAAATACAATAAATAGAGGAAATATTACATTTGAATAAGATATCTGTCATTCTTATATAAATGTTCATATTAGTCTTCTCATTTTCACCCTAATCAGTTTTCAATAATTTTTGTGATATTAAAATGGAGTAAGGTGATAATAAGAATCGAAACGTTGTGATTGCATTACGCAATGTAAGTATGGGGTCCAATACAATTTTTCAAACTTTCTATATTTACTATAATGAAAAATAGCACTTATAATCATGTAGCGTCTTATAACGTATTTAAAAATGTAACACTTGTAAAACAAATTCGGATAATAAAAGTTTAGTGTAATAATATTTAAACGGGTTTTACATTAGAAACTAAAATAATTACGCATTAAATATTATTTTGTCTGTGACGTTGTTGGCACAGACCTAATCGGGTTTAAATTGTCAAGTACACCAATGTGTTTTACCGTAAAAATATTGTATATCCACATTTGATGAATGCGATGGTTATTCATATAACTTTAAAAAAATTATGTACGAATAAACTTTTTTAAGAAATTTGTGCATTTACAAATATGTTTAGTATGTAAAATGTATATAAAGTAATTTTAGGATAAAAGTATTTGTGTTTTAGTTATGACAATTTATACTGTTTAAAACTAAAACGCAATCATTTTCATTTTAACTTTTGTACTTCTCTACGAACATGCATTCCGATCTCTAATTATACGTACAGTCATGTTAATATAATAGGTATAACTAAATACAATATCATTTTATATTAGTGTAAGTTGTGTAGTTATTATGTCAAAATACTAAACATTAGACAATTTTAAGATATGTTATAAAAATTTTATCGATTTAAAATTACACAAATGAGTATTAAGATTGTCATGTATATAGACATATTATATTGAAACGAAGCACAGATGCAGCCATACAAATAGACGTCTGGAGCCAGTGGTATAAATAGTGGCTTCAGGATAAATTAGTCAAACATATTTCACATACTCGAAACACGACATCCTTACTGTTATAACGAATCATTTTTATTTAAATTGAGAATAAACAGTTTTTTTTTGTAGATGAACAGTTCGTCCGCTCGTTATAAATGTTGAATGTCATGTTGTTATGTTAACAAAGTCGGGATACAAGTATACACAGCAAAAATGTTGATAATGCGTGACAGCTAGGCTATCGACAGCCGAGGAGTTGGCGATTTCTACCTGGGGAGACAGAGGAGCGGGCACCGGGGCCCAGCGGCTGCTCTGCTGTCGGTAAGACTGTGGCGCGACCCCGGGAGACGCAGGACCTTGGCGGTAGGGGGATTGGGGAACGGGTGCGGCGGTAACACCGGGTCCTACAGGGATAAGCTTGCTGAGGCCAGTCACTTCCTGGCGACGGCCTTCACAGTACGCCGGCTGTGATTGTGGGCCTTGCTGCTGTTGTTGGTAATGAGGTTGTTGTTGGTATTGGGGCTGCTGTTGGTATTGCGGTTGTTGTTGGTACTGGGGCTGTTGCTGGTAATGGGAAGTTGGGGATTGTTGGTATTGAGGTTGGTTGTATTGGGGCTGTTGGTAATGAGGTTGCTGGTATTGTTGAGGCTGCTGTGTGGAAGGCGAGTGCTGCGCGTTGTTGTAGTACGCAGGGCTCTGCTGTTGGGATTTAATATTGCATAGCTTATACAAAAATAGCTTTGTATTATGTAAAAATTGTGCATTGCTATGTTCATATTTCTTATTTTGGCAGATAATAGAAAAAAAAAATTAAAAGCTCGCTTGAAGTATTAATTGAAAATCAGAACCATAATGTTTGTTTTTATTTCCTTGAATATAAAAGAACAAAAGTATAATGAAAAATTTTCAACCATAAATATTATAAAACAAAACCCATTCTATAATATAGCTTCCAGCTAAAAGCTTTCTATGTGCACTTGCTGTTGCAGATCATATTTACATAAAATCTTATTAATATTTAAAGCCTTGTAAATGATTGAATAATATACCTGCTGAGGTTGGTGATAGCCGTTCGTTTCGGGAACCGGTGGCCACACTACTTTTTTTTGGCCTGTAACAATAGAATTTCATATTATTATTATTAATTATACTACGTACTAAGAGATAAGTAGTTATATATTTATCTATAACTTGTTATACTTAAACTTATTCATACGTTACAATAGGCTTGTTGCCTAAATTTCAGTAGTTAGATACTAATATACCTTGATGCCTATTATACACAAAATAATTATTATTTTTGAAAAAAAATGCTTATTTATAAGAATAATTTTGCATTTAATTAAATATTTGACATTAGTCATCAAAAACGCTCATGATTGTCATGGCTTCTTGAATGACGTCACGCCGTGCAAAACACAGCTGTTTTAGTATCGGAATATTCGGTATTGTGAAGTTATTTTAATAAAAAATGGATTCATCGTATTACAAGTACTGCATAGTGCCCCAGTGTACAAGCACAAGTATAAAAACACCAAAAAAAATATTTATATACGTGCCAAACAATCAGCAGATACGTAAAAAGTGGCTGACACTCGCGAGAAGGAATGATGCCCATTCTTTTTCGCACTTCCACAAGACACTTGGGAATGACATTTTGACTTTGACGTTTCGCACGGCGTGACGTAACACTTTTTAATTGGTGTTTGCTGTCACGTGACTTATGGCTTATTTTGTGCAATTTTATATTATAAAAATATAAATAATCAAATGTTATTATTTTAAAAAACTTTGTTTTTTCATTATTAAATGATCATCTTAATAGTTATGCAACCTAATGCATCAGATTTGTTCATAGTGGATACAAGCCTATTACTATTTACATATTTACATTCATCTTTTCTTATAGAATATTAAGTTTTTTCTTCTGTAATTACCGTATACCTCATACTTCACACGTTAAATATTTTTTTAGGATTTTCTTATTACAATGACGCAGTTCGTCGTATTTCCAGAGGCTACCTGTCGTCATTACTGTCGTTTGTACCAACGAGATAAAATCTGATGTCTACGAATTTGAGTATTCAACACTTTCAAATTATTATTATGAGATATTTCGCTTTAAATTAGCCCGGCCTACCTACCGCGCTGCTGGCTGCCAGCCAAGTCAACGTTGGAAAAACAATGATTTTTCTAAAACTTTAATCCGCTTTATAACTTACCTTGTTGCCAACAATTTTTGTAATTAAATCATTTAGAAACGTATAACAATGCAGGATTATACTGAAATCGCACATGTTTTTAATAGACTTCTCGACTTTTCTGTGTTTCATAGTATTCTGAATTCAACTGGGTGATGAGTTTCTTTGCTAAAATTTATATATTTTTCTTTGTGTGCTATTTTTGTATGTTTATTAAATGTTCGTATTTAACCACCATTACAATTCAAAGAAAATCGATAAGAGAGTTAATTTATTTTGTTGAGTATTTCACGAATACAACTTATTAAACAAAAATCTCCCCGATGCAACTTTGGATAAACTACACTGCAAGTTGACCGCAAGTTAACCTGTAAGGATTTTAGTAAGCAGCATGGAAGCATAAACAATGCCACGCCGAGAAATTTAAGTTATAGCGCCAAAGTTATAACTTTCGCGTTTAATAACAATGAGGTTTGTTTTAGGTATCTGTATATCTTATTTTTTACAATATGGTAACACTTTATTTACAAGTATTATTGGAAAATATTGGTATCACATAGGTATCCACACATCAGAACTTATTACTCACAAATTCGTGCAGCACTAAATGAAAGAATTTCTTTCGTTTTTTGTAAATCTAAAGTACACTACACGAGTGAAATCACTACATAAAATTTAAACATATTGACATAACATACTCACGATAGCCAAGATCAATTGATCTGGAACGCTATGCGCCCCAGCCGCTGCCTCGACAGGACTACGTTGGACTGTTGGCGCGTTCGCCAGGTGCGCAAATACCATCGCATATTATATTTTCAGAGCCCGCATTTTTAAAACATTACTACCCATCTCTCTCACACCAGTCGCTGAAAGACAGGCGATGCTGGACACACCTCCCACGGAGGGACCCTGATCGGAGATTCGTTATTCGTCACGCATTGATTCATGGCTGCATCTGGATTTACGCGTGACGGTGAGGTAATAGCGCGATTTTACAAAGTAAGAGAATCTTTCCAAAAGTATTGAGGAACCTACGTTGTCCTTATCACCTTCATAATTGATTAAAAATCATTATGTTAATTTACGTTCTATCAGGTACCGAGCTATTGACGATTGGCAGAAAATTGTTATCACAAATGTCTAACTACTAATTGGGATGTCTGAAAAAAACCACTATAAGATTACAGGCGAAATGTTCCTACAGATAATATATTTGAGTCATCTTAGGGCATGTAGTTTTCAGATTTGATACATCAGAAACCTTGATTTATTTATGTAACTTTATATGGTTCACTTTATTATCATGAGTAGCTAAACTTCACATTAAAAAGGCTAAAACCTTTATGAATTTAATTAGGATTTTATGCCATTAATGATGCAAACCAGGAGAGTTGGTTGTATTCACACTCACCTGAAGCCCGTATTACAGAATGACACTCTAATTCAAATATCTGCTTGACTTAACTTTGATTTTAGAATATAGATTTGAGCATAACAACGAATGCACGGGAGGTTCGGATCTAGGATTCGAAAGCTATTTCTATTATTATAGTATTAAATGCGTTGAATATTGCCGCGCCGTAATACATTTGCTTAGTTTAGCATGAACATGATTGTAATCACTATATCTATTGGGCCATGAGACAATTATCACAACCAGTCCCTATACACCATCGCTACCGGTCATAGATTTCATATCTGCTAGACAAACTGGATTAATAATCGCAGAGCAGCAATGGAAGTGAATAATTTCAAGTATCCAGTCAGTTTTTCATATCATGTATTTTGCTGTATCTTGTGATTTTTTCGGTAATTGACTTAAAATTAGTATAATTTGATACCAAGTTGTATTAAGTTGCGTTAAATTCATTCATAGTAAGCTGTTTGCGTGTGGTGTTGATGAGTGGTTCTCAGTGGTTGTTCAAATCAAATCAACATAACTATCTGTTTGCATTACCTATGGCGGAATATTCTTGAGAAGAACATACAAGTAACTCTGAAGATCTATACTTTCTCTCTTTATTTCACTTGTCGTTTACAATATCCTAATAGTAATATCTAAAATAATCAATTGTCTGCTTCAGTTGGAAGATGATCTTTGCACGAAAGTTACAGCACAATTTCCAGTTTAAGAATCAATAATACTGGGAACAAATTTTGTCTTTTTTCTTTTATGCATACTTTGTCATTAGAAACCTTATTGTACAACGGTATGCGTTAACATACTATACTTTTGACGTTATATCTTTCATTGCGCTATGTCCTTGGGTCACCACAAAATTATATCTGTAAGCAGCGTTTTACTATTAGTCACAGACGGTCTTTACTTTAGTCAAAGTAAAGTTCATTTACACTTATCAGCTTAGTTGTTTTTTTATCTATGCTAATATTATAAAGTAGTAAAGTTTGTGTGTTTGTATATTTGTTAAATTGTAAGGGGTAATCCCGAGATCTACTGAACCGATTATAAAAATTCTTTCACCAAAAGAAAGCCACATTATTGCTGAGTGTTATTGGTTATATAAAAAACCGAAAATAAAAAGGCTTTTACGCGATAGTCCGTTTTGCAAAGTGAATCGGAGAAAAAACGGTCGAATGAAAGCGATTCTTACGAAATATATATTTTTGAGTTCTAGAGAAAAGATGTGGAGCTTGAAAATGTCTACAAAAAAGTCAACGACAGCATATGTGCAACTTTTATATTTAAATTACAAAAAGTAGTATTTTTTAAATATTAGTATAGATAATTTAATTTTTAATATTATTAAATAATTTAATTAATTAGGTCATATTTATTAGTCATATAAAGTATTAGTCATATATAACCAAAAATTATGAATCTTTATGAAAATAAGTAAACTCATCGTCTTAAGTGTGCAGGCCAAAACAGCGGACGGCGCGCGATGGCTTCGGGTTTAATTCGGTTCGCGTTCGTGCTCGCTTCGGGGATTATTAATATTATGCGCAACGAAGTGGGCACAGGTCAGCTAGTATATCATATAGAAGTATTGCATTCGTTTAGTGAAGTTTTAAGGTTAAACCGACAGATATAAATTTGACAGAACCTCTTTCATGTTTTCTTCTTGCACTTCTTACCTTTTTATGGTGTCGATTGTTGAGAGCTGTTATACCTCTGGTAGAAAGTCATAAAAACGGTATCGTCAGGGAAACGTTTAGCCTATGAGTGTAGCTAATCGCTGTGACGAATACAATGAATAAGGTTTTAGTGACTTAAATTTGTTTTATTTAGTTCTGTAATTACGAACCTGTTTCAAAATGTGACTACTAATAGAAATATACTCGTAAACATGGGAGAAATGCTCAACAAAATCCACCCATCGGTGTCCACATTAACAATTACAGGATAGTAATGTTTATTCCGCAAACTGTGCTCACTGCGGCATCAGTTGCATTAATGAAGAAGTCATTTGAGCATGTATATTATGTGATCACCAAAGAGGCTTAACAGGCCGGTGACCATGAAAGCTCAACAAGGCCAAATGAATCATGCTTATTCTTATCTGGAGACCAGATGTGATGTTAAATTTATTCTTTCTGGAGATAATAGATCCAAGAAGTTTTTCATTTTCAGGTTTTTACATAGTTGAAGATCTGTAATTCATAGTATCTTGCAATCCTTTTTCCGGGAATATTTAGCATGAACTCAGATGATATGGCACGTTGTATCTTTGAAACTGTCACATCTTTGTTGTCTCTTACTTCTACGTATACGTACTTACTCCTATACGTACTTACTACTACGTACTCCTTCGTATTTTGATATTGACTTTCGTGACGTAGGACGTATAGCCTGACATCTCGCTTGCCATAAGAGTGTGCCATAATAGTATGTATAATTATGGTAATTGATAAATAATGCGGCGCAGTAGTCAATAAGTCCTTATAGTTCTTTATAATGCCTGTAATATTTAATTTTAAAGCTATGAAAATTTATCTTTTATCGAACACTAAATTATCCAAGGGGTTTCGTCTACAATTAATATCACATACATACATAAAATCTCGTCCTAGTTAGATTTTATGTATTAGTGAGAATTTCTATTACAAAAACTGAATGTGAATATTACGAAGTTACGTGTCATAAAAAATTCGACACTGTGAATTTAATTTTGAATTCTCCGTACCAATAATCAATTCTCAGAGAAAAGAGGCTTTCATTCGTTGTAGCTGATGTGAGAATTGATATTAACATAAATCTCTATTTAAAAAGTGACTTAAAGAAAACTACTTAATGGAAAAATTCCATGTCAAATCTTGGTATATGTTCCCAGAAGCGTTATTATATTACAATTATGTGTTACAAGTAACAGATAATAAAAAAAATTCTTAATTGAGGCCTTAGTATAACGTTTTTATAATGCAAACTTTTGATATTCATGGAAATGGTAATTTACGCCTGACATGATTTATTATTCTAATTCTTATATCGTTAGTAATACAGATTTTGGGAAATCGTAGTGCAACTGTAGAGCTTGGCCTTTGTTGTTTTTTGTTGACCGTAGTGAATGAACTTTGCAACTTCTAGACCACAACTGTGGAGTAGATAAGTTGTTTTGCCTTTTATGGCTTCAAACCTGTCCTTAGTAAAAGATCAGTTATAAAGTTCCTTTAATCGATGTCTTGCGATTACTGATGTTGAAACTTTAAACGTTAACTTCGGTTACACTGATATCATAAGAAATATTAATGTAAACGCATTTGAGGAATACATGTAGATATATCAATATGGCAGTCATATTATATATCGTGATTGTGGTTTTTATTTAATAGATACTTATAAAAAAATATTTCGATTTATTACTCCAAGTAATAACTTTTACACGTGTAATATAAGCTATTCATATAGATATACGAAATAAATTTCGTATGTATACATTTAATTATATCTTTTATTATTTTGATACTTTCCCCAAATTATTGCAAAACTTATTGTTCTCAATGACAGTAAGTCTTCATAGAAGGCAATATTTTAACTAACACACGATTTACGGCTGATTTCTGGAAAAGTGTCCAAATGCTGTTTGTTAAATTACTAACGGCTATGTTAGTTTAATAAATATATTAAATAATTCAAGGTGTTATAATACAAAACAATTTTTATACATATTTAGTACAAAAATTGATTGAAATTTTAGATAAATTTTTATACATCCTCAAAAATGCTACAAGAACACAGTAATTAACTCACGTGCATGTCAAATGGTTTTGTATCAAAATATACTCGTTTGTCTTTGCATCGTTTCAGCGTCCGCTTATTATTAGACATTGATTCATGAAGCTACTGGCTGACTGTACGAGTCATCCAAAATAGTTGTGCGTTACGTCAAAGAGAGACATTCTGTTTTTCCAAGAGTAATATAGCCTGGAATCATGTTGAAATTGCAAGAGCTCATTATACACGTAACTCCGAAAGCAAAACTCAACTAACGTAAGTTAATATTATACTGTATCGATCTGTTCCTTGCACGCGATGTGTAAATAATATACGGCATTATAATGAATGAATTCTGATAAATCTTATTTAATTATCTTTATTTAAAGCATATTATAATTTGTCTTAGCCTTATAAATCTATCTTGTGATTGGCCTTCCTAATCTATCTTATCATTAATTATTTTTCGAAATGTTTAATTATGTAATTTTTTATTTTGTGATATTTGGTTTATACGCAAACAATGTATCATTTTTAATAATTGAGTTGAAAGTTAAGCTGTATTTCTAAATGATCACGTGGAATACTATTTGTGAACAATTATTTTCGCATTAATATTAGACTATATATATATATATAGTCTAATATTTATATATATATATATATATATATATATATATATATATATATTATATATATATATATGTATGTATGTATTATTAATTATAACTTTTGAGCGTTTTCTTATTCAAAGCAGAGAAAATTAGAACCATATAATGTTAATCAAGTAACTGATTTTCAACCGATAAGTAGCATAATATTTTCCGTAAAATCATTCACTAAGTACCTATTTATAATCAGATAGTCATTGGACATTGAACGCGATTCTTTGAATTCTGAAGGAATCAAAAGCAATACAATTTACAATATTCAGATGAAAACGATCGCGTAAGCGATAAATACGATAGCTATTTATCTCGACTTGGTATGTTTATTCTCTTATCATTTAAATTGACTGTGGCACAGTGGAAATATAATACAGTAAAAGCCAGAAGTTTTTCCATGCAATATTACACGATGTATACACTTAATAGTACTAATACACGTATAGATAGTACTAGTACACGTTATACCATGCAAGTTGCAGAAAACGATGTATTGGGCACCTATGACTTTCTAAATATAAATCAACATGTTCTATTCATACTGAAGGTGTTATAATGGAGAGAATTTATATTTCCTGCTTAACAGCTGATAATCCACGATAGGTATAATATGGCACAATAACACTAAAAGTAGTTAAAATCTATTGGTGAAATAATAACGTCACGATGGTATTTAAAAAAACAATGTGAGAATATGAGCTTCAATACAATATATCTGCTACACAAAACGTCATTAGGTCCCATAAAAAAGCGGCACTTTTTCACAACAAGACAATAGGACGAACTTCACTTTACCAACAAACACGGTTTCAGGCGGCATGTCGCTCGTTAGTGCTCCTTCGTTGTCGATTCTGTACTACCACAAACAATAACAGGTAGAAGCACATTGTCCACAGCTTCCAATCTTTGCCAAATACTTTTTGCTAATGAACGAAATTTTCGTCATATGTAGGTGTATTTCCGTCATACCAATGACGGGCAAACAAAGGAGTCGGAATCAAACGTCCGGCCGTTACTCCCGTGAGGTTGAACTACACTTCATTCATTATTATGTCTCAGTGAGTCATCTTATTGATATTAAGTTATTTCTCTTCCGAGTTTGTCTGCTTCATTTTAATATTAGCACATGGAAGCATTGTTTTTACGATCTCTATACATTGAGTCATAATTCGCAATAGCGATGCATATAGCCATCTATATTCCATAAGAAATGAATGTATTATACTGAACATAAAGATTAAATTGTCTATGTAGGTATGATATTTCTTACAATTAGCAGTAACCGATAAATGAGCGTAATTTGTGGGATCAGTTATTCACAAACTGTTGAATATTGATCTCCTAGATAATGAATATGACGATAGAGCGACACTAAAAGCGGCCTAATCTACCAGCGCTGATACCTTTGGTAGCCTTCATGAACTCAGAGTAAATTTCACCAGCGGTGTTGAGTTGCCCGTCCCAACTACGGGCAGACCGCATCCCTGATTTGCTGGGCGGCCAGTAGCAATCAAACGGATGGTTGTCACGAACCAAGGTGTCCAGAATCGCCTGCACTTGAGTAGGGTCTAACTCTGGCAAAGCAGTGCACGAGACTTAGTGGCATTAGTAAGCTTAAGTAAATAAAAGTATTATTACAGCATTTCTGCTAATATTATAAATTAGTTAAACAGACACGTGGAATTTAATTTATACGTATAGTTTGTGCTTAAATTGGAATTGTACTAAAGTAAAAGTGAGTTAAAGTAGAGGCCTTGTTTATATCCCAATGTTAGGGGATATCAAAATCTGTAACGTTATTATAATAAATAACTGTAATAGGTATATTAATTATTAGCAAATTGGTCGATCGTTGTTTAACTATCCGATTGGTACTGCAAGTATTAAGATTTGGAGTAATATGGAAAACAATATTGTAATATACTTACTGGGATATCCTCTCCGATTTCTCTCTTCTTCTTCTAGCATACGGAGAACAGCAGAGTTGGCGAGATTTGCTGGTTTGTCTGAGGCGGGGTTGTTGAAATCGATACTAAAACAAAAGAGACCAAGTTCAATATTCTAATAGAGTTAACAGACATCTATTTGTGAGGTATTTTGTTGATGAATCTCTTTTAGAAAGTTTTAGAATGGTAAAAGCATAACGATGTCACCTGGATACTCTTATTTCACCGTATCCTGTTTGATAATTTCAAGAAAGGACAAACTTGAGATCAAATTAAATTTGAACCAGCATTATGTTCTTACGCTTAGATCTATTTTGGCATTTAATTTGAATGAAATTTGTTACTTTTTGATTCGTCTTTGAACGTTTACTTTAAATAAAAGAGCGGAGACCGAACTTAATTTAATTTCCAATTAGAAATTCTCGCAGACAATTCTTAGATATCTTCGTGATTCGCACCTTACAGTTGATTGAATACAGAGTGCACTTTCTCGTGTAATAAGTGACATTTTATAGAATTAATTGACACTGTGCCAGATCTGAGGTAACAATTATAGTGGTTGATAATCAGCGTGTGCACTCATGACACTAATTTTGCATATGCATGAATCAGAATATAAATACAGAGCATGACTATTGTTCTATGTTGTGACTCTAGTCATAATCAAATTTTTATATACACGTGAAGGACGTGGGTTATTTTGACACATTAATTTTTATTGTTGTTATTATCATTTTTTATTTCATCATTGTTTTATATAACTATTTTTTCTTTGTGATCATTCACGCGGAACATGGTATATTGTAAACATATCAATAGGCTTGAAGTAATCTAGAGCGAATTCATATGTTACTTGTTTTGTACAATGTTACAACTGTTACACTGTAAGTATGAATAACGCTGTTCGGTTTCTTCATCTCTAGGCGCTTTATTTACTAAGATACATTTTGTTTTCTTTATTGGGGATATTTATTTTCTTTTAACAATAGTCCAGAGTAGCAAAGATTCTTCACATCTACCTAAAAAAATCATAGCATTCTCTTAATTTACATCAATGGTATGTATTTCTATATATACCATTCGCTCGCTATAATTATAGGGCTAATAATTTAATAATACGATGATATAAGTTCTGCAAACAATTGTTAGGTGATGACTGCCGCTTGGATTCTTTTCAATATAATTTACATCAAATAAAGAACTGTTTTGATACAAGAAGGTGCTCCAAATGTACTAAGTTAATTTGAAATTAATAAATCTAACTGTTAATTGCCTTTTGTATGAGTATCTTAAAAATGGAGTTAATATAATCGTAAAACAGGGTAGAACCGCAATTTGTGCAAGAGGTATCTGGATATTTTAGAAAAACTTTGGAAGGAGTATCAGTTCAATTACGACCGCATGTGCACGGAAGTGAGTCCAAGTCACGACTACTTCAAAGGAAAGTGCTACGAAAATACAAGTAAGTCTTGTCAATTCATCAAAGCCAACATCAACCAGATGTATCAACAGCTGCTGGTTAAACCATCGACGAGTGAAGTTAAGGCGAAGGAACATTCGCAACAACAACGTACATATGAAGAAGAGGGAGAAGAAACGTACAGGAAAGCAGACGAACAGGAACAGGTGAGCAGATCACCACAAAAACAGCCACGGATGGTACATCAAGGTAGAAGTAGCAAACTAGATGATCTGATTTGTAAGCCCGCATAATGGTGCGCATAAGTGCTAATCATAATGGCAGATATCTTAACGACCAAAGTGTAGTGCAAATGCATAGTGTAAATAAACAAAATAAAGCGTGCTCGCCTATGGTTGAGTATTATGGACAACTAAATCTCAATTTGTTAATTTTATCTTTTTACATTTTTATACTCATGCTTTAAAATTTTTCTATTTTTGTAATATTTAGTTTTTCACTAGTTAGTAATTTTTATTTGACTAAAAATAAATATTATATTTGTAATTATTTTAAGCGACAAATAGCAGTATCGCTATCTTATTTTTTTTCAGTAACAGCCAAGAACTTGGCTACAATAACTGCTCCTATTGAGCAATGTGCTTTTATAGATTTGACTGTCAGTAATTCTTGTACTGACAATATTATTGATATTTCTTTAAATTAATTTCTAAGACAAAAGAGAATTCCTCTCGCTTAGAAAACATTAGTAATACTGAAATAAATTTAAAGAGTCCACTTAGTACTAATCTACATAGTAAAAATGTAATTAAAGTAATGCATCAAAACATTCAAGGAATGTTAGGAAAGGACTTAGAAATTGAATTATTTATAAATTGTAATAATATAGATATATTTTGTGTAACAGAGCATTGGCTTAAAAATTATCAGATCATGCTTAATTTTAACAATCATCTAATAGCTAGTTCTTTTTGTCGTGAAAATGCAATACGTGGTGGCTCCTTAATTTTATTGAAAAAGAAAATTAAATTTAAAGAACGCAGAGATGTTGTGAATCTCTCAGTTGAACGAACGATTGAGATTGCTTGTGTGGAACTGGAGCATCTTGTTGTATTAAGCATTTATAGGCCCCCTTCAGCATTATATGATTGCTTTGAGGCTACCATGGATGAAGTTTTAAGGAAGATTTGTAAATTGGGCAAGAGTTTGATTATATGTGGTGATTTTAATATTAATTTATTGGAAAATTCTAGTTTATGTACTAAAATTATTAGCTTATTTCAATCATACAATCTCAAAAATATTTTTCTTGAGCCAACCAGAATAACTGCTAACTCTGCCACATGTATTGACAATATTTATACAGATCTTATTCTAAAATCTAAACAAGTTATCAATCAATTAGATTCTGACCACTGTGGACTAATAATCGCTGTCCCACATCAGTGTAAACATGAGGCAAAGAGAGACATCACTGTTATACCTAAAACTATAAATAGATTAGAACATTTTAAAAGTAACCTTTTTGATAAAATACCTTACTTAAAATACACAAATAATCCAAATAAATTTTACAATGATTTTTTTAATCTATTTTGCAAAGAATTCAATAATATCTTTGTGCCAAAAAGGATTTCAATTAATGATGTTGTTACTTTTAGTGAGTGGGCCACACCCGGAATATATAAAAGTAGAAAAAGACTTTTTGAACTTTATAATGAACGTAACTATAACACGAGTGTAGAATTTTATGAATATGTAAAAAAATACTCTAAATTGTTTAAAATGGTTTGTCGCCAAGCAAAGTCAAGTTTTTTAAGTTCGAAAATTAAAAACAGTGCTGATAAAATTAAAATGACCTGGAGCATTATTAACGCTGAAACTGGACGAGTTAAACTTCGTGACAGTAACTACAGTTTAAATATAGGAACTAAAAGAATAACTTCAGATAGTGAGGTAGCTAAAGAGTTTGAAACCTTTTTTACCAATATTCCTATTTTATCAACAAATTTTTTAAACTCTTCCCCAACTGTAGCAGAATCCATCCTAAAAGAAAATGTTAAGGATAGTCAGACTCTTTTTAAATTTCGACAAATTGAATCGGTTAATATAATTAAGACTTTTAAAACATTAAATAAAAAGAAAACCGCGGACCTTTGGGGAAACTCCGTAGTTGTCACAGAATCAGTAATTGAAATAATAGCTCCAATTCTAGCTTGTATATTTAATGATTCTATTGAAGGTGGTGTTTTTCCTGATTTAATGAAACATAGCAAGATAACTCCTTTGTTTAAGTCTGGTAGCTCATTTGATCCCACAAACTTTAGACCTATTTCAGTGCTACCAACGTTTAGTAAAATTTTTGAGAAAATAATGTTAGACCAAATGCAAAGCTATTTTCGTATTAATAATCTTCTGCATAATAATCAGTTCGGTTTTAGTAGGGGTCGCTCAACAACTGATGCAGGTGTAGAGCTTTTAAATAAGATATTTGACGCCTGGGAGGATTCACACGATGCTTTGGGTGTCTTTTGCGACTTATCCAAAGCATTTGATTGTGTTCTCCATGAAACTCTGATTAAGAAATTACGTTATTATGGTTTCAAAGGCTCTTCTCTGAACCTTCTTATTTCATATTTGAGTGACAGGATTCAGAGAGTCGATATTAATGGTACGAGATCTCAGGGATCTTTGCTTAAGATGGGCGTCCCACAGGGCTCAATTCTTGGTCCCTTTTTATTTTTAATATATATAAATGACCTTCCCTTTTATGTTAATAATAAACACGAAATTGTACTCTTTGCAGATGATACATCACTTATATTCAAAATTAAACGGAGACAAAATATTAATGACACTGTGAACGATGCAATCTCTAAAGTAGTCCACTGGTTTAACGTTAATAACTTGCTTCTAAATGAAAGTAAAACTAAATGTATCAAATTTGTATTGCCAAATGTAAAACAGGTGAAAACCGAAGTAATTATAAAGGATAGAAATGTGGACCTCGTGGACACCACAGTATTTTTAGGAATTACTCTCGATTCCAAACTTCAGTGGGGCCCACATATTGATAAACTATCAAAACGGCTCAGCACTGCAGCATTTGCAGTTTTGAGAATACGCCAATTAACTGACGTAGAAACAGCTAGATTGGTGTACTTTAGTTACTTTCATAGTGTAATGTCGTATGGTATTTTGCTGTGGGGAAATGCTGCCGACATTCAAACTATATTTGTGCTGCAGAAGAGGGCCATTCGAGCAATTTATAATCTAAAAATGCAAGACTCTTTAAGAGATAAATTTAAAGACACTGGTATAATGACAGTTGTGTCTCAATATATTTATGAAAATCTAATATATACCCATAAAAACATTCATTTATTTAGTAAAAACAGTGATGTCCATAGCTTCAATACTAGAAATAAGAATAAATTACATTTGCCTCACACTAGACTCCATAAAATTAATAATTCATTCAGAGGTAACTGTGTGCGTTTTTACAACAAAGTTCCAAGCAATATTGTACAATTAAGCCTAAATAAATTTAAAATCATTGTTAAAAGTGTACTTATTAGCAAAGCCTATTATACGGTTACTGATTATATAAAAGACATGAATGCTTGGACTTAATGTTTCTTAGTTCCACCAGGCATTGCCATGAACCTTTGTAATTATACTTGTACCTATAAGTTGACTTTTGTATGACTTGGTAACGATATATATTTTTGTAAATGTCGTTGCTTCTGTAAAAGTTATAGAGTTTCTTGCGCCCGTTCTTCTCTATAACTAAAAGAAGTCCGAATGGGTAGTAGGGAAAAAAAAAATTTGGACTATTCAAAAGAGCATATCTAATTGCCTACTTGAAATAAATATTTTGACTTTGACTTTGACTTTGACTTCAATTTAAATTATCTCAATTTATCTTTTGCCGCCCCGGAATATGTTCTGTGCAAACATGCAATCAAACACTTTTATTCTGATCTATTTCGCGCACCGCGAGCATTTCGTAATTATTAGACAGTGCACATCAAAACATCGGTGTGTCTGGGTATTTAACGCTGTAACTTTTAATTAATAAACATAATTTTTAACTAGAATTCTATAGTTTAACCTCCACCGCAACCTTGCACCTCAAATAACCTGTGTCAATAATGGTGTAAGCTTTTCTAATATCATCAACATTATTTTGACTTATAGACCCATTATTGGATACAGACCTCCCAAAAGGATTTTTACACCAGTGCCTTCTTTCTAATAAAATGAAATTTGAAGAATAATATCGTTTGAAGAATGGTTCATTTATGTTGTTGCTTTTGATTTAATTATTCTATATAACAGTATAATTAATAAATTCAAATTAAACAGTACAATTAATAATACATTTTTGGGAAGTCTTTAATTATTAAATACATTTACTAGTATTGGTAGTTATTAACAGTGTATAAAATCTTGGTTAGCTTGGTAAAATAAGTTGTTCACGGTTGAATCGAATTTGTTAAGGCACGTTGAAGTCACAAGTTCAACATCTGACAGAGTCGAAACTTTGTTTGTGTTTACTTTATTACGTGGCTGGTTCGAACCCCGATCCTTCATATTAAAAGGCTAATGCTGAGACCTAGCTTAAACAGCGGAGAATTAAAAAAAAATGGAATGTAAAAGAACATTAAATAAATAATAAATAATAATAAATATTTGTTACACTTACACCAATTAGCCTAGCCCAAACTAAGCTTTGTAAGGCTTGTGCTATGGGATCTAGGGCAACGGATAGACATACATATATAAATATTTTTTATTGAAATATATATCAACAACCATGACTAAGGTACAAATGCTCGCATTCATCACACAAACATCTGCCCCCACCGGGATTCGAACCCGGGACCTCAGAGATGGCGACACCTTAAAACCGGTGTACTATCCACTCGACTATGGAGGTCGTCATTAATAGACTAAATTCAATTCGGCTTTCAATCAGTTAAGGTAGAATAGTATTCGTAGACTAGATTAATCGTAACCTAGCATTAAGGTAATTAATGCTAATGTTGATAGCAATATTGTACTTAATATGGATATATTGTTAGGTCTTTCTTAACGGCATAATACTGATATCTCTTTCGGCTATACCAGATCGAAGTAATATTTTTTTCATATTCATTTATAGAAAAAAAATATTGAAGAACTAGAATAGAAAAAGAAAACATTGACTTCTATAGAAATAAAAAGAATAATTCCAATTAAAAGGAGTTCCTTTTGATATCTCCAAACTTTCAAGATAAGCAACGAGAATACGTGAAAGAATGAATTTATTTAATTGTTTATATTAATAGGTTTTATACATAATTTTAAAACAAATCCAACTTCACGTGATCATAAATATGAAATATTTTTGTGTACTTAAAGTGTTCTTGTTTTGTTAGTATAGTATACTCATATACTAAAATGGATATAGAGTTATGTGACATCAAAGCAACACATTGCGACGTAATTGTGCAATGTTTGAATGGTTTGTATTAACAAATTAATTATTATATTTCAGAAGAATTTGTAGGTTAATATTGAAATCTGATTTTAATAGATATAGATTTTTGAAGAAGAACATTTGGTTTTGCCAGTCTTGCTAATTTGTTTGACAGTTTAACATTAGTGTCGGAATTATATTGAAACTCTCTTGGAGTTATATTTAAGTTTGGTTGTAAGAGATATGAGAATGTTTAAGATTTAGACGAATTCATGTCTAATATACCTGGCAGAAATAATTAGCTTAGATTAATTTGTGTCACTTCGTGGGAATAAAACCAAATTTTCATTTTTCATACGCTAATAATACGTTCTATGTAGCTTTATGGAGCGGATAAGTAAAAAGTTATTGATTTTTTGACTTAATTCGTATAGCTGAAATAGCTTGTCAATACTGCGACATTCAAATTCTGACCATCAGTCAATATGAGTACTGTTAAACTTCCTATATGTTATAGCTGGTCTTTGTAGAATCTGTGGTATCTTATGCCCTCTATAAGTAAGGAATAATATATGTGGCTGGGGATTAACGATTAAGTCAATCAAGTCAAAATAAAATAAAATTATGACTAAGTAATTAGATTGATAAAGTCACTGATCAATAATAGAACTAAATACAAATTCATAGATAATTATTGTGAAAAAAAATAATATTGTATAGAGTTTAAAACATAAATTATTCAAATTTCAACCAAAATTATTTGCGTCGGGAGCGTATGATTCCACGTCAGCACAACCACCGCACTTGGGCTCTATGGAGCGGTGCAGTACGTTGCCCCCAGACTTACAAAATGTTTTGGCAACCGCACACTGGACAAACGTATGCCATATCTGTACAACGAACTCCCGCTTGAAATGGCAAATTGTAATAAGAAAAGTTGTTTCCAAATAGATTAAACGTTATTTAAAAAATTTGGTGTACTAATAATTTAAAGTAATATAACGTTTTAGTAATTCTTGCTTAAAAGAAGGTATTCTTTTTGATTGGATTTTTGAGAATTATGTAAGCGATGTAATCCCCTTTAGGAATGTTATAATATAAGTAATGTGAGATTCGTAGTATGCGACTTTCAATTGTAAATGTATTTATTTGGAAAAACTAATAATTTAAATAACTAGTAATAAATACATTAAATTCCTATAGAAAACTATAGCAACCCCATGGTAGAGTCACAATTCATGTTTTGGGTTGTATATCTTATTATTTATGTCTTATTTGTTTCAAATGTATAGACAATATCGCACGTTTGCCAATCCTTTTGAAGGAAAGCTCCTAACGGATTTCTATCGCAAAGTTGTTCTCAACTTTTTGAAGCCGTCATTAGAGCTCGCTCGTTTACTACTTTCGCCGACGCTCGTAAGTTAATTTCCATCGACGAAAGGAAAGTCATGTAAAAAACTTCATTGACTGAGCACAAACAAATGGAACTCCGTGGGAACGAGATGAAGAAAACCTAACAGAGAGACTATCTAATTTCTATTTTACGTTGTGGCTGATTTAGGTGGCTAGAATCTGCGGTATAGGTACTGATATTGGGGCAGCAAAAGTACATTGGCATTAACGAAATTTCATTAATTCTGAGACGTTGGAAACAGTATACGTAGTAGCCACATAAACAAGCTATTCTACCATTTCATCAGTTGCAATTTTGTTTTTCTGAAGAAATGACCGAGTGTTGATCATTGGCAGCAATATTACGACGATTGGAATGGAGTAGATTTATCAACTCTCTGGCCCGTTTTAATCAAGTTTTTTTAACACTAATCTATGTTTGTTTTTTGTTTTATAACGTAAACTACTTAAAAACAAAATAGATTGGCTTCACAAGTCAAAAAATATTTATTAATGCGGTTCTCAATATTCAGACAAGTATAATATTTTAATAACATCAATAATTGCCATGTACTCGTAGATCTAGTTATTTATAAATGCGGCTAACACGGGGTTGCGGCAGATGGCAGGTTTAGGCCCAGTTTTGATAATGGGTAGGCTCGCTATCGCTATAGCTACGGATCTTTATCATAAACAATTTGAGTGTGTATAGTTTAATATAGAAATTTCAGTTAAATAAACTATAAATATATTCGTAATAGATTCGTTGTTGGTCTATGGTAATAACCGTTGCCCTTTTTAATGATAAGTAAATAATTTAAAATTTCTATAGGGATAAATAGACATAAGGTATTGCAATCCGTTAAATCAATACATTCCTAAGGTATGGTATTCTAAGGAAATGAAGTCGTGAGGTAGTTGTGTCTATTATAAATATTCTTATTGTTATTGAGATTCAGGCATAGGATCATACAGTCAGACATTCCAAAAAAAATGTAACCTTTGAAAGTAAAGATTATTCTTATGTTGAGGATAATCTTCTATCTACACTTATCAATTTGATTAAATTACGATATTTTCTGGAATCAGTATTTAATGTTTTAAATTATATAACTACACTTCTCATCAAAAAAAATCGAAACACTTCCGTTTTCATTGTTTCTGTCCGAATTTAACACAAAAAAGAATTCATACGATGAAAAAAAAAACATAAATGTATAGCTGGCAGTTTGGCCATTACAGTAATAAGCGAAAATTCTAAATTCAAAATTAGAATTTCATTTGTTTATCTTATAAACGAAATGAATCACTGTTTTGAGACAAATGTGTGTTTAGGGTTGGAGTACATTTAGCGTTTAAAAACTAAAAATTGGCGCCTATCCTTAAACTTTTTGTTTTTTATTTCAATACTGTGACTTTGGGACGTCTGAAAAAAGGTTATTTTTCTAAAACGTATGGATACTTCGCCCACAGAAGCCGCCCAAGTTGTGGCATTGCTGGATTCTGGCCTTAGTCAGCGTGATGTGGCTGCAAGACTGCATCTAAGCCTGTCATCTGTTCATAGAGTCTATAAACGTTATCGGGAGACTGGTTTGTTCACGCGCCGTTCAGGATCTGGCAGGAATCGGGTCACTTCTGAGCGAGATGATCGATTTATTGTAACAACTTCTTTAAGAAATCGACGCCTTAACGCTTTTCAACTGCAGCAGCGGCTTTTTGTTGTACGAAGGGTGGCTGTAAGTGACTCTACAATTAGAAGAAGGTTGAAGGATCGTGGACTGGTACCGCATAAGCCAGCAAATGGGCCGAAATTAACTGCAGACCATCGAAGAGCGCGCCTTAACTTTGCACGTGAGCACCTAAATTGGTCATACCTACAGTGGAGCAAAGTTCTCTTTTCTGATGAGTGTAAAATTATGCTGTATGGTAACGACGGAAGGAACAAGGTCTACAGAAGAGACGGAGAACGCTATGCAGAATGCTGCATTGAAGAAAAGGTCAGCTATGGTGGCGGTTCGTGGACGGTTTGGGGAGGAATCAGCGCCGACGGTAAGACAGAGCTTGCTTTTGTGTCTGGGCCACGTCTGCCTGCACTAAACTGTCATCGGTACGTCGAAGAGTGTCTCGAGCCTCATGTGATGCCCTATGCACATTTTATTGGCAACGGCTTCATATTCATGCACGACAATGCTAGGGCTCACACCGCGGGCGTCGTACGAGATTATCTTAACGAAGTCGATATCTCTATTATGGAATGGCCAGCAAGAAGCCCGGACATGAATCCCATTGAACATCTGTGGGATGAATTAAAGAGACGAATTCGAGCAAGAGATCCTGCCCCAGAAACACTTAGCCAGCTGCAAGATGCAATCCAAGAGGAATGGGACAATATACCACAGCATGTGATCGTGACTCTCATCCGATCGATGAAGAACCGTATGGAAGCAGTAATTAGAGCTCGGGGAGGGAATACAAGTTATTAAATAAACGTTTTTTAGCTTTTTTTTTCATTTACGTGTGTTGTTTTATCCATTTCCTTTATACTCCATACGGAATAAAAATGACTCATTTAACAAAATACGAAACCTATGAAAAATTCATTTAAATTTAGAACATTAACATTAAGATTTGATAAGCTCATATTACTCACTATTAAACGACATTTAACATTTATTCCTAAATGTACACATTTTTCTGATAATCCTGACAAAACGTAAACTTGCAAGGTGTTTCGATTTTTTTGATGAGAAGTGTATATACCTCATCACTATTTTGTATTAATACTGTATATTTGCATCTTAATTATATTGTTTTGGCATTGCATGAGGATATCCACGTAAGTACATCCATAGCTAAGTTACGAGGTGAATGTAAACACGATTGCTTTATATGGACGCTGCAACATATGGTCACTTACAAGACGACAAAACAGTAAACTGGCTAAGATAGTATCAGAGTAGAAATCGCAACGAAAAGCTCGCGGATAAAGACTTATAAGTTTTGCACTGATATACTTTTACTAAGTGAAATATTTGTCTAGAGTTCTTGAAGAGCAGGCTCCAAATGTATAAATCGATGACACGCAGATTAGAGTAATTATGGCGGTTATCATTAACAGTGGCTCAGCTGATTGCAATTAGTAGCATATATGTCATATTTTATTCAATTAAATACACAGTTTGCAAAATCGTGCCCAAAACAGGTGTAATAGACACTCACATTTTGTATATTATTACGAGTATAATGTTCTAGTGTCAGGCTGCTTTTCACTGCCATATAATATGTCCTACATCCCGAGATGTTGTAAGACGCTAAAGAGAACAAATCTTGACATTATAAAATTTACCTTTTAATTTACGATGAAAAATATATCCCTATATGTGAAGGATAATATGTTCTTATATATAAGATATTATTGAAAATTTAAACAATAGTTAATGATTTTTATCCGTCAGAAATAAAGTGTTAATATTTTATTGACAGGTCCTATATACCTCTTAATTTCGTGATGTTAATACTTAATATACCTACCCAACTTAATGAAGAGTCTATTACCAATGTTCGTTCAGTTCATAATTAGATATATTTTTCGAACTATACAAAAAATAAACTGTTATTGGTATTTCATAGGTAAAACATAGACGACGTTAAAGTAAATTAATATTATATATTTTTATTAAAAGTAATTATAATAAAAAGGTAGATAAAAAAAATATAGAAGCCTTTTTTAAATTTCGGTATCACATTTTTCAGCTGATTAGATAAAATAATAAAAATTTAATAGTTAATTTTTATAGTTCTATTTATTAAATTTGATATAAAATTTTACTTTATTTCCCCGATATAGGATGAGAGCTTTATATAAGGAATTGGTTTATCAATATTCCTTTGAAATGTCTTGGTTAATAAATAGTTTCAGTACCAATAGAAGGGCCTAATGTGTACATTACATACTAATGAATATAGTACAATAACGTATAAATAATACATAACAGACTGTGAATAGCAAATTCCTCACCTGTGCTCCACAATGGCAGTCATTCCGGCGCGCACTATTGAGTCCAGCGGCCAATAACAATGAATTAATTTTCTTATTTGCTTAGAACACCTGTGTTGAACTATAAGTATTGTTTTATGACTTCTATCGGGCAAAGGTTGATACACCTAATTCTTATTCTTGTATGAAACGAAGCAGTTAAACGGGTTGTCGTTAAGGTCTTAAAGAATTTGTTAGGAGAAATAGAGCTGCTAGTTATTAAATTAGTAATATACTTTTATACACCACGCGCATTCTACACCATTCGTAAATGTTTATATTTATTATATTATATTAAAATATAAACAATTATTATTAAAATATAATCTATTAAAGTTTTGTAAAAAACCACCAGGTATTTATTATAACTTTTATGAATATGAGTTATTTTTCCACTTCGAAATATTTTTATTATTTATTATTTACGCGCATGCGCAGTGTAGTGCGCTGATGTGCCGCGTCGCGACTGCCGCAGGTGCGCACGCCTTCCTGATTGCTTGTTATCTTGGCTTTTTTCGCCAATTCGCATCGGAATAATGAGATGGCAATCAATAGCAGTGCTCATCGCAATTATTTGCACGAGCGATTCCCATGTTAATTGTGATCAAATAACCCCCTTTGTAAATTACAAAAAGATTTTATCTGTGTTTCGCGTGAAAGCTCTATAGTTCATTAATAATTCAAATGATATTTATATTAATAGAATAACATAAGGGGTATTTGTTGCTTCCAAAAGTTTTCTATAGTTATTGACGAGCAAGCAAATAGCCCCGTGATGGTTAATGGTTATGGTCGTTTAAAACACATGTTGGCAACACATTCGCAAACCCTAAAAAAGCCACTGTGTATATTGCCGATTAGTGATATATGGTCAAAATTTCTGTATTCAGTCTCTGAATACCCTTCCAACCGAATAGTAATGTGAACACGTAAAAATAGGCCAGATGGAGATACGATGCCCCTGATAGAAGAGTAGACTGCGGTAGAGCTCCGCTTTTTCGATTAAAGGAAACATACTGAAGTTAGTGCGTTAAGTTAAATATTTGGTAAGGAAAAGGTATTTGTGAATGTAGGTGACTACTAGGTGATGACTACCTAATATGAAAAATACAATTAGAATTACATAACGAAAATAAATAACATGCATAATATTATGTTTTGATGTTGCTTGCACTTGGTTTATTTGTACCATCGTGAATGACGCACAAACGTTACTTATTGAAACTGCACTTTACGCATTGCCAGAGAAAGCTCGTTGATCTAAATGTTGGGATATTCTGGTGCCCGGCATACTCCTTGCGGAATGCAGGAGTTGGCAGGTGCTAAAGTCAGTCCATGCAAATGCCAGTGGTGTGGCGCCGCGTGCGCTCCATAATTGAACGGTCATCGGCATTTGGGCATTCAAAATCGGCGCAAGCGTTTATCTTGGATGGCGCAAACGCATTATAGGTTACTTGTAAGTATTGGTAAATATATCTAGATGTAAGGAAGTATAAAAATAAATAATTTTCCTTTTATTTTGATTTTATTTGTTAATTTTTCAATCTTATCTTTCGCCATCGTACGGCTGTTATGACTGTTCATTTATTAGCTGTCGATATGACCTATTAGAATCGTAGCTAATTAAACACTTATTAATTTTAATTAAGGTCTTAGCACATTATTGATTTTTATTTGATTGATGATTTGATTGTTCATGCAATCAGTATATAGAAGTGCACAAATATGGTGATTTAAAATCGATCGCTTAAAAATTCTTCGTTTTTAATTACAACTTCAAAAATTATCACCTTTTTATAAAACAGTTTCTATCAACTGTTGGCTTAAATTTGTGATTAACTTGTCACAAATTGGCGTAGTCCACGTGCTTTACAAAACCAAAAAAGGCCCTTCATAACATGTTATAACATAATATAATAGTGTTACAACATAATATAATAGTGTGACGAACTAACCTTAACTATAAATAGGTAATTTAGATTTGATCGGTCAATGATAATTAACTGATGATAACTTCTACAATTTTCTATATGTAAAATACATTAAAAACGACTACAGCTCTTGGTACCTGTACTGTTTGTTATTTTAAAGAGTGTGTAATTTGTATTGCGAACCGTTATTATGTAAATGATGCAACCCGATATTGCGTTCTGAATTGTTGGATTATTCAGGGTCTGTGGTAGTCGGAGCCTTCTCTCTAAATACTAAAATAGTCGAGCCCTGAGCGAAAAGGAAACGGTCGCCAAAATTGAAGCAAATATTAAGTAACGTTATGGACTTTCCATAAAATCCATTTTTATCTGTTCATTTGAATAATATGCAACAATAACACAATTTAGTAAACGTGGTGAGTGACATTGGATGTGATTAGTGCATTTCAATTATTATGCTCATCTTTGTAAGGAAGTATAAAAATAAATAATCTTCCTTTTATTTTGATTTTATTTGTTAATTTTTCAATCTTATCTTTCGCCATCGTACGGCTGTTTGCTGTTTGTCCTATCTTTGGACGGAGGCAGAAACGACTAGTGACTAGAAAGTGATTCAAAATATAAGGAATCGCAAATTTAAAGAGAATTAAATAAGTTTGTATATATTATTATGTTATTATCACATTATTATGGACAGCACACCACTCTTCTTTTGGCAATGCCCACAGGCTCTAGGCATCCAGCCCCCGTAGCCAGCTACAGTTATATTTTAACAGGTATAGGAAATCGGCATGACTACTATTTTACCTTATTGTGTTCGCAGACGTATTATGGATAGAAAATTAGCACTTAAGTACATAATCTGTTGTCTGTAAGTCCTAACATTTAGAATAACTATTATAATTAAAGTAACTAAACTATGGTTTTAAATTAATTAATTTAATTTATAGCCGTCATTTGGAATTAGTTAATTCGCTCTATCATGTTGATTTTACCAACGCGCTATCGAAATGAAGTTCATGATATGATTAAATAAAAGCTGACTATAAATTCACATTCTCATAATTAGATAAATTTAAAAAATATTTTCTTGTTTTTATTGCTTTACTATGTGAATAATACAAGAAGAAAATTATGTCTAGTAGTAAAATGTTTAGAAATCTCAATCGACAGTAACCAAATAGAACCTAATGATGGCTACAAACTACAACTGATTGGCGTCACGGTGACTCACAAATATACTCACGTATATTGGCACACATCTTCGACGTCTGTTTGTTTGTTGATGCTCACTTCCTACAGAGTACATCGATAATTATGTCGAGTGTCGATAGAGTACTTCCGAGTAATTCCGAGTAGATTTGTATCATCGGTCGCAAATGATGGCATTATTATTTCAAGATAAAATAAAGTTAATAATTATTATGACTACTTTATTACTACTGATTCTATATATATTTGTATAGATATATAAGTAGAACAAGAATCCGCAAATAGCTTTACAATTTTGAAATCTACAATTGACTACAAAAACCGGAGCTTTTTATTAAAACAAATATATTTATTTATTTACATTTTTTGCACAACAT
This sequence comes from Scirpophaga incertulas, assembly GCA_036419045.1. Classification (NCBI taxonomy): domain Eukaryota; kingdom Metazoa; phylum Arthropoda; class Insecta; order Lepidoptera; family Crambidae; genus Scirpophaga; species Scirpophaga incertulas. The sequence continues at coordinate 9,694,092 of CM071638.1, read as the reverse complement.
TAAAAAAAATAATTGTACAAATGGCGGACTTAATGCCAAGGGCATTCTCTCCCAGTCAACCAATAAAGCATGCAAATAGATTAAGTAATAAAGCAGTGCAAATATGTGAAAAGGATACAAATATAAATAAAGCAACGGGAAGGAACACGAATGAAATAAGAAGATGTATATAAACACACAAATATACCCATATAAAAGTATTATCTTAAGTCACGGACTTAAAAAACAGCTTTCGTACAAGATTCTTGAACTTAGAAAATATTTTGAACCAATCTAACGCTTAGAGGCAAGTTACTCCATTGACGAATTGAGAAAACTGTGAAGGAAGGAAGCAAAACCAAACTTGAAGTGGATAAGGATCTTGAGAATGCGTTTAGAGCCAGAATGTAGATTAAGTGCATGAGAATCATCAAACACTGCAAATCTACTTCTCAAATAGTCGGGAGCCTTCGGGTCGTTAATAATACTGCAGAGTTGGGAAACTAGCCTCCAATTTCTTCGTGAACAAATAGGTGATTAATTAAGTTTTTTACGAAATGAGGAAATGTGGCCAAATTTACGAAGGCTGTAAATAGAGCGAATACAATTGTCTAATCCAATTTATTAAGGAGAACACTGCATTTTGCAGTTTCGATTTGAATAACTGAATGACTGAAATAGGTAACTTTTTACAATTTAAATAGCTACACCAATATGTATTTTTTATATATACAACACAAGGCGTATTAATTGCAAAAGCGGCACTCTTTACCAGGCAATCTGTGAATAACTGACGAGAGTAAACAATAATTATGTGATTCGCTAATTTGTCTATTATATATGTTTACAATATGGCTAAAATACATATACTAAATAAGAACTACCCTATATTCGAAGACTACACAAAATACATTATATAAATAAAATACTGTAAAAAATATTTAAATGGTGTTTTAATAAATATAAATTAAATTGTATAGTCAATAACACGTAAGCTGTAAACCTTGCGCTACGAAAACCGTCGTTGCAACGAGTTACGTACGAGCGATCTTAAGGTTAATGTACAGTCTGAAGCGTTGCCGTGTGTACTATAATGAAGAAAACACCGTTCAATTGACGCTTACGCTACAAGAACGTTCTTAGCTGTTATTCGCTGTGGAGAGGAGAAGCCGAGAATCTTCATCCATACTACCGCAACTAAGTGCCGCAGTGATTACGTCGGACTACAAACTGACCGGGGCGGTTCAACCTGGACGACCTTACGACCAAACTCAGCCCGAGCCTTGGCTTGGATGGAAGGGATCAGCATTTTGTTTGCTCTTTTGCTGCTCCCGATATGAGAGTGTGTAATTGTTGGTAGCATATGCCACCTGGTGTCACCAACAAGTGTTTTGTAGCTAGCATATGCGATTGCGGAAATTCTTCTACAACATGTACTTTTAGTTATAAAAGGATAAAATTTCGTTGTATCTTTTTTCTTTTAGAAATGATATACTTTTTTTAACGAAATACGAATATTAGCGCGTTTTTCTGTCATATTAATGAATATCTGGAAGTACTGCACTGCAAAATGCAATGTATTGCTTTATATTTACAAAGCAGTACACTTAATAACGTTGCGTCCTAGAATGATTAGTGGTACAGCTGCAGTAACCGGTCGACAGCAGTTAACATATGCGCAAAATTAATATTTACGTTGAGTGAGTAGGTACACTTATGGTCTTAGTTAGTCTGCAACTAAATAAAAATAGTCAAAATTCAATGGAGGTAATTCGTCTAGGCTTCCCGGTACTTACAATGATGGAATATTTAGAGGATATTTTTTGTTTATATATATGTTAGTTAAGATAAGCTAAACACTCATAGGTATTTAATATATTTTTCTGGTGGAAACTTAAGTGGGCTTGCATACCTTGTGGTAGATCCTGACAGCTTTGCACCAGAAGGAGTGGACATATAATAATATGAGGAGTGGACATAGGAGTAGTTCGGGATCTTTAATGTTAAGAAGTGGGGACACAAACGGCATTTGAGGCAGAAAATAAAGGATATAGCATTTCAAGAGTTAACTTTTGTTTAAGCCAAAAGTTTTAAAGATAGTTTTATATAATGAGTAGATTATTTTAATAATTTTTGTTAGGGAATGAAAATTTGACGTTACTCTGACAATATTCCGATGTCTGTCAAATTAAAATCTACCGGCGGACACCAATTAAGATCTGACGATGACTGGGAGAACACAATGTTCACAACGAATTCGTTTATAAAGGCGAAATAATGTGAGTAAGCATATTCAACGGAAAGGTCTGAATGTTATTTCGTCTGCCATTGTCTTGGAATTTCTTCTTGGAAATTTATCTATGATGATATTAAACAAACGTTTATAAACGGTAGAAACATACTCCTTATGAGCTCTTGCAAAAATCTCATATAAAAAAATATTACGTTTCGCTTTACTTCATAATATAAAAAACAATTAGTAAAAATTAATAATGTAAAGTTTGTTTTCTTTGATACAAGTATTTACACTAATGATTTACTTAATTTATCCTTTATTAAAATTATTAGTTAAATTTTTTTGAAGATAATGCTTGTGCGATCGGCCACTTATGCAGTGTACTCTTGAATTGGCAGAAAGAAAAGTTTTTCATTTATTGAGAAATTTTACACGTGCAAAAATAATTTATTAATCCAAGCACTATTTGGAATGGAATCAAAGACTATCTACTATCGACTATTCCTAACATCTTAGTTTTCTTTAAATTGTTTAGAGCTTTATGTGATTATCCATTTTTGAATGAATTTCTCCGACGTCGCTCCAACTTTGCTTAGCAGCGTTTGGGAAGTTATTGCTACCGCTACCGCTGTGACTCATTGTATCATGTACGTGTTGCCAGTCATGACATAATGGTACCGAAACATAGCTGCTTATACGAGTGATAGGCGAGTGGTATGAGGATCGTTGAAAAGGCTTGTCTATCTCAGTAAGTGTCTCATAGCTAAGATGATGATGTTAAGCTATCTATGTAGGTATATGCGATAATGCTATTTATTGAAAAGGAAATTGAAATATTAACCTATCTTTAAATAAATATTTAAGTTTTAGGTTTTTCAATAATAAATAAATAATAGTTGAATAAGATTTTAAAAAAGTTTGCTTCTTTTTAAAAAAAAGGTACCTTGCGCTTAAGTTATTTTAAGTTGTAGTGTTAAATACTGTATAGCTAAATAAAAGGTATACGTTTCCTGCATTACATTAAAGTGCAGAAATAAGTACGCACCCGACAGTCCCGTTGTCCAGGTTCTGCATGTGTTTGTTGAGTGTCTCCTGGATGTTCTGCTGCGAGTAGAGTCCCATTGGAGAATTGAACTGCTTGTGCACTATCTTCGGGCCGGTGGCCATCTTGGGTCGTTCGTTCTGCGCTGGAAACGGAGACAAAACATTAAGGACACCATGGCCTCAACGTATATACGGTTTTCTTATCAGTATGGATATTTACTTAGACAAGGAGTTGGTTTTTTTATGGATCTGATTATCATTCCAAAAAAGTTATAATTATTTTTACGTATAATATATTTGATAAAAACGAGTTATATTGTATTAAATGAGCAAATTAGTGGAAACTACAAATTACTTTCAAAACGTACTTTGGAATTTGGATATCAATTAACATATATTTAATTTTATAATTGCGAAATCCAGATTATTGCCACCTGCAAAAACAATTCAACTTGTGACCTAACGTCAGAAATAATGGGCATTGGAGTTCCGCGTTGAAATATCTCATTAGCCAACAACCTTCTGGGGTATGTAATAAAATTTATGATCCTCGAATAGTGAAGTTTCATCAAGTCTCATACGAACTTTATGCGTAGTTAATGATATAAGACAAGTTGGTAACTCTATCCTAAATTTGATTAAAATGCAAAATTTCGCTAGAAGCTATCCGTAAATATAAGCTGCGATTTCCAGAATAGACTGTAATATCCTCGACGAAGACTAAGATCTTATTGTTAAAGTATTTTTAGCCCTCGAATAATTAATTGATGATATTTTCTCCATCTAAGTTATTCTATGAATTTTATGAGAATGAGTAAGGTTAATTAGCTAAATTTAAGTCGTTAATATCAATAAATAACGTGGTTATTAAAATTTTATATATAGTGGCTTCAATAATTTTTTTTTAATTAATCAGTTTACATATTGTATTGTGATTTTAAAGAATATTTCTTTTCTTTACGGATATTTTCCGTGTTTATTGATGTTAAACCACAAAGAACGTAAACATTATGAAACATAAACATTGAATTAACAACACATTTATTAAGGATAGAAGTTTTGCAAAAAAGTAGAAAATTGTGAAAAAACGGAAAATGGAATCGTTTTCTCAATATTGAGTTATTGCACGGTAGGATCAGTGCAAATAAAATAGTAATAATTATTATCCTTAATAATTAATAAAATCTTATAAAGTAGGTGAAAATAAATGATTTATAGATAAAGACTTCCTTATGTAGTGGTGGTAGTTTTCGACAAATGTTTCTTAAATTACACGCAAAAACGACATCTTATATTAAAAACATAACATTTAATAATTTCGATCGAAAATTCTTGCAATATTTCAAAGAAACTGTAGGTACATCACCTTATAATTTTCATTGCTTAGAAAGTAAATTTCACATGATTCTTGCAACCGTGAGGTGACGAGATTATCCTCATGAGATAATTTTATTACCGGAGCAAGATTTACGCTGCAGGCGGTGGAGGCCGGCCCTCTTATTGCTTTTTTACTACAGCTCACTTCACTGCACAACAATATTTTATTTTTTCACATGACGTTTTATTAACACGCCTAATGGTGTTAGGAGAGTAATTGTGTAACCTTTTAGCATTGTAAGGTTTTATGTTATATTAGAGACAGCTTGCATTCTTTTGCCGTATTTCATATAAGGTGTACCCATTGATTGTGTGTTTTATCATGTGTAGGTGTTAATTACAGAATAGACTTAAATGTACATAAATCTCTGTTTGAGTACAGTTAGAAAGGGATGACGCTATGTGATTATGACTGCAATTAAGCAGAGATTTGAGTTTGAATTTAGTATACGATTCCTTGATTGAGTTTTCGAATCAAGTAAAAGACACATATGTAAAACAAACGCCCGTCGTCTTTATGACTGACTATATGTGTGTATAATTGAAATAAGATACAAATTTTGTCGAACAAATACCTTAATTAAATTATCAAGTTAAAAAGTTTCAATGTATCAAAACTTTAAATATGAACGAAATGTAATAATTGTTTATTGCAAATTAAAGAACTGTATTTTACGTCACATTCACACGAGTTTCCATAGCGACGATTCTAAATTGTTACTGTCTGATTTATTTACGTACTGCTGGTTGTGAAACCGTACAATGTTAGACTAGCTCGAATTAGTCGGGGCGAAAAACAAAACATAGCGCGGCGAGTTTTCACGGAAACACCTTGGTGATTAATACGCGGTTCACGGCAAATGCTTTATCGGTGTAACTATTAATAGAGACCTAAGTTTGCTTCACCTGTTACTTTTATAGAAGCTTTCGTCCGTAGCTTTGCTTGCGTTACAAACTATCTACCAACACCAAAAACTAATTAATTTCTGTAGTTTGTTGAAAATGTACTTTTCTTTTTGTTTTGTTATTAATTGTACTTTTGATAACTTGCGAATCTGCCAAGTTGAGAATCTGGTTAATTACGAATCCGGAATCCGGAATCTGGTTAAGTGCTCCGGAGCGTTTCAGGGTTGAATATTTTAAATTCATTTCTTGGCGGGCGTTTATATCGCCTACCTATAAGTGTGCCAAATTTCACCTAGATCTGTCTAGTAAAGATTACTAAAGTTTGATCAGTCAGATATTTAATTAAAAATAGGTCCTATATAAATATATGTAATTTCAATTAAATATCAATAGCATTAATTAAGGAGAAACATTTCCCAAGGTGGTATCAGATTTATCACAAATCTGTCAATGTACATCCGGAGGGTATCAAATAGAGTGGCGTAGTTAAGACTCAGAGTGACTGAACTGTATTCGTTTAAGATAATTCAGGTTTCATAAATATAAATAAGCATAAAGATATATTTACTCGGGTTCGTACAAAACAGCATGTTTTGCCGTCATTTATAGTTTTTAGATCACACTGTACTGAGAGGTGAAGTAAGATCTCGGATAAGACACTTCAGCTAAGAGAGAATCAGCAAACTTCTCAAGATGCTTGTCGACGACTCAACCAACAGATTTCCAAAGTGCTCATTAATGACATTCGCAGATTTAATATGGAATCCATTAAGGAGGTAACGTAGTGCGGAATACAGACTCCAAATTTTGAGATCTGTCGCATGGACAGAGTCTGCTAAGGAAGTTGAACACACAACAACAGAATCGCAGAAAAACCGACGTGAACGTAATGCCGTCAGCTAAAACTTCTATGGGCAGCTTTATGCGATATCTTAAATTCCTGTTATTCATTTATAAGATTTGTGACCTGATAACATATATGGCTATAAAGTCAAAGTACCCACACAGAAGATAACCTAGACATCAGTGTTTTAAAGGTTAGTGCAGCTGTTAAACAGCAGAAAAACAAGGTGTTGGAATTACAGGCAAGTTTTTGAAAACATTTAAGTATAGTCTGGCAGGCATTCCAAATGGTTTTCAAGTTAGTCATATCAAGGGCGTGGAGGTACTGTTTTTCAACGGTGGAAATTAAAGTTTAAGAGCTTGCAGCTTCAAGAACAAGCCGAATAATGAATAGGCTACAGTATCATAAACTACACAGACAATACAGAGTGCCGACGGGTCTCCATACAATTCTACTGGCAATGGCGTCCAGTGACGATATTGACTCACTAAGAATTGTTGCGGATGTGAATCAATTCTTCGAGACCATATCTATTGCTCTATGCAAAACATACAGTTCAGATTGAGCTTGAATGTATACCAAGCAAATTCTCTTCCTTCAAATATTAGATGTTTGTAAACTATAAGTAACTCGATTCCGCTGAGACCTAGATAATGCTTCTCTCTTTCCGGAGATGCTACATACATTATAAATACATCCAAGTGCTAAGCCACTACGAAAATGGTACCCATATCTATCCGCCTTGAGGAACAACTTGATCGATCGATATAGTCCAGACAGAGCGACGTTTTGCCGTTGAAATTATTCATAGCTGTTGATTTGTGTAAGCTTTTGAATTGGAACAATTTGGATTGGGTATCCTCGAATATAGTCTGCCGCCACGCGTATGTGCTAAACACCTCGGGCGCAGTATCTATAGATTCCTTTCGTGTTGAGAGCAGTGCCTGATTACACCTTAGGCTAATTAGGCTGCAGCCTAGGGCGCGAGGATCGGGGGGCGGACAATTAATTTTGAAATAAAAAAACGCGCGTAACTTGAATTGACTCGAATCGGTTCTTTTTAGGCCGACTGTAACACACCTGGCGGGGGCGCGTTCTTACAATTAGCCTAGGGCGGTCAGAACTCTTGATCTGTCGCTGGTTGAGAGGCACTTACTCTCTATAATCTATATCAATTCATATTAATGCCTCTTCTAAGAACAGGTTGGTATGTGAGACCTTTGACATGAGAAGTACTACTACATCTTGCTAGCCGGATTTTGTTTTAGACGTTAAATTCATATATTTCACGATAGGGATGCGAGTGGCGAAGTTGAAAACGAGCTGTTTTCTTGAGCAGCTGATTTGGATGGTTATTTTGTAACACGTAGAGTGATCGGCAATCATAGTCGAACTAAATGACTTGAAGGAGAAAATCAAAATTACGGGAATCGGATATAACTATTGGTCGATTAAATTAATAAATGTGTTACGGTCATTCAAATTATAAAGTTATTAAACGCTATGTAAAAATATGGGGTTAGGTAAACGAGCCGATTATTCAAATTGGCGCATTACAGATGTAGTGTTTTATGTATTAATTATAATAGAATTTGCATTTTAATATTGAGGAAAGAAGAAATTTAACTTTGTTATTTAACTAGGAGCACATGTATGAATTGGGAAACTTTTTATAATGATTGTTACGATAGAAACCTAAGAATACTCGTATATCCTCAGTAAGAAACTAATAAAACAAAAAAAAAATTACGCAGCTATTCTAGAAATGTTCATGAACTCTGAATACAATAAACGTGCCTTGTAAATAAAACCTTTGTGTGGCGCGTGTATGACCTCATCCCAGTTTCGTCCAAGTTCACGGTCGTGTACAAACTGCCATGGGTTATTTATGTTAAAATATGTGTTTATTCCAGTGTTTGTGTACTGAGTACACATCCCATTGCATATTCCAAATTATTATATTCATACAACTATGTAATAATGCAAGAATTTTCATAAAAAAATAATTTTAAAGAAGTTAATATTTATAGAAATTAAAAAATTGCTTTATATTTTTTTATAATTAATAATATTATTTATCAATAAATATTAAGAGACAAATAGTAATGTGCAATTATATTATATTACTAGCTGACCCGGCGAACTTCGTACCGCCTTAGCGTAGCTTTGATGCACTACTTTATTTTGTATAGTTGAAACGATGCTCTTTTAATATAGTCTATGGCTGTGAATGACGTTGACATTCGTATAAAAAAAAATTGACATTCGTAACGCGCGTTTTTTAAAATATGCAAAATTAAATGTATACTTTTCAATATTTCTGAGAGATTTTCTTAATATTTTTTTCCGTAAGAACCATCCTTGGACTTCCACAAACATTTAAAAAAAAGAATTATCGAAATTGGTTCAGCCGTTCACACGTGATGCCGTGACAACGCGAAACGGGTTTCATTTTTATATATATAGATTAATTACAGAGGTACCTTAGATGATATTTTATTTCCTATGTGATGTTTAAATCTCAAAATCTGGAAATACTTCTAAAACAACCCACGGTAGGTCATAAATTATAAAAAGCACGAAAAACGTAGGTGCGTTGTTTTTGTTGCAGACTTTGGTAATTTTTTGTTGAGAATGCGCGTGGGTAGTCGAAAACAGTCAGCTATCAGTCGGATAATGCTGAAGATGTAATTTAACATGGTCGACGAGAGATATAGTCTATTTTCGTGTTGGACTTTATGCTTGAGAACGTAATATATGCTTGCCCACTTATTTACAGAATGATACATCTCTGATAAGCAATTTCTCTGTCAGAATTTTCCACTGAACGAACTTTTTTGTCAAATCACGAGTAACAAAGTTATTACTTTCGCCTCGATTGCCATACAATATTCCTGAATCCTTGAGCGAACACACAATTAGGGAATTTTGCTTAAAAGCCAATGTCGTTTTCTTTAAATGAGAAAGCAAAGTAAAAAGTATCAGGATCAGAAAGATATCAAAGAGGCGATATTGTCTGTTGTAATAAGGTCAATCGAGTTGTTTTTAGAGAAACAAGGTTAACAATACCGTCATCAAGGTTGAAAATAATCCCGGCGTATAACAACAAGACACTTTCAGAATAACTTGAATTATTTTTAGAATTTTATTGCTTTTAGTTTTAAACTCTAAACGAAAGTCACCGGGAAACGTTATGCACATAATATATCATATCATATCGCAGTCTTGGCGTCTGCGTTTTGAATAGCATATCCATTAATGATAGATTTACATGAATACACAAATATAATTCAAGATTCGTCGAAAGCATGCATGCAAAATCAGTAAGTCTCCGCTGGAACGGACGCTAAAACGGTCGCGTTATTTCAGTACCATGAAGTCATGATGAATTATTTTTGTAACTGAACACCTTGTTCGTTAGTCATGAATGTCGAGGTCGCCAGGTGATTAGCGTGTGAAATTCCGCAGCTTTAGCTTTTATTAGTGCTGTTAGATGAAGCTGAGCATTTTTGTGAGTTTTCTATACCTTGTGCGGCGGTTTCGTGCGAGCGGGCTGCTTGCCTGTCTCTTACTGAGCGCGCCGCCCGCCCGCCCACTCACGCGGTTCAGTTTATCACTAGCACTCACCTGAAGTGTTTTAAGCCCAACAGGTGATGTGTTCAGCAAAGAAAGTCGAATTTTGTAAACATAAACTAGGATTGAAGTTTGCTTGATTACTTCCTTTAACATTTATTTTTGTATTTTCATATTTCCAACAAATATTCAAACATTGGTCAGTATAATACGACTAGAATGTATTTGTTTTAGTAGTAAGCGAAACACTTAAACCTTGTCGGTTGTTAGAGCTAATTACACATTAAATAGGTGCTTTCAGAACGTTAGGTAAGTATTAATAGTTGTCGACATTAGCTGACATCATATTCGCAATGTAAATGTTGCTGAGAACCGCGGCGGCGGGTAATTACGAGGTCAGGCATTATAGCACACGAATATTAATAATATTTTCTTCATCAAACACGTTAACTGAATGCTTAGTTCCACGATCACTTGCACGCATAAATTATAGGTAAATGAAAAAACCATACCCGATAAACCCGAATGTAAACAAACACTGTTTGCTAAGGCCTTGAACTTCGCCAACTATCAAAAGTCAAAACCAACTAACAAAAAGACTGGTATCCACGAGTGTCCGTGTTTAAATGAAACCATATCACCTTCTATCGTGATTCCAAAGGAAAATGATTCAGTTTATTTTGGTCGTGGTCGTTGGTCTTGCTTATGGAAGTTGACAACGGTTCGATTTCATGTTGTTCGTCTACAGTTTTTGCCAGGTGATCCAGGAAGGTCATTCAACTGAAAGGTGTATATATATAGGTGAAAATATATAAATTTATTATTTATATTCTCTCTATCCCTAAAGGGAAGGCGTAGCAAAAAAAAAGGCGTAAAAGCTGATGCAGCATTGTGTTTCATTTTTTTTTCTTTAGAGGCTAATGGCCGTTTTCACCAACTTTGTCTTAGCTTAGGCGACTCCTAAGAGACATGCTGTCTCACTCTTTTCAGTTAATACAAAAAGTGACAGCATGTCACTTAGGAGTCACCTAAGCTAAGACAGGGTTGGTGAAAACGGCCATAAGTCCATTATTGTATGTTTTCAAAATCTTCGTCAAATTAGGACAGCCTTCTTGAGAAGAACAGACAAGAAACTCTGAAATAGTATATTTTATCTCCTATTTTAAAGTTTTATTAACAATATTATTATAATACATAAATTAGTACAATCATACATAGTATAAACAACATTGTACAATTATAGTCGTATGTACACTTCATCATCACAGCCACAGCCACTGCTTTTTTTCGTTGAGTCTGATTTTTAAAATAAGAAACCTTGTGAATTTCCGAATTTTTATTTTCTTTTAAAATAGATTGATTAATTTACTCAGCTATGTGTGTAATAATTTAATGATTGATTAATGTAATAGCGAAGTATTATTTTGATTACGGAATCGGTTTTTTATTTCCGCACTTGAAGTGAAAAATACAATTGTAATTTCGAGAGTAGAAGTTTAATTCATCAGGGTGTCAAATTACCTAGAGATAATATGTAGAGTCTGTTTAGTTTTCATAATAAAAAAAATTCATAATAATAATAATATAATAATTCATAATAATATTATATAACGAAACAACAAAGGTACATTACAATTTCGGTATCGTATCGTGTCGTCACACACATATAATACGAATAGGAATATCTATTTTGCAAGAACGAGATAGCGTCCAATTTTATCAACAAATTCATTTTTCATTATGCTATAAGCTATATTTTAACAGAGTCTAATTTGACATATGTATAATAAAGAAAGAGGTGAAGGATGCAATTGATATATTCTTCAATGATTTTGGTTCCAGCATATACTGTGATTATAACCGGAAACAGCTCTTGAGTTTGTAATCCAAATTTTGTAAGTTTGAGATGATAACTGGATCCTGTGTGATGTAAACTGATCTATAGAGACTTAATAGATAAACCTAAATCATAAGTGTTAAGTAGATCGGTAAGTTAATGTTACTTGTATGTAAGTAGACGATAATATAATTCTATAACGTATAAGATGCAGCTGGTCTCCGCTTATACGCGTAAAATGATATAGCGTTATGAGGCTTTCAACGTGTGTTCCAGTATATTGTGTCACAAACTCAGAATATTATATCTATTCAGCTAGATAATGTTTAACAGCTCTGCATTTATAAATATTTGATATTTAAAAAATTCTTAGTACATGATAATAAACCAATAACATTTTTTGGAGAAATATGCTTTTACTTTTGGTAAAAGAGAGCGCGGAATTTCATAATGAGTTTTCTACAGCCATTTTATATTTGAATTATCTGTATTCATGCAATGCTAAAATGATAATATTGAAATATAGATAGAACATAATATTGATATATAAGTAACACAAATTGATAATTTTTATGTTATAAACTTTATTGTGTCATGGGAATGGGATGGGAAGTTATAGATATTATATAATAACAAAAGGTGTGTTGACGCCTGATATTAAGTGTAAACCTGCCGTTATTGTGACCCCATAAAAATAGATCCGATTCACTATTAAAAGGTTAGACGTTGACCGTAAATGAAACTTTTAAATGAATCATAGTTGATTCCAAATGTTATGTAGGTATGTAATGCCACCGCAGAATTCTTCTATGTTGTTAGTAGTATATGATTGTTATTTTTTCCTTTATCTAAATCATGATCGTGAAGCTTATTTCAGGCGAATTATAAGTTCTTAAATAAATATATATTACTGCCATTGAAAGTGGTCTGTTCCAAACAAACAAGTAAAACCTGTGTAAACTGTAGTGATAAACACTATTTCAAAAATTTTAAATTTTGTCTCCAAACAATAATGACGACGGTTTCAAGTGTGATGATAGAAAAAATGCTATGACAGATGCATTGCAAGTTGTTGTATGAATGAAGTGCGCTATAATTGAAAGGACAGATGCACGTGTAATTAGTCTGCCCGTCAACCATTACTGATTGTAGGCGATGAAAATAGCTCAGCTATTTTATTTAGAGATCATCTCGTTCTTCAACTTGTGCAAATTAATCATAGTGTATGTGACCCTGATATTTATTAGGATACAAGTATTTTATATGAATGTGATGTAATTTAAATGAATGTATTATAGAAAAAAATAAGCAATAAAAAGAAATATGCGAAGATAAAACTCGAGCTTTCATTCAAATTAACCTGTCGTCTACATCGTAATAATAGTCAAGAGTCATATTAGCAACCTACTAAAGTAAAAATAAGTAAATTTAAAAGAACTGTGACACGACATCAAACATTCGTATTCACTACATAGGAAGCAAATCGTACCCTGCGTGGGTTTGCCGTCCAATACCAGGCGCGTCCCCAGGTGGCGGATAGGGGAACACCCCCCAGATATGGGGGATACCGGCTTCGGCGGGCCTGTGCTGTGAGAGCTGCCACCTCTCAGGGCGAGAGCTGCGAGGAAGAAAACCTTATTAAAAATTACCTCGGCGGGGCAAAGGCCCTTTTCAGGGCCAGCGGCCGTTTACCGGCGTGGGTTGGCCGGAGATGTCGGGCGGCCGCCCTTGTGGCGGCGCGCAGTGGGCGCTAGTCACCGTACGCCCGCGGGGTCTTGGTAGTCGTTCGCAAGGATTCCCATGGCCTCGTCAGCTGTGTGCTTAGAGAAGATGCGTTCGTGTCGGGGTGCGATGCTGCTTTTCTTCGGGATGACGCGCTCGGCTCCGGCGTAATGCAGCTCTCCTTGAGGATTAGCGCTCGCGTCCAGACGTAATCGGGGGGGATCGGTGAGGTTTTTAATGTGTAGGCCTACCCTCTTCTTGGGAGGAAAGCCCCACATGACCCGACTCGCGGGTATGCAATTCAATGTATATCCCTCATCGTTACCAAAAAAAATTGCGAGCAATCGCACGACCGATATTAAAACAGGTTATCCAACAAAAGAAAAAGGATGATATTTTTAAATATTTAAATCGATTTTCTTCCATAACTATGAAATGCTAAGATAAATGTAATTCTTATTCAAAGTTTTTTAGAAGTTGTGACGTCATGTTTTCAAACAACAGGCTAAGGAGGTCGCAGTGCTAATCGATTTGCTCGGCTTGTCGGATCTGTGCCCGTGACAGGATGACAGCGTCGCCTTCTCTTAACGGAACGTAACCTGCTAGCCGGGCGGTCCCTTCGATACTAAAATATAGGGCTGCCAAAAAATTATCTAATCTTTCCCATAAACTTAAAAACTTCATTGGTCTTGTGGATGGAGCCACCTGCATGGCGCTTATATTTTGCTTTCTGATTTAAGTAACCTTACGCATCATTATTCTGGAGTAAGTGACGAGATCTATCTATCATTATGATCTTTTCACTATATCATTTAAGTTTATGCGGCTCTTTTTACAAACGACGATAAACTTACAAAAAGATGAAATAACTCGAGCACCTGGGTGTCTCGGATGATATGTTCTAATTGATTCCGTATTTCTGTAAGTGAATTGATTGCGGTCTTCATCAAAGTTACATTTTCTACTGCAGTCTAAAACAATATTTATTTTATTTATGTTTTCATTGCGACCTTTTTATATGACCGTAAATCCTTAATCCCGTCCATTACGTGTTATTTGTTGAAAAATTCATTGATATTTGAAAATAGAAACGTTCTGTTCATATTTTTACGAATTTCCTGTTACAATTTATGCTTTTTCTTTTATTTCCCGGTTAAGTTACCGCTAATCCTGCTAATCCTCCAAATCCTGCTAATCCTGTTTTTAATGGATGTGAAAGCAGGTAAATATTGAATTTATTATTGATTTTATTTCTTATTTTGTTAAATTTTTGAACAACATGAGAGTTTATTTACAGAAATAGTTCAAATTTATTTTTATTTTGTTTAAAGTAAATATTAGTTGTGATTTTCTATTCCATAAGTAGATGACGTAAATTTCAATATTTGAAGATCGATTCTGCAGCCAACATTATTATTGTTCTTCCAGCTATATGCAATTTAAATTCCCTATGCATTTAAAGCTGTTTTCGTAATTCAACTGTTAAGCTTATGCTATATACTCTTGGCTGTACATTATAATTTCAACATTAAAAGTTCTAATTGAATCTAATTTATTTATTTTGAATACTGACTATGTATCTACTATGAAAACGTGACCATAAAATTATATAGTGTTTGGATGCAAATAAATTTATTAATAAATCCATATTAGTAGTTTTTTTGTCAGACTAATAGAAATATTAGAGAATAGTTTAATAAAGTATTTCTTGGCAGTGACACTAACTATTATTATAGAAATAGATGGCTTAAATTTTTGTCACGATGCTCTCAGCCCTATTTCTAAAGATTTTCAATAAGATTCGGGTTAAGAAACTGTTAAAAGCGTAACTTGCTTTGCAATTAAAATTGTGTCATATTGTCTGTTCTCATTTCTGATACATTGGCAGTTAATTATAATATTTTAAAATCAAGCTGAACTATTTAAACAATATTTTTATTTATTAGAATTATACAGAGACCGTTATTATTAGTAGCGATTAAATAAGATCTCATTTATGTGCAATCGTTAATTCGTGCAACAACGCTATCTACGCGATTGGCCCCTGTTTTTGATAGCGTTTAAGTTGAGAGTTACATATATGAATATGATATTACATTCATTAAATATTGTATGTGGATTCGTCCCACGACGTTCTTGGATTTAAACAAATATCCAATTTAGAAAGTTCTAGAGTGAATCGTGAGGTTTTAATAATAATGGATAACTAAAATGGAAAAAGCAAATACAGCAATGACAGTGTTGATAACTCTAAAATATTCATATTTCCCCAGTGAATTGCGTGTAGCCAATAATTACAAAATAATACGAAATATCTGATCAATTGAATAAGAGAATAGGAATTAAGTTTCAAATTCGCTTCAGAAATAGGATAATCAATAATATAAAGTAAAAACGGTAATTTTAATAAACTATTTCTATAAAGTTTTCTTTCTCTTGCGCTGTTTCCATTTTCATTTGGGGTCGGCGCAATATGTCTTCCTCTTTCACTCTCCTCTATCAAGTAAAACACTAAAATATAATTCGACTCGAAATACGAGTAACCACGCATGATTTTGATACGGGCCTAGCCTAGATACATCTATGGATTTATTGAACTTGGTAATTTTGAGACTAGAGAACTGCTGAACCATCTTACCATAGGATAATGTCTACATTGTATTTTTGCAATCATGTAGCTAGATTCTGTAAAATTGTGACTACACTTTGCCATTTTATTGTAGTGCTCCGAAAAGCCATTCCATTTCCATTTATATTTTAGAAGAAATACGCCCACAGCTGGATGTAGGCTTCCTGAAATATCTCCATACTGATCCGCCCACAGTTAAGGTTGAAATAATTGAAGTTTTTATGTCCAGTTTATTATATTTGGATCTCGTTAAATAATGAATAAAAATATCTATGTCAGTAAAAATACTAAATCCATTAATAAAATTCTGTCATTAAATTGAATGTTTCAATGATATGTTCGTATCCATTTATTTATCAGAAATTAAATACGTAAACATTAGAATAATTTACTGTTACCACCTCCCTAAGGGTAGTTAGAAAGGCTGTATAAAATATACTGAGCAGGGCAACTCTGTAGAAAACAAATTCATGATAATTTTAAGTGGATCTCAACTGTTGAAACAGATAGTTGCCACAAATGTTATGACTTCGTATATATAAGTAGAGATAAAGGTTAATAACTTAAGTTCGATAAAGTGGGTCAACAACTGCCAATGATGGCAAGTTTACAAATTGCTCTTATATACGAGTATCTTCTTTGAAGCCGAATTATATTGAAACTATATTCAACAGTTTTTATCGTTTACGGGATTGAGATTTCAAATAAACTTCAAATAAAATTATCGATTTCATGGATCCCGGTAGATCGTTTTACTGTTTAAAATCATCATTTAAAATAAACTAATCAAATATATTGAAATCGTGTATTCTTTACATTAAAATAAAATATACTGTTGTTTTTTTCATATAGCTATTATTATTATCATTCGAAATGAATAAAAATAAATTATTAATTTTGATATCATTATACATAACAAACAACAGAATAGAAAAAACTGCAATTTACTACAAATTTACTTGTAAAATGTGAATTTACACTCTGCTATCTTTTCATGTGTTGCATAGTGTTAATTAGTAAAATTTATTTACTAATTACACTGCACTTATTAACTAATGCACTCGTTGTGTGTGATTAAATTAGTTACATATGACTAATATTGAAGCGCTTCATTGTTAAGTGCTGTCTAGGTTTTTATGCGTTTTATACAAGACCTGAAGTTTGGCCCGCGCTTAGGGCAGATCTGAATCCTTTTGACTACAAATTCTGACTACAGTTTTAGAAGTTGTAGAAGGCTTACTCTAACCACAACACACAATACAATACACTAATAAGGTGTCTCTTGAAAAGTCTCTGAAGTAAGCAGTATCTCAATTTACAGTAGAAACAGTGCGTAAGGTAGCCATTTCTAGTAGAGTATATCTAGTAGCCTAGTAATATTTAAGCATTTTACTGATATTTCATATCAAGATTACAGTATGTAATTAATAGGGCTGTAAAGGTAAAACCTTCTTTAAGGTCTTAAGCTAATTTATGGGAGAGTGAAAAGAGAGAGGCTTTCATTCCGCACCGCACTCTCACTCCACCGGTTCGAGCTACTGCTATCTTCAGCGGAAAGTAAGAGCCAAATCGGCGTGCTTAGGAAATGCTTCGTAGTAAGACACACACATAATACTTAGTTTCCGAGACGGCTTCTTCGCCTTCGAGGAGGCCGGGAAAACGGAATGCTTCGCTGACATTATTGCCTCACAATGCTTCCTCAGCAGTTCGCTGAACCCCGATCACGTTATGAGCGTAGAAGAAGAGGTCAGTCACAAGATTTTCCTACTTTTCCCTGACAACTCAAAAAATGAGCACTTATTAAAAGCCACTATAACAGAAAAATGCGAGGCGATGTATCTAATGAAGCTTTAAATTATATCCCTATCCCAAAATTACCATACTTGGTGACCATTTTTAATATTTCTTTAAACTTGTCACGATTTATTTTAACTTTAATCACAGGTTTTATTTGCGTAATTTTTCTTTAAATACACTTCACTTATTCTAAGTCAATCGTGTTGTTAGCAGAAGTGTAAGTCCAAGTCTTGTTTCTCAAAGTAGAGATTTGAATGCATTCAACATCCCAGTGATTCATCAATATAATACTTTAACTACAACAGGAAAGGTAATCAACTATAAAAGTTTATTTTATTGCAGTTAGTGTATTTCGACGAAACTATTTAGAATTCTCCCTGAACCAATTTTTTTTTAGTTATTAAAAAGATCTTTCGTTTGCATACATGTATTAAAAAATACAGACACTTTCACGGGTATGATTTTCATAAATATAGGAATATAATATGTTTATATCTATGTCTTACTATATGTAAAGATAAAAATTAATATAGCTCGATTCAAGTATTTCGCTAGTCGCCCTAAACCTTTGAAATTATTGTTTTCCCTTTGCGTGCCAACTATGTTATTTTCTCAACTCTACATAGCTATATCTACATACCCTTCGAACTTGTAAGCAAATTTTAAGAGTGGACTTTTAGGGTGACTCAGAAGGGATTACAAGTTTTATATGAAAAGGTCCGAATGTTTGTAGTTGTACTTTGTACAATGTGCTCGAATGAGCAATAATTGTTTATCTACTCTGAGTACTTTTAGCTAATAGTTGGATATTTGTGTTATCGTGTTTTACGAATACAGAACTAATTACAAATACAGTATTACGGCACCTGCGCGCGCGCTTCATCATTGTTGTAGTTATAGAATATTAAGTGTTCTATCGCACCAACTACAGGTAAAAAAGAGCTTGTAATTTCTTCAATAAGTTTGACGTTGAGGTAAACTTGTATCATGACAGCATCTTTAGTATCAAAATACCTTTGTTGGAGCAGCATTGGCCATCAATGTTAATATAGAGGAAGTAAGTTTGATTTTAAGATATGGCCTTAGGTTGACGCAATGTAATTACCAACAGCATCATAGCTTAACAACTGAAAAATTATTACCGATTATACGAGTTGACTGGGATGAAAGAATATATCAAACAGGTGTTCTAGAAGTCATAGGACATACTAGATTTTTATGTTTCGATTGTGAATTAGATTTTGAATCATTAAATTAAACGTATTTTTTATATAGTAGTGCTGGTACTTATTACATTTTTATTGAATTGTTTCTGAATTTGATTTATTAAATTGATAAATTTATTTTTAACTATTTTATTTTAAGATTTGCGCTTCATAAATATTAGTGCACACAATCCACTTCAGGGTCATATATTAGGGTATGATTAGGCATTTACAAATACAGAGTAAGGGTGAAAATATTGTAGTAATATTTCATCTACAGCACTCGTCTCCTCACAACTAGACCTTTCCATTTCCATAAGGTGTGAGATCATCCTTAATAAAAATATGTAATACATTTTTATTTCTTCAAGTCGGAAGAAATGCTACATATTTTTTCAATTTGCTAAAGGCACTGTTTTATTTTATTTAAGTATTTTTTTATAATGTAATATAAATTACGGATTTCTTCCGAAATACTTAGTGTTGGTAAATACAGATTAAAATAAAACGACACTATTTACCGTTGGCAAATATTTTATATTTCAACTCATTAATTGCACTATTTAATATCTATACAAAATTAAACAAACTTTGCTATACTTAATATATAATAATTACGCCATGATTTACATTGAAATACAACATTTTAAATACTGATTTGACAAATAGCGATAACCTATCAGTAACTAAAAGCGAAGGTGTTGCACATTTACCCAGCTCAAAAAAATGTGCAACACTTCGCTCGTGTTGCTACTATAATAAAATACATTAATCAGAGATCAAAAGAAGATACAGTCTTAATAATATTACGATATTGACTAGAGTAATGTGGGTACTGGTACCTCATTTAGAAGAGAAGGTACACACAGCAGCGCGTCAGGCCTTACATATTAACCTTGAGACAGCTATTATGGCGCTCATAGCAAAGATTTTCGTAGTGTAAGTGTAAACCTTGACGTGTCGCTGTATACAGTTGAAGAAATCACAGACTATTCAATGCTGAATCTGTGACTTAAAGTAGAAAGTCGAAATGGGAAGTACAGTCAACAACATTTAATAACGATATGCTTATGTACACACATATACTGAAGTAACATCTATATTGATTGACACTTGAATATTAATTTGATAAGATGCAAAATTCTTGTTGTGTGTGATTGTATGGGGTTATAATTATTATAAAGGTTGGTTCGATATGTTCGGTTCTGGCTTAATCTTGTCTGTCGTCTTCTGTGGCGCTGGCTTTCACGTCCTTCGGGATAGCCGACTGTAAAGTAAAAATCATTAATCAGAATTAACATAAACATAAAATTAATAACATAAACAGGGTTAATCATAAATACCGTAAGGGAATAAAATAAGGTAAGGAACTGATTATGTTCATAATATAGACTTTAAAAGATTTGAAGTTGATAGTTAATATAATAATGATCGTAGGTAGGTACTTAGGCAGTTAAAGGACCAAATTCACTTCACTCTATTGATACTTTTGTGTAACAGATTAAGCTAAATATATTTACTTAAAAAATCTTAATATACCAGTTTTCAATATCTTTAAACTACGTCAAAATGTTGACTAACGTGTTTACTTCCATATTTTTATAAAAACTTAATTATCTTACCAGAAACATATTGTTGTCCGACCGGCGGCCGAAGCGCAGACGCATCGAGGGAGCACGAACGGAGCGATCTTGTTCCTGCGCAAGATTGAAAATTATCAATGATTA
The DNA here is from genome assembly GCA_036419045.1 of Scirpophaga incertulas. NCBI lineage: Eukaryota > Metazoa > Arthropoda > Insecta > Lepidoptera > Crambidae > Scirpophaga > Scirpophaga incertulas. The sequence continues at coordinate 9,673,216 of CM071638.1, read as the reverse complement.
AAAATGATTATATTACCAAAGGACGCCTCTGTATAAGAATCTTTTGTATGAAGGCTATTTCTTTTCACTATCACTCAGAGTCACGTGCCTACCCAAATTAGGTTAGGGTGAATGAGTAGATCTTATTCAACCACGTTGCCTTATGCCGACTTTACAAATCCTTTACTTATCTCTGAGTATCTCTGCCTCGCCTATTCCTTTTAAAAGGAATTGGCCTTGCATTAGTGAGTCCAGATACTAAATACAATTGTTCTTCACTATTTATTCCGCTCCAAGATAAATTTACGTTAAATTATTCTATTATAGAATGAGACTCAAATTTAAATCTCTACTTGCTTGCAGTTGGAAAGAGATGGCGCTGTGTGGGCTCAATAATTTCTAATTGTGCTCAGACGGAGTTTAAGAATATGATCCTTAGACGTAATAGACGAAGTTATGTGTGTATTACGTCTGTCTAACTCTTTGGAGGCTATAGTGCGATCGGGGGAGGTATTGAAGCTTCCCCGAGGAGGGCTCCCCTGCACCGGCAGGGGAGCGGAGGCTGGGGGTTCCCGGAAGTCGTTCCCGGGGGCTCCCTACATGCCTTAGGAAGGCCATCGCTGAGGTTTTTGTGGGTCACTTCTGGGGAGGAGAGCCCCACATAACCGCCGGCTCTCCGTAACCAGGGTAAGCAAATTAAATTTAATGCATTTTGCTCAGCGTAACGAAAAACAGGCAAGATTTTATGTATGTATGTATATATTTTTATGGATTGCTTATCAAAATAATATTGAAACCATATACTTTAATAATATTCTACATAGAAGCAAAATCCACAACATACTTTTACAATAAAATATTGCTCAAGTTTAAATGCGACGACTCGTACGAAGGAACAAAGTCTCCTGAAATTACTGAGTACCTGTGCCTAAAAGTATTTCTTGTAAATAATAACGGGCTGTGCGGATTACATAATAAATCCCGCCGCCACTCTACAGGCGGGCAAACAGCTCTCGGGAGCACATGGGACCTCGTGTTCATCGGACATGTGGCGTAATCCTGAGGGACTTATTTTGAATACCCCGTTTGAAACTTATTGTTGTATGCTACTTTTTGATTTAGTTCTATAACTGCCTACTACGTATGACTGTTGTTACTTCCATAAGATAGTATAGAAATTTACCTGCTTGTTGGTGTTTCATTAGTTTGATGTGCTAGCTATGCTCAGTTAACTAAGCTTATGGTCATTACAATAATATTAATAGGATAGTTGTGTTATCTAATTAGAGGTCTGGTATCCAAATCCAGTGATAATAAGTGATCTGGAAGATCTGTTTCAACACCCAATATTTTCCCCTATGTTACTTCCCAAGTGTTAAACTATCGAGACAGATTAGGTGATAATTATTTTCTCCGGGTTTCAAACTATTACACAAAATTCTTACAATCTGGTTTGAGGTAAGACGTAAAATTTAACAGACATACCGTCAGAGAGAGAAGATAGGTTGAGTTACTTTCTCATTTAAAACGGCCAGGCGGGCCGTAGGCCTGTTTGCCACCATTGTGGTATAAAAAAAAAATTAAAACATTAGTAGGAACTAATAGAAATTTTGAATGGTTGGTTATTGCTCAAGTAGTGCACAGTTTTATGATATATTGTTTATATTCATCACAGGTTTAATGAAAAAGGTTTTCAAAAATTCAACACTAGATTTATTGCACATAATTCTTATTTTTAAAACTGTTTTATTGCCGTTTAATCCATCGCTCGTTACAAGATCAACAACGATGAGAGGAGAGGTGTCTAAAGAAATCCTATTATTCACCGTAAGACGAATGATTCCAAGATTAGGATTTTTCGTTAGACTATTATCTACCTTGCTTCAATGTTTTCTCTTGAAGGAATATCTAAATATGAATTTTGGATTAGGGACGCATATTTATTGAGACGGCAGTAATCAATATGCCTACGTGTTGTGATAATACCCATCGATATAAGGGAACGGTGCTATTTTTAAGAAAATCATTACTTAAAGCACTCTTAATTCGTATTTATCAAAGATGCGAATATTCAGTGATGTTGCTCGTATTTGTATTGTTCGTTATTTTTAAAACAAGCCAGAGTTGTATAGTTCTAAACTAGTATTAAATAAAGGCAAATACGAGTATTGTACAAGTAGCAAAACACCACGCTTCATATTCGTACTACGAAATGCGCTTCTATTACGAGTGTCATAAGACCTGTCTTAAATTCAATATGTAAATTCTAATCTGACTTGTTCTCCAGCCCCAGCATTGCACGTATTATATAAGATTTATCCATAGTAAATAAATATTTTCCCGTTGTAAAAAATATTTTAATAATTCTGATTTTGATTGAAGTTTTATGTAGGTTGCCTCACAATATTTTTTGTTTTCACTGTAAAAACGTCTGTCATACATATATGTATACGGTCAAGGACTTTTTCTCTATTTTGTTAAAATATCTTCAGATACTGATAGTGCATTAAGGTTATGTCTCCTGTGACACATATGCAAATGTTGCATATGTGTTACGTGTAAATAATAGAGTTTATGTACTGTAGGTGTAAGTGAGTCTCAGATTAAATCCTCGACTATATAAGTGTAGTATATATATATATATATATAATAGAAAAAATGAGAAACAATTTGGTACATGGTAAGTTTGAAGCATAACGCTAACAATTTAAAGTCTAATGTCGAGATTACAACTCACTGATTTATTTTACAATTTACAATTAATTACCTCTTGCGGGAAAATATGTGGCACGGCATGTTCATCTGAACTCCGTCCGAATCGCAGGCGCAGCGGGGTGCGAGCATCACGCAGCCCTACGAACTCGTCCTGCTCCAAGGCGTCCTGGGGAAACACGTGCGGCACCGCGCGCTCATCCGACCGACGTCCGAAGCGCAGGCGCACCGGCGTCCGGCTCTCGCGCAGTGACAACAGCTCCTCCATCTCGTCCAGCTGTAACAATTTTCATAAAGTTGGCTACTAATTAGTCCATGTAATGGTAAATGGCAAAAATCAACTAAATTACACGGCCTTCTTCAATGGTTGAGCAACATCTACAAAGAGATCAGTAATTAGGCTAACTTGCGATATTAAATGTCACTTTACGCAGTAATATCACTGTTTGTTCTAAATATATCCAGTATTTTACACACAATTTTAGAGTTTCACACAAACGTGAGTGATAAGGAAGTTCTGGTAGAGTTCTTTACCAGCCATTCGTGTTCAGGGATTATAACGTAGAGGACAGGAGCATACGAGTAGATATCAGTTATATGTACGTATACTTGCTATTTCTCCAGGTACTATTAGTATATCATCATAACAGCTAAATAATAATAATACTACTATGAATAATATAATTAAAAAAAACTGAAAACTATGTTACTGTGTCGATCTAGTTGCATTTTAAAGAAAGGATGGCTGTATTAGACCTTTTTGTTCCACGGGAAGGAGGAGGTCACCTACCGATTGACTCAGATACTCACCGGGCACGGCTGCTTCGGTGAGTATCTGTGTCGAATAAGACGGGAGGAATCCACACATTGCCTCCACTGCGCATCCGACCTCGACTCGGCCCAACACACGCTGGCGGAGTGCTCCGAGCGCCGAGTCTTGGTCGCAGATATCGGGCGAGATCTGTCTCCGCCGGCATTGATTGCGGCAATGCTGGCGGACGAGGGAGGTTGGAGGGCTGTGGCCTCCTTCTGTGAAGCAGTGATGCTCCAGAAGGAGGCCGCCAAGCGGGGTTGGGAGATGGCCGATCCCGCTCGAAGGAGGCGGCGCCAGGCTCGATAGCACAGTTGCGGCGCCGCCGCGGGTCGCGGAGGGACCACGCCCCTTCCGTGGCTGGGGGCCTCGTCGGTGGTGGAGATCGAGGGAGGTATTGTAGCTTCCCCCGAGGAGCGCTACCCTGTATCGGCGGGTGAGCGGAGGCTGGGGGTTCCCGGAAGTAGCTTGGCGTTCCCGGGGGCACCCTACATGCCTGAGGAAGGCCATCCCTGAGGTTTTTAGTGGGTAGGCCTCCCCCTTCTGAGGAGGAGAGCCCCACATAACCGCCGGCTCGCCACAGCCGGGGTATGCAATTTAATGCATTTTCCTCAGGGGGAACAAAAAAAAAGACCTTTTAGTAGTTGGTATGATTTTAAAACTAACATGTGACTCAACATCAAAGTACGCCTTTTAGTTCTGTTGAAGCTAAGCTTTATCATGCGACGAGGCCATGAGACTGGTAGGTGTGAGCAGGTAGGTGTGAGAAATGTTTTCATTCTGTAGATAGCGGAGTCCTTTTAAAGTAAGTTTGCATTGCAGACCTTTTGAAGATTATTAACTAACCACTTTAATTTAAATATGATTGAAGTATTTTGGGTAGCATAGGCATTAGAGCTGTCCGTCAGCTAATGTGGTACTCTCTGCATTTCCATCTTCCATACATGTTTTGCAGTATTTGTCTAAAAAAAAATAATTTTGAAATTCATAGCATCAGCGAAGTTGCAAATGCATGGCGCGCGAACTGCTGAAATTCAGATTTTTCGGAAATACGGATAAAGATATAAGATATCTCAATCTCCATGGATCGTATCAGTTTTGATGACACCGCTAGTTCAAGAAATGCAGTCTTTGTTGTCTTTGTACACCGGTTTTAGCTCCTCGGCACTGTCAGTATAGTTCTCTGTGAGCTAATTTGGTCATTACGGCCAAAGCTCGAAATTGTCAGCAAATTATCTTGCCATTCCATTCTTAATGATTTCATTCGACGGGCTCTTACCAGCGCTAACTGTTCAGCATTGCTGGAATGGTATCATTTGAGATATGACTCAACTATATATTAGAACAAAGTTAAAATGTACTTGAATTTTATATTATTATGTGTTTCTGCATGTATGCGGTAATGTCTACGTGGGGAATAAAGTAGGAAAGCTATGATATACCGAGCATCTCATTTATTCATGAAATTTTGTTCTTGGAGAAAAAGGAACAGACTTGATATTTTACGGGAGTTTTACTTATTGTTACTATACGATACCAAATTACTGTCTGTCGGCCATCCTACCTGGTATCCGTCTATTACCCTTTAATCCTTTGTAAATAGTAGTTTTTAATTTCCGTTCTAAGTGTTTTTTAGCTATGCTATTATTAAGTTTGGCTATGCCTTCATAATCTTTAAATATTAACGTAATATATTGATCATGTTTTCCTACTTCCTACTCCTTTTGCTCCGCAGCCTCTCTCTTCACGACAATGTTTTATAAAAACGTATAAAAAATGTATTGAATATGTGGTAACAGCATACCTAATTTTCTGCTACATCAAAACAAGGACAATGGATTTCATTGAATTAGGCGTAAAAGGGCGTTAAAACTTTGCAAAATTCACTTAACTCATTTTGTACGCAGGTAGGGCTCTTGTTGTTATAGGATTGTATGATAATGTGAATGAAGCCACGGTGGAAATGGGACGTGGGAGAAAAACCGCGACAAACAATAACATACTTAACTTAGTTTATGGAAAACGTGGACTATTTTAGGCACATCAACTTTTTATGACACCTTATTCTCAATACAAAATAATACAATGAAGTAAAGGATTTTAATCAGAATAATATTTAACATAGAATTTTTGTTTTGATTGTATAGTGATAGGGAAATAATAACATATACTCACGCCTCTTTACCATAAGAGTAGGTAGAAATCACAGTATTGCAGTTGTTACGATCTAAACATACTATTCTAGCATCCTTAACATTCATTCATACTCAGGCGCGCTCATCGGTTACTCTTGATCTGGTCTTTATTCAATATCCTATTTATTTCGAAAGTCTTATAAGTTTCATTCTCCGGTCTTCTTTCGCCCATTCATTTTACTGATACACATATATACCGTATATGACATATCACTCGCAAAAGTGGTGATAACCTTAAGAAACTACTAATTGGTAAGGTGAACAAAAAGGACCTGAGGGTGAATTCGATACGTTGGTCTGACAAAATTCGATTCACTCTAAATACCATAGGCTACAAAGCCAACCACTTCGCTGAGGATAGACTAAACTGAAGAAGCATGGTCCACGGGAGAATTATTCGAAGCTCAGCATTGAAGGTAATCGATACGAGGTAGAAGCATTCTCTTCTCGGTTTTTTTCACTACATTTTCTTTGAAACCGCACTTTTCTCTTGCTATGTTATACTTGCTCTAAATATTCGTTTCCGATCATAGCTTTCGTCATTGTTCTACATCACTGTCGTTTTGCACACCTTTTCTTTCATTTCCATTCTTTCTAATGCACCATGCATACAATACATAAATAATCAAAATGCGTCACTACAGGAAGCGACAACAAAGTTAACTATATATAAAACTAGGTATGATATTTATTTTGACTCCTGCCTCATGTATATAGCTAGCTACTACAAGGAACGACGAGACGTGGATCCGTCTTTCACGATAGTCTGATAATTATCCGGCACTTTCTTGTCAAGTTCTTAATGCATACAACAATGCTCTTTTTTTTTTTTTTTATTTCTTAATTTTTAACGAGGCTTTGAACACTGGGTGAACATGTCAGCCTCATAGGAATAATCACATATTTACATAACATACAAACTTTACACATACACAATTGTTATATACACAAATATTAGTTTGCCTCCTCAAAGGACAAGCAAACAAACATATATAATTTTTTGGCTAAGCTGGACAATGGTTCCGTCAGCAAACAATTTACACTGCCATTAGCCAAATCCATTCCCACGAGGAGTCTTTCTCTTAGCTCAGAGTTTCGGGCACATTCCAACAACACGTGATAAATATCATCGATCCTGGAACACAGCTGGCTATCGCACAAAGGTGAGGTTTTCACACCAACAAGATGATAAAACTTGTTCGTTGGAACATGCCCAGACCGTAATCGGAAAGCAGAAACTAAAAGCTTTCTAGTAAGGTTTGATGAGTCACTGTCAAACCAAGGATTCCATGTAGGTTTGTCCTGGATTGTACCATACCAAACTCCAACGCCTCTGACCAGGGTCTCCCCAAAATGATATTCCCATTTTTCCAAACATCTTTTCTTTATTATTGGAATAAATTCACTAGCCAGGGGTCCAGAATCCAGCACGATACCATCCAAGACAGCTTCCTTTGCAAGACCATCTGCAGCCTCATTACCAAGTAACCCGACGTGGGAAGGGATCCATTGGATCTTAATACACTTATTGCTACAATTCATTCTATGTATTAAGTCTAAGGCTTCAAAAGCGACGGGCATACCGCCCAGTCCCGACACACAACGAGAGAGATGCTGAAGGGCACTCCTTGAATCCGACAGAATGACAACAGGAGGGCTGTTTTGTACATTATTTGCATACACTAATGCTTCTTTAATTGCTGTGAGTTCAGCTCTCATGATACATATGTCCTTGTGCATCTTCCACTTAATAGAGATGTCATTCTGTGGATCAAAGAGAGCAGCACCAGCACCCTGAACTAATTTCGAGCCATCAGTATATATTTTATAAAACTTCGAGTAAGTTTCATCCAACATTTGCAAACTCATGTTACGTAAGTCTTGCTCAACCAAGTTGCGTTTAGGTACAATTACATTATCAATTTTATCATAGATACATGATGTTACATTAATAGCCGAAATCCAAGTGTTTAAAGAAAATAACCCAATTAAGGGGCTTTGATTAACATCCAAATCCTTCCATTCGTCATAAATTTTAGCTAAAAAAGGGAAGTTCTTATTTGTAAAATGACAACGTCTCGACAGTAATGTTTGTAAGGCTAAAATAATATGGTTATTGGATTTAGACATTATCTTTAGCAGAAATCTACAACCCAGCCAATATCGACGTACTGATAAGGGAGGTATGGAGAGTTCACTTTCCATAGCAAATATTGGAGTGGTACGAATAAATCCACCGCACACACGCAAAGCTCTATTTTGTAGCACATCAAGTTTCTTTAGATGAGCGTTAGCACAACTACCATAAATGAAGCTGCCATAGTCTAAGCGACTTCTCACGAGAGAAATGTAGAGGCGGCGGAGGTGTTTGGGGTGAACTCCCCAGGATTTCCCTGCCAATACTTTTAAAATATTTACATATTTATAAATCTGCTCACAAATCTCATTTATATGAGCACCCCATCTCAGAGATGTATCCAACCATAGTCCTAAGTATTTGATCTTATTTACAACTTGAAGAGAAGAGCCATTTACAACTATGTCAATATCAAAACAATGCTCTTAAATGGCACTCAAATTAATTGCACGTTGGGTAATGCAGGGTAGTAGTAATTTTTGATATCGTGCAATAATAATGGGGGTACATATTTTTTTGTATAATAACCAAGGAATTTGCCGTGTTTTACGAAGGAACCAAAAGTTGTATCACAAATTTATTTCTGGAAATTGTACGTTTAACTTTTGATTTTGAAATTACTAACTTTATCTAAGCAATTATTATTTTTTTATTTTCTGTAAGCTTTTCATTATTCTTTGTAATTTCGTTAAATATGTAAACGCATTATTAGTCATGTGCCCATAAAATAGATTTGCAACCTACATACAAAATTTCGTTTGACAAACTTTATCAAAGACCCAGGTTTAACTTTACTACTGAGCGAACTTGTCCCAAATTGAATGAGACCGTTATCTGAATAACAGTTACGACTATTGGGGATACAACTAACTACTATACATAATGATATCTGGCCTGGGACTCTATCATATTACAGTTATTATTAAATCTGGATAACAATAGATAACGGCTTGAAACAATTAACACTCTATCTCAGATTCCTACAGAATACAAATCAAAATGAGTTTTATTTTGTCGTAGTTATAATAGTTCCGAAATCAATTATTCAAAAAATATCTGAAGGGTGTTCTGGTTAAAATTTCGTTGATATTTATTTTTCATATCAACTAAATGCTCATTGTAGTGGTATGTTTTAACGTCTCTCAAGGAAATATAAATCGTTCGGTATTGCGCTAATAGCGTCCAGTGCCTTCCTGCAACCTTCACCAACTCTTGGGTCTACTTTGTAGGATGCTGATAGGTGCTGCATTTCCTGACATATACTTGTCTTTTGAGAACCTTTCCACCTCAATACCCATTAGGCCGTCGAGCAATATGACCTACATACTATCACCATAAAGAATTCTAAAGAATTCTTTATGGCAGGGCTGCATAGTGATGCATTAATGTCTCCCAGGTCAACTCTTTAACTATTGCTGAGTGGGTGAAGACGTGTGTGGTTTAGCATTATCGTAATGTAAAACATATTGATCATTTCTAACAGCTTTTTCTCAGTTACTTTAAATAAATTTATTTGTGTGTTATTGATTCAATAAAAATATATATTTATGATTATAATAAAAATATGCACATATTCCTTATAAATTTGTTTTATTTTAATATAATATTTGCTATCCATTTTATCAGTCATGCAGTACCGGAATAACATAACGGAAAAAAATTAAAAGACGGAGACTTATTTAATTTCTGACACAAGTTTCAAACAGTTGTTGGTACAGTGATTGAAACTTGTAAATTTAGAAGATTCCACTTCACTTTCACGGAACCATTTGTAGCAGCAATTGTAACAGCTTATTTAAACGCCTCAAAACTCGAGCTTGCCACATTTGTGGTTTTAATTAGCGGGCGAAATCTGCTAATATGAGTATTTAGGCGGCGGCGCAACAATCGTGCGTGACATTCACAGCCGATGCGTGACGCGCCACGCTCTTTTATAATGAAGACAAATTGCATCAAGTGGCTTTATTACGGTACTGTCAGCAAACTTGTTATGCTTAGACGTCAATATAATAATCTATTTAAGACCGTATAGCTCGTGTTGTCACCCATGTAGAATTCAGGTGACTATCAGTAAATTAAATTAATATGCGAAATAGTAAGTGCCCTACACAAGAAGACGGTAATTGTATTCTCTAATTATAGGAGGAAATTCGATAACAAAATATCTTACGGTTAAAGTTTAATATTTTTGAGTATTTATGGAACGTGGATAGAACGTGGTAGGGCTAGCTGATATGGCTACAAGGGTCTTCAACAGTACTCGGCAAACTAGAGTATAGAACACAGGGAATTAGAGTGATTTAGTGAAATTTTGTCGTTCGCTACGCTTAGTGATAGAATGACACTTAAATATACTTGTATATTTAGGCCACACTGAGTGGGATAATATTCCGAGGCTGATATACAAAGAATAACATGGTCGACCATTAATAGATCCACAGTGAAATGTAGTACAGAACCAGAACTATATTGAAAAGACACGGAAAAATCTATCAGAATGAGCGACTGTGTTTAAAGCTGGAACGTGCATAAAAGCCGCAATGGTGTAAAAATCTACATTTTGAGGTACGTATTACAAAGTGAGACTCAAGCTTATATCTCTGCTTGAGTACCTACTACCTTATAAAGGGGTGGCGTTCGATATGTGGGCACCCATTGTTCTTTTTTAACTGTACTCAAGCTATGGTTTGAATTTGAAGTTAGAATATGATCTTTAATGACAATCACAAATAAAGTAAAAGTGAATTCTCTGCCGACCAGAGCTGTACTTTAATGTCTGATTATAAAGCAATCACTCACAGGTGCTTGCGGCGGCATGTCCGGGTCGGAGCGGCGGCCGAAGCGAAGGCGGCGCGAGGGTGAGCGCACAGACTTACGCGCTAGCGCGTGACCGCCTAGCGCATCGTGCTGCGCTAGCAACGCGTAAAGTCCTCCCAGCGCGTCCCAATTGCTTCTGCTGTCCGATGTTAGCGCTGATGCTGGAACAAAAAAGTTTTCAACAAAGCTAACAAACAAGTACACAGCCTACGTAATAGTAAATGGCCACATACATATATATGTACATGCGGTTTTTGAAATTTTCCTTAAAGAAACTACTAGTGCTGCTAACTTCCTTACTCTGGTCTCGTCTGTTGGTTGGTAGGGTGCAACGCGAGCAGGTGAGGCTGACTTGGGTGCCGTAAGGTGTAGTTACACCCCAAAAAAATAAACGAGAGGTAAATAAATGGATCTGACAGAGGTATAAAAAAACCAAATGATGCACCTCTCCTACGCATTGGCGATAGGGCTATGGGATGTGTGTGCTTAAATACGAAGTTTCTCTTGCTCGCATTACAAATTACAACTTGTTAAAGTAATGAGGATCTTTAAATGTTTTGGATTTTGTATTGGAAAACCAGTAAGATAACCACCAAAATTCATTTTTATGAGCGTTTTTTGCCATAGATTAAAATAGTTAAAGCCCAATTTTATTACATTAGATTAGTCATTATATTACTACGTTAGATCAAATTATATATCCGCTATTTACTAAACAAAATCATTTGATAATATTGTGTGCAACTTCAATATGATAAAAAATAAATCTGCCAGATGAACAATAATCTTAAACTTACAGTTAAAGACAATCTTTGCCAAGAATTGGCAGCGATCACCCTCATGATTTGCCTATATGGTTCTTAGAACTTAGGCACAGGCTGCGTTTAGTCGGTAAGTCACGTGGCCGCGTTCTGGAGACCTATTTTTTAAGAATGCGATTTCGAAATCACCGCTGACTAAATAGTCAGCGCTGACTTTGAGGTCACGGATTCCTAAACATCCAATTTTTGAAAGTTGATCGCAGAGCTGCCAACATAGATAAAGTACACACATAAATGTAAGAGTTCGTTTCCACGCAGAATGTAGCCGCTGCCGGTTATTGCCGGCTTAACCATTACGGTTATTATATATATGTATATATACATATATATATACATACATATATATATATATATTATATATATATATGCTACATTCATATATGTATATTGTATATATAGACTGAAAAATCAAACAAAACACATAACATTTCCACAAGTATGACTTGATTACGAGTGGGTGAGGGCACTCGTAATGAAATCACACCTATGACTAAGGTAGTCACATCAGTGATATACAAAAATAACAATTATTGAAAATCGGTGATTATTAGTCACATCGGTGATTTCGTCGTATTCGTAATTCAAAAATAGGTCCTCTCGTCGCGTGGAGTCCGACATAACTTCCGTGACACTTGCCGTTGCGGGGGTATCTTGGGTACGTTTCATGCTCCTTGTGAGGATTCTCAGCCTTCCTCTCCTGGAGAAACAAAAAAAAACAATTGGCATTAAGGTTGCCTTTAACTGTTTTAACTGCTTTTAACTGTAGTGGCCTACCGGAGTGTTGATTTAATGCTTTGAGCTGTAATTAAATCAATACTACGACATCTATATAATAGTGTTTTTGAAATGCCACATTTTCAACAATAAAACTTCAACATGAACTAATGATAGTAAAACAGGCGAGCACTGTGAACGAAACGTTAGATTGTACGCGTTGATTGTTTCACTTGACAAGCTCACGGAGTGGCACATTCAACAAAAGCTTCAGTGGATCTGTCCCCTTCAATGTGGCTTCGGCTAAGCTGATTGCCGTAAACGGACGCTTTAGTATTTTTCGCTTTCGCAGCACTTGGAAGCTTCTGTCGCTTCATTCATTCCTCGTTGATTTTTTGTGTTGCTGCGTTAATATTAAGATTAGGTATCGTCTACTAAATGTTTATCTGTCAAGTAATGTCCACTCTCTCGTACATTTATTACTGTTGTCTATTGATAATTTTATACACTTATATTGACAAACAAGTATACTGCATAACTGATAGCAAGTGGATACGAAACTAGGAAATCAGTAATTTGTGACATATGATATCACAGTCCTATTTTACTTCAAAATCATACACGTCAAACTAGAACACAACGATGTAGGCACTGATGCTTTGCGGTAGAAATCAGTACGGGGTATAGAACAAATGATAGAGTCCTCTGTTTTGTGCCGATCGACTTCGCCTCGTAGAACAAATAAGCACTAATGCTACATATTCTAATGACGAGTGTAGTGTTTGCAAGTTACCCTCGATATATTTTGTGGTGGAATAAACCAGTCTGCGATAGCCCGTGTTTCATTGCGCATACATTACACTTGGCGCAGTCGAATTTAAATATTTTATTGTGCCTTTTCGGAAATATTAGGTTCAATAACGATGCCTATCGGTAAAATTGAAGTTTCGAGGTCGGTACACATAACTGGGACGCGTATTGTCGTCGAATTAAACAGTTTATCGCGTTGAATAACATCGCGAAGGAATTGCACGTGGCAGCTTTAGTTACGCACGTCGGCGTCAATTGTTACGAGTTGATGTGTGATTTGTGTGCACCTCACTTACCGGAAACAAAATCATTTGATGAATTAGCGCACATTGTGAAACAACATTTAGAACCGAAACGATCGGAGATCGCAGAGCGGCATATTTTTCGGCAACGAAAGCAATTAGCAGGGGAGACCGTGAGCGATTTTTTACAGAGTTTGAAGCATTTGGCTAAAACCTGCAATTTTAATACCACGTTAGAAGAAAACCTACGTGATCAGTTTGTTTCCGGTCTTAACAACGAGGATATGAGATCCAGGCTTTTTGCCGAAAAAGATTTGAATTATTCTCGAGCTATCGAGCTCGCCTTGTCACTGGAAGCGGCAGACAGGGATGCATTAACGGCAAGTCAGGGGTGGTCAAGCAAGCATAGCTGAAGGTTTACACCGAGTGGCGATCGCGCCGCGGCAGCCGGTCGGACCGGTCCCGTCCGCGAGCGCAAGCGCACCCGGCGTTGGCGCTGGCAGCTCGGTGCTGCGCCGACCATGCCCACGCTGTGGGCGCGTTGGTCATGCGGCTTCAAAGTGTCGGTTTAAATCGTTTAATTGTGACAAGTGTGGCGAAAAGGGTCATTTAAAAGTAATGTGTCGTAAGTTTGATGAAGAAAGTGTCAGGTCACAGGTGAAGCAAACTAAAGGTCAGTTCTTTTTGTCTAATTCTGATTCTGAGGACGAAGTGAACTTTTATAGTTTATTATGTGATAATAGTAGTAATGATTATCCATATTATTTAAAGTTAAATGTTAACAGATTTTGTATAAAATTTGAAGTGGACACCGGTTGCAAATTTTCCGTTATATCTAAGCCGGTATATGATGAATTGTTTAGTAACTTAAAATTAAACAAAAAGCCTTTAATTTTAAAGTCCTACACTGGCAATATAATTAAACCATTAGGTTATATTATGGTAAATGTTACTTATCACAATAAGTCACATTTGTTACCACTCTATGTAATAGATAACGGTGGTCCACCCTTGTTAGGTCGTATGTGGATAAGAATGTTAGAAATCAATATTAATGATTGTTTCAGTTTGTCCGATTCAAATTGTGACCAATCTTCAATTAAGTGTTTATTAAATGAATTTCCCGATGTATTTGCTGATGGGTTGGGTACCTGTAATGTCCGTATGCAATTACATTTATCTGATACTACACCAGTATTTGTAAAAGCGCGCCCTTTACCGTTAGCCTTACGCGATCGAGTGGAGCGCGAGTTAGAACGTTTGCAGCGCGATGACGTAATTTTTAAGGTAGACCGCAGTGATTATGGTACACCTATAGTACCAGTTATTAAGAAAAATGGTGATATTCGCATTTGTGGAGATTACAAAACCACAATTAATCCTCGTCTTAAAGATTTTCATTATCCGTTGCCACGCATTGAGGAGATATTTGCAACCCTTGCGCGGAGGGTAGTTTTTTCAAAATTAGACTTGTCCCATGCTTATCAGCAAATATTATTAACTGAAGACTCTCAACCGATGACGGCGATCACCAGTCACGTAGGTACATTCGTTTATAAGCGCGTTCCTTTTGGTATAAAGTGTTATACCGGAAAACTTTCAAAAAATCATTAAAGAGGTCTTGAGTGGCTTGCCGTCGTTACGGTTGTTTTCCAAGATGACATTTGAGTGGGAGGGAACTCATATTCAAATAATTTAGAAAACTTACTGTTATGTTAATCAAACAAGATGTCTCAAGCATGACTGATTTATTCATCTTTCAACAACCTAATTGACATTGTCTGATTATGGAGTATATAACTATGACATCTCCCTTTACAAAAAAGAAAAAAAAAATCTATCTATTTAACAAACTTAACTATTATAACAAAAATATAACTCAAATTATATACTTCTAATAACAATGACAAGCCAGAACTTAATAAAAACTTAACTTAAGCTTAAAACTTATTTAACTTAAAAAAAAAAACACTTGTAATAAAGTAGGTACCTACTTGTTAATAATATAAGTTCTTGTATAAATAAAAGATTTGCTATCATAGTTAATTCATTCAAATTCATTAAATTATAATTAATTCATTTAAATTCATCAATTTTTATAGAGTAAAAGTAATGGGTAACTGCCTCAACCAATCCTGTTTGATTCAGCTATGTTCAACTTATGATGGGTCCCATCTATCCGGAGGTCGTACCATCCTGCCAAAACGCGTAACATAAAAGTTAGATGATGTTTGTTGATTACTAGCTTCATTACAGTGGTGTGGTAAAATATGATCGTAATCAAAACTATGATCTTGAGGAGTATTTTGTATGTACGAGAGATCTGTTCTTAAATGCCGTCTATTTCTTACAACCACCAGTCCATTTGTTAACCGAATCCTATACGATCTGTTACCTAAATAACTTTCCACTACACCTGATACCCAAATCTTTTTGATTGTATCATAAACTCGCACTTTATCATACCTATTCAATATTGACAAATTCCTGCTACCTTGATCATAATAAATCTTTTGCTGTTGTTGTCTAGATATTAACTTATTTCTTGTATCTGTATGCACTTTAGGTTTCAACAATTTAAATGGAGTTGGAACAATACTTCGCATTTTTCTACTTTGTAAAAGCTCTGCTGGCGACGGCAAATTATTTGTTAATGGAGTGTTTAAATACTCTAACAAAGCTAAGCGATAATCAACATTATCCTCTGCAGACTTTTTTATTATATTTTTAACAGTTTGCACCGTACGTTCTATTTGTCCATTTGATTGGGGATAGTGTGGTGACGACGTGATGTGAAAAAAATTCCATTCTTGGGCAAATTTTTTTAAATTCATAAGCACTGAACTGTGGACCGCAATCAGACATGACTATGGTAGGTATACCTTGACGGCTGAATATATCCTTTAAGCAATTTATTATGACATATGAGAGAAGTACTTCGTAATTTGACTAACTCAAAAAATTTACTAAAATAATCTACTAAGAGTAGATAACTTTCACCTTGGAAATGGAATAAATCAATGCCTACTTTTGCCCATGGTCTATTCGGAACTTCATGACAATGTAGTTCTTCCTTCTGATTTATATTTCTATATGTCAAACAAACATTGCATGTTAGTACCATATTGTCTATGTCATTATTTATACCAGGCCAAAATATCAATTCTCTAGCTCTGAGTTTACATTTCTCAATACCCATATGTCCTACATGTATATTTTTCAAAATTTCTTTCCTCAATATTTTTGGAATTACAACCCTATTAGATTTCCAAATTAACCCATTCGAAATTGTCAAATCTTCTCTAAAGTTCCAATATGGTTTAATTATATCTACTAAACTCTTCTTATTATCAGGAAATCCATTTAAAATACATTTCTTTAATTCTATCATTTCCTCATCTGTCTCTACTTGCTTTTGTATCTTAATAAATTGAGAATCAGTAAAATATTCACACTTGTCACTTACTATATCACTTATTGAACAAACTTCATCGCTATCCCCTACACTTTTATGTAAAAATTGTTCTGGCCCAGACTCATATGCACGGGACAGTGTATCTGCTATATATAAATGCTTTCCTGGTTTGTAGACCAAATTAAAAGTATAACGTTGCAACCTCAATAACATCCGCTGCAACCTAGACGGAGCATCTACAATAGGTTTTTTAATAATATTTATCAAAGGTTTGTGATCACTTTCAATTGTTACATCAGATCTTCCGTAAATGTATGCATAAAATCTCTCACAAGCAAAAACACAAGCATACAATTCTTTTTCTATTTGAGCATACCTTTGTTCAGTTTTAGTTAGTGCTTTGGAACCATAGCATACAGGATGGCCATTTTGCATTAAACATGCTCCTAAACCTGTACTACTTGCATCTACTGAAATCACAATAGGTGTGTTCATATGATAGTATTGTAAAACAGGACGTCTCATTAAACACGCTTTTAATTTCTGAAAACATTCATTATGCCTTTGATCCCAGTGCCATTCAACCTCTTTTTTCAATAACTCTCTAATTGGTAGTGTTTTGTCTGACAAATTCGAAATAAATGATCCTACATATGTAATTAATCCCAAAAACCTTTCTACATCTTTTTGATTTTTTGGAACTGGCATATTCTTTATTGCTGATAAATGTGACTCATCTGGACTTAATCCCTCTTCACTAATAATGTGACCTAAATATTTTATTTCCTTTAAACCAAATTTACATTTTGAAATGTTTAATTTTAGATTAATTTTTTTACATCTTTCTAATACCTTCTTTAAAATATCATCATTTTCTTTTTTACTTTTCGCAAATATCAAAATATCATCAATATACATACAAACCCCTTCAATATCGTCAAAATGTTCATATATTTTCCTATGAAAAACCTCAGAAGCGGAACAAATTCCAAAGGGCATTCTTAAAAATTTATATCTCCCAAATGGTGTGTTGAAGGTACAATACTTACTACTCTCACCAAGCTTGACATTCCAAAATCCGGACCTAACATCTAAAGTACTAAAATATTTAGCACCTGCTAATTTAGATACAATCTCATCAATTGTCGGTAACTTAAAGTGTTCTCGTTTGATAGCAAGATTTAATTCCTTTGGATCTAAACAAATTCTTAACTCCCCGTTCGGTTTTTTTACTATCGTGATGCTGCTCACCCAATCCGACGGACCTTCAACTTTAGCTATGATACCTTGTGTTTCCATCTCCAATAATTTCTTTTTTACATCTTCCACAATGGCAAAAGGTAATTTTCTTGGCGCATGTATTGTGGGAATAGAGCCACTCTTCAATTCTATATTGTATTCACACGGCAAACAACCAATTCCAGAAAATACATCTTTATACTCACCAATAATTTCAGGTATAGTACCTTCAGATCTCTGCACAGACAAAACCCTTTGTATTAAACCAAGCTCGACACAAGCATAACGACTCAGCACAGGCATGCTCTCAACATCTGCAACTGTAAACTCTAATAAATATAAATTGTTCTTATAATGGACCTTGAGATATATTTTACCAACCACCTTAATAGAGGCTCCTGAATAACCACTTAACCTAGAGTTTGTTTTTTAACAGTTCACCCTGAAATATGTTTAAAATGTGTAAATAACGTAGTGGTAACACATTTACATCGGCACCAGTGTCTAACTTAAAGTTAATTATGTTATTACAAATTTTTAAATCTACTGTCCAGTTACCTAAATCTTTATTAATTGAACGTATTACCTGTTGATCTGAAGATGCATCAACTACGTAAACACGACATACTCTAGCAAAATGATTCCTCCTTAAACATCGTAGACATGTTTTTCCATAAGCTGGGCATGCACCATACGCATGTCCTGTACCACAATTTTTTCATTCCTTTATTGAATATGAACCTTTCATGGGTTGTGTAGAATTGGACAATTGACTTCGCGTATATTGTTGACTGATTCCTCGCCAAGTAACATTTCGACGATCCTGTTCATTTCGTCCACGCATCGCCCATGGTGTTTGATTGGCAGCTCTCGAAAATGAAGGAGTCACTTTAGTTAGCTTTTTTATTGCACATACATCATTGCTATCGTCTCGGTTTTTTTCTTCTTGAACGCTATGTACGTCATTTTCTGGCCTGATATTTTCTGAATACATTTTTGAAACAATCGCTGCTTGACATATTTCCATAGCTTTCGGCAGCGTTAAATCATCCTCGCGTAACAATCGTTCTCTGATCGCGGAATTATAGATTCCACACACAAGGCAGTCTTTAATCAAATCATCTCTCAACTCACCGAACTCGCACGTTTGGGCTAACTTACGTAAATCAAAAACATATTGTTCTATTGATTCGCTTTGTTGCTGACTTCTTGTAAAAAATTTATGTCTTTCTACTGTTACATTTCTCTTAATTTCAAAATATTCATCTAACTTTTTCCATACGCCATCTATGGTCATTTCCTTTGACTGCTCTACAATTTCACGGCATTGCTCACCGATTATATGTAAAAGTATGTTAAGCTGAATTATTGTTGATTTTTTGTTTAATTCACATGCTTCAAAATATATAGCAAAGCCCCTTTTCCATTTTTTCCAACTGTCACTTAGTTTTCCTGATGCAATATCTATCGAATTTTCATCAAAACGGAACGGTTGCGGTGGCGATAATACAGTTTCCATGTTATTCTTTACTTATTTCGTTTTTTTACTTAAATTTATACTATACGCATTTATATTTTCCTTGGATCCTACCGGCTGCGCCATGTTATGTTAATCAAACAAGATGTCTCAAGCATGACTGATTTATTCATCTTTCAACAACCTAATTGACATTGTCTGATTATGGAGTATATAACTATGACACTTACGAGCTGTTTTTTAAGATTAAATAATGCCGGTTTACGTGTAAATTGGTCCAAATGTGAATTCTTTAAGGACAGTGTTAGTTACTTAGGATATAGAATTGACAAAGAAGGTTTGCATGCCGATGAAAATAAAAATTAAAGCTATAAGATCTGCTCCAATTCCACAAGTGTAACACAATTGAAAAGTTTTCTAGGCTTAGTAAATTTTTATTCTAAATTTTGCTCGAATTTAAGTGATATTTTAAAACCTTTATATTGTTTACTGAAAAAGGATTGCAAATGGTATTGGAGCAAAGATTGTGAACTCGCCTTTAATAAGATAAAGAATGTTTTGAGTAGTAGTCCGGTGTTGGCGCATTATGATCCTAATTTACCGTTAATTTTATCTGTGGATAGCAGTAATTATGGTCTAGGAGCTGTACTTCTACACCGTTTCAAGGATGGGACTGAGCGTGCGATCAGCTGTGCTTCCCGCACTCTCAATGAACACGAACGTAACTACTCGCAGCTAGATAAAGAGGCATTGGCTATTGTATATGGTGTCACTAAGCACCACCAATATTTATTCGGCAGACATTTTTTATTACGTAGTGATCATCGTGCATTAAGCTATATTTTTGGTAAAAATAAAGGTATACCCCAGACTGCAGCGAGTCGATTGCAAAGGTACGCAGTTAAATTGGCCGCTTACAATTATGATATTGAGTTTGTTCCTTCCGCGAGGAATTGTTTTGCCGACGCGTTATCGCGATTACCGTTACAATACCTACGTTTTTGCTCAGATTGTTTAGATAAGGATATGTTAGAAGGGAGCTATCTAAATTTTATAGAAAACGACTTGCCGATTACTTTTAATGAAATTAGAAAAGAAACACATAAAGATACATTATTAAATAAAATTGTTGGTTACGTTAAGTTTGGTTGGCCCGACAACTTAACTAATGATACAGAAAAAAAATACTTTCACAAAAAAAGTAATTTGTTTATTGAGCACGGATGTTTAGTTTGGGGTTACCGTATTGTCATTCCTAGTAATTTACGCAAAAGTGTTTTAACAGAATTGCATAATGGGCATATCGGTATAGTAAAAATGAAACAAGTTTCTAGAAACTATTTTTGGTGGGAGGGACTAGACGCAGACATAGAACGAATCTGTCGTGAATGTAGTGCGTGCAGTTCTCAACGCGATAGTCCTCCGCATGTACCTTTACATGCTTGGCCTTGGCCATCAGAACCATGGTCTAGATTAAATATAGACTTTCTAGGGCCGTATAAAAATAAACATTATTTAATTATAGTAGACGCCAATACTAAATGGATGGAGGTGGAATCTGTCACAACTACTTCCGCGCAAGTAGTTATTGCATGCTTACGTAAAATCTTTTCAAGATTTGGTTTACCAAAACTTATTGTTAGCGACAACGGCCCTCCGTTTAGCTCCAGAGATTATTTAACCTATTTAAAAAAAATGGAATCAAGAGAGTTTTAGTTGCCCCTTACCATCCATCGAGTAATGGTGCCGCTGAAAACGCAGTACGAACGGTAAAACAAGTACTTAAGAAAGCCACCATAGACGGTGAGAACTATGAAACCGCTATCTGTAGGTTTATTTCGCTTATAGGAACGCCGAGCATTGTACCACACAAAAGGAACCCGCAGTGGCCATGTTAGGACGACGTTTGAGAGGTCGGCTTGATCTAATACGACCATCCACTGCAGATGTGGTGCAGCACAAGCAGAGTGTGCAGGAAGCACACGCTGGTGGTTCATCTCGCGATTTTACACCCGGCGAACATGTTTTGGTTCGCAGTTATAACAACAAAGACATTAAATGGAAAACCGGCACGGTTTTAGATAAAATTAGTCCAGTATCGTATAAAGTAATGACTGATAATGATCAAGTTGCTAAGAGACACGCTGATCAGCTGATTAGTAATAGGAAATCTCGATATTCATTGCCTTGTACCGAGGAAGTAAGCGATAATCACGTTCAATCATCCTTGGGTCAGTCTCCCAGTTCCAATAAATTTTCGTCACCTATGAATATTAGCAGTGAGGAGAGGGAGGTAGAGGTAGTAAATGTTGGTCAGGATAATTCAGATGAGTCCTTTCATACACCTACTAAAGAGCGCCAACACCAGAATTGTATACCTCATAAAATGACTTTACGTCCCCGTGTTAAAAAATAAATATTACTGTTTCTTTGTACTTTGTTGATAGTTACGATAAGTACCTACCTTTTGTTTATTATATTAACTTAGTAAGTTCTATTTTAAAGAGGGAAAAATGTAGTGTTTGCAAGTTACCCTCGATATATTTTGTGGTGGAATAAACCAGTCTGCGATAGCCCGTGTTTCATTGCGCATACATTACAACGAGCATACAATATTTTTTCTAGAATATGATTTGGACGCCTTTACATAGAAAGGATCCAATTTAAGTCAAAATAATATTTATAAATCTGCATTAAGTATTTGTTTTATTGACAAATATATATTTTTTTATGAATAAGCATTCATTCATTTATTTATTGACCAAAAGCCAAACCAAACATTTTTAATTTAATGGAGAATATAGCTCAAATTTTTCATCAAACTTTCATAAATCACTTTTTTTTTATAAATACAAGACTATAGACGCGATAATGAAACATATGTTTTTTAAATATCTCCAAATGATATGAGAGAGATTTTAAGAGACAATTAAAAGACGATTTGAGTGAGAGGTTTTGCTTAGCTTACACATTCGAGATATATTTGAAATAATAATTGGTTATAAGTAAAATTAATTAATCGTTCGTCTGAGAGTATAGATAATGAGAGTATAATAAATACGGAAACACTAGACTGTTATTTAAACGGAGATTACAATACTGACAATTATTTGGTAATAATAAGAAAATCCAGTGGCACGTTTAATGAATATAAAAACTGTACACTGTGTTCAATCTTTAGCCGTGCCGTTTTTATTCTAAGCACAATCCTCGCAATATTTCGTTTACAAGAATAGCGCCAATACGAAGCGACAATACATTATATTGAACGATAGAAAAGTAGTCTTAGATTTATATATTTTGAAACATTTACAAGTAACTTCCATTACGTGTTTTCCCTACACTCATATAAACGCATATTGAGTACTCGATGTATGATGTATTTTAAGGCTCCTTGGTCGGAAGAGGCGCAGTAGTCTTATTTAATAAAATATTTTCAATAAAATTGAAAGAGCAACTTGCAAACCAATTGTATTAGCATTTTTGGTTGGGTTTTTAGTTATTTTATACAATAGCAGTACAAAGAAAAAAGTTTGTAACGACGAAGAATGTTTTGAAAACATTTTGGTATGTACAATATGTATGATCTATTTAATTAATTTAGACACTATAGATCTTGGATTATTTACATATTAAATTTGTATTAATACTGTTTAACAAAATTGTTCCTATTTGGTCACTTCGCAGGAATATAATTTCGGTAAATTCCCTTGTGACATCTCCGGGGAAACAGAGCGGAGACACATCTATTTTTAATCCGTTACCTCACAGACTCTTGAAATATAGACGATTTATATGAAATATTGACAACTATTTTACGTTTTATATACGTACGAGTAGCGATGGTTCTTACATGTGCTTATACGACTGAAAAACATTTCAAACTGAAACTTCAGCATACGCCTAAACTACAGTTTTCTATATACCCACATCCAAAGCAAAGGAATGTCGGACAAATTTAACTCCAGATAAGTATATCTTTCTATTTATATTTATATAACCACTAGCGTATATAAATTTCACAGTCAAATAGGGTTAAATGTAGGGGTTAAATAAAAAATCTCAAATCTATAGTGCCCGAACACGTACACAATCTATTAGAATTAAATTTAAACAATGTTAACTACTAAAATTATTGAAAGTAAAGTAAGTAATCTTTGAGAAGAAATTTATTACTTTCCATTAACCGGATTAAATAAGATGAATCTCGGGGCGAAATTTCATCAACGGCTATTTAATTAGATCCTCAAAATCTTTATATAGTAATATCGCGAATTTTGTGATAATCCTTCTAGTAACAAAAGGCAATCAAAGTTGTGTCGTAAGTTTTATTGCGACAAGGGTTTTGGGGCGAAACCAAAGTTATGTGTCTCAGCTGTGACTTAGTTAATGATTAACTTGTTATAATATCGCCGTTAAATATTTAGCAACTAAAATGTCTAGGTGAGTGAGTCTCTCAAATTTTATGTACATTTATCCGATGCTCTTTCTGTGTAGCATTTCGTTTCGTCTGACCACAGTATGTAATTTAAAAATTTATGATCTCTGCTTATTTTTCCTCTTAGCCATCTGCAAAAAGTAAGCCTTCGAACATCATCACCTGGATGTAACACTTGAACTATGCGCCCATATCGATAGCTGGACTTGCCTGGACGATACCTCTGGATATGCTTCGACATAAGTCAGAACCGCAATCTCCGTGTCCATGTCCACACGAGGCTGCCGCTTTCTTTTGAAAGAACCCTGCAATTCCAGGTTTTTCAAAAGATTTGTAATAACCTTTCTTGTTGGCACATACCGCAACGGATACTTATTGCGGTACCACACTAATGCAGCTCCCGAATTTCGATTATTGACAAAATACGCTTCTAATAAGTCAATTTTTTCACAATTAGAAGACATTTTTGCGAAAATCCTTAATTAATAACTCATATTAGACGATTGACAGATTTTCTAATCAAATACGAAATTTGAGGGTAAAAATTCTTTTTATTTACTTTACAGTCAATTCTACCCCCTTCCTGGCCATAACAAAAAGTTTGACCATCGTAGATTTTTGTTTCTGTTGCCGGAATGTATGGGAAACGTTTTTGGCGATTTCTGTCTTTCCTAGTACTGAAAGCTAAAATGGTCCCATAGAGTTTTTTGATCCCCACATGAAATAGAATCGATTGGCATAAAAAAAATTTACTTTTTGCATTTTTTTTGCCAACTGTAAGTTTTTTACAAAATCTGTGAAAGCAGTTCAAAATATGTCAAAAAGTTAGGGAAGGTCTTCTAAGAACGTTTTGCTGTAACTGCAACGGTTAAGGTACTTGCCCTTATTGCCCCGTTTCAAAAATACACCCTGTATAGGCTTTGAACTCGACCAACTTACATGATTTTTATTAAATGATTTCTTTGATGTATCTGTAGCCTCTTTCTTCTCAATTTGGTTTGAACTTTGAAAATAGAGAAAGATTTGCGACTTAATACAATGTTTTTCCACTCCAAAAGATAGGATGACTACATTTTTGGATTATAAATAGACACCATTTTATCTAGTTTGTTGCAACAGATAAAATCGTTTTTATATAAATGGTATCTATATAAAAACGACGTTTATTTCAGTAGTCTCAATATATGCATATAAACACATTGGGAAAATACCACAATATTTAATAAAAATAGCTTTGTAATTAAGTAAAGTGTTTGCTTCAAAGTTAATCATGAATATTAATGCAAAAATGTTTTTATTCCATCTCCTAGAAATTTATTCATTCAGATTGACAGTTTTAGCATTGGAAGTTATTATTGTTAAGTCCCAAAGGGACTCGAGATGTCGGATAGCAATGTCAGCGAGGAACTAACTAGTTCAAAATTTGACAAACTTTTTAACTCCAAGAATGTAGCGCTTGCGATGTCGCCCAGAAATTCTGAAATTTTGCCGGAATTAAATTTTCATTGATTAATTTCACTTTCAAGGATTTTAATACCAAAATGTAGCAGTAACGAAATTAATAAGATTGAAATCAAGAGTTTCTATTAAGAAACATGATATTATTAAACATTTTCATTGCAGTTTTATTCTCTTTGTAATTAGATAATATTGATTCCGAAAACAATAAAAATACAACTGAAATAATTTGCAATCTTAATTTAAATTTAACGACGGCATCTTTTATTGAATTTTATTTAGCATTTCTTTTAGATAACACCGTTAGCTGCAGATAGTATGCAAGCGAATGACCTGGAAACGGAATTTAATTAAGAATTTGTTTTTAATGACAACACTGAATTCGAGTGATTCAAAAATCTATAAAATTGTAAGCAGTAGAAAATAATTTCGCGCACGATTTGTATTCGTATTCGAATTCCAAATTCACGTCTAATGATTCAAAAATACGTCTCCTGCTTCCGTCGGTCGGGTATCACGAGGCCATACAGGAATCGAATCAAATGAGGTTGCTAGAGGCTAGGTCACTAACGAATGCATGTGGTTTTTGTGCGTTTCACGCCGACAATATGTCTCTCCATAAATATGTCTTTGGACCATCTCTTACCTGCGAGGTTTGCTGGGTAACGTATATTATTTGGACCCCTTAAAAATGAAGTTCTACTAAAGTAGGATGAAGTTTTATAATGTTTATGCTTGTATAAGTATTCTTATTCAAACACAGGTTTAAAAAAAAACAATTAATATGAATTAATTTTATATAACATAAACTTGGAATACCAAGATAATACTAATATATTTTTTTATGGTTTAAATAATAAATAATAGATAAGTGCAAAAAATCTGTAGGCAGTACAACCTACTTTTAATAGCGTAAATAATATTGCCGAAAATTTCTTAAATAAAAGCATTTATTTAATTAAACTAATCAATTAATTTATAAAAAAATACACAGTACAGTTATTAAAATTAATTCAAGACCCGCATTTCATAATAACTACATTGCTTTCGGTGATTTTGACTTTTTGAACTTTGCTAATGCATTGATCATAACTTACCTTACAATTATATAATAATAATAAAAACAATATAAATCCTAAATAATAAAAAACATCTCTAATTGTATAAAAAGGTTCAAAATAGAAATATGTTTGCGATGGCGGCGATTATATCGGTATCATTATAATATCCAATTTCCTATTAATTAGGTTCCCAAAAACCTACCTACATACGCTTAGCTGGTGTTTAATAATTTACCCTTCGGCAAATTAGAGTAATTGGCCCTGTATCCTGTTATTTTAATAACTTGTTTTCGAAAACTTCAACAACATGGAACGAGCTTAATGAAGTGATTGTGTTTAAAATATTGATAAACTCAATGTGTTGTTATTGTTAATTTAGAATGATGTTCTTTGATTATTGAGGGACGAGAAGTAATTGTTTTATTTTGAGCTATAGTTTCAAGTTCATTACTGAAAGCAAAAATCTATCTACACTAGAAGGGCAGCAAATTAGTAATAAAAATATTATATTTATACTAATATATCTTCTTCTTATTGTCTATTATCTATCTTGATGAATAATTTCATTTATTACCTCTATATTTCGACTAGGTTACACCAGCAGTGGTCGTGAGAAGAGTGAAATGGCTGGTTGCTTTGTTTTCAGTTGATATTAAACACATATCTTCAACTATTTGGTTTCGTGTCCAAACTACCGCACTTGGTTTCGCGAAACACAATTAATGTCCGCAGCACACTGGCAACCGATATCCGATACAATATATACCGATACTGTATATCGATAGATACATGACGAGGCTTGGAAATATTAATAACTAGATTCCACACAGATGAGAGTTTGTAATCACTTTCTCGGTTGAAATGACTTACTAAGTTTCTTGATTTCAAACACTTCACAAACAATCCTGGAGCAGTTATCCATAGAAAGTATTTATGCATACATGGCACTCTAGTTATCGGATAATAATAGATGTGCAGCCATCGCTCATTTGTCCGTTTGACAGTTTTAAATCACAGTAAAGTTTTTGACCCGTTAAGCGAAGGTTTGCTTCGTTTGTCCAATATAAGAACTACCGCAACTACAATTAATTTTATAGAAGCTAGATTCATGATAATATAACATCTCGTAACGTCCTTTGGCGAGTCTGGTCATTTATAAGGTATCTCAAAGTATTTAAAAAATAGTGAATTAAAATATTACAACTATAAGAGTATGATTTTGTTTTACTAGCAAGTTTAATCGGATTAAAGTTTCCTGTAATTTTATTGTTACGGAATATATTTAACAAATATTATATGTATTTTTAATTTATGTATAATGTATTTTTGGCATAATGTAATCTTTTAAGGTGATATCTATCAATGATGGTGCGGATGATAAGAAAATAGAAATGTAGGCAGTTCTAATTAAGGAGATAAAAACGCTCGTTGTAGATATATTGTCTTCAACAATGGAAATGTAAATTGATCGATTAAATGGAGAATTTCGAGATCCTCTTGGTATAATTAATAAGCGCAATCAACATATTTCAACTGAGCCCGACTAAATCAGTTCATTGTCTGCTTTTTATTACTTTTAACTTTGCCAAGTAATTGTAATAGATGAATCTTCAGAAGAAATAAAAAAAAATGCATCTGGTCGGATAATGTAGGAGCGTTTGCAGTATTAAACACAACAATTGTTGCATCATTCAAGACAATATCTTTAAGATTAATTAGCCAAGTAACATAAGCCTTTACTTTTATGAAGGAATAAAAATTTAGTTCTGTTCTGTTGGACGCCATCGATGGGCAAAGTTGTTGCATTATTGAAAATTAACTTGTTATGTTTTATAAAGCTACGTAATAAAGCTACTACGTAATAATTGTAACAAGAGATACTCGTAGTCGTTGTCGGAGTTTTCTCATAGTTGATGAATCACACAAACATGTTTTAATAAGTGATAAATTCTTATTTGTTTTATTTAAAAATTTCTACCAAAGTGCTATATTGTTGCCAGTTTTTGTACAACTTAGGTGACATGCACAAGTACACACGTTATGGGAGCCATCTTATAGTGATATTTTAGGCTTGAACTTACGAATGAATGAAGGAAGATTAACGAAAGAGATACACAAGGTAAGAATGATAGGACGAATCGGTGCAGGTCGACCTAGGCGGACATATCTCGATCAAATCGAAGATGTCCTAAAGAAAGGCCGGGTAAAGAGTACTCGCAACCTACGAGCATGCATGAAGACGCTCATGAAAGTGGAGGAAGCAAGAGAAGTGTGCCAGGATCGTAGCAAGTGGAGAGAGGTGGTCTCTGCCTACCCCATTGGGAACAAGGCGTGACATATATGTATGTATGTATGAACTTACGAAATGTTAAACAAAATTTTAAAATGTTAAACAAAATCTTAAGCATAGAAACAATACACTAAGCATACACACTCATAATACAATAGTACACACACATAACAGCCTTATTGAGTAATAGGTATCTGATATAATCACAGCTTCTAAAACACTACAGTTTTTATTTGAAGTAGATTTGAAGTTGGAAAGATTTTAATTTAAAATGCAAAGATTATATACAAATAATAACAAAGATTTAACAATTTTATAACTTGCGATTCGTAGTCGCATCTTAATAATTTCTCAAAGGCGTACCTATAAACTTCGCCTGTACAAGTGTTGCAAATGGAGGCATAAGCGAACATTAATAAACATGATCCTTGTTGTTTGTCGGGATCGGTTCAGAATCGCATTAAAACTGCGAAACAATTAATTACGCTTGAGGCGCTGCTTTGCAAACATAAATAATCATAACACGTCGGTAGCGCTAATTGTGAATTCATTAACTTCGCTTGCTTTTACCAATAAGTTCTTCAACAAGATTCTATATGTAATTACAAGTAGCAGTGTTTGTTCGTACTTAAATAAATAAAAAGACTAGAATAAAATATTCGAAATGTATAGTACAAAAAGGGACTATATTATCAGACATAAAGTATTAGAATTTATTCTATACGCAATATTTAAAAAAAATGACAATATATTTCGAATTTGTAATTGACCTTGACGTTTTATTTAAAGTCTTAATTTTTTAAGTCCTTCATAATGCAAAAGCGAGAATTAGAAAATGTTATTAACCAAATATATTAATAACAACATTTTTTTATTTACATTTAAAAATCTTAACAAGAAACTACTAATCTGTGATAATTTTTCCTGAATTTTCACTTAGTTATACTTCGTGAAGATTGTGATTACTAAGAAATGATTAAAATATAGTGTTGTGAACTCACAATCATATTGAGGAGGAAGCGCCTGTGCAGCCGTCTCCGGCAATGTGACCGCTGCGAGCCCACACACCGCCAGCACGATTGCAAAACCTCTGGTCATTGCTGCAACAATAACAAAACATATTCAAAATAGTATTTTAACAGTTTAGAACATTGCAGTGTACCCGTACTGATAGCATCATGATGAGGATCGAGAAATATTTTCTTAGCCTCGCTCGATTCTATACCACAAGCTCTTCCGTTCGCTCTCTAACGAGTTTCAAAAAACTATACACTGTATAGTACACACACACTGCACTCATAGGACAAGTGTGTGATGTCCATGTCCATTATTTGTGACATACTAGGCACCGTCGGAACCTGGACCTTTATTCAAGAGTCTGAGTCTGGCGGAGCGTTTAAGTCGGGTTTCAGTTCAAACCGTTTGCAGTCTACGGGCAACATTGACACGGACCTTCCAAAGATATCACCTTGCTTATACTAATCATAACCGCAAAGTTAACAGACATCGGTGGATAACAATAGTAGGTCATAAAAGAAAATTTTGGGCATTACTGTAAAAAAAACATCAACCCCCAGTGTGGATTAGGTAATTTTGTGTTTCTTTGCAAGTATCTTACGATAATGGTAAAAAAATCGTACTCTACAAGTGTATCTTGGTTTATACCCTGATAATTCTATATAAGGTGGAGTTGCTGGAGTTACAGAAATGTTTGCACTGCTATTGCGAAATGAACCTAAATTGGTTCATTTCGCAAGCATCATCAAGCACAGAATTTATCTTAGAAATTGGTTTAAGAGTTTACCATTTATTATTAACGTATTTCCACTCTGCCTTAGTCAATACTAATAAAGTAGTGATAAAGTATTAAAATATTTCAAGTATAATTGACATGTGAAAATCTATTCAACAATATACATTTAGCAATATTACCCTCGATTCCACGTTCAATTAACTGAGGTGTGTTGCTGATACCACAATATATAATGAATGATTTGATCAGAGATATCATAAGTACACTAGTTACAATAATAGACACGGCAGCACTAATCCGGATTGGCTCATAAGCATTGAGCCTAATTACAACTGATTTAAAGCAAATTTACATTACAGCCAATTAGTTTCATGTTAACTCAAACATATAAAATTATTGCAGTCTAATACAAACGGTATTAGATCTATATAGTTTTAGCTATATATTTACAGGTATCATCTAATAGCCTGTCAACATTGTGTTGTGTGCTTAAAACGCTGTTAGCACTACCATGCTGTATACGATCGTAGCCGATAGGCGCAACCCAGATAAAAAAGTTGTGTGCTCCACTTTCCTACACAAGTCTCAAGAAAATGGCGGACTGTGTCATGGATCTTCACTTTTTACCAAGAATGGGAGACCGAGTTGAATATATATTTTTTTAATCTATCCAAGATGCACAGAAAATATGTCAGGTACATTGACCAATTGGCCAACGACTGTAAAGTAATAGAAACTGTTTTGTAGCGCGGTTGTCGCCTCTACATCTGACTTTCTGCATTATTATATTCGATATGTTTATAGATTTTTGTCTTCAGAATGCATGTCGTCTTCTAAGTTGTATTATTATTTTGCTTAATGTCACGTGTCTTCGTTATTGTCATGTAATGCTTATTTACACATTTCGTACTGTAAGTAACTTTCTCTTCATGCTCATTATCTGCATGAAATTCAGAATAATTTTTTTGGTAGTCAAAATTCAACAAAAACCTTTCATAACCGTAATCGACTGACTACTAAAATCGACAATGAATCTTTGTCTAGGAACCTGTACTACTTATTATTTTTTCTGGTAAATTCAAGACTGGGGCATATTGTGATCTCATGTTACACATACGATCTCTCAGTCATTGTATGTTTGCTTAAAAATATTTCAGTGTAATATATGTACGAATGTAACATTTTAAGTATGTTGTTTTTATACTGACTTCTTTTATTTATTTACTAACCACGAAAACAAACTTTTTGAATACTTATAAATACATGGCACTTGATATTAAACGACCTAATAACATACATTTAAAGTATATGTTTAAAAAAGAAAACTGATTCAATAAAATAAAGAAATTGTGTTATTCAACAGTAATCAAAAATTACATTGTAGATTTAATATAAATAGTTTCCGTACCTTCTAAATTAAAAAAAGTTATAAAGTTAGATATACGGACGAAGGAAACGGTAATTTCATAGAGTATAACCGACATATCGTGGTTAGCAAACAACAACGGTTAAGTGGAAAAATTTGTAGTTTTTACTTTTAGATATCATAAGGCAAGTTACATAGTAAATTTAATTGTGAATTATATACATACTTAACTATTTATAAACTGTTACTGTACTTAAAAATATAGTGCCTTTATAATACTTATATAATAATGTCAATTACATAATAATTACATTATGACATGAAATTATTATTATATTCATCATTATATCATTGATTATCATTATAATCATTAAATTATTTTTTTACTTCTGTGTAAAATTGTGTTGATGACGTGATTGTGACGATATAATGGAAAGTGATTCCAGAAATTCATACCACTTGTTCTTTAAAAGTGTGTGTAGCCACGTAATATCTACAAAATATTTTCTCGTAATGTTGACGTAAGAATATTTATTTATATTTTGAATTTCGTTAGAGATCAACAAGTAGGTTAACGTGCATTCGTCCCGTCAGCCTTCGGCATGGCTCGCGACGTCGTCAATCACTCTTATCACGCACGTGACACATGACAGCGCGTCGTCACGCAACGCGCTCAGTGGCGGTATCGGCACGGTCAGCAGAAATTTAAAAAAATCTCAATAAACAAGACGTTAGGTTTTCACTTAACGAAGATGTTTTGCTAGTCGTCTCAATCGCACGAAATAGCTAGAAGAAGTTCACATAGGTAATAATCAATACAAGTTTTATAAGTTTTCTTCTGTGGTTTTTATAACTAACATCTCTTTTTCACATTCAAATGAAAAATTCAGAATAAATTGAATTTTATATTTATGTAGTATTAATTTGTATATATTATGATATTATTGTGGCTGTCAGCTTGTATTAGCTATGCATTAATAAACCTGCAATGGCTGTCTTCTGTTATATAGATAAAAACCTAAAAAGAAATATTACACATAGTTTTTTTGATGTATTATTTATTATACACTTGGCTAAGAGCTGCCTCCGTGGTCTCATTCAATTTTTCCCAAAAACAATAAGGTTTTAAGATGTAGTCTATTAATAAATTAAGGCGCGGCAAAATAATTATATAGTGTTATATTTATTATTATACAATAATATATATGTTCGACAACCTCTGGCACAGATTAAATAAATAATAGTTACTGTTTCTGTTTGTATACAAATGCGTCTGCTGATTTAAGTCTGGGGTTGGACAAATTGACAAAAGGATTGCTCGCATATATTGTACTTTGGAACTTATAATCGGGGGAACTATGGGTAAGTTGTCTCTTACTCCGTACAGAATAACAATCGTGTTAATATTTTCAGTGTTTACGTAGCAAATTTTAGACGACTAGTCTGGTCTTTTAAACTACCCTTTTTTCAGATTATTTTCTGTTTAATTGTATATTCGTCTTTAGTGCAAGACCCTAGTATGATATTAATATTTGCGGTCCGGATGCTGAGAATATAATTCTGACGTGTGGTCAGTTCATTCGTACATGGAATAAGGTTCGTTTTTGTATTACCCCAACAACTTTTTCCAAAATTATACTAGGCATAAGATACTCACAGCCTCTGTTAAAAATGTATTCTCTCGACGCCTGAACTGCAGATTGGATTATAGACTAGAGGCCATTCAAAAATTATACCAAACGTTTTTATTTACGCTACAAGTAGCTATTCCAGTAAACATTCAACAGTCCTTTCTGTATCTTATTCCGTTATGTGAATCTTACGATAGTCAAGGAAACAAATACACCTATACAATTTTATACAAAATATTATAACATTTTCGTATATCTCGTTTTCATATACATAATATATATAGATAGCCCGCATGCTTCCCATAAATATTTATTCGAATTCCAAAACTTAGTAATATTAATATAGAATTCATATAAAAGTATGCATCTCGACTCATAAATCTTCAGGAAGATGATATCCATTGCCACTATTGCGGATCTACAAAATTTGATATACGACTCCACAAATTATATTATCACAATGTACTCGCACTTAATGTCACGTAATATTTTGCAATCCTTTTTTAAACTACTTTTAGTTATGGCTGAATGTTGGACATCACGCAGTCATAGGCATATATTCCGCGCTGGAATCACTCATTTACATATAATCAGACATTCCATCACCATCACATCTAAGCCAGCTATCAGACAGTACCTTATGAATACATTGGTCATCTCTATATATTGGTAAGCCAAAGTAGTTAGTTCACTGTTAAAAAAAACAACATCTATTTCAGAAACCTTTAAAGATTTAAAAAATGCCTATAAATATTTTTTAAAATTGCTATTATTATTTAAATTCTGACAGGTAAAGCTCCAAGAAACAGGGAATTACTCGTCTACGTTACTACGATTTACCATTAAGAAAATTTAATGAAATCTTTTGTTGTTGTTATCAATACAGGATCAAACGAATTCACAATAAAGTTGTTTTCTGCTCGAACTGTAACCTCATTTGACAATACATGTACGCATTGCGTCTCGTCTACGCATTCGTGTGGAAGGATGGCCGCGGATGAACATAATCGAAAAGGTCACTCAAACAGGTGACCTAATGTTAATGTAAGTTGGAATTATTTATAATAAAACGTATCATGGCAATGTTAATATAGTGTAGTTATTTCGCATTTGCAAAATTTTATTGTCGTGGTAGTAAATCATAATTTCTTAATTTTTTCTTTGTAGTGAATCGCAGATTCGGTATGGCCATAAGGTGGAAAAACTTGCCGAAAATTTCAAAAAGGCACAGGTTTCATGGACCTATCAGTGCGTATTATATGTTCAGCAGTGGACGTTTCCCGGCCGAAATGATGAATGTATCGTAATGATGACATTAATCTACAAAGAATTCTTTGTTTGATACTGATGCATTTTTTTTTATTATTTTGCATTTCATGAACGACTCTATTCTTCGTAACTAGTTACCAAGTTATTTTTCTTTTTATACAATACGACATCGACTTTACTGAGGTGTTGCTACTATAAATATAAGATATTGATTTTTACATTTTATGTAGATTTGAATATAATGTAGCTTTCAAAATTCTAAATATGTTGGAATGAATACCTATTAAGTAGAAATATTATAAAATAACAAACTATAATACATTTTGTATTATATGACAATTTATATCACGCTTAATTTTAATGACTCTTGCTCCCCGGATAATGTTAAGCACACAAATTTGGAAAAAACGCGAAAGCTGTTTACGTGAAATAATATTGAAGGTTTACTTTATGTTCGTGTTGTTTGGCTTAAATAAAAGTTTAGCTGTAAAAAAGATGTACCGAGTTCAAAAATTGCGAGCATAAATTATAATATACATACCTAAGTAACTGAAAAATTTATAACAAAAGAATACACAAACTTTAATTACATATACTTTTTCAAGTCTAATAATAAGGCTACTGTTATAAATAAAAATAAACTGACAAAAATGCTCTTTGTTAAATAAAAACAGAGTGCTTTAATATCGTTGGCACGTTTATATTCTCACGTAACTCGTATTTCTGCAGGTCTCATTAATTTTCCAAGTTTTTTGCATTTCCACGAGACTTATCCTTCTCCCATTATGTATTGTAAACTCAAAGGCCATATCTATTCCTTTTTCAACTGACTCGTTCGTTTGATCTTTGAATATCTCGTGCTGTGTGTATGAAATAAACTTTAAAATATTTACACGAGCTTCAGATATTGACGTGATTGCAAACGGGGATAGTTTTCAATAGAAAAACTATACAAATAGAAATAAAACGAGTTTTGAATATAATTAACCAGACACTTGGTGGCCTTAAAAATATTCATAGTTTTTATATATGTAAAACAAAGTTGTGTTGGTTGGTACCATTTATATTTATAACTTAAGAACGGTTAAGACACGAAATAAATGATTACGTCAATAATAAATTATTAATCTGTTGGGTTCGTTTAAGTCAAGCGTAATATAAGAACTAGTATTAGAAAGAAAAAGCAAATGAAATTACTACGAATGTTAGTTATGTAACATAATATCAGTTATATCCGCCATATTTCACAGTTGACAGATCACGTCACTATAAACGAACAAAGATAAAAAGAACACTGGAAAAGCTTTGTTCTTTCACTGCATTTGTTGCACATTATGAACTAAATCACTAACTATAACTATTACTAATACTAACTAACATAACATTAAATAACCCTTTATTGAATTCATAAAATATTCACACACAAAAAAAAGAAAAAATAACAAATGTACAAAAGGCGGCCTTATTGCTAAACAGCAATCTCTTCCAGGCAACCTAGGACCAGGGAATTTTTAAAGGAGGTTTAAATATAGGATGGGTACAGTAATTGGACAGGACAATAGGCTATAACTAGTTTAAGTAAAGGAATCTTTGACAGGAAGTAAACACGGACTTGATTCTTAAAGGACTCCAGCGTTCGCGCTCCCCTAATACCCTCAGGAGAGAGTCCACAACCGGACGGCATAAGCCGAAAAAGAATATGAAAAATAGTTCGGTACTTCGGGGCGTATATCCAGAGTCAGATTAAAATTAGAACGCAAACGACATGACGAAGGGATCGAAAAGAAAACAAAGATTTAAGGTAGGATGGAGATGTTGGAAGATACAAAATATTGTAAAGTAGGGATAAAAAATTATCTCTGCTGCGCTGGCGAATAGGTAACCATTTGAGTTGAAGCGACAATTAGAAACATGGTCAAACCTACGCAATTAACTAACTAACTATTAGTTAGTAACTAGCTGTTTCGGAAAACTCATTAAACCTTTATAATCAAATAGTAGAACATTGGGTTACCTATACATATATTGTTTCATAAATAATTAAGAAAAAAAATGTAAAAATGTAATAATTTACACCTTTACCTCCGTTTTATAAAATGTCTGTATGTCCTCAGTGAAATCATATAACCTACTTACTTCATATTTTAAAACAATTGTTGATATAGATTTACTAGCCCCAGACATCCTATTATTTGCTCCCAGTTATAACTTTCTCCATTATACGGTGAACTTCATCATAAGAATGAGTTTATTCATTGCCTTGAAAAGAGGAATCATATATCACCAGCGAAATTACACCTATTTATTTTACAGTAATGGGAATTATAAGTACCGTAATCCCTGTAGTAGCATATTAACAAATCTTTGCAAAATGTTATTCATCAATCTTTAGTTAGTAATAGTTTGAGATATCATATGTTTATGTTGCTCACATATTAATAATAAAATTACAAAATATTCAAGATCTACTTTAGCTGCAATTACTTAATAGAATTGCCATTGTTGTCAATGAAAAATCGAACGTTAGCAAATATATTTAAAATCAAGAAGAGAATTTCTATCACATTGATAGTTTTTATATAATATATTTGTTCCTTCACAATCTTTTAGATAATATCAATTTAGTATCCATTAAGTTCTTTCAAGGACTATAAAGTCCTTGGTTCTTTTTATTTTGATAGTTCGATGACATATCTGAAAATACCAATTTCATTTATTTTCTGCCAAATCATACCTAAAATGGGACACGAGGCCAATATCGCGCTTAGTACTAGGAACTTGTACTCTCCTTAGGACATTACGTAGTACGCTCAATAGCTAATTTATGATAATGGAATAGCATTTATTTGTCTATATATAATTGTCTGTATTTTTACAGTCATATGTACTAACAGAAAAATTGTATGCAATAGTTTTAAAAGTTTTCTGTTCGATGCTGGAATTACCGAACAGTTTGATGTGGCAGTAGGCCTATACCAAGGATCGACTTAAACTTTTGTTTGATTTTAAAGCATCCAGTCAGGAGAAACATCTCCTGACATCTCCTGACTATGGAAGTATCTTGGTGTTTGCGTTTTGCGGATGAAATTGTCCTAGTAGCTAAAAGGACTTTCGGAATTTTGCTATTTTTCACGGAAATGATTCCTGGAAGTGGCTGGTCATCTAATTCACTTCATACATTGAGTTAAATGTGGTTTAACTAGAACGACTTTGTTGTATTTATATAGATAAGTTTATAACACAGCGACTCGATCCTTAACTCGATCAACAGCCAACTCCCTAGCGTCGTCGCTATTTCTGCGATGTGTCATCCAACTTTTAATTGAGATTGCATCCCGAATCCGAACAACTTGGCATGCAAGATTCATGTAACTGTAATTTCTAACTTTAGTAATAGTTTTCCAATTAATTGTGAGTATATAGGTTGATGATTGTGTATATACATAATAGGCAGTAATAAATACAGACATACTTATATCTAATAATATCTATGATTTGTAATGCATAATTTGTATTGCATGCCAAAATTTTGTAATGTTAAAAGGCGATATAATATTTGACAAAGAATTTATCATATGCCTTATATTAAGATATCGTGAATAATTTTTAAGAATGTCAAAGATTTATTGATAGATCCAAGCCTGGAATGCTCCTTTATAGCAACGTACTTCCGGCAGAGCTTTACAAAAGGGAACGCTTCGTTAAAATATGTAAAGACAGCTGGTAAAATTTAACAGTTACATGGCAGTCTTTTGGAATTCAATAAGATATTCAAATTCAAAAGATATTACACTATTTACGGTGACTTAGTAATTAAATATTTCATCAAAGCAAATGTAATCCCTTTCGCCAAAACATTTACTTGTAAATTAAGAAATCTCTTCTAAATCTTTGATTTAACAATATATTAATCTGTTGGAAGTTTGTGTGTTTTGGATTCTCTTCAAACATTAACAGTAAAGGCGGGATTAGTGTACAAGTTTGGTTTTGTATATCACATTTAAATACTCTCTCTATACTTTATTAATTATATTCTATACACTAATTATCAAGATAGACCTGTCCTAAAATAAACTTATCTGTTTATAATTGTATTATCTGTTTATATTTTGTAGTAAAATTTCATATAAATGGATTGGAAATGCGTCAGTGATGTTTGCTGTAGTTTCAGTACTGGTCTACTAATCGGGATATCAGAGTTTTGAATCCAGTAGCTAAGTGATTTTAGTTTTATTTCCCCGTATTAAATTCCATATCGTTCCTTAAGCCTTAAACTGTCATAATAATCAGTTCTGTATTTTTAGAGTTTATTCGTTACAAACGTACAAAAATCTGATCTATTTTCGCAATATTAATAAAAACATATCGGAAGTTCAAACTAAAGAAAATCATCTGGGCCGTCATGATTGACTGTGTTTGAACACCTTAAGTTATTTAGAGGCAGCTTAAGTACGTTGATGAATTGGAAAATCAAAACACGAAGATAGCGAAATGGTTAGGTCAATTTGTATTCGAATTATAACTATGATTAATAGAGTAATTTGCTAATATAAACAAGAAAAAATGCATTATGTGACAAAGAATTTTTGTGAGGCACTTTTGGTTATAATGAAAAATACTCCCTACTATCATCAATCACCGGTTCCTCAATAATTCCGAGGAGGCCGTATAAGTAACATTCTTACGCCTCACATAAATTTATTTACATTATTATGACTTTACTCGTTATTGGCATTGTGTCTCTTCTTTACTTTGGTGTTTTTGTTGTTTAGAAGCAAATGTATTAGAGTCTGTTTAGTCAGATTTTTACGAACAAATTTACTTGCAATATTAGTTGGTCATAGTTTAGCTTTGACTCTTTAGCATAATTATCAGGTGACAACTTTCAAAAAGCAATATACTTTTAATTTAATAATATATATTTAACTTTAATAATATGTGGTATCGTAAAGCAGTAATATATATAGTTACGGCGAGGGCACTAGTTTGAATTATTTATTAATGGAAAGAGGGATTTTAGTATTCTCTTATTCGATTGTACAATATAATAGTAGTAAGGTTTTCATAGTTTTTACTCAGGAAAAGTAATTTTCCTTGATTATGTAACTTTCTAGTCACTTAATCACCAGCAAATTAATCACCTGATGTTAAGCGATTACTGCCGTCTATCAAGTGATCAGGCGTATTACTAGAGTTGTCACAAGTACGTTGCCGGCTTTTTAAATTGGAATTCACACTCTTTATAGTGACACTGTACCACTATTATCTAAAGTTTATTTTGATTTTGATTTAGACAAAGATTAAAGCGAAATGCTCAATGCATTAAAATCCTTTCTTATAGATCATGTATGTAAACAAACAGAAAAATACAATTTGATTTAGTAGTTAAATCGCCCCTCTAATTAGAATATACATTAGTTTATTTTGTTATGATTATCATAATGTCAGAATAGACGCCCATTGTTGGCCATAGTTCTCATCACCGGTCAGTCCAGCGTTCCTGGGATCCTGCCAAATCAACTACCTATTTTATGGGAAGGAATTTTATGGGAACGCTGCGGTGTCTTGCATATGCCTGCCACACGAAGAATTTTACTGTCAGTTTTCTGAGTAATATGGCCAGCAAATTGCCACTTAAAGTTCGAAATTCTTAGGGCTATATAGAGGCGACTCTGATTCTTCCGCGGATCACGTCATTTCCAATGCGATCACGAAGGTAAACTTCGAGCATAGTTTTGGAGCATTGCCTTTTGGGTGACATTTAGCCTCTATTGTGAATGGTCAGGTTTCGGTTCCATACGACATAGCGGCGGTAGATGGGCCGAGAATATGCCACGTAATTTTCCGTATGCTACCTAGCAGAATTGGATTGATTGACTACTTTCTGGAAATAAGGCCTGCCTTCATGAGAATGTGTGCTATATGAGAGTTCTACATCAGTTTTGTCTTTTCCATGTTCATTTTAAGGCCCACTTAATAAGAAACTAACTACTGTGACTAACTACTGTGAAACTAAAGTGTTCTAGTCTTCCATGATCTCAGCCATGCGATATCATTAGTAAGAGGTGTACATACCACATTTAATGGACTAACACCCAAGTTAACCTCATCTGCTCACGGTGATCACTGCAAACTAACACTGGTACTTCCCACCCCACCAAACCGCACTGCGCCAACCTGGTGGAAGATAGCCCAACATCTCCCATAGTTTAACAAAGTTTTATTGATATCTTATTTAGTTTCGTTTGTAAAACCACGAACTGTAAATATCTGTGCTCCTAGAGTCGTGCTGGTAAGTAAATTTTTAGAATTCTTAAGTCTTTTAAATAATGTGCTGTCTCTGAGATCGATGAATTTCGCAAAATCCTTTGATATATCTAACTTCGTTTGTTCTTCCGATTTCAAACTACATTTTGGGATAAAGCACCAAATTAGTGAATTAAAGTCAAATAATAGGTACCGAAATCTCCGCTAATGATAAAGGATGCACGCTAATTATCGAGTCACAACCAAATGTTCGATGATTAATGATTTTAGCATGTATGGAACAGAGACGCGGCTTTTGCGAGGTTCATTCAGATCAAGCCGTCTTTGATTAGCGGACCGGCAAATTGGCACAGGCGAAATGCCCGCTACAACCACGTTCACACTGAATGGTAGCCGTGAAACGGGACGGCTCAACCGAGTCGGAGGCGATGTATTCTGTAATGTGGCATAATTATATTGAATCTCCTTTTACTACATATCATGACAAATGACTGACTACCCTGTTTACATAAAAACTTGGTGCCAACGATCTTATATAGAAAGGCAATGCGCAACCTACACCAACTGGTGTTGATTGAAATTCGTATTTTTAATAGTCCACTTATCTTTCATGTTCTGTCCATTGTTTGGAGCAATATTAGTACTACCTAATAGTGAAAATGAAAAAGCCGACTTTTAAATGCTCGACTGTAAGAACTGGCAGGATATGCGTAGTGGTTCACTAATTCTACTAAGGATTATCCATGATCTTTTCAGGATGAGCGTTTTGAAATAAGAACAATTAGTAATACATTCATCCATCTTTCATCATCATTCCGTTCGTCGAAATGTGTCAGGCACAAACATTATTTTCGAGAGGACTCTCAATTTTCGTATATGTGTAGAGTCAATTATTTTTCGATTTGATTTTAATTACCAAAGTTAACGTAACAGAACTTTTTCCTTTGATACACTTATCACAGTACTCTATAGCGGAGTTTTTCACCTAGGTGTCTTCAAGATTCGGGCCGGTGCTTACGCTTGCCGAGCTTGGGGTGGCATGTGTCGTGCGGGCGATCCGCCGGCTGGGTTTAGAAATAGCGCCTCACAAAACCGAGGCGCTATGGTTCCACGGCCTTCCGAGGCGCCGGGAACCACCCAGCTGCCGGATCCGGGTGGGTGACGCGGTGGTCCCGGTGGGGCCGTACATCAAGTACCTGGGCCTCACCTTGGACCGCCGCTGGAGCTTCGAGGAGCATTTCGTGCGGTCCCCCGAGCCAAAAGGGTGGCGGGCGCATTGCATCGCCTGCTGCCCAATCTCGGTGGACCGAGGGATGGAGTTCGCCGCCTGTACGAGGGCGTCGTGCGATCCGTGGCCATGTATGGGGCTCCCGTGTGGTCGCAAGACTGCGCGAGGCAGACCCGCTGCAGAGCTCTGCTACGGAGCCTGCAGCGGATAATGGCCATACGGATCGTGCGAGGCTACCGTACAATCTCGTACGACGGCGGCGGCGACGGTTCTGAGACGCTCCCCCCCATTCGACATCCTGGCCGACATGTACGCGGCGACGTATGCGTCGCGGCGTGTCGGCCGGGGGGAGCGCCCTGGAACCCGCGCACGAAGTGCCTAAGCGGGAGTGGCACCGACGGATTGTGGCGGCCTGGCGTGCGCAGCTCGAATTACGGATCTGCGCGCGCCAGCGGGCCGTCGGTGCCGTACTCCCGCACCTCGAAGCTTGGCTCCACGGGAAGGAGGAGGTCACCTACTGATTGACTCAGATACTCACCGGGCACGGCTGCTTCGGTGAGTATCTGTGTCGAATAGGACGGGAGGGATCGACACATTGTCACCACTGCGCATCCGACCTCGACTCGGCCCAGCATACGCTGGCGGAGTGCCCCGCGTGGGCCTCCGAGCGCCGAGTCTTGGTCGCAGAGATCGGGCGAGATCTGTCTCCGCCAGCATTGATTGCGGCAATGCTGGCGGACGAGGGAGGTTGGAGGGCTGTGGCCTCCTTCTGTGAGGCAGTGATGCTCCAGAAGGAGGCCGCCGAGCGGGGTCGGGAGATGGCCGATCCCGCTCGAAGAAGGCGGCGCCGGGCTCGGTAGCACAGCTGCGGCGCCGCCGCGGGTCGCCGGCGGGCGCGAGTAAGTCGCGACTGCTACGGCGACCCGGGATGGACCACGCCCCTTCCGTGGCCGGGGGGCGTCGTCGGTGGAGGAGACCGGGGGAGGTAGTAAGCCTCCCCCGAGGAGGGCTCCCCTGTGTCGACGGGGGAGCGGAGGCTGGGGGTTCCCGGAAGAAGCTTTCTGTTCCCGGGGCTCCTACATGCCTGAGGAGGGCCATCCCTGAGGTTTTTAGTGGGTAGGCCTCCCCCTTCTGGGGAGGAGAGCCCCACATAACCCCGGCTCGCCACAGCCGGGGTATGCAATTTAATGCATTTTCCTCAGGGAAACAAAAAAAAAAAAAAAAAAAAGGTGTCTTCAAGATGTATCAGTGCAATTACTAGACCTTGTTAATTTACATCATATGAAGCTAGATATTAGTACAAGTTGGCGAGGTACAGTGTGGGTTTGTTGAGATTGCAGGTTTATTGCGAATTGTACTTGTACAGATTGCTGTAGCCACTAACCATTAGGTAGGTGCCTCTTTCCTTGCCAACATAGTTGAAAGTTATAAAAAAATTAAGGCCACTGCATATTTTCTTTTTATTTCAATTAAAATAGATTATTTTCCGAGGTTATATCGAGATACCACAAAGACCTGATGAAAACATTTTTATAAAGGGTCATTTCATGATAAGATCAAAGTGATGCATCAGATAAGTGTACATATGAATTTCTTCCAACTAAATGTACAGTACAACAACGACCCGAACCTTCCTATTTGAAGACCCGTGTTGAGAGCATGGTTCCACTGACGTCCACGTGATTTTTTGTGATTATTAAATAATAATAAATATTACTTAGGTACTTAGTATATAAGTATCTTTAAAATTAACTCAAAACTATTTGTACTTGACCAACCATTAAGAAAATATGTTTTTCTAACGCACATCTTTTTTCTCTCAGTATATTCAGGCTCCTTACCTGTAAACGTTTTCTAAGACATCTATAAAATCGATTCTGAAAACAAACTAGGGTGTGTAATTATTATGTTACAAGTTGTATTATTAATGAAAATAAGATCATACCATTTATGCAAATCTTCCATCTCTGATGCGGAAATTAATTATTATTTTACCAGCAGTGAGCACCCACTGATGAGATTTCAAGTATAGTAGACTAAACCTTAACGCACTCTTCATGTGCGATTTTCCACTCGATGTCTATTACATAAGACTCAATTTGGATTGTTGCTGATTGAAGGAATATGCACTTGAAGAGCTTATACGATTATGTGAAATAATAAAATAAGCTTATATTTTCGTAAGCATTTTTGAGAAACGAATTTTCACAACTTTTCGTATGGGTCCTTCCCCGTTCTTATTTATTTTTTGTCTTTTGCATTATTTTTCGAAGCATTCTGGCGATAGCAAATGGGCACCAATTTGAGCTTTTAACATGATTTGAAAGTGTTATCGCATTTTTTCCCCAAACCAATTATAAATTGTGAGTAAAGGCTATGATTAAACATAATAAGTTTATTTGTGATTACGTCGAAATAACTGCTATTGACTTATCAAGAATAGCGAGGAGAGTCCAGGGCGATTTTAGCAAGAGATTAATAGAAATCTTG
Organism: Scirpophaga incertulas; assembly: GCA_036419045.1. Lineage (NCBI taxonomy): Eukaryota > Metazoa > Arthropoda > Insecta > Lepidoptera > Crambidae > Scirpophaga > Scirpophaga incertulas. The sequence goes on along the minus strand of CM071638.1, from coordinate 9,628,596 downwards.
ATGATGCGAATTTGTGGTTACTTCTTGTATCCTCAAGTTCAAAATACCATAAACAATATAAAAAAACGGTATAGTATTAAAAATAAATTTAACAAGTATTTTATGAACTATCAATACATAGTTATCAATACTTGATAATATTTTCTGCGACGTCTCAGTCTCGTGATCTAGGCGTTTTAACTAATGTTATCTAATTGAATTCGAGGCCTCTGAAGGACATTCCAGATGGATAGTCTGAGGGTCATTTTCAATGTCGTGGTAGTGCTTTTGAGTACTCTGACAGCCACAGTAACCTCATACTTCGGCGCCATGTCGCACAAATATTGATGTCGATCGAAACTACTGTTTCGACATCAATCTCATAAGTCAAGTAATAGATGCAAACACCTTTAAGAGACTGGAACAAACACTTTAAAGTTTTTGTTCCAGTCTCTTTGTGTTCTGTATTGGGCTTCTAATGTGTTATTAAGATGATCATAGAGAAATAAGGACGCTTACTCCTTATCTTCATAATATTACCTAAAGCATGCACTGCCGTATTATTACTGTGCAACATAGAATACAAACGATTTTGGATTAACTCCACAAAATACAGTCGGTTGCGCTTTTCAAGTGGTTGCTATTAGCCATTTTCGCGGCAAACCGGCATTTCACTGTAGTTGTTAAGGATATGTAAACAAAAACTGCTGCCGAATTAAATTATTACACCTTATTACGTTTTTGAAATGCACCTACACGTTAGTTGACATTTCATTTTGCTTCTAATGTACCAATAAACATTTTTTAAATACAATTAGCTTTGTATATTCAAGGAAAACTTAAATACGATTTCGAACTGTTCTTCCGCAATGATGACAATTATCTCGATTAATCATGCCGGCTGTTCATAAACTTTAATCATTTGTTATTTTTACGCTACATTGCTAAACCACCAATTTATTCTAATCCAAAGCGAGGGCCACGCGCCTACTAAATTAAGGCGATTAAGCCTCAGTCAACTCTGGCTCAGTGCGAATTTGTCGTCTTCACATATACTTTTGATTTTTATCGCAGGTGTATGCAGCCTCCCTATGTTTTCCTTTACCGTATCAGCATCAGATAAATGTATATGTCGCAGCATTGTAATAGACTATGGCTGTCACAGCATTTCATAGATAATATGGCCATATGATTATTTTCTGGTTTCATTACAAACGACAGGAAAATGTTTCCTGGGTGAAATCATAGATGGCGTAACTAGAGAAAGTGATGTTTTGTCGACATTGACATTTTAGGTAGTGGGGAGTTGGACAGACGTAGCGAAAAGTGGATTAGTGGATGTACATTATTGCATTATTGTCAGAGTTCCTAAACAGATCGGACGTGTTGAGTGAACGCGTGTGGTTACGCCGTCTTGAGATCGCTACGTTTTAAATCGATAAACATCTCTTAGATCATAATCAATTTCGCGTTTATTATTACGAATAGTCGTCAAGTATTTCGTAATGCAACGCCTATACTCATTATTTTTGCGACCGAAGCTTAAAATATGGAAAGATTCGAAAAAGGAGATCGACGATGCGACATACCTATTTATATGAAATTAGACAACGAAAAACACATACAACGAAAAATAATAATACATGGCATGATTAACTGCGGACTGTTTGATGATTACATTTGGCGTGTCAGTTAAAAATGTTTATTCAACTTAAGCCTTTCCAAACAGTTACTTTTATCATTATATTAGTTAGTGCCCGCAACTTCCGTCTGCGAAGGATTAGTATTTCGTGTGACTTATATTAGTGTGGCGTATATATTTATAAATTGTAGCATATATGTTATTCTGATGTATATATATCGCACCTTTAGAATTAAATTGACCTAATCCAAAATTCTTTTGGTATCAAATTTTTTTGGTAAACGCTAAAAATGTGATAGAAGAGTTGGACATTTTTTTGTTTTTCTATTATAATGCTTTAAGTTGTACGTTGTCATTTTTTTATTGTTAATGGTAGTAAATGAATTGTTTTCATAATTGTATACTAAACTAGTCTGTATAACTAATTAGAACAAGAATGTTGGATTAGGTCACTTCTAAAGGTAGGAGGGTCGAATGCGGCGTTCCGCAGGGGTCGGTGTTGGGACCCCTGCTATGGAACCTCGCATACGACGCGGTCCTTCGCACCAGCCTTCCTCGCGGCGTGAGTGTCGTCTGCTACGCTGACGACACTCTCGTCGTGACGACTGGGGCCGACTTCGGGCCGGTGCTCAGGCTTGCCGAGCTTGGGGTGGCATGTGTCGTGCGGGCGATCCGCCAGCTGGGTTTACAAATAGCGCCTCACAAAACCGAGGCGCTATGGTTCCACGGCCTTCCGAGGCGCCGGGAACCACCCAGTTGCCGGATCCGGGTGGGTGACGCGGTGGTCCCGGTGGGGCCGTACATAAAGTACCTGGGCCTCACCCTGGACCGCCGCTGGAGCTTCGAGGAGCATTTCGTGCGGTTGGTCCCCCGAGCCAAAAGGGTGGCGGGCGCATTGCATCGCCTGCTGCCCAATCTCGGGGGACCGAGGGATGGAGTCCGCCGCCTGTACGAGGGCGTCGTGCGATCCGTGGCCATGTATGGGGCTCCCGTGTGGTCGCAAGACTGCGCGAGGTCCCCCCGCTGCAGAGCTCTGCTACGGAGCCTGCAGCGGATAATGGCCATACGGATCGTACGAGGCTACCGTACAATCTCGTACGAGGCGGCGACAGTTCTGGGACGCTCCCCCCCATTCGACATCCTGGTCGACATGTACGCGGCGACGTATGCGTCGCGGCGTGTCGACCGGGGGGGCGATGGGGGGAGCGCCCTGGAACCCGCGCACGAAGTGCCTAAGCGGGAGTGGCACCGACGGATTGTGGCGGCCTGGCGTGCGCAGCTCGAATTACGGATCTGCGCGCGCCAGCGGGCCGTCGGTGCCGTACTCCCGCACCTCGAAGCTTGGCTCAACGGGAAGGAGGAGGTCACCTACCGATTGACTCAGATACTCACCGGGCACGGCTGCTTCGGTGAGTATCTGTGTCGAATAGGACGGGAGGGATCGACACATTGTCACCACTGCGCATCCGACCTCGACTCGGCCCAGCACACGCTGACGGAGTGCCCCGCGTGGGCCTCCGAGCGCCGAGTCTTGGTCGCAGAGATCGGGCGAGATCTGTCTCCGCCGGCATTGATTGCGGCAATGCTGGCGGACGAGGGAGGTTGGAGGGCTGTGGCCTCCTTCTGTGAAGCAGTAATGCTCCAGAAGGAGGCCGCCGAGCGGGGTCGGGAGATGGCCGATCCCGCTCGAAGGAGGCGGCGCCGGGCTCGGTAGCACAGCTGCGGCGCCGCCGCGGGTCGCCGGCGGGCGCGAGGAAGTCGCGACCGCTACGGCGACCCGGGATGGACCACGCCCCTTCCGTGGCCGGGGGGCGTCGTCGGTGGAGGGGACCGGGGGAGGTGGTAGCTTCCCCCGAGGAGGGCTCCCCTCTAGAGAGGGGAGCGGAGGCTGGGGGTTCCCGGAAGTGGCCTTTGTGTTCCCAGGGGCTCCCTACATGCCTGAGGAAGGCCATCCCTGAGGTTTTTAGTGGGTAGGCCTCCCCCTTCTGGGGAGGAGAGCCCCACATAACCCCGGCTCGCCACAGCCGGGGTATGCAATTTAATGCATTTTCCTCAGGGGAACAAAAAAAAAAAAAAAAAAGGTCACTTCTAAAGGTGCGATATACTATTGTAGTTTCATTAAAATCCATTCAGTAGTTTTACGAGAAAAAGTAAAACATCCATCCATACTTTCGTGTGTGTAAGTAATACTGATAGGAATGAACAAAAGTGTATGCTACAAATATATGTAATTATGAAGCATACACATATATGTAAAACAATAAAAACAGCGGTAGCACTCCGAGAGTGCCGGCAGAAGTGAAAACTTCAATATTACCGTTGTGTTTAATTATTAGTACAAAAGTACTATCATTTATGAGGTATACAATGTTTATTTACTGCGCTATCGTACACAAATATGACAGACATTCGCGCAAGCGCCCTGTGCCCCCTAAACATAAACATTATGGTATATTTTTAATTAAGTAATTCAAAGCTGTAAATTTTAATTACCACTGTTGTTTTTTATTTGTAATTTTTTTTTATTTAAATATTTGTTTGTCATTGTGTATGTTTCTTTGACTATTGGTGAGTGTTCTTGTTTGTAGAATTGTGTCGTTCATTTTTTTGTATGTAGAATTTTTGTGTATGTAGTTACATTTTTTTTTTCTCTCGTAATATTATTGTGTTCTGACCTATATGTGCGCATTTGTCTTGGGTTACTATCTAGTCTATAAGTATTGGTATCTGTTTATGTTTTATAATTATAGTAATCTGTTTAATGTGCCTTAATAAATAAATGAACGGAGCAGCACACTCAGGCAGAGTGGGAGATACTAGTTCCTCTTCCTTCCCCTCGATCTTACGCTTTTCCGATCAGCATCACGTGACCGTGACGCGAGTTTGGAAGTTTTTACCCATACAAAAAGTGCTCAGCGCCGTTAAAGATGTTTTCACTTCAAAAACTTTCCCAAAAAAGGGATTTGAGCAATTGGTGAGTGGGTTAGGTTTATAAATTGCTTTAAAGGTTTTAGATTTTAGAAAATAATTAACTATTTCGTTTATTTGTAAAATCAGACACGTCAAATTACTTTTCCTTTTTGGTCTCAGATTCTTATCGGGGAAGGCCAAGTCTTATTTAGTCCCTAAATAAAAACAAACACTCTAAACCTTTTAAGAAGCATCGGAAACGGTACGAAAACCTCTTTGGATTTGAATGTTTATGGATCTTACTCCACGACTGTCTTATTTTTTTAAAGCCAGGCTGACAGCAGTTCACTTCCAGTTTTCTTAAAGCGCTTTTTCTGAAAACTGTTTTGTCGCAAAAATAGTGAATTTAGCTAGTTACGGTATTTCAAGTAAAAGTTAAATTATATCTGAATATAAATATCAGTTACCAATATAACATTCTAAGTAAAAATGTAACGATTCTTCCGTTTCAATAACAAGATAAAAAAATCGGTTAAGTCGTTTTTAAGATTTGAATTATTTGTTCTTATCAACACACCTATCTACTATATAAAAATAAGTCGGGTTTTCCTTCCTGACGCTATAACTCCAAAACGCACGAACCGATTCGACTGTAACAGATTCGACAGCGAAAATATTAGTAATTATTCAGAAATCAATAATAAGTTCTACTTTTGTTCTATTTATATATGAAATGGATAAATAGCTTATTACTCATTGTGCCGCACCCTGTTACAAATACAAATTAAGTGTTACAAAAAAGAAAGATTTACAAAACAAATGAATTCCCGACCAATTCGTGGTAGAAAAAAATTATGTGTGTGGCGGATAAGTGGCGTCTTATAAGTATTTTCTAATCAGTAATAAATATATTTAAATATAGAATATCAAAAAAAATATGACATTAAAAATTGTTTTTGCTTGTTTACTTAGGACAGTTACTCTTTATCAATAAAATGTAGATTAATAAATACTGTTATAAAAATAATAAGGTTATTAAAATAACATTTCAAATGGTCACACATTATCACTGTGAATTCAAAAAGGAGACCGTGACATTTAAAGTGCTTTCGTGCTGTAGAGGCTTGTCGCGCAAATACTAATTCGGAATCACGCCACCCACACACCCACGTCTCTCGCTCACTCACCGCGCTCGTCGGCGAGCGCGAAGACCCGGGCTACATACTCGTCAGACATATAGCCGGTTTCGTCACGTACAGGGTAGATTCTCGCCCTCCACTACACGACGATCTTAAGAGTTCGAGCCATTAGACGGCGCGCTCAAGTTACGTCGACACCCTTTGATGCGATCCTAACCACTCCGGAACGGTCGCCGGGGTTGTTAGTCAGCTAGGCGTCGAACCTTCTGTTCCTGTGCCTTCCACAAACACACTCATTGCAAAGCTGAACATAGCCATCTGAGGCTTCAGCATAGGGCCGTCCAAAAAAAAAACTAATTCGGAATAATTTGTGAACGCAAATAAAAAACATCATTCTTGGCGCGAACCGGAACGCGGATAATCGTAAGAACTGTCTAGCGTCCTGAAGCATGCTTTCAAATTAGATGAAAAGTATATTTATGCTGTATTCCATTGAAATAAGGTGTACATTTAAACAGAATGACCCAATCGATACTATAACAGCGGTGGCGCCGCGGCGCGGTGGCTTAGAGGTGGATCGGCGCAGACTTTACGTCATACATAGCTCTGTCTTGTTCGTACGTGTGTTTAACAGCTTTGAATGAAAGAGCAAACAAATTGTCACTTCACTGTTTTGTTTTATAGACTCACTTCACTTTGTTCATAACTTCAACTCAACTTTGCTAACACTATTATCAAATTGTTAAAACAAGGTAAAGATCGAGTAATTACATTTTACCATTACCGGTAATAATACATACGATAATTTTAAAGTTATGAAGTGGAACGAAGAAGAAGTATTAAGACTAATAGCATTATACACAGAATATCAGATACTTTGGGATAGATCGTCACCTTTGTACAACAGATGGTTCGTACGGAATGAAGCTTACGATCGTATTATAAACAAAATGAAAAAGCCTGGTTTAACTAGAGATGGGATAAAACAAAAAATAAAAAATCTAAGGTCCTCATTTTATACTGAAGTTAGAAAAATAGAGAAAAAAAATAAGGCTGGCTTAGTTGCCAAGACACCCAATTGGTTCGAAGCTATTAAACCAATATTAATGCAAAATAGAGTGGTAAAATAACATAAGCTATATAGGATACTTATTATTTTTTATATATTAATTACGTGTTTAATAATATATAATAAATTCAATATTACAGGAAATGGAAATGTATGATTCTGATGAGGATTCAGTAAAACAAGTTATCCATAGAGAAGACGACGACGACGACGACGACGACGATGATGATGATGATGATGATGAGGAGGAGGAGGAGGAGGATAGTGATCATGATGAGAATGGTGATGATGATAACAATGTTGATGTTGCTGGTGATGGAGATGTTGAAAAAGAATCACCTTTTGTTGAGTCCTATGTAGTCTCTATTAGCCAAGAATATTTGGATAGTATGACAGATGACAAGCAGAATATATCTGTAGAGTTCCATAATCGCTCAGAATCACCAGAGCATTCTGAACTAGTTGTTCCAACACCTGTACCACAGATTGCTACACCAAGGTTGCCCCAGCAAATGCAACAAACACAAAGGCAGCCACAGCTACATCCAGAACAACCCTCACAACCACAGATACCAATGCAGCCAGTGCAACAGCGACAGCCACAAAAACAATCACAACAAGAAGTAGAAACAGACATATACTATATACCCCGTGACCATTATTACATGTTTGCTACAAAGATGGCACAGAAGCTCCGAGGTTTGCCTTTGGATAGGGCACTAGTTTTGCAAGTGGAAATATTATCATTGCTAGCAAAGGAACGAATAAGATTGATGGAAAGGTCAGTCACTGATAGTAAACAAGATGATTAATTATAAATAAACTCTTATTTCATAATATATTGTCTGATATCACTATTTATTTACAACAATAGATTCAGTAATTTTAAAAGGTGTATTAGGATATAAACACTCCATAACAATCAAACAGTGTTGGAGTATACCATGATAAGCTAACAAAGCAACACAACTAACCTAATACTAGGAAACCACTTGTGGAATCTGCATAATTAATCCTTTCAAGTCAGTGAATTAAAGTTATAGGAAGAATAGTAAAATTCTTTAATTAGTGATATATGTAGATAATCTTCCCACTTTTGTGATCTTCCTATGTATTTGTTAACTGTTGTCTTAAGCATATACCCAACTTAAAAGGTGGTAAACTTAGAGATTAGTACAGTTATTTTGTATATTAAGTAGTTAAATGATAATATTTCAGAGACTTATTCCGAAACTATCTAAGAGTATTTAGAGTGTGACAGACAAGAATATGCTAAATATTAAATTATTCAGTTCTGTATTATAACTGTGTTACTCCATTAGACTTTTACAAGATAGAAAAAGTAATATTTTTTAATAATAATTGCTAATTTGTTGTGGAGAAAAGATATTGGCTGTGAAATAATTACAAAATATTTTTTGTCTTTAGATGTCCAAGAATGTATATAAAAACATTTAGTTAAGTTTCTCTAACCCCACACACATTACAAATATTCATGACTGGTCCATTTGTAGTAATTGAGTAAGATGAATATAAACATGCATTTATCATCATTAAAACAATTCATCTCCATCCTTGCAAAGGGACATGAACCTACTGTAACTTACACTGAGGCGTCAAGTCTGCCATTTGTAATAATATGATGCAATTAAGATTAAATAAAAAAAGAAAATTTGAAAAATTATTATTAAAGTATAAAAGTTTTTACAAACTCTGTGTCTTTTGATTAGAATCTGGTTCTTATTTATTATCTTAAAACTATTTTTATACATATACATACTATATTTTTGAGTATAAAATTTGGTTCTTAAGAATCAAAAAATTTGAATATAAAATTACCAAGGTAATATGATGATTTATAGGCCCATATTATTAAAGTATTCTAGCCTAAATTATTTTATCTGTTTTTACCCCTCCCTAACATATAAGTACTTTAAGTACTACGACTACAACTGATTATGGCCGTTTTTATACTATAATTATCTGATTTGAGCAATTTAGATATAGTGAAAGTATGTAAATATAGAAATTTCAGTTTAATTATTAATTTATATTGTTTATAGTTTTTTAAATAATGAGCAATTATTATTTACGTAATTTTAATGAAACGAACACATTTCTAGCATTCTCACATTAAATGTAACATTTTTTTATATAGAAAGTATACCTATAAACGTACAAATAACAAAGTTATTTTAAAATTTGTTTATACGCTCATACAAATTAGGCGACTTTACTGAGTTATGACGTCACAATTGCAGTGTTTTTAGTATGGAGCGTTTTTGAGCGACCCGCGACAGCGCCGCAAACATGTCGATGTATCTTCAAAAGTAATAGGTGCAGGTGTACTGTTGGTTCTACAATATTTCTCACTTAAAAGAATACTCTTATTATATACAGAATTTAAAAAATTGTCGTCTACCCAATGGTACACCAAGAGTCTAAACCAGGCTTAAAAAATCTTTACTAATAATGGCCTTAAATGTAAAGTAATAAATTACTAAGTAATAAATCAATGATTTATTAAAGAAACTGTAGTGACATTTATAAATAGAGGTGTTTCTTGTTCATACTATTGACATAAAATAAATTTCTAGAAGTAATTAAATCAACGTAATATTGGAAACTTTTTACAATATATATAAATACACTGGTGGACAAATAAATCGAGCCGTTAACCCGTAAGTTCAAATGCAATTTCCTTCAAATATATGTACATTTGATAAATAAAAATTATGTTGGCAGCAAGGGCAAGTCATATCGAATACGGAGATAATAAACACAAACGCTTTCCATTAATCTTATGAGGGTAGAATGCGCGTTAAAAAAATTATCACAATTTTGCCGGTATTATCATAAAAATTTTTGTTTGTTTTGAGTGTATAAAAGTCGGTAGATTGAATTTTTTTTTGTGGCTTTTTGCGTTGTTGCTTCCTCTGTCATTAGTCTGCAGATTGCGGTTGCTTTTCTTGGTAATAATGGATACTACGCCTCAGAAAGCTGCTCAAGCTGTCGCATTACTTCAATCGGGCATTGGTCAACGTCGGGTTGCTCAAATGTTAAGAATAAGTCGTTCTTCGGTGCAGCGCGTCTATAGAAGATACCTGGAGACTGGAGCCTTCGATCGACGCCCAGGAACAGGCAGGCCACGGGCTACAACCTCCGCAGATGATCGATACATCAATTTGAATGTCCTGAGGAATCGGCGTCTGAACGCGGTACAGGTGCAACAACAGCTTCGTGACGAACGTGGAGTGGTTATAAGTGCGCGTACAGTCAGGAGAAGGTTGGCCGAACGAAATTTGACACCTCGACGGGCTGCAACAGGCCCAAAATTAACAGTAGCTCACCGCAGAGCACGCCTTCAATTTGCTCGTGAGCATAGAGAATGGACACTGGATCAATGGGCACATGTTCTTTTCTCTGACGAGACAAGGGTATGTCTTTACGGAAGTGATCGAAGACAGAGAGTCTATCGTCGCCCTGGAGAACGTTACGCTCAGTGTTGTATCGAAGAAACGGTTGCATATGGTGGTGGCTTTGTGATGGTGTGGGGCGGCATTTCTCTAACAGCACGAACAGAGCTGGTTTTCATCGAATCCAATGCTCCGTCACGTGGATTGACTGCAGAACGATATATCCGTGATATTCTTGAGGATCATGTGGTACCTTACTCAGGATATATCGAAGATGAGATGCTTCTAATGCATGATAATGCAAGACCCCATACAGCGAGAATTGTTACTCAGTATCTTAGGGACGTTGGCATTCGTGCTATGGAGTGGCCAGCACGGAGCCCTGACTTGAACCCCATCGAACATCTGTGGGACGAGTTAAAACGCAGGGTTCGAGCCAGGGTTCCGGCTCCTTCAACACTTTCTGGGCTCAAAATGGCGATAGAGGACGAATGGAACGACATCCCTCAAGACTTAATTGTTAAATTGATAAGATCAATGGGTACACGGATGCAAGCAGTTGTCCAAGCTAGAGGCGGCAATACACATTATTAAAACATTAATTTTTAATTGCTTTCCGATGTTATTTCTTTGTTTTTTTACTTTTAAAAATTAAATCTTTAAAACGTTTTACTTTTTCTTTTAATTGACTTTTCATTCTAGAGGCACGTACTCAACAAATTAAGGTGTTACCCCATACAATTTACTTTTATTGTAAAGCCTATAAAATTACTTATCTAACGATACCACTTTCATCAAAATTGTATTCATGCATTTGAAGGAAATTGCATTTGAACTCAAGAGTTAAGAATGGCTCGATTTATTTGTCCACCAGTGTATATTGGTAGTGCTTTTTATTTCTTACTGGACTTACTGAATTTTTAAAATTTTATAGGTACTTGTACAAAGTACCTACCTACACATATCTGTCAAAATTTATAGCCGAGGTACATGAATTACTTAATAGTTTTATCATGGCACCGCAAACATGCAAAAACAAGTGCACTGATAAGTTTTGAATATTTAAAAGTAATAAAATAAGTAAGTCTGGTTGTAATTTTTGCGGACAGATAAATACCATCAGCCAATATACACAGTTAGCCCGCGTATCTGACACCTGCATCACTGCATGAGTCATTATCTCTGCGCTAATACGGAACCGAGATGCCAATCATGTCCCGGAAAACTCAGTAACGAACCTCTTTCATATGGGAAACGGAAAAAAGTAAGCTCTCGTAACACGACGTGAACTCTACAATATTGGCCACAGTTAATGAAAATTTCACCATCAACAGTAATTCGTGTGTATTACACGTTTTAACGATTCCACTACTATTTATTATATCTGCGATATTAAAATGATTGAAGCAGTGACATCTAGTAAAAATAGCTGAATATTGCTAGCTACCTATCCAAAGGCTTTACTATGATTTTTTTTTTTTTAGATTAAGGTTACAACAATATTTAAAAATAGATCGTTCTTACAGTCTAGAACGCCATCTTACTTGCACTGCAGTTTCATCCTGTTTTATACGATCACAGTGTGTCTATGTTATAGGAGGCCTACCAACTCTACATTTCCTGGCATATGCTTAGGCCTCCTCGGATCCTCGAGTGCTTAGGCACTCGAGGATCTTTTCTCCCCGTCATAACTACCGCGAGCATTAACGTACATAACCCACTGTCAAGGTTCGCTATTTTTGTAACTATTTAAGAGACCCTGGTTCGTCTGCGGATTTCATAATTTTTGATTCGATCACGTGCAGAAACCCCAGGAAAGCCCTTATATGGTTCATTGTAAGTAGTCGACGAGTATATCCTAGCTAGTCATATCCCTTATATGAGAATTATATACTTTTCTCGTTGAAGATGTTACCGTTCAGCTTCTTTGGTCAATCAAACTTTATTTTGTAATAAACATTAAATACAGATGATTGGTACAATATTATTTAAATACTACTTACTTAATTAACTAGTTTATTAAGTCGTCTTTCTTTAATTATGTAATATTTAGTAAAAGTATCGACTATATACGACTCAATCCCACTGCATAATCTTAAAGTTGGCGGACTTAGAAATTAATTTAATTAACAGCAATTCCAAGTCTGTTAAATTATATTTTCATAAATTGCCAGAATCTTACGGAGTTGATTGTTTTAGAGAACTTGAGCAGTTTAAACAATGGCTCGTATTGTCAATTCGAATTACTTAGGTAATAAATTAAATGAATATTAATGAAAGTATATCAATTGCCGCCAGCTATAATTTGATCTTGTTTACATATAAATCATAGCTTTGAAGATTTTACAGAAAACATGGATAGTAAATAAAATATTGAGTAGAGTAGCGTACATTTATATGTTTCAGTGCTATAAAAGATTTTACACTAATTGGTAAGTAACCATACAATGTGGTCAGTAATTGTAAGAAAATCAAGAATTGTTTTTTTTTCTACAACAGAATGTAAATTCAAATATTTTTTTAATGTTTGACACTCACACTAATTAGCCTAGCTCAAAGTGAGCAATTAGTAAGGCTTGTAAATCGCATATAAATGCGATCTAAGGAAACGGATATAAATACTTTTATTATTTATTTTTACATGTAAGACTGTAGGGCAATTCTAACCCGGTAAGAACGGTCAGGTAAGAACTGCGAATAAATACTACAAATTAAACGAACCTCTAAAACAGGCTATTGTTTAGTAGCAATTTTTTGACACAGAAAATAACAAACAAACATGGCACGCTTATAAAAATATATGATACAAAACTGTTAGTAACAATACATATATGAATACTTTTGATAGAAATATATATTAACCATAACTAGGTACAAATGCTTCACACAAATATTTCTTAAATATCAACCACACACATCAACAATCACCGGGACGCGAACCCTGGACCTCGGAGAAGGCGACTTCTAGCAATCAGTAGTGAAGTGAACTCCTTGACTCCGACGATCCTCATGAATATAAATGTTTTTTTTTTATATATAATTGACTAATTTAAATATTGTTAAAAATAGAAATAACAGTACATTTCTTAAACAAATTGATTTCAAAATTAATTAAAATTTTGTGTTAAATACATGTAATTCGAACAAAATAATTTTAAGCTTTCTTACATTAAATATGACATTTTTCAAAATAAGAACTATGGGCTGCATCCTATATATATTGGTACAAATTATGCGATTGTACCATATTGTAACGTCACAAGTGTATATATTAGTTATGGTGCGTTTCTTATCGTTCCGCGACTACCCCATAATCAAGACACTGTTTTTCAAGACGTATCTTCAAAAGTAATAGTTGCAATACACGAATACTTCTACAATATAGCTCAATTAATAGACAAAAACCAATATTTATTAAACATAGAGTGTATCTGAGTATATGGCGAATACGAAACCTAGAGCCTGCAACGAGTCCGGCCGCTGTAACGTGAATACCGAAAAGCGCCATGATACAGCGTTTTAGCACTATGAATGGCAAAATATAATACACAAATTTCAAGGTGAACGTTATATTCCGCAACAAAGTAACGCTATGCCATATTGTGTTTCAGTGGTCACACCAGAGGCTGGCGCCGTACTCTTAAAATAGAACTTACGAGCGGCAGTGACCCCTCAGCTAACAGAACATTGAACATGTTAAAATGGAGCATCTCGCTACTTGTCTCGAATTAATTTTTACATATTTCATTTGTATATAATATAAATATATTTAAATGATTTGACCTTTTAAAATTCATTGTATAGATTTTTTCTAAAATCAATATTTCAAATATTCAACATATGAAATATTTGAAAAAACAATTTCGTCGATACTTCCCTACTTTACATGTGTCGTAAATTGCATATGAACCCCCTTGGATTGAACAGAACTTGAATGTTGACTCCGATTTGTATTCTATACTAAATATACTAGATGTATGTTGTTGGGTTGTTGGGTCCATCCCCACAATTCTTTTAAAAATGGATATTAAATAATATTATTGAATTAGGTAATAGAAAGTAAATTAAAAAGTACTCATAGATTATTTGGAATTGAAATCAGAAATACAATACTTAAAATTTCTAATTGATGTCTCGGCGTCTACAGACTCGTCAAAATTCCTTATAAAATATTTCAGAACTAGTTACGTAATAACTATTGTACTTATTACTTATAATTGGCTGAGGTGTAATTACCGCCCGAAACAATCTTCTATTTGATGTTGTACTAATTATTGTAATAAATGTGAAATAAGTAAGTATTCACATTTGAAACGTATACGAAAATAAATATTGTACACATTATTATTCAATATGTTTCCATCATCATCTATACTTCTATACTAATATTATAAAGAAGTAAAGTTTGTGTGTTTGTATATTTGTATATTTGTTAAATTGTAAGGGGTAATCTCAGGATCTACTGAACCGATTTTAAAAATTCTTTCAGCAATAGAAGGCCACGTTATTGCCGAGTGTCATAGGTTATATAAAAAACCGAAAAATAAAAAGGTTTTTACGTGGTAGTCCGTTTTGCAAAGTGAATCGGAGAAAAAAAAACAGCGGACGGCGCGCGATGGCTTCGGGTTTGATTCGGATCGCGTTCGTGCTCGCTTCGGGGATTATTAATATTATGCCCAACGAAAGTGGGCACGGGTCAGCTAGTCATTTCTATAGTGATTTAATCACGTCAAGATTTCACAATATTAAAAAACTTTTGACATTTTGTATTACAGCAAAGAAGTATATTATTGATATTTCCTAAATAGCGTAATTTTTTTTCCTTAAATAAATTATAAATTTTCATCGATAGAAAATATTTTAATATAATTGCTTATTTTATTTCTATTCAAATGATCATTTGTTTAAAACCTATGAAACTAACATGTGTGAACTATAATATAAAACTAAATAAATTAATGTAACCTTTATAAGTAATAAAAAAACGCAAACAACGCAATTCGACTCAAGTAGGACTCGAAACAAACTGTGTTGTGGCAGACGCGGGTTTTTACTAAAATGCAGTGCCAAATTCAAACAATGTAAAACGTACTTAAATATAAGAATACTTTTCCATATTATGTGAAAAATTTTAACAAAATTGTCATCATGATATTTTGCATGAGCATTTATACCATAAAATTGTACAAAATCATGCGAGCTCAGTGTAGTCTAGCATTCTGCTGGACGCAGTGGCGACATGAGATGTACGAAAATAAGACCGCCCAAGAGCGAGTAAGACTCCTCACTTAAAAAAAAACGGCATAAATCATTTATGCCGTTTTTTTGTAGAAATAAAATAATATGTGCATGTAAACTTGGTATACTTTTTATTCCTCACATTACATTTTCCAAACATTTCCTATACAATCACCATTACGTTCCTTTTCTCAATATATATAAAACTTCATACGGCAACTAATCAAAGACAATCTATCTATGAAGGTTCCTTATACCAACAAAGATTCCAACACCCCCGCTCAATGTTAAATTCACAAATTTAATATTGCACATAAAATTAAACCATTCATTACAATTTCAATAAAAACCTATTAACCTACATATAAAAATAATCACACAGATGTGGGCTGTGTATTACAATTTTTTCATTAACATATACTTAACTTTCCACAAAAATAAGAATGTTTGACTGCACATAGTGGCTTGGTCAAAACGTCAGCTATATTTTCATTGGTACTAATATATGAAACGCTAAATATGTTTTTACAAATACAATCCTTTATATAATAATATTTAATATCAATATGTTTCGTCCGTTTACTGTTTACATTACATTCAATCATTTTTATGGCACTTTGATTGTCCACTAGGAGATGTGTGTCAGCACTGTTGATATCAAAATCTACTAGTATACCTTTCAAGTAGACCAGTTCCTGAGCTGCCATGGCTGCTGCTACAAATTCGGCCTCAGCTGATGAAAGCGCCACTGTTGTCTGTTTCTTACTGAACCATGATACTAAATTATTATTATGAAAAACTGCACAACCACTTACGCTTTTCCTGTCATCCTTGTCAGTCCCCCAGTCTGCATCAGTATAAGCAATAACTTTTGGTGATACGTCATTACTTTTTGTATACATAAGACACGCATCAGATGTCTGTTTTAGGTATCTGATTACTCTCTTACCTGCAGTCCATAACGTCTTAGTGGGCTTATCTAAATATTTACTTAAAAATGATGTAGCAAATGTTATATCTGGCCTTGATGTACACGATATATAATTTAGACAACCAACCAACTCTCTATAAGGTACATTCACAATATCCTCCTCCGTAATAGCTATTGTAGTTTCAAGAGGTGTAGATACTCCTTTACAGTCTGTCATGCCAAATTTATTCAGTATTTTATTAATTAACTTTTTCTGGTTTATCATTAACTTTCCATTTTCTCTTATAATTTCCATACCAATGTATTCTTTGACTTCACCCAAATCTCTCACATTAAACTCTTCTTTTAGCTCTTTTATTATACTCATATTTCTTCCCATTACTAAAATATCGTCAACCCATACTAATAACCAAACATTTTTCCTTTTGTACAAACAGAAATCATGCTTCGATTGTTTAAAATTTTGTTTAACTAAAAACTCATGTAACCTATCGTTCCAGCATTTGGGCGCCTCGCGTAAACCATACAATGACCTCTTTAACCGTAAAACTTTGCCTCCTTTTACGTTAACTCCTTCTGGAGGTTTTATATATACCTCTATGTTTAGATGACCATTCAAAAATGCCGTTGGGACGTCTAATTGTCTTACCTCATAATTTTCCTGTACTGCTTGGCTCAACATTAGTCTCACTGTAGACATTCTCGCCACTGGCGAATATACATTGTATTTATTTTCAGTCTGAAAACCCTTAGCAACTAAACGTGCTTTCTTTCTACCATCAGACTTCACCGCAAATACCCATTTGGTATCTATCGCCTTTTTCCCATTTGGCAAATCACACTCTTCCCATGTTTGTAAGCTTTTCAATGAATTAATTTCTGTCTGCACTGCTTTTTGCCATTCTTCACCTTTCATAATAGCTTCTTTATATGTCTTAGGAATTTCATCACACATTAAACAGTACGCCACATTAACATCATAAAATTCATCATCTTCTGTTACATAATCATTTAAATATTCAGGTTTCTTAACATTCCTCTTTCGCCGTTCGCTTTCTACTTCTCTATTTTCAATCTCTTCTTGCCTTTTTGACTTTTCACTTTCATAATTTTCTATTTCACTTTCTTCCTCATGTTCTACCGGAAATTTTGTCGAATCACTCTTATTTTCCAACTCTTTATATATTACGTCTCTTTCATTAAACCTCACATCTCGCGATATAACAATTTTATTACTCCTAGGGTTCCACAGTCTATACCCAACCGGAGCATAGCCAACCATTCTTAACTCCATGGCCCTGGGATCTAGTTTATCTCCTCTAGGTAAATTTACTGCCCATACTTTACTCCCAAACACTCTTAATTTTGATAAATCTAGTTCACCATTCATAATTTTTGCCGGAATTTGATAATTTATTGCAGATGATGGACAACGGTTTAGTTGATAAGCTGCTGACTTAATTGCCTCTCCCCATAATGCTCGTGGCAAACTAGTTTCGATTAGCATAGTTCTAGTCCTATCAAATAATGTTTTATTCATCCTTTCGGAAATTCCATTTTCTTGAGGTGAATAAATTTGAGTGTATTGCATAATTATCCCTTTTTGTTGGCAAAATGACTCTAAATGCTTATTCTTAAATTCTTTCCCATTGTCACATCGGATATATCTTACTTTTGTATCTTTACCTGTTTCTAAACGATTTATGTAATTTATCAAATTTCCAGTAGCCTCACTTTTATTCTGTAGCAAATATACCTCAGTAAAATGTGAAAAATCGTCAACTACCACCTGATAATATAACTCACCGCGTATCGTTGGCGTCCTTGCTGGTCCCGCTATGTCAGTGTGGATTAACTCACCTATATATGAAGATCGTGGTTTTGGGGTTGGCTTGAAAGGTAGCCTTGTTGCTTTACCCATCATGCATGGTCCACATGGCTCACGACTCGCTGGTAAACCCATAATACGCAAACCTTTATGATTGAGGTGACCTAAACGTTTATGCCAAATATCATCAGTGCTGTCAACATTATTACACATAGGAATATCGTTATTAATGATAATAAATTTAATTTTATATAAATTTCCCGATGAATAGCCTGTGAAAGTAGAATTATTTTTACAGTTACGTATTATTACATCTTTACCAAATTGTACACAGTTTCCATTTTCAACTAACCTTTTTACTGACATGAGATTATGTGATAATTTATTTACAATTAATGCTTCTAAAATAACCTTTTTATTGTTGAAATGCATGAAAATTTTACCTTTTTTGTGTGCTGTAATATATTCTCCATTCGCTACATAAATTTTCTTAATATAATTTAGTTTTACTACATCAAACATGAAATTTTCGTAATATTCTTGAATAAAGTGTTCTGTACAACCTGAATCTATTATCCATTCTATTGCGCTATTGTCTACTAGTAAATTAGTTTGAACTTCTATTTCCGATGACAGAAAACTAGAAATATCAGCATCTTGCGTGGCCATTGCCGATGTTCCTTCATAGGCCCGTCTATAATCATTTCTACGGAAGTAACTACCTCGACCCCGTCGAGCTCGTCCGTTGGTTCCTCTGCTCCTGTTCCTGCAATCTCGGGCTATATGTCCAGGCTTTTTACAAATGTAACACGTCAGGAAAGCTGTTTCTTCGACTGGTGTACCGCAAACTTTTTGTTTGTCTTTTAATTTCATTTCTTCGTCTAATAAACGTGCCTTTACAAAATCCAACCTCAGATCGCTCATCGTAGAACATTCGATTGCTGTTATTACTGTGTCATATTTTTCATGTAATCCAGTTAGTAGATATGCTATTTTATCCTTTTCCGATATAGATTCTTGTGTCTCTTCAAGCTCTTTTATAATATTATCAAAGTTATAATAATAATCCTCCAATGACTCTACTTGTCCCTGCTTAAGATTCAAAAGTTTTCTACGAAGATGTATAATAGATACCATACTTTTACGCTGAAACATTCCCTTTAATGTATCTATCATTTCCTTGGCCGTAACGCAGTTTTTGATCAAGTTCAAGTGTCTATCAGCTATACATTGTACTATAATATTTTTAGCCTTTGCATTATCCTTTTCAAAAGTTTGTCTTTTACCTGCTTCATCATCAGTTATCACATATTTTATCATTTTCTCTTCCAGTATGCAGCTGACTCGGAACAACCAATTATTAAAGTTTTCCATTTGCAATTGCGGAAAATTTGACGTTGCCATTTTTCTCTATATTTTCTTTATTATTTTATTTTACTAACTTCACATACAAACATGCACATTTATCTTACTATTTATTTGCCCATAACCTGTAGAAATAAAATAATATGTGCATGTAAACTTGGTATACTTTTTATTCCTCACATTACATTTTCCAAACATTTCCTATACAATCACCATTACGTTCCTTTTCTCAATATATATAAAACTTCATACGGCAACTAATCAAAGACAATCTATCTATGAAGGTTCCTTATACCAACAAAGATTCCAACATTTTTTAAAAAGTCATTTAAGCCCAAATTCAATGTCAACACTTTTTTATTTTCGCATCGGTCGATGTTCAGTTGACGACATCGGCAGTAGTCAACGTCGTCAAAAAAAGTCGTATTGATATTCTGTAACATGTGTTAAATCATAACAAATATCAACGGAACATAACAGAATTTATCAAGAAAGCTTATCACGCCTACTGCCGTGTAAAGTTTGGTGACCAACACAAATCTTAAGCTACACATACTATGCTTACAGTTGTCGAGCTACTGAGAACATAGACGAAAAGTACACTTTACCTTTACCTTTAAGCATTAGTATGGTATGGAAGGAGAAAAAAAAAACAATTTGATTTGGTTTCAATTGGGTAGATGACAATTTTTTAAATTCTGTATATAATAAGAGTACTCTTTTAAGTGAGAAATATTGTAGAACCAACAGTACACCTGCACCTATTACTTTTGAAGATATATCGACATGTTTGCGGCGCTGTCGCGGGTCGCTCAAAAACGCTCCATACTAAAAACACTGCAATTGTGACGTCATAACTCAGTAAACTCGCCTAATTTGTATGAGCGTATAAACAAATTTTAAAATAACTTTGTTATTTGTACGTTTATAGGTATACTTTCTATATAAAAAAATGTTACATTTAATGCGAGAATGCTAGAAATGTGTTCGTTTCATTAGAATTAAGTAAATAATAATTGCTCATTTTTTAGAAATCTAAAAACAATATAACTTAGTAATAAACTGATATTTCTATATTGACATACTTTCATTAGATATAAATTGCTCAAATCAGATAATTATAGTATAAAAACGGCCATAATCAGTTGTAGTCGTCTACCCTATTTGATTTGCTTTCAATTTGAAACATTAACATGCTATTCAGTATCCTGATATGCAGTCTGCTAAACGACCTGTATCTGGACCAGGAAATCCCATTCCTGCACCTATTCTTCACACCAACAGCAATTATCAAAATCGAATTCAATCCTGATATATGTCAACAATTTATGCAAGCTGAACCAAATAACGTAGCAAGACTTGAATTTAACGAAGGATGCTGCATAAATCTATGTAATAAAATATTACATATTTATATTTATAAGGACAACATGTTTTATTCTATGTAAAATCTTCGCAAATTATTGATTAACACAAAACCCTCGGGTTGTAGGAGAATACCAGTGCTTTGTTCACATCCTTTTGTGAGTAATTCCAATCACTGAACTACGACCCATTTACATTTCTGCAGTACAAACAACTTTTGGTTTATACTGAGTGATTGTTTTAAGATTCTTTTTTTTTAGTATAAAGTAGTATAAGCAAACGAGCAAACGGATCACCTGATGGTAAGCGATTACCGTTGCCCATGGATACCCGCAACACCAGAGGAGTCACAGATGCGTTGGCGGCCTTTTAAAAGGGAATAAGGGGGAAAGGGGGGTTGGACCTCCGGTCCCCTCACTCACTCGGCGAAACATAGCGCAAGCGCTATTTTACGCCGCTTTTCTGTGAGGCCGTGGTATCACTCCGGTCGAGCCGGCCCAATTCGTGCCGACGCATGGAGCATTTAGTTTCTTTGTGTTCCTATGTTTGTGTGTGATGAAGATGTTTTGTAAATAAATATTTTATCTATCGATCTATCAAATCATAAAATCACGATTTAAAGACGAAAATCTTGGCTCCAATAACCATATTTTCGTGGTATAGGAATCGTGAAAAATTGTTCGTGAAATATTTCTTTCATGAGGGTTAAATGATTTATTATAAAAATATTCTTGAATTAGTTATAAAACTGGGAGCTAAATTACAATTCCATATCATGCAGTTTACTAACAGATTTTTCCAAGTTCTCTTATTCTTAAGGACTTCTTGCAAAATTGTTGCTCACTCCGTGCATCTCAAAATTTTGTTGGCTCAGCAATCTGGACTCAAAAAGTTTCCATATTTTTTGTGCGACCGGAACACCCAAACATGAAATTTACGTTACGTTCAATCAAATAAGACTTGTACAGGAATAAACAATATGCAGAGTTATTAAAAAATCATAATAAAATAAAAGGTGATAGCTTGAAACCTCATCGCACGTGCACTAGTTGTCAGACGGATCTTCAATCCTGCGGCTACGCGCCTCGTGGATTAAATTCTCATAATAGCATTACAGCATCGCTTGTCGATGTGTGTTCAAATTGTGGGATATTCGTTTACGACGTCCTTATATATTAAGCCGAAGACACAAAAGACAGCTTAAATTTAATGCTTCCTCATATTGTTACTATTTTCTCTTCTTATAAATGTTGAGCAGAGAAGTTTTAAGCTGACTCTTAGCAACAACTTCTCGAATCTTCAAATTAGTTGATATTCTATATAGTTATTTGCTAACATTCAAACTAATATAGACTCTTATTGTAAATAATTGAATTGTCACGTTCAGACAGTTCACTTAAAAATAAAACAAGATTTGTACCTGGCTTCTTTTTTATACATAAGGAAATAAAACGAATGCTTGTTCATTTAGTGAAAATGTCATGAAATGAATGGATATGATCGCGTAACCTTAAAATATTAGATTTACTAATAACGTTATGTCTGATATTACTCAATGGAGAGAAACGTATAAACACATCTTCTGTTACTTTGAAAGCATGACGTAAGACACCGCAATCAAAATTTGGCAAACTTCTTGTCAAACTTCCTCATTTTCGTGCGAGGTGGATTATGAAAGACAGGGCTAATCGCATCTAAGTTATGCTACGAGTATATCTATGTTGCCGACCCAGCAGCACTGTAAATTTTCAAACTAATTTTCAACTTTAAAACAAACTGTTTAAATTTCAAGATTGCAATAAGTTTTTAAATATAACACAAAAATTATATATATATCTTTACCGGACATCAGTGCAGCTACCATGAGTTTACATTCGTTTGCAAACGATATCGTCCCTATAAATTTTTGTATGAAAACTTCGTACAGCGCCGCTAGAGGAACCTAACTGCACTACTCTTTCATATTAAACTTATGAGTTCTGTAGTTTACTATAAGCAAAATACCTACCAAAAACGATATCAAACTCATTGTAGAGGACTAACAAGAAACTCGTATTGAGCATAGGTCGTAGTAATATGGGTCGCATTGCTATTGTCGAGCGTAAAGAGCTTAAGGTAATTATCGAGAAGGCGCACCGTACACATCGTTAATACATTACGTAAGACATTTACATCTGGCCTTAGTCGCTCTAATCCACCCGCAGTATTGCAGCGAGCAACAACTGTTACTGGGGGGTGATTTAAGGTAGTGATTCGAACGGAACGAGGGTACTGTTAATGTAATTTTCGGGCTCGTTCAGGCAAAATTTATGTAAGGCTGTTGACGACTCAACAAGTAAGAAATCTTCCTCTAATTGCGTGAGATTCACGCGCATGTACAAATAATATTCCGAGCAAATAGCATTTTGATTGAATTTATATCGGCGTACTGTAAGCATATTAAATTTATACGGTCAATGTTAGAGTTTCGACTTATAATTTTATTGGACAACATAGGCCAAGAGTTTGAAGCTGGAACTTCGGTAGAATTATTTTACAGTAATATCATTCAGTCTGATTGTCTAAATTGTATTGGTTTGTTTCATAAGATGAATGTTGTTATTCAATAAGCTTGTAACAAATTAGTTTTATTTATAAAATATATACATTTTAAGTAATGTGTGGCATACACATTACCTAAAATATTTAACCAAACATTTAAAATAAACGTCTAAATTCACTATTTATTTAATCTTTATATACGATCTTGGTGGACATTTTTCATGATTGATAGATAAATTCTTACGCGAAGCTCGGAATACCAGAAGCTTTATATATATCACGTTTTATTTTATTTTAAGGTAATATTTTTATATGGGTTTTTATTATAGAAAGTTATTGACACATAAATATGCAGGATGCCTATTTATACAAGACGACATAGATTTTTTGTGAAGTAAGCAACAATATAAATTTTTGCAATATTTTAATTGATATTACTCACTCGACATTTTATAGAATGCAAGAAATAGAACTGTCAAAATTACCTCTTTTATTTATTACTTAAACTCGGGATACATAGGGCAGAAACAAAAACAATTTACCTCCAAGCGGTAACTCACTTTAATTTTCTCAATCTTTTAGATTAAACGAGACCATTGCCTGCCATAAAAAGTACTTGATCTTTTTAATTGTATTAATTACATAAGGATGCTTTTGAAATTTTAAATAAGTAGCCATTTCATTTGGCCTTTCAATGATTTAGTAGCTCAATGTAAGGCTGTGAACGTTAAAAGGCCGTTTGAGTTTGTGAATTAGGTTTTAATAAATTTATCGACGAAAATATTGTGTACATTATTCAAACTTTTGTTATAACTGGCTTAACAAACTTAGATAAATTTTAATTCTTGCGATGTCCTATTTTTGTTAAACGAGACTAGGTTCCTCTGTTTGTCTACCTACATTTTGTCTACTTCTACCACAAAGCAGCAGTTCGCATTGGTTAAAGGGTACTCTCATATCTTTATTGATACCATTGTTTTTGATGTAAAATATAATAAACCTAATAATAAATAGTTAGTTAATTTATTTAAATATATAATAAAAGGGTTAGTTTTGGCCTAAAAATTATTGAATATCGTGACATAAGTTAAATAAGTACTCTGTGATTCTTGTGAAAATCCAACAATATATCAACAACTTTGAATAATGTATACAATTTTTTCGCTGATGAAATATTAAAATTTAATTCACAAACTCAGACTGTCTTTTGACGTTTATTTGGAAGTAACAACATAGATTTTATAATAACTATTGACAAATTTCCGCTGTCTAATCTGTCTGTCCAACTGTCTAGTAGTTTTAATTACGCGTTGATAGACAAGCTGCCATTAACTAATAGTCGGCTTTTGATTCATATAGACAAAAAGGGATGTAATATTCTAAATTATGTTTTTATTTATCAGACATTTATGTTTTTTAATTGGAATGTTCATAAAACTTTAATGTTCCGAGACGATAAACCTGTATATTGCATGACGAAAACGATTTTACAACACTGTAAATAAATCTCAATTGGAATCGACAGAAATAAATTGAAACTGAATTTTCAAAACACAATGAAATTATGCAACACTTAATTTTGTAAAAGAGCTAATTCAAAAGATTTTACTTTATAAGTAAAACAATGGACTTGTGGAATGGAACAAATAGATTAAAAGGCAAAACTTCCTTTCAATCTGTTAATTAGCTAATTTAATTGCTGGACTTAAATTTAAATGAGACGTGGAGTTGCTTAGGTTTGTACAACAAAAGCGATGGTGAGAAGGTTCGTTGTTTTACTTCCTCAAAAAAATTGCTGTTCTATAGTTAGGCAGAAGCTAGTCAGCTAGGCTTGCTCACCGAACGTTCCGTACTAACAGTAATTACAAAAGAATTATTTTTATGATGAAACAATGTCCTTTTCTTGTTCTATAACATTTTATGCCATATTTCATGATTAACCACTACCGGAAGTTGGTTAAGTAATGTGTTATAGTTATAGTACCTATGTGTTATAGTTATACGTTTTGATTCCCCCAAAAATGTTTAATAATGAGGCTCAGATGGCCGTTGATTTAGAAACATATTTTTTTAAAGGGTCTGCAGTCAAATGTACTACATTTTTATTAATGCATGAGAAAAAGGGTTTTAGTAGACACTAAAGACAGACAGACAGGATAAGAAAGTGGTGCTATAAGAATGCCCTTTTTCCTTTTTTGGTATGGAACCTTAAAAACAATCAGTACCAACGATAGTTACATAAATACTTATTTAAACAGATAATATAATATTACAGTGTTACAATGTTAAGATTGATCGGTGTGTAGATCCTTGGGTTGCTTGTCCCAGCTGTGGTTATCATTGCGCTTCTCAATACAGAAATGTAGATTATCCCCTTTACAAGCAGCTAAGGTTCATGGCCTTTGCCCTTGTGGATTGTGTCTTTAATTAAATCTGACTATTATCATATTTTGTGTTGTCTTATTGATGACTCCTACTGATATTTAAGGCAATATGTGAAGAGTGGAGTGAGGAGTGGAGATAAAGTGAAACATATTTTCATCCCAATTTTTAACTGTCTAGTTAAGACATGTAAGATCCAAAAAATACTACCAAAATCATTCTTGGTAAATCAGAATTATTGGCAATTTTTTATATTCAAATTGTCTCTTCCATTTTGTTAAAAAAATAATACCATGTCATTTTAAAATGTATAAAATTTATTTTTCGTACCACGAGGAACAGAAAAATAAAAACGTAAATCAAAGAAACTCTTCACCATATTTGTTTCAAAAGTTCATTTATTAAATGTATACAAGTTCAAAAATCCGTATTTTCTTAAAACTCAGTAATCCCCATACATGGTAAGGTAATGGTGGTAAACAATAACGGACCATTTCAAAAGGAGTTATTTTTAGACGAAAGATTCAATGATTAATGAAAAATAACTCATATTTATTTTCATCATTGAACTAAGAGAACTGTGCCGAAATCTTGAAGTAAATCGAGCTCTACACGGAGTTCAGTTTATTCCGATAGTGAACTAAAGACGCCACTGAATTTATTCCTTTAAAAAGAAAAATTTTAATTCTGCACTATTATTTCTGAGGATACATACTCCTCAAAAGTTATATTTATATGTACTATTTATCCGATATCCAAATTGTCCGTAGTTCCATACAATTTTCAGGGGCATAATAGGTGACATCCTTTTTTCATAGCGGTAGAATCGCGAAAGCGTACCCCGCCATGTGCCCCGTATGGGCCTGGAGAACTCAGGGGGGTTTTAGTGGGTAGGCCGGTCCTGTCAGACCGGAGAGCCCCACACACGGCCGCGCCTAGCCAGCGCGGTGTCATGGTGCATAAGGTGCATTTCCCCTCTTAAAAAAAGGTTACCTCCTTTTACTCCTCTCCCACTCAAAATGTATTCTTCGGGAATCAAGTGTTTTTGTAACCTCTTAATTAGACAGAGAATTAATGATTTTCTCTCATTTTCGAAGAATGTGCTTATATGGCTGTTCTAAGTTTTAGACTCGCGCAAATAATTTTAAAATAGTATGAATTACATAATCTTGTCTTGAGAGTATAATTTTAAATATGTTAATAAATGTAAACTTGGTACTCTAAAAGTTTAAAAAGTGTAGTAGTAAGAAAATAATTTATAAATGAGTCATTCTTCATGACTCATTTAATTTTTTCTCGAAACTAATTTACCGTATAAAGGAAAATATTATATTTAATAACAGTTGATGTTACTATCCAATTTTAGTAAGGTCTATGTTAAGAGTCAAATAACTAACTTGAATCTTAACTATATTTAGGATAACTATATTCAGTTAACGTAGTATTGTATAACTTTCAATGATATATCTTAACGTCATGATTATGAACTAGACCACGCACGTCATTATTTAGGAATTTCAGGGGTAGGTTTTGGGTTGCAATTTTGTAACGTATTCGGTCGATCGATCGGTGATCGTAATCTAATTCAACGACTTGATAAAAAATGTATTTAAGTTCATCGAATATAGTGTTGGTCGAACGATCGTGTCAAAATTCCTAAGATGACAAAGTTATATTAAACTAAATGCCCACCCAGACCCATCATTTATCAAACTAATTCTAAAACCATTGCAAGATTAAGTTATGAAATCGTTTCTCTAATCTCCGTATTACACATCTCAACATGCTTTAATCGCTTCAAACTTATTTTTTGGTAATCTATCACGCGAACTCTATTTCTATCGTGAGATTTCTACTTACTCGTAGGTATTCACTAGCTTATCTGTGAAACTAACATCAAGTGAATAATCAGCGGAATAACAACATGAATAACATTCATGATAAAAATGAGAGCAGCAAATAAAATTTTGTAAATACATCATAAATTCGCCCTCAACAACAAATGTACATTAAAAAAAAGCTTAAAACACGGTATTACTATGAGAATAAAATGACGATACGACGATATTAATTTTAATAATCATGATCTGTTAAAGTATTGAAATGTAATGTAATTTAAATAAGAAATAGTTCTTAGAAGTACTTAGTTCAAATAAGAATGTAATTCCAATATGTAGAATCAACACAATTCGCCACTTGTCCGAAAAGTACATTTTAGGTAACAGTTGTTACACACGAATTTATTTCATTTGATCAAAGTACAATAAAATCTTTAGGTGAGTGACCTAGTATTTATTCTTAAAATATTCACGCTAGCTACTTATTAGTACAAACTTAAGCAGCAGCATTGTAAAACCAACATAGTATTACCTGCAGTTTGTTGAGGATGAACAGTCGTGTAACCGTTCAATCAAACTTACTGTAAATAGCAGTCTTTAACAGAAAGAAGATTGGCAAGCCTGGTACCCATTACATTGTTAAATGTACGATTCTCATTTTTTAATATTTTGTAAACGGTAACTGGTTACCTATTTTTCTTTAACTGAGAAAAATCTATAACTTTTGTAAATAAAGAAAAATTGAAGTTACAATTTCAGGGAATATTGATAACAAAACGTATTTATGTGCCAAGCAATATTAAAACGCAATATGCATAAGAAAAATAACTTTCATTCGTTACAGATATATCGATTATAGATTAATACATATTCTGATAATTGATTAATGACAGTTAGAATACCGATAATATCACTAGAATTTATGAATGTAATATTACTATTCCTAGCTGAGTCCTGTATTTTTAGATATAAATGAAAAATCTGTCACCATTATGTCAACTGGCAAAGTCAAGTTAACGTCACAGATTAGTATATTATGTTAACGTACGTAGCTTCTACTACTTTATCTGTGGTCACATGCAATATCATTTATGGTCGTGTCGTGCATAGATTGTCAATATTAAATCAATCACATATTTTGACATTTACAACGTTTTGATAACACATAGTTATCGACAAAGCGTCGCAAAAGTCAAAACATAAGTGATTTATAACGTTTCGTTACCTCTATGCTCTATTTTTTAAATGAGTTTATCTTTTTATTTAGCAGTTGCAGACATATGGTGCGATTACCTTTTTTGTTATATTATTAAAAACGAAGAAATACATGGTATTTTTATCGCCGTACACTTAGTCTAACTATGGTACCAACAATGTATAGTTTCCTGCCAATCTTCTTTAAGATGTAGAAAAATTTTGTCGCCCATCAAGGGATTAACAACGGCGAGCGTTATTTAAATTTAGCAATCGTATGCATATCTTACACGTCACATATTTATAAGAAATAACACGGTTTCAAGGCGTTGCGAGGAAACAACGATGGCTATTTTATAACGATACTAGCGACCCGCCCCGGCTTCGCACGGGTGCAGTGAAAAAATGGTTATGGTGGGTTATCCCTAAGAGATAGACATATACCATCGCGGACTTTTTTGTGGATTTTTGTAAGTTGTACAATACTGTAGTACATTATTTTGGTCTATCTCGTAGGGTTCAGCCAGCGTTTGCAATATAAGCGCAAAAAAACGTGCTTATTTACAACATCACATTAGAAACCTTTAAATTTATCAGTGTTTCTCTACTATATTATGCATTTATTATACATACAAACCTTCCTTAAGAATCACTCTATCTATTAAAAAAACCGCGTCAAAATCCGTTGCGTAGTTTTAAAGATCTAAGCATACATACGGACATACAGCGAAAGCGACTTTGTTTTATACTATGTATTGATGAACAAACCAGCAACCTTATAATAAGTGGCTACAGACGTCTTTTATAGGATATGTGTTTATTATGAGACTTGCAGTAAATCTTTAATCGCTTACTAGAACCACTGTGTATGTTGCCAAGCTAAATAATTTCGCTTCTAAATCCATAAGCATATGGATTCAGAGCCAATTGTTTTAACCTAAGCGAAACGATATACTACTTATAGAGAAATTAGTGAATTATTCCGGAAGTATGCTTAAGATGCTTAAAGTCCACCTTATATTATTATTACATTACTAAGCGGTCAAGCAATTCATGGTACTTTGCTTTAATTTTTCATTATTTTTTATTAATTTCATTCAAAAGTTTATTTAGTTCTGTTAAATTTAAATTAATAGACTGTTAATCGAGATGTAGTACACGCCGTACCTATCCCTTCAAAATGGGTCACAGTAATTCAATTTCAGATATGTAAGACACAGGTACATACCCAAGCAAATGATCCTGGTATAGACTTTCTCCAGTACAACAAAGACAAATTGAAGAAAACTTTGGTTCCTTTAAATGAATTAAAAACGGTACCTATAAATTTCACTGATCTTGTGAAATGTATAGGTACCAAACTACTTTCATTAAAATTATGAAACATCGAAATACACTCTATCCACACCAATAAATTTACCATTCACTTTTCTGTCGATTCGAATTTCATCATATGCCCTCCATATGACTTACCTACATATAACTCCACTGACTTGCCTAATAAAATTCATCACATCAAAATCTCTATGGCTTTGTTCCATTAGTAATTAGATACGTGAGCCACGAGAAGTGTCCAAACACATCCCATCCAATATTCCTGATCAATGAATCTTACTTAAGTCAACTATTAGCGCTTGTAACGAGCCATTGTGATGGTGTATCTGTGCAAGAGGTGTAAAGTCGGAATAAGCATAATACGCCTCCAATAAAACGTATGTCGTCGTAAACTAGCGACATTCCAGCAAATTGGCGTCGCCACACTCGACTAGCTGGCACTAATTGAATCTTGTTTTATTGTCGTCTTCGTATTCATTTAGTGAAGTTATGCACTATTTGCTCAGATACATAATGTTTTAGATCACGAATTGAAATAAGCTCAAATAACAACTATGTGACCTGTATAGCCATGCTATGAGTTTGTATATTTTAGTATGATAGTTCAGACCTTTTAGCAAAAACATAATTCACTGAAATTGTATTAATTTGAATTGCTAATAGGTTGACAATACATCAAACATCTGTCGAAAATGTCACCAAGTCAGCTGTAGACATTTTCTTAATTATACTTAATGGTAAATATTTAAAAACTATTATTGAATCTCTTCAGTACGTAAATAAATACGAATTTTATTACTTATCAATTTAAGTGTCAACAAGAAACAAGCAATCTTACAGTAATTTATAAAGACGTCACTAAATAAAAGATTGTTATAATTCACCTATCTACCCCATGCAGACGCTTTCTGTAATAGCATTTTATATAAATATTAAATATTTTAAATTATTCTTCAGATTATCGCATCACTGTAGGACACATTAGATCAATATTAAATTCTCCCTCATGACGCTTTAGACAAATAAAAACTTTTACATTTCATAACACGTGATATCTTCTCAATAATCAGTTGTCAGCTGTCGTAGACAAAGAAATGCTCCCGCGGCTTTTATATAAGCTTTGTTTCGTAAATTATTCTCTGTAATAGTTTACGCAAGTTGTGATGACTTTGTCTCCTCTAGTACATAGCAATATGCTGTTTTCAAATTCTATGCTTGTAAATGATTAGAAAAGATTTTGCCAATAGTTGCCACTTGTTATTATAAATCTTATATTGCAGCCGCACAACAGAAAATTTGCAAAAATATAAGGAATATATGCATATATAAATATAAGCCAAAATTTTACTTATTTACTCTTTTGAGATATTGATGCAAAAAATTAAAATTTTTAAATGAAGCAGAAATTTTGGATATGTCATAATCAAATACGGCCATATTCCTTTTTTATAATTTTTCATTATTATAATATTTTAATAAATCGTAGTTTAGTATCAAAGACTTCCGAGACTTTCAAGTTTTTCCGATTTTGCCTTTACACGACTCACACAACAAACTTGTTTCATGAACTAAAATTAAGAGATATTTTTATTTAACTTAAAACATACTCGTAGCTATTCTTATCAGTTCACATTGTCCGATTATATATAAGACAATGAGCAATGGATTCAATGACGCAGAAAAAAGGATAGTGAAGGAGGCTCCCATTAAGTATATTTACCGAGCCCAGGGCAAACATATCTCCGGTCGCTGACTATACAGGCCACGGTAGAGATTTTAGAGCTTACAGAAAACCGAAATAAATTTCATGCTGCTATTTCGACGTCGGTTGATTTTTTTCGAAATGTTTGTTTGTTCCTAAAAGATTTAATTGGAAATTAGATGGATTACCTAACAAATTGGGTTCCGCATTTCATTTTAATAGGGGCCATGCTAACCTCAAGTGCTCGCAGTGCACCGCGCCTACCAACAGACTAGGCTATCGCCCTCTCTTCCCCACCAATTCACACAAGGCCCGAGTAGTGGGAGACGGCCCAAAACCTTCCATGCCAATTTCCATAAAGAAAAGGGCACAAGTGCAAGTACAGGGATGCTAAGAATCTCCAAGCTTCATAAACTCTTTACCGACCGGTGTGGAGATCCTTGGGGAAAGCCCATGTTCAGCAGTGAGCGTCTATTGGCTGAGTTCTAAAGTGATGAGCAAATGTAACAAATTATCTGATGGGATATATATGTAGATCTGGGTGGTCAGTTGGTTATTCGTAGAATAACCACATAATTGAATTATAACGACAAATACAATTGAATTAGATGATTTCATTAAGTAAAACAAAACATGTTCGTCGAATAAAACTATTAATAAATTTAACTAACAAATAAATAATAATAAGAATAGTCGCCAAAGGTTTTATTCATAGCGTATAAACATATAACTTTTTCAATTTAAGATTAAGAAACTATTTATTTATATTAATTTCAGTTAACTCCTATGCAGTTTTGTAGTACTGATGAATATCACAATTTGTACTTACATATAAAATAAATTACACTCTCGAAAATAGGTTTATATGTTTTATTTTTTTGAACATTGAACTTTATTGGCTATGTCTTTCTGAAAACAAATTTTTACCGTTTCAAGTTTGTATTAATAAATAAATAAATAAAACAGAGCATGAACAAAAGTCTTAAAAATCTCCATACTAAACGTCAATGCTCGTAAAATGAAATGATAGAATACAAATTGTTTAAAAATTGATTATATACAAACTGGCAATGGCTTTTAAGGGAACGAATCAGTTATAAACAGACCACGAACACATTAAAAATGCTGTATTCTTTTCTTATAACCTACTGCACATAAAAACATAATTCAGTAGTATGTATACATTTGTGCACTGCTAGATTAGGAATTTATATGTAACCTCTAGTTTTCCTCTTGTGGCTGTCGTAAGCAAATTTATAGCAAGTACATATTTGCGATGTGCCCGGACAAATAACTCTCATGTTATATTGATACTAAACAAAAATTGGGGAAGTGAGTGTTTTATTACACCTCTGCCTAACTAGATAAAAAGCGTTATTTTATGTATAAATTTCATCTGTGCATCGGCTTTCAAATTGGGAGGACCGGAGTCGATCCTGTCATGTACGAATGTATTTTTCGAATTACCTGTGTACATTGCTCCTATGGTAAAGAAAAACATTCTGACGCAACCTGCATACACTTACGAAGAAATTCAAATATGTGAATTTGATTACTCTCCATTGGAGTAGCGTGGTTGACGCAGGCCTAATCACCCTCGTATATTTAGCATAGGCATATGTCCCTCTGTGGAAATGGATATATGTGATGATGATGATGTATATATATTTCATGTATATAAGCATATTCCAATAAGCAAATGATTTTGCTATTGATTTTGTCAGCTATTATTTAAATATTTGCAATAAAATAAACCCAACTAAAGATCACTCCACAGTCAGACTTGAGTGACTTCTAAAAGTTTAGAATATAAAGAAAAATTGAATCTTGATGCTTTTTAAACATTACTTACTGAGACTATTTAGAATTAGTACACTTTTGAAAATATATCTACTTTTAGCACGCATCATTTACCTTTAATCATAATTATTATTAAGAAAAGTAATTTAGTATAATGGGAAGTAAAAATATTAAAACTCTGGCCAGGTAGATAAAGATCTATATAAACAGTTACAATATCTCAGCTCGAAGTCCTCAGGGATTAGACACATTAAGTAAATATTCATTTTGTATTTTTTGTCTTAATACAAATTCTATTAAATTTTTTACTTATATTATTTGTTCAAAATTAATCTTTAAATGTTCACAATATACACACATTTTAATTTAGTTTATTAACCTATTTTGTCTAATCAAAGTTCCAGAATCTTGACATTAAGGTCACTGATTTACAATACACGACTGGATACACAGACTCAATCTTCGAGTCTGTGTATCTTATCGTCGACCAAAAGTACTCAAATTGATTTAGTCGTTACCCTTCGCCAAGATAACGCAAGTTGTACACCGCCCATGCAATTAGTCAGCGAACAGCTGGGCATAGCTGGGCATTGGGGCGGTTTATAGCTATCAACATGTGAACATGTGCTTAAAATTTAGAGGTTTTGTAAAAGCAATTTTAACAAAGAAGACTATTCATTTGATACTTTAGTCAGTTTTGCAAACATTTAGTACGCTAATTTGGGAGTCTAGTTGCTCATTTATTACATTAATGGTGTAGAACAATAAAACAATTACAGTAATATCTCTTCGTTCCGACATTCGTTCGATGGGAATAATAATGTCCACTTACCGTTATTGTTAATTAGATAGTGACGATAAAATCTGAAACAAAAAAATAACAATTAAGTTTCACATTTACAAAAGAACGAATCCAATGAAACATTGGAATCTAAAGGTTACGATTTTACTATTTCGTACTGATATTTTGTTGACCTTTTGAAATTTCTAGTAAAACTAAATTAAATTCGTAGACATTTTTAGTTCGATGATAAAAGAAACTGTAATTATTACCAACGTTGTTAGAAATTTTAATGTTTAAAGTTGGCAATAAATACATTACGAATAAATATATAAAATAGAAATTTATGAATTGACTTAACATTTTAATAAACTATTTTTTTTATAAAGTTGCAACAGTATTTTCTAGTCTTCTTGTCTGTTAAACTTGTAATTCAAAAATTAAATGTTATATTCTTTCTTTAAATAATGATATGTATGTTGCGACTGACTGTTCTATCAAAGCTCAGTTAAAACTACTTGACAGATCGAACTGAAATTTCGTACAATAATAGTTAATATAAAGATTTTTGTAAAAGGGGTGAAAACGGGTTGACAGTTTGTGTTTGTGTTCTTAAAATTAAAAGCACGAAACTACACTTCTAAAGGGATGAAAAATGAAAAAAAATGAAAAAATGAAAAATAGTTTATTCAGTAACAAAATTTGCAGTTACATAATTTATAGTGATTGGAGCCAACCTAGTAAGTATCCGAAGATGCTTGTGTCAGGAAGCCCCGCTCTTCCATATCTCGTTATAACATCTTACATTTTCTTATACTAATTTAATTATCTATACTAACAATTTCTTAATTCTAATGTGTGTTTGTGTGTGTGTGTGTGTGTGCGTGAGTGTGTGTGTGTGTGTGAGTCTGTGTGCGTGTGTGTGTGGTTTAAAAGGGATATATATGAATTTTAAGGTTGTATGATAGGGTTGACGCTTTTACACAAAAGAGAAGTTGTAAGCGGAAGCTAGTAATAAATTTAAGATTATAAAGTATGCGTAGAACCAAGTCGCCAGGAAAACTATTTTTGAATTCCGTATGCGACTTCGAAATCACCGCTGACTAAATAGTCAGCGATGACTTTGAGGTCACGAATTCCTAATATAAACATCCAATTTTTGAAAGTCGATCGCAGAGCTGCTAACATAGATAAAGTACACACATATGTAAGGGTTCGCTTCCACGCAGAATGTAGCCGCTGCCGGTTATTGCCGGCTTCATCATAGCTTGCTTGCAGTATGGCTTAATAAAAAGAAAAAAAAAAACAAGATTTTAACCTTATTTATTTCCTTAAATTAATTTTAAATCCAACTGAAGAAAAAAGTAAACTAAATAAATATAAAAAAAACCTTACGCAAACCTTTCTATAGCTCAAATTATGATTTCAAGTGAATACTTTCGACTTTACACGGTAATGTTTTATTAATATAGGAAATGAACATCCCCAAAAACCTTGTGATAAAAGCTATTAAACTAACTAGTTAGTATTGCCACATTGTTGGTTTTACTGGTTTGAGGTAGATGCGTCTATCATCTATATACATACATCCATATATGTATTCAATGTAAAGTTATTAAAATACCTGAGTTTGCCCAGAACTTCCGCTTCCGTAAACGGATCGCGCAACTAAAGCGGCTCTTGCAAAATTTTTTCGGATATAGCTAGGCAGATAAGGAGTGAAGGTGAGTGCTGATGCATTGTAAGGAGCTCTAAAATCTACACCTGGATCATAACTTCGCGCTGTTTCTGGCTCCACTCTCTGTTTGACTATGTACCCGGAACCCACACGCTCATTGTTCGGGAAGCTAAAAAGCTTCGTTTCTGTGTCGCAAAAGTGAGTTTTACAATTATGGCTCAAATGTAATGATTTCAAAGTAACGCATCAAATTTCCATTATTTGCCTGGATGCCTCACAACGCAGATACAATTTGCTTTACCCACGCCATTGTGTAATGAAACCTATAATGAAATAGACTAATCAATTTTGATACCGGAGACATTTACGCCTTCGGATACAATCGCCCCTGTACTGTGTACACAATAAAATTTGTCAATTCACAACATAACAAAGTTATTCATCGCTTGGAACAAGAGAATATTTTGTTTGCGCTTTGGTAATTAAAATTGGTGTGACATTTTGTTTTGTTCATTCGTTGGGTGTTTTTTAACATAGACCGACATTATTTTAGTAGGTCAAGTCGTTACACGAGAAATATAATATCTAAGTTCATAAGTCACACAATTATATTTTATCATTCCGTATTCATGTTGACTAACATATTAATTTCTAAAAGTTTGGAAGGGAAATGTTTATTTTATGTTTTGTTTACTTAAACGTAATATAACACTTTATAAAAGATTTCAGTTACGTGGGAATAACTAGAATTATAATTATTATATTATATATAGAATATGTAATCATAAGTTCATACTAAACCTCACTAAAATATAAATATGTAGACTACACAATATGACGCGAAATGGGGGAAAGTGTATCAATGTAACTTTTTTTTTATGTAATATGTTGACAAACAAATAGACTACCCACTTAACGATAAGTGGATACAGTTGCCAGTATATATGGTACATGGTTCCTGTGAAATTCGCAGCAAATCTACAACCTTCATTTCGGATCTCATTTTCTGAAAAACATATTTTATGCTATAACCATGTGGCGCTAAAGACTTTAATTCAAATATTTAGCTAGCCGTTACAAATAGATATTTATGCCACTTCTTTGTATGTAATATATGGTGTTTTAAGTTACATCAAAAAGTTGTAAAAGCAATTTGACTTTATAAAATAAACTGTACACATACATTTATTCACGCCTCTTCACTCAGCAAGGCACAGGTATGATAAACAACCGTACTTTGCCAATTTTATTCAGCGCCCGTATATGAGAAGGGTAGGCTGATTGACACTTCGCAGAGATATAATTGCAATGAACTCTCATAGTCGGCTCTTACGACATCGACAGGGCGAAAGCGGTGGCACGTCAAATATCCTAATTATAATATATATTTCGTAGGTTTTTCTTTTGTTGCTACTTTGCTATCGACATCATCGTAATTGGAGTATATTTTGTATTACATAAAGTACACTATTAGCTGAGAAATATTGTAGAAGCAACCGTGTCCCTGCAATTATTGCTTTTAAAGATACAGTGTTTGTATGTCGAGAATCGGTCCATACTAAAATCCCCTGCTATGCCAAATTATATTATAGAAAAGTCGCTTAATTTAATTTACTTTTGTTATTTATAAACTATCTATTGAACAATTATACATTTAATGGAAGTGACTGAATTTTATTCAAATATTATTTTATTGAAATGATGTTGTAAATTAAATATTTATTAAAATATATCGCTCTGATGATATTACTGTTTATTCAAATGTTTATTATGTAATCAAAATTACTTAATTATGCAATAATTTTTATAATAACATTCATATGCATTTGTAATAAAATATCTGTGCATTATAAGTTCATAAGACTGCTTATTCATATTCATCGGAAAGAAAGTTATCGGTAAGTACTTCACTCGACTAATCCATCAGAAAGATGCAGGGCATCGTACCAAGCCGAACAAGTCCAGGACTTATGCACGACACCAACAACAAAGTTCTGTGTATTAACATAATGGCATAACAGTGTGCTTTCAATTACAATAGTTTTGGTTTATCTAGCTTGGCGGACAATATTCTATAGTTATTAAGGCTATATTATATTCAATTATGTAGTACGATTGCATTTTTCTAAGTTAAACCATGAATAAGTATAAAGCATTGTTGAATGCCAGTAGTTATGTTTTAATTTCCCGCTAAAATTACGCAAATAAGGTTGCAGGTGCTAGATAAATTAATCAGACCTTATTGTCAAACATAAATCGATTAGCAATCGGTTTGTGATTATAATACTATACTTCTTTTTACCGGACAGCGCAGGTAATAGGACTTCCCCCAATTTTCTCCATATTCACTTGTCCCGTTAATGTTGTAATATTTTTTTTTTGTTCCCCCTGAGGAAAATGCATTAAGTTGCATACCCCGGCTGTGGCGAGCCGGCGGTTATGTGGGGCTCTCCTCCCCAAAAGGGGGAGGCCTACCCACTAAAAACCTCAGGGATGGCCTTCCGCAGGCATGTAGGGAGCCTCCGGAAACACCAAGCAACTTCCGGGAACCCCCAGCCTCCGCTCCCCCGCCGATAAAGGGGAGCCCTCCTCGGGGAGGCCACAATACCTCCCTCGATCTCCACCACCGACGACGCCCCCCGGCCACGGAAGGGTCGCCGTATCCGCGGGCGCGATTCCCTCGCGCCCGCCAGCGACCCGCGGCAGCGCCGCAGCTGTGCTACCGAGCCCGCCGGCGCCGCCTCCTTCGAGCGAGATCCTTCGTCGGTGCCACTCCCGCTTAGGCACTTCGTGTGCGGGTTCCAGGACGCTCCCCCCATCGCTCTGCCGGTTGACACGCCGCAACGCATACGTCGCCGCGTGCATGTCGGCCAGGATGTCGAATGGGGGGGAGCGTCCCAGAACCATCGCCGCCTCGTACGAGATGGTACGGTAGCCTCGTACGATCCGTATGGCCATTATCCGCTGCAGGCTCTGTAGCAGAGCTCTGCAGCGGGGGGACCTCGCGCATCTTGCGACCACACGGGAGCCCCATATATGGCCACGGATCGCACGACGCCCTCGTACAGGCGGCGAACTCCATCCCTCGGTCCCCCGAGATTGGGCAGCAGGCGATGCAATGCGCCCGCCACCCTTTTGGCTCGGGGGACCAACTGCACGAAATGCTCCTCAAAGCTCCAGCGGCGGTCCAGGGTGAGGCCCAGGTACTTGATGTAAGGCCCCACCGGGACCACCGCGTCACCCACCCGGATCCGGCAGCTGGGTGGTTCCCGGCGCCTCGGAAGGTCGTGGAACCATAGCGCCTCGGTTTTGTGAGGCGTTATTTGTAAACCCAGCCGGCGGATCACCCGCACGACACATGCCACCCCAAGCTCGGCAAGCCTGAGCACTGGCCCGAAGTCGGCCCCAGTCGTCAAGTTAATAGGGATAAGGACGTTTTTTATTATGTTAGTGTCGTAGGCAAGCTTGTTTTAAAATCACCATGTTATTTTTTATATTTTATCATAGTTATAATAGAGGTTGAGTACAGGTTGTTAAAGCCCAATTATAAAAGCAACTCTAAATCAAACTTTATACTGTAATCTCTAAAAAAAAAATACATAAAAATCAAGAAAAGAATGAAGAAGAGAAGAAGAATGAAGAGATATAATATATTTATATCTAAAGCCAAACATATAATGTACTTACACAAATAAAAGTGAACAGTTGACTTGATTCTATACCTGTTTGGTTTACAAAAATATATCAAATCAAATCAAATCAAATCAAATCAATCCTTTATTTGCAAGAACACAGTATTCATATTGTTGGTTATGTAACGTTTTCCAGTGTATTCTGCCAGCAGGCTGGCGTGCAAATATTTCAATTTAACGTAGGTACATATTATTATTATTTACAATGACTACTCAGTATTATCTAGAACTGCATAATTGTAACATATTAATTATAATCTTGTTAAAACACCATATCATTAATATTATTATTGTTATTAATTTAATTACAATACTATTTAAAGTCAATATATGTCATCTAAATTATATAATAACAAAACTTTCAATAGATTATTTAATGTCAATCAATAAAATGTCAATAAAAAGAAACTTCAAAATGTCAATATTTATGATATGTCATTTAAATATTCCCTAATGGTGTAATAACATTTTGCTTTAAGCCATGTAGTCAACTTTTTCTTAAAACTATTAATATTTTCAATTATCTTAATGTCATTTGGTAACTTGTTATATATACAAATAATCATGTTATATGCATTAACTTTATACAAGTAAGAATGACAAGGAGGCTGAGAAATCAAATGTTTATATTGATTCCTTGTATGTCTAACATTAACTTCCGCTCGCTTTTGAAAATACTGCGGGTTATTCTTCAAAAATACCGCGGCTTCTTTTATGTAAATACAGGGCAGAGTAAGCATGTCAAACTTCTCAAACAGTGGCTTACAACTATCATCATACCAGGCATTTTCTAGCATGCGAAGACACTTTTTCTGCATTTTAAAGGCTCTGTCGATATCAGTAGAGTTACCCCACATTAATATTCCATAGCTGAGATTGGATGCCACATAGCCATGGTATGCCATTACTGCAGCATCTGTGGAAACTGTTTGTCTCAGCCTTTTTAATGCGTACACGAACCTATCAATTTTCGCAACTACCATATCAATATGGCTTTTCCAGTTTAAGTTTTTGTCGATATTCAAGCCTAAATACTTAAAAAATTCTACTACTTCTATGGAAACATTATTGAGTGTTACTTGGATATCTAATGGTTTTGCATTATAAGAAAGACATTGCATTATTTTAGTTTTTTGCAAGTTAATGTTAAGTTGATTTGCGTCCAGCCAGCTTATCACTTCGCATAATGTTTTATTTATTTGTTCATTCACTAATTCTTTATTTTCACATTTAACATTTATGGCAACTTAACTTAAAAAATTTAACATATATGGAAAATAACCGTTCAACTGTTAAATAACTGATTCAACCTTCTGCAAAACAAAATGTTCAAAACAATGCTCATTATTTCCGCCGAAACTCACACTCAGCCATTATGTCCGAGGACGTTCGCGCCAAGCCTTCGAAAAATATTTGCGCGAATCTATCGCCGAATGAATATTCAGTGGCATTAAACGACTAAGTTCCCTTTGCCCGCTCTAATTTGCCAAATCAAACGTGACTAATCTCAATTTAATTTTAACGTACCTTTTTGTTCACTGATTTGTAACGAAGGGACCACTACATTTTGTAACCCTTGATTACTTACTACACCACATTGGATCTTTGAATAGGAATATA
Source organism: Scirpophaga incertulas (assembly GCA_036419045.1). Classification (NCBI taxonomy): domain Eukaryota; kingdom Metazoa; phylum Arthropoda; class Insecta; order Lepidoptera; family Crambidae; genus Scirpophaga; species Scirpophaga incertulas. Next base: position 9,587,151 of record CM071638.1, on the reverse strand, counting down.
TTGTTTTGATGTGAGCATTTCAAGAGAACGAACTGCTACAAAAGGGTAAAATAATAATTCAATAATACTATACAACAATTTATAACAACAATGTATAGACGGAATTATACATACGCGTACAAGCCATCATCACAGTCCATATCCGTCCCTACCGATGGGCACAACCGTACCTTACATTAGGGCGATTAAGCCTTAATCAACCACGCAGGCCCAGTGAGGATTGGAGGAGTTCACATACACCTTTAAATTTGTTTATAGGTGTATGGAGATTACCTCACGATATTATTCAGCGTAGAACCACCAGATAAAGGAACATATGAAATTCGAATATGAAAAAGTTATCCAGTCAGCAGCATATTGAGGTGAACAAATTAACTATGAAACATATTCTATTACGTTGGGAGTGCAGACGATCTCAGTGTATATAAATATATATATATAGTATATATTTATGTTTGAAAGGGGATATGTAAGTGCATGTGTGCATAAGTGTATCGGTGTGTATGATATGTATATACTTTAATAACACGATTCATGAGTTTTTGGTTTTACATAAAAATTATAATTGAAATATCAACTAAATTGACTATTTATTTAAAACGAACAGTTACTACAATATTTACTGTAAGAGCGTCTGTACCTAACTGCGGTTAATTCTCCTCATATTTATTGGTTAATAAAATGCGTTGATTATTTAATTATATGAAAAGATTTTAAAGTTAAGCTATAAACTTACAATAAACAGTAAACAATCCTACTTCGTTGAAATTAAGCGTATATAACTAAGAAACAATTACCCGCAAACTCGTTGAACATTTAGCGATATAAACAGTTTGATGGATACCACCGAGCTCCTGAACCTACAGAGGCCACTTGTAAAAATCGGGTAGCCGAGTAAAGCCGGCGATAAAGTTTTAACGAACTCATTATTGGTTTGAATTTTAAAAGGATCCAAAAATGTTCGTACACTTTTTTGTTAATAAATATTTCCCTTTTTAAATACAACTTTGCGCAACTTAACTCTTTGATAACTTCGCCAAGTTTCAATATAGTTATCGAAATTTTTCTTAACTTTATTAGTGACATTTTCGAATATAAGATTTTTGAGTAGGTATACCGTTATTGTATAAATTTTATTTATTATACTGTACCCTAGTTTTTCCTCTTACTGTGAACATTTTCGGTAATGTCATTACTATTTTACTTTTAGGGTATGAACATTAGCTCTGTACAATTTTTTTCTTTATAATAGGTATATTAATAAGTTCATTAACTTGTAAATTCATTGTCAATAAACTTACAAGAAGCGTGATTAATGTTTTAAATTATGAACTTATCAAGTGAAATGAATAACACGAGTTGGGTTAGGATAAAGTTGATGACAAAATATTGAATTGCACGCACAAATTCGTAAGAATTATTCAGAGAGGTAACAAGCTCAGGACGCGGCGGAAGCGACGGGCCCTTGATTAGAACATATTTAAATAAGCCCACCAACGGACCCAGGGCTTCGTGGGCAACAAGAATTGAGTTTCCGAAATGAAAGTGGGCAAAGGTTGTTTGTTTATTTCAATGTTATATCTGTAAGGTGGTATATCATATTGTACATTTTGTAGTATTTTTTCTGTACAAAGATATTTAACAAGCGTTTCTCCGGTGATGGCTTGCAATGTGTTTTTCTCAATTATATATGCATGTATTAAACATTTAAGCCTTAATAGAATAAATAAAATACAGATTGATGGATAACGGATATTAATGCAGATTTCAACTACTGCTGAAAAATATTTTGATATCATTTCATTGTTTAAAATATCTAAGAGTAAGGCGTAAAGCGGCTATATTTCATACAATGTAGGGTTATAAAGGTATTTTATTTAAACATGGGATAAGAGAATTAGATATTGTCATAATAACAATTGGTCGAACCCCACAAAAAGAAACTTAAATTAGGTTTAAGTTATAAATTTAAAACAAACTTTCACACATTTTACGTGCAGGCACAGATAATAACACTGATAACAGAACATGCTTTATTCTTTATTATTTATAGTTATGTAGTGTTATTTTTTGAAGCTAATGTGACATATTCAAGATGTCGTCTCTGCAGTACTTCGATTGAGAATCATACGATTTAAGGGTCTTCATTACCATTTTAGTAATATGTTAGATATTGGTAATTAAATTTATGTAAAAAGCATTAATTCTACACATTAACAATTACAAGTCGGAATTAGACTTCTGAAAACCATTTCATTATACCAAATATATAATAATAAATATTTAAAATAACTACCCGTTACGCTACTGTTTGTATTTTCTTACACTATGAATGAGACGAGAGATTCCGCTGCTTGGAAAAAATGTCTTTGTAAGTTAAATTTGTGTATTAAATGCACTTCATCATGGTAATTAGAGGCAAATATCTTTCCCTGGTTTTGTATAGCAAATATTCATTTACATTTCCCGGAAAACCAAATGCAAACCGAAAGTATAAACGTACACGACGGAGAGAAAGAAATTTATTTACATTTTTATACAGTATTTTATTCGGGTCACGTGCGTACACATATTTAGAATCTTTTACTGTTAAGTACAGGTCCAGCTTCCCGTATTCCTCTTAAGAGATTTTTGATTTACATTTTGATTTTTAAACCAAATCTTCTAATTCTAATAAAGATATATTTATTGTTTTTTGTTAATTAAAATATTATTTAATAGTTAAAGATTTGCAATAAATATTATTACAGAGAAAAATCTTTGTTTTTTATTGCAAGTAACGTTTATTTCTTTAATGTATGTCAGTTAATACATTAATATAAAAAACAAAATATTACAGAAGATTTTTCAAAATTATCTCTATTGGCTGTAATACATCCGTTAAGCTTTAAGTGATCAATAGAATCACAAGGTCTTTCCATGGAATTCTTCAATGACAATTTTCTGAATTGCTTTAGGGACTTCAAAATATCACGATGTTTTAAACAAGTCATCGTCTCTAAAACTATTCATATATTTTAATATAATGGATTTTAATCCGACGTCAATTTTAATTTTAATTCACCAGTCATTCAGCTGTAATGTAATTCGGAATGTTCATTTCTCTACAAGCTTAGGTGGATCGAGTTTTATAACCCGGCGCTGAGCCTTGCTGAAAGAACTATTCTTGTTTATGGAATTTGATATTGTTAAGGAGCTTACCCACCTTTTCAAGAATGGTATCTTATTGCTGATATTTTTATACATTTTTCACAAAAATGAAAAATATGTAAAGAGACAAAAGGACAGGCAGAAAAAGCAGTGTCCATTCGAAATTCAACATTAAACTTTAAATTAAACACATGGCGGCCGCAGGTTGAGGCTGTCCGGAAGAAGTTATTTGCTGTATATAGTACTCTAAATAGATTAAGAAGCTTTCTCCCTATAGCTACAAAGACAGTGTTAGCTCAGTCACTCTTTCTTTCCTTGATTGACTACGCTGACGCTGCGTGGATTAATTTATCTGAGGAACTACTTGACAGTTTGGAGCGGCTGCAAAATGTAGCTATCAGGTTCATTTTTAATCTGCGTAGGTTTGAGCATGTTTCTAACTGTCGCTTTCAACTGAAATGGTTACCTATTCGCCAGCGCAGAGACTTACATGTTTTATCCCTACTTTACAATATTTTGTACCTTCCAACATCTCTATCCTACCTTAAATCTTTGTTCTCTTTTCGATCCCATTCGTCATGTCGTGCCTTGCGTTCTAATTTTAATCTGACTCTGGATATACCGCCCCGAAGTACCGACTATTTTTCATCTTCTTCTTCGGCTTATGCCGTCCGGTTGTGGAACTCCCTCCCTGAGGGTATTAGCGGAGCGCGAACGCTGGAGTCCTTTAAGAATCAAGTCCGTGTTCACTTCCTGTCAAAGATTCCTTAACTTAAACTAGTTATAGCCTATTGTCCTGTCCAATTACTGTACCCATCCTATATTTAAATCTCCTTTTAATATTTCCCTGGTCCTAGGTTGCCTGGAAGAGATTGCTGTTTAGCAATAAGGCCGCCTTTTGTACATTTGTTATTTTCTGTTTTTTTTTGTGTGTGTATTTTATGTATACAATAAAGGGTTATGTTATGTTAAACACTTTACTGAACAGAGTGTTTATGCGATTGATCTATAGTCAGGTGATCACGGAAAAAACAACAAAAACTATAAACCAGTAAAGGTATTAAAGCCACTGGAATATAGGTGCCGCTGACGGTAACAAGTTAATAACCCAAAACCTAACCTAACCAAAACCCCACTGCAAAAAAATTACGCAAGCACACGCCGACAACTCGTTTTAGGGGACGTATGAAAAGAGGACTTTTATGATTACAAGCTTTCAACCCACAAAAAACTAGTGAAAACGCGCCGTATATCGTCAGTCCTGTCCAAATATCATACATAAATTCATATCCCATTTTCGCTTTTCACGCGCCGATAGATCGACTTAAATCACTGCTTCATTGCGGCTACTTATCCTTTCTATCAAATCCACACATTAGTGTAGTAAGTGACAAATTTGGACTTTTAATAATTGTACAAATCTTTGAAGTGTTGATTACCGTATTTTAGTGTAGATTATGTAGGCTTTAACTTAAATTTATATCTCTAATGGGCATACAATTGGTAGTGCCTGTTCATTATCGCTAAACAAATTATTCTAAGCATATGATATGATGCTATAGAGAAATCACACACACGCTAATTAGTCAAGATGACAGAATGTGCGTACAACTATTTACCCTTAAAGGAAAATTATTAGTAAATAACTCACGCGTCAAAAAATGTAATCCCGATCACAGACTCATTCATAAAGAAGTATGTACACCTCTGTGATTATGTCTACGTTATGAATAAATAACATGCTCCTTGCTTATAACATAGTAGTAATATAAAAAATCTGACGTTTAATAATATAAAAAAGGACAAGTTAGTTTTCATTTTCACATTGCATGTTATATGGAACTTTAATTATGGATCGCCTTTTATTTAATTTTTGGTTAATGCTTATTTGCACAATATCAATTATACATAAAGGACAAAAGGCGGACTGAATGCAACAAGGCATTCTCTGCCAGTCAACCGAGTGGCTAGTTACAAAAACCTGTGTTTGGCGCAGATAAAGATCAAAACATACAAATTTACTATCTAATATATAAACAAATTCTGTATGTATATGTTTAGATATATGACATTATATATGTAATCTTGAATATAAATATTTAAACAAGTGCTCACAAACCACTCTCTTAAATATGCGTTTACTTTTAGACGCTCTGTTGTGGTAGGGTAGATCATTCCACAGATGAATTTTGTAGTAGCGACGCTAAATGATGGCGAAAGGAAGTTATTGCGGTGAACTGGAATTTTCAACGTGATGTTACCTGAGTAACGAAGGCCACTCATGATGGGTGGGTCCAAAAAAACGAACCGTGACTTAAGGGATGGAAATATTTGTTGAAATAAAGAAATGTGTGCAATTCATTAGTATATTTTTTAATAGAGCTACATTTGTATGTATGTATTATATAATAAAGTTTCAATCAACATTAAGCAATAAATGGATAATATTTTTAAAGATTTAACATTTATTTCTTTACTGACGTAAAGCGATATAGCTATTTGATAATATTGACAACAGGTTCAAAAAGTCAATTTTATTGTTGTTTTCGAATAGATCTTTTTTACGTAACTATATCCATTTGATTTGATATAAACGTATCGTGGCCTCATAAATATGCAACCTTTTTTATTAGGAAGCGGTAAACTGATCGTATTTGGACCTTTTCGCAGTCGAATTTGTTTCATAATATCGTCAAACATGATAATTAGTGTAATCGGCTGTAAGGATGGTTAATTAAGATCTTCCCACACCTTTCACAGTTCAACAAAAATGTAACATGAATAAAAGATTTAACATATGTTTTAAAAATGCACCAACCGTTTTTTATGGCATTAAAAAACCGATATAAGAGTTTCCTAATTCGAATTAGAAAAAGTGAATACAAAATCGTGAACTTTTAATCAAATACCTGTTCTGAGTACCCTGTATTAAAAGCCGTACATTACCCTTAGCGGAGCTAGTAACGCCCGCAGTCAAGTAAAGCTTGTGAGTTCGATCAGTCGAATATTTATAGGCCCGTGACAGCCACGGAACCTTTCACAGAGCTCGTAAAGGCAACGACGAATGGATCACGAATTTCGTCACGATTTCTGGAAATTGAAAACTCTACCTTACGAGATAAAAGAGCTGCAGTGACATATGAAATTTGGCTATATTGTGTAAAAAATACATTGTCCTTTTTATCTCTGACAAGCTAATATGAGCGACACCGTTAGTGAATATCGAATATTGAATTTTAACAATCAATTTGCAAGAGATATTTTTTTTTAATCTTTATTGCTCAATAATAATATAGTATTAAAGGAAGACTTTATGTAATAAAACACTACAAACGAACTGCATGGCTATCTGAAAAGGGTTCGATTGAGAATAATTAAAATCAAAATGTTAAATTATAATAAACTTTATACATAATAAATATAATAGGTTTTAAATATAGACGTTACGAGAAATCAAAGTCGCGATTTGAGAGTCAAATGCCTAAAGCCAAATCAATTGCTGACTTTAAAAAAAGTAGTCGAACTTACTAATACAAAAATAAAATTTATGTTATATTTTTTATTTATAGTATAATTTACCCTCTTATAAATGTATATATAAATATATATAGTTAATAAATATAATAATAAAACTTAAAATAAACGACGGTTAATTTACTGGAAAAAAATTGTCCCTCATGCCTACAATTTTTTCCGCCGCTTGTTAGGAGCTACGAGATTAAGATTAATACTAGATTTTATTTTATTCTATATTTATTTAGAACAGAAAGTCTCTTGGTCTTCATTCTCGGTATGGAAGGTAGAAATTAGGTTCATATTTAACTCCGAGGATCTAGTCAACTTATTTGTAGTAGTAATTTACACAACAATTTAACATCACTTTGTTGGTTGTTTGCAATTTCGGATAGTTATTAGCATCAAAATTGACTCAGGCTGTGATAGCTGGTCAGGTATACTTAGAAACCTTATCACCAAATATACTGAGCAGCAAAAGATTCGTATTAATACTATGGAGACACTACAAAACGTGAAGTTAACTTATAAAATAAAACGTTACAATTTAAATAAATACTCGTACCTATTACTGTTAACAAAGTCTGTGTTTCAAAAAATGTGAAATGTTTTCAAATGATGAATTTCGAATTAGGATCCAGTTTCAAATTCAATTTGGTGTATGTTATTTATTAAGAAATAAAGTAAAATAGTTTGCTCTCACAATAGATATCACAAGTTTCATGAAACCATTCTTTAATCCATTATCGATTGATAATGTGAACCCTTCGTTATCAGGCTAACCACGAAAGTTTCCTTTGAACTGTCGGAATATAATGTGTTTGTTGAGGCACATCACATTATAGCAAGGATGAAGATAGCCACTACTATTTATCTCAATTAGCAAATAGACCACATTCGAATCAAATTGAATTAGATATTTGAGTTTTTTTTATTATATTATATAGAACACTGTGAGTCTAGTTGCGATAATGATTTTTGATGATACAATTTTATGTAGACGCCGAAATATTCCTGTGTAGAATAGGTTCAGTACTGTGACATCATGAAGTCCTAATGTTATTTTGTATGAACATATAAACGAAATTATACATATCTTTCTTATAATTTTTTAAATATATACATACATATATCTACTAATTTTCCCATAGGGGTAGGTAGAGATCAAAGTTTTCCACTTGTTACTATCTAAATATTCTTCTCTAGCGTTATACGTTAAAGTATATTTATATTTTTATGCACGCTTACACATTACGGGGTCTGTTGATCTGGCCTATCTGCAGAATATGGTCTTTTCAGTTCAGGTAAGTTCGTTTAGGTAATTTTTTGCAGCTTTATATATAATTAGTTGTTTAAATAAAGGTTTAATTAAAAATATGTTAAATTTCTAATAGCCCCTTCGCATTTTCGATTCAAATTATTTTATTTCGAGTTATTTTGTAACCAAGGGTTATTGTAAAGTTTTTCCTTGTATTACAAAGAGTTAAACCTTAACCATGAGTTAATTCATTAAATATTTAACTCGACAAAATTGAAGGGTTATCTCTCTTAATTCGGGCTTCGGCTGCTGTCAAACTGTCATTTTGATTACGTACTTGAAACTTATCGAACAAAGAAAATTATCGATTATATCAATCGTAGAGTTGGGGAACGAATTGATCATTATAATTATATGGAGTGATATGGTATGTCATAGACGTGGACTAAAAGAGATACAGTTGATCGTTCATCATTCGCTGTATTATATTTGGATGGATGTGAAAAGAACAATGGCAAAATAAAATACCATGGCCGTGTGGCAGTTAAGTCTAAGTGAATACCATGCAGTAAGCTGAGGTATTTATTTTACTCGATATTTACGTGCAAATGGGCCTATCTACACTAATATTATAAAGACGAAAGATTTGTATTTTTGTATGTAACGAATAAACTCAAAAAGGACTGGACCGATTTTAATAATTCTTTTTTCATTAGAAAGCTAAATTATCACTGAGTACCTAACATAGGCTATATTTAGTACTAGATTACCATAGAAATCTTTAGAAATTCTTATTAAAACCAACCGAAGGTGTAAAAAAATTAGCCATAAAATGTCTTTCATCGCATACGCTGTAGAGTAATGTCTACCCGTGCGAAGCCGGGACGGGCCGCTGTGATTTACAAAATAATTTATACATAAAATTATTGTATAAAGTAAAATAATGTGCGAGTCACAGTTTTACATATATCATATTTATGAATTTCTCCTTAATAGCATATAGCGTTATAAATAATGTTAATGTTGATATTTGATATAACAAATTCCTCCTTAGTTAAATTTTGGTAATTTTATAACGTGCTTCATCATATGTAAAAAAACGGGCACCACAAATACCCACAAAAAATGAATAAGCAATTGAAAAAGCGAGTGCAACAAGCGGAAATTGAAAAGCACGTCTGCGAGATTAATGGAATGCAGGTCTCCTATTAAAACAATAACTTGTGGAGTCCGTACACGACACTGGCAGCCGTACATTATTCATCGCCTCTAATGAGCCTCACTGTGTCCGTGGCTCCTAGTTTTACGTGTTCTATTTAGTTATTTTTAATGTCACGCCAGAGCACATGGTAGATACAACGCCGTGCCGCCATGCTGGAAAAACGAGTAAGAGAATTTAAGCAAAAATGATCACTGTAGTCAGAAAAACTGTATTATTTATGTTTCTGTGTATTATTTATGTGTATGTGCAATAAAGAGTTTTACAAACAAACAAACAAAAACTACGGTTACGGAGTTAATTAGAATTAAGGAAGTTTCAGATGAAATATGTTTTATGAAAACAATCAAGATCACGGTTAAAGATATGAGGTCAAAATTTTCTTTCATTTCATTTTCATTCATTTCTTAGGGTGCTGTACATTATAAGGTAAATTGTGTAAATATGAATTGAAATAAATACTTAGTACTCAAATCTGTGGTCGCTTAAAGTAGTATAAAAATCGAGCTTCTTGATGAATTAATTTTAATTTGAGTTTACTTAAACAATTTTCTTGGAAATTCCCGTACATATAGGGCACTTCCTATAGATCTAAAATGATCAAATTTAGCATGACGGTAGGACATATAAGAGATGCTAAAGAATAGAACAGAATCTGGTAAATTTTATGTACCATCCAAAATTCCTTGGTGCAGGAGTCAGACTAGCTTGTTATACATGTTTTAGTCGGTAGAAAATATATCACCACTAATCGAGCTACATTTCGCCTTTTTCAAACTAAATAAAATATTTATTGATTTATAGGATAACCCTATATCAGTGTATGAAGGAAAATACGACGCAGAAATCTATTAAGCGTTATTGTGTGTAAAGCTTCCTTAAATTTTTTTAGAGTTAACAACTGACTAGGTGTGCCATTTGAAAGTTTTTGCTTTTATTATTAAGTCACTTAACTCGGAAAGTATTACGTTTTCAGATCTTAGACATGAACCTAGGCTCTATCTAATATCTAACTTATACTGTAGTTTACTCAATTTTTAATTTCATTCACTTGTTTGCTATGAGTACAAATTACAACTTTGCTAGATTGTATGTCTAATATTGATTTCGTAAATTTGCAATGAAAGAAAACTGATGAATGTTTTCTATACAAATTATAAGTAATCATGAAAGTAGAAAGTGTTATTTTTGAATTCTCCATATTCTCAAATATAGACAGATTAGAACCAAAGACAAACAAATTATACATTTCTTGTTATCTACAAAAATATAATATGATCAATAAAAAGCGTTTGTCACGTTATGGTCTCGGCACTGGTGCCAACTATACTAACATGCTACTGGTACCATATATTAATGTGTTTTTCGAATATATTATATCCTTTATTTGATGTTTCTACGGTAGAAGACCACATCGTGAGGCAGCCTGCATCCACCTGCGAAGAAATTCATACTCAACCAATTCCTAATGGGCTAGCGTGATTGATTAAGACCTAATCGCCCTAACTTTGATAGACTAGAGCCGTACTTAAAAAAAAAACACAGCGCATACAAATATTCTAGTACCGCAGCTAATCTCAGCAGCTAGTGCGTGCTACACAAAGTAACAGTGTAGTTTATTGTATACGTACAGTTACATAGTTGTAATTGCTGGTTAATTTAAATATTTATTAGTTTAAAGTAATTGCAGGTATTTGTTTTAATAATATTTATTAAATTACACAGCACTATTTTCCTTGGAGCTCTTTAATTTTATCTTTACCTGTCAGAAATTGCTCTTGGGGATAAAGTTTTCACTTTTTTGATGTTCGATGTACAATAAAAATATATTTATATGTAGCCTAATCTATAGTCTACTTATTATGATCTAACGACCGCATACAATTCCGTTCTTTATTTGTTAGCTATGATCAGAATGTAATCAGACGCAGGGTTCACTAATAATAATAATTTATAAATATGTCTTACAAAACAACAATGTTAGTGCTTTTGAACTATCTCGTAGCGTAGGTAAAATGTTGCCGAAAAAGGGATTATAACTACCCCACCTCTCCACAACAAACTGTAGAGTAATGTTACGAACAAAACGCGGTCAGGGTGAAGGAGATGAACAGTAACTAGGGCGAGTAATTAAAACGAATTTGACTACTTAAACACCGACATTCAGATAGTCCCGGAAAATGTGTCTCAGGCACGTCGCCGAATGATCTTATTTTGTTGCTATTAATTAATTGCCATTAAAACATTTGGTAAAACCAATTAATTATGATAGATATTAATGTTTAAAAAAAGTAAATAATTTTAATCCTTCGCAGTTTGCATTATAAGAATGTATTCAAAACTCTACGCACGGAGCGGTGAGAGTTTATCAGCACAAATATGGGTATTAACCGTCCTCCTCGTGCTTCAGTGGTGAAATTGTATGAATTATTTGATTAAAAATATTATACACTCATTTTTGACTTTAAAATAAAACATTGCTCAAGTCGGTGGGAGAGCTACTGGGAAGAACCAACAAGAAAAATATTAACAAGTTACTACGATATTAAAGCTTATACGTATATGTATATATATATATATATATATATATATATATATATATGTATATATAATAAATTAAATCAATCCGAATTAAATATAATAATAGCAATTATGTACGAACGAAGAGATTCCTAACCCAATTACAATTCGCCTATCTACTTCAGCTATTTATAAATATTAAAGCGCAAGTTTTTTTCATATTTCAATACAAAATCTTCGGATCCAACATTGTCCAACAACGTCAAATACACGGCAGCGTGGGTCGCGCGCACCCCTTACAATACTGATGGGCAGCTCGACAAAATGGACTAGAGAGAAGTGGGTCCTTATCATTTAAACAGATGTGATTTCCTCATAAAATTTGCCTTTCTCATCTTGAGTTGGTATTTGCCGTACTCGGGATGTCATTTATTCCGTAATCCTTCTTTTAAGTGAGGTACGATTTTACTAAACATTTTACATTGCACTATATAATTTAAAAAAAATTGACACGTATATGTGAACGAAATGGTAAAACATGCCCAGTTTTTTTAATTTCTGCGGACTCTGGTCTGCACTCTTTTTTGTTTGTGTTTGTATTTCTTATTTCCTTATTTATTATCTGTTGACAAGTAACATATCAATTGAGAAGGTGTCCTCTGTTTTGTGGGAACAGATGGTCCCGTCCCCCACAGTCATAGCCCCATCTATATTATACTATTATTAACTATTCCTTAAGACTAACATGCACAGTTAAACTGTTTCATAATGGTAGTACAAGACAACACTCTACTTATTCATGGATTAAAATTAATTAACTAACCGACTACTGACTGAAGTAAGTTGCCAATAGAATGTAGAGATGTCGTATTATTTGTTTTTTTCTTTTTCACTGCTGCAACAATATTATGTACTATTGACGTACTGATTAATGACTACTAATAATGTACATTTATAAAAATTACTTCTTATTTGCACGACATCACACGTAAATGGGTGGACTGGTTTCACAAAATCTTTATTTTTATTATTATGAGAAGGTTCTTAATTATGAAAAACATAAGAAAAATTGAGATAAAATAACGGTTTTAGTATTTTAATGTGAATAATTTTTAAATGACAGTTTATGGCGTTTGAAATAATTTTTGAGCCAGATGGCGCGATTGATAGATAAATTAATTGATTTACCATTAGAATATTTGTGAAAAATTGTTTTGTGAGTATTTAAGAAGAGTTTGTTCGTCATGTTTGGTTTAATACAATCACGTCAATCATCAAAAGTTCAATTTTATATACTTTTGGGAAGTTTTGATAGTCTTTAAGATGGGACGTCAACGACGAGTTACGCTAGTATATAGGTACGTAAAATTATCATCTACCTGAATTACATTTTTATGTAATAACCGTCTGACCGACTTTACTGACATTTGATATGGCAATAGTAAGAAAACTAGGCAAAAGACAACAAATTAACGGAAAATGTGTAAACATAAATATCTTTCCTATGAGAAAATTCGATATAATACGAGTATAGCCAGGGACAGAAAATTAGTTATAATAAAAGATGTTACATAATGATGAATTAAATTTGATTGACGGTTTTGAGTACTGCAGTAAGTGGTAGGTTGTTGATACGGAAAATGTTCACTTAATAAATCGTTAAGGATCGAAGTGAACATTTCTCAATACTAAAAATATATTATGTGCTCTAAAATAACAAGGAGATGGAATGATAAACATATAATTGCTTATACTCGTAGCGCTGTGGTTGTAGCGCTGCGAAAGTGACATCCGTAAGATGCCACGTGGAATGCCGCGTCGAATCTGGGTATTGTTTTAGTATTTGGGTATTGCTAATTAACAACATTCTCTAGTCGCGTGTGATTTGGGCGAGGGCGGTAGATGCAACCTTGACCTGTGTATTTGTGTGCGTTAACCTGTTTTATTCAAAATACTGACATGTTAACATGTTATGAGATGTTAACACACGATTCACTTAGAATAATTATCTATCTGATGGTAAAAACTACAGAAATATCCGTTCAATAGTTTTATTAAGATTATGTCAAACATACAATCAGCGTTTGTACTTTTACCTTTCTCAAACATGCTTTGAAGTCTGAGCATTATTTTGAGAACCTTCTTCGAGATAAACCGAAATTACTGTACGGACCAAATGCATGGAAGCAGCAGCCGCCAATAATTGCATAAAACCCGTATCTGTTGTGTTACACACACTGTCGTATATTTTAAAACGAAACGTAATTTTACTTCGGCACATGACAACCAAGGAGAGAACTTATCAAAGCTTTATTTAAATAAAACAAAGGAACAATTTGGCGCGTGTAAAATGATGTTTGTTGTTCTTCTTTTATTTTGAAAAGAATTTATATTTAATTTTCATGTATTATATGAGAAAAGTACTACCAGTTTTGGGCACAATTAGGTATTGATTGAGTTATGTATCTGTGTATGGCCTCGCATGAGCCGGTATTTACATGTTCGTCCATCAATGCCTCTTTTGCTGGCTTCTGCAATAATTTACTATTAATAGTTTAGCAGTCACCAAATTTATAGCGACTATCCTTAATACCGGCTACCTGACCTAAACTATACGATGAAAAATTGTAGATTCTCTGAGGATAAAACACGCCTTTTATCGAGTCTTACCTAAATTTATTTCCCAAGGGTTAGCTATGTTAAGCGACATATCGACAAAATTTTTATCATGCCGTTATGCATCATTTCTCTTCGCTTCTATAAAACTCAAGTCAAAATTTATCGTGATTATAATAGGAGAAAATTTAATAAAATATGTGATGGCTTATACATTTTATTTAGATACAGTAAACATTGTGGTTTTCCAAATTATTGACCTATATTGACTCGTTAAGTAAGGCGAGCCTTACCTAATATTAGGTAAGGGTCGCCTTACTTAACGAGTACCAAGTTAAATATATTATTATTTATGTTATATTAATATAAGTAAATAGTCATTCATTATTATATAACTGCATAAATATATATATATTATAGTTTTTATTTTTCTTCGCTATTATAACTACAATTATGCATAGTTTATGTCACTTTATTTCATGTCTTATAGTGCGCACCCTAAACGATTTTAATAATAAAATTAAATATACATCCCAACATACTATTTTAAAAAATTATATGGTAATACGTGCATAAAAAATTCGACTGAGAGTTATGGTGATCATATATCTCACCAATAAAGGGATAACCGGATTTAAGCACTAAGATTAGTAAATAGTCTCGCCATAAATATTGTTACTAGGATAAATCTTCTTTTTTCACTTGCATAAATCATGTATTTACTTTAATGTATGTGATTAAATACATTTATATAAAAAACATTTCAAATATGTGAAGCTTATTCGAAATTATCTCTATTAGCTGCAATACAGTCATTTAAACATTGATGCCAATTATCTATCCGTGGGAAAATTCTTCAATGCCAATCTTGTGGATTGAATCTATAAAGATTCCAAATGATTATGACATTTAGAGCAAGTCATATTCTCCAAAACTGTCAATAAATCATAATCCAGTGGATTAAGTATAGAAATCGATGACGGCCAGTTTTCAGCTCTGACGAAATTCGGAACATTTGTTGCGAGCCAAGCTTGGGTGGATCAGGTTTAATGCCCAGGATCTGAGTCTAGCTAACAGGACCTTTTTTGGTAATGGAACTTGTTTTCAGGGGCTCAACCATCTGCTCATAAAAGGTATCTTGATACACATATATTACAAAAATAGAGTTCAGTCACTCGATCATAGCTAACATTTCGTTTAACGCAACGTTTAAATAGTTGTTTTATTTTTATCACCGTGTTCTTTTATAAATTATCAGTTATGACCAGTGCGTTTCTTATACGTTGCAAATTTTTAGGGAACTTTTAATATTTGCGACACGATCCTAAGTGCGCTCTTCATATCGTGAGATAAAATCTGATAAAGAGGAATTCTTTCCCTTACTACTTTAATCGCCTATTTCGTACGAATACTGTATGAACGGACGTCTGTCACAAACAGAGGAATCCATATCTACATTGTTTACTTCATGCTATACTCCATTATATCAAAAAATAATGTGGAAGACGATTAATATGAAAGACTATAATACAAGCGATTAGCGAATAAAAAAACATAATGAACATTCATATAAGAATGACAATTTCCAACTTCAAAGTATTATTTTGTTTATTATTAATTGTAACGTATTTGCTGTCAGGCAAAGTATATATTTAAATAGGCAAAGGATGACTCACAACAGTATAAACAAACAATTCTTGCCAGTATTCTCATGTAACGCAATTCAACTTATATTGATATTCAATAATCTGCTTTAGGACAAACACACAAAGTTAACAGAATTGACAAAGACATTATTGGTTTATTAGGTAATATTAAAGAAAAAAACAACAAACACAAATAAAATAAAACATAACGCCATATATAAATTAATCGTAAAATAGATAATTGTAAAACATGTGAAAATCTGAAGTTACCGTCAGTACGTAGATACTCATACTCCTATACGATCATAATTTCTTTTCATAAGCGCGGTAATAACGTTGATAATTTACTTTGCGATGTAATAAATAATTATTAATACATACATAGCATTAAAAGTAGTTTACCAACATTTGTTTTCGTTAAATAACTTACTGTATACTGTGCATAGACTGAGGATTCGTGAAGGGTCTTTTTACGTCGTATGTAAATAATGTTTCCTGGGTTATTAGACTTCGTAAAATGTATTTAATACACTTTTCCATTTTATGGACAATTCGGCCCATAGTTTAATGTTCAAATTCATTCTGTAGATGGTTATCAACATTTAATATGCAGTTAAATATGTACCTTCGCATAACATGTTTATTATGTTAATAAAGTTAAAATACCAAATGTCCAGTTTACCTTTTGAATTAAAACTATGTAATCGTGACGACGACGGCAGTGAAACGGGTCTTTCATTCCAGTTATTCAATATTTGATGGAAAGCGCAGATATGGTCTAGAGTGGAGCACGAGCATTCAAATAATGATTATTTCTTCTAAATCTTGCCTGGAAAATCTTCAAATAATACATAGTCGAAAATACGGACGCAGGAAGATCATTCCGCTGATCACATTAAAAGTATTTACGCTAATTCTTTGGTGCAAATGAGCTAATTGTCAACCTCATCACACAAACGATGACACAATTATCCAATGGTGAAATAATGTAGCTGGAATTATATTGTACAAATTATGAGTACCAAATGGAACTTGTAGAATATAGAATGACGTGGCACTTGACTGCGATGTTAGAGGCTCTGTAACTCCTTGGACACCAGGAATTCATTCCCAACCAAACTTCCAGCTAGAGCTCCGAGCTGGTGGCAAGTTGATCCGTTGCACATATATAAATAGTATTTCAAACGGTATAGGTTTTTTTTAATAGAACTTGCCGTTAATGCTAAGATTAGCTAAGGCCACACGAATAGATCGTTTTCTCAGAAAATTGAATATCCAAGCACACAGAACATTATTGACCACATATGAAGGAAGTTTAGCATTAAGACTATGATATCCGACTTTGCCAAAAGCTGGCGAGATGTCGAATGAACAACAAATGCTTAACCTTACTGCTGAAGGTAATAAGTATCCATTAAAAACTGGAAAAATAGAATGTTACGAATTAATTAACTTTACGAATTCATTATTATATCTAAATATTATGACAAATAGAGAAATATTATACTAAATGACACCAGTTTGCTACGTTACTGACATCGTAGGTTTGAAAAGCCACAAGCAATATCACTGCGGCTTCCCACAAATCGACGGAAGCCACACACCGATAGACAAGAGAGTATATATATACTACAATGTATTTGATATATAGTGTATGTCCTTTATAGTTCAAGTGTTTAGTTATTCATCAGACTTTATTATAATTGTTATTGCAATATCATAAAGAATTGATACTTTTCAAAATTGGTAAACGAAACTTGTAAACCTACACTTGGTACTATAAGCTATTAAATGTTATGAGTGTATTACAATTTTACAACAAAGTAATATGTGCAAATTATCGAACAATACTGTTCAACTCAAAATGACCTCCGTGAGTCAAATGGATTTATAATCTCCTGTTAATCCTATGGTCTATCCTAATTGACTTAAGGTGATTAAACCTTAGTTAACTGATTGACCTTAATTTTGATTCTGATAACAGTTACGTACTAATAAATTTACGCATACCATATGCTTGAGAACCGATTGTTTAAAGTTGAAAATTTCAAAATCCCTTCATTATGTTGTAATTAAAGACAAAAAGCACTTATTTTCTTACTCTGTACAATAGGGTAGACGACTACAACTGATTATGTTCGTTTTATACTATACTAGCTGGCCCAACAGACGTTGTCCTGTCAAATGTCTCAAATGTCAAATGTCTCAAATGTCACGTTGTCTCACGTTGTCTCAAATGTTTTTAAATAAATAATTTAGCTGAAAAAAATATCTATATGACCGTATTGTGAATCTAAACCATTCTCAAGCCCCCTGGAATACACACAAAAAATTTCATCAAAATTGTCCAGTCGTTTAGGAGGAGTTCAGTCACATACACACGCACACAAGAAATATATATATTAAGATTTATCTGATTTGAGCAATTTACATCTAATGAAAGTATGTCAATATAGAAATTTCAGTTTAATTATTGATTTATATTGTTTTTAGATTTTCACATATGAGCAATTATTATTTACGTATTTCTAATGAAACGAACACAACTTTCTCACATTAAATGTAACATTTTTTTATATAGAAAGTATACCTATAAACGTACAATAACAAAGTTATTTTAAAATTTGTTTATACGCTCATACAAATTAGGCGAGTTTACATTGTTATGACGTCACAATTGCAGTGTTTTTAGTATGGAGAGTTTTTGAGTGACCCGCGACAGCGCCGCAAACATGTCGATGTATCTTCAAAAGTAATAGGTGCAGGTGTACTGCTGGTTCTACAATATTTTTCACTTAAAAGAGTACTCTTATTATATATAGAATTAAAAAAATTGTCATCTACCTAATTTTAGTAAGGTTTTCTTATTACAACACACAGCTTAAACAAAAATGAAATATTGACAAATCTATTATCTCCTTTCGTCAAGTCGCTAATGAAATAACTTCGTTAAAAATAGTTTAACACACATTATCATTCAAAATCTAATTGCAAATCGCAATTCGCAAAAATTTGGTACTAATTCAAATATTATAAAGCTGATTTTTGCTTAATAAACTAAATTAATGTTTTCATTAAAATTGGTCATTGTTTCAGTTTAACCTAGATTCACCTTTTGAAACTATACCGGCTACCGTTCATAGTTTCTGAAACGCCATGTTTTGTGGGACACGGCCATTTGTTATCTGCGTTGCGGCCTGACAGATGACGGTGCAGGACAATCCGCTTTTGTGGTTTCCATTCTACCTTATGAATTTTCATTGAATCTCCTATATCGACACGTGTTGCGAGGCAAACAATGAGCAAGTAAGAATTGAAATTGTTTAGAAACACAGAAGACACCACCATAAACATGTATAGCATCACTCGTTAAGTTTACAGTCTATTTTTCACCCAGTCATTTACAAAGGATTTTAAAAAAGATAAAATTTCAGTGCCAGAACTAATATTCATTAAAAACTCTTCAATCCGAAAATATGCTAAATGTTCATAAAACCTATATTACCTCTTTGGACACTATATACATTTTGTAATTGTTAAGTGTATACATGAGATTATTAAATAATTATAAGATATTATAAAATATACTAATATTATACTTACAAAATAATAACACATGATGTGTAATTAATCAACATAATTATACTAACTAATTCAAATACTAAGATTTTATCAAAATTTTTAGAATTTTAGATTTTCAGATAAATTTTCATTCTGTTTATATTATGTACATGTGATTATGAATTTATAAGTCACCTGTCTATTTCTTTATATAAATATCCTACACCTAACACTTAAGATTTTACATCTAAGAGCCTAAGAAAGTTTGCCACTGTCCGGAGTGCTCGGACAGTAGCAATAGGCTCACCGCCTATTACATTGAGACTTAATAAAAATTTTCGAAGCATAAGTAATTTAATTACACCTTTGTCTGTCAACATGCACTATATCTATGTAAAAATACTTGAATTTTAGCTTCATAATTAACATTTCTGTCTTTCACATCGCATTACTATACTGAAAGTCCTGCAAGTTTTCTATCGGAAAGAAAATATTAATATGAGCTACGAGTATATCAGGACTTATTGATACTCAAAAAGTATATTAAGTATGGCACAGTTTCGCATAATACTCATTCGACATAAAGCCATACATATGGAAAACCCATCGACAATTCAAAACAGACTGCATAGCAGGTTTGAGTAACTGTAGCAACCTCTTTCTTTATTAATGTTGTTAATGGCATGTTGTAATTGAGGTATAAATGTTAAATCATTACTTACTCTGAGACAAGGTATGTATGTACTTTTAATTTCATTGGCAAATCTGTAATTACTAAAGAAATCAAATTTGCCACGTTATCAATTCTTTTTATTATTTTAAAGTATATACAAATCATAAAAGATCAATTGAAAACAACTAACTGTAAATTGTTTAAGAACATGGACACAAATTACCTAATTCAAACTTCTGGGAACACGTTACGGATTAATTCAGCAACTTCAAAACAAGGAACAGTAAAAAGCTGAGTAAAGAACTCGGAAGTGGCTCGCGCAAAAATTATGTTTCAGAAACTTGTTTTAAAAGAATATCGCACATTTTACTGCGCCAAGTGAACCAGAACAGCAAAATGTGACTTAAATATTTATCTCTTTGCGCTCGCAACAAAAACTGAACCTAAATGAAATTTGAAAATTCAAATGGTATAATTAGAATATATACATTTCTTGAGATTGAAGAAATTTGGAATAAACATATTTCTTGAAACCTGTTGAAATGTTACTGCATATCATAACTATTTCATAATGGGCTGACCAACGACGATTCTACATTAAGAAAATTAATCTGAAATATTGTGTACAGAAAATTTGTCTGATAGAAGATTTTAAAAAGATTTTAAACTACGTTTCAAGATTTTAAAAACCGCTTTGAAACAGGAATCAGTCTCACGATTTTTAAAAACATTGATATATTTACAATACCGTCAAAGGTATAACGTACTATATTTTGGCAAATAACATAGTATGGTATAAATTAGTTCTAATTAAAATTCAGTTTTTATTATCTTTTATTTATTTTGAAGTTATTATCGTTAATCGAATAAGATTAACATTAATATTCTTCAACAAAGGTTTGATTGCACTTTTTATAAATGAACGTTTTATAAATTGCAAAATTACGAAGGAGAATAATTAAAATAATTCACTTCATTAAAAATATTATTCGATTTAAAATGTATTTAGGTGAGATGTATGCGTAGGCCCCCAGTTAGATAGTGTACAATTAAAAAAAAATAATACGCATACAATATGTAATAAGTTTCAACAAAAAATAAAATCATTTATATAAACTTTTTTTTATATTAACGGACCTTTCTCAGCTATAAAACTTATAAGTACGATCCCTCATTTTCTTAGTCACAATATTAGGGCCAAGCAAACACAAAAGGCATAAAGCCAACAAGAACTATCTTAATGGCCCTTGTAATCAACAAGACAGAAAAAAATAGGCCCACCAGAGTTTCTTGTGGAGTATAAATACTGCTAAATCATACTATAAAGGTCGGTATACCATCAACCAATGTTTTTAGTTAACATGTCAGAAATGAAATTTATTAATTACTGGTCAAGTTGTTCGTACTTGAATATGAGTTATTTTTTGCTATTACCGTAATAAATAAATTCTTGTCTTGATTAGAACTAACTTTGTGAAATAAAGCCAAAAATGTTGTTAATTGTATCTACACACACAGTATACAGGACACAACAATGTAGGTGTAGAATAAATTACATACGTAGAAATTTTAAAGTGACTAAAATCCAATGAAGCGCGCTAACGCTGCCGAATATTAATTGTATTCGTAGATAATGAATTTGCAAACAGATTGATAGCACTTGCACAGCCGATACGAGTAAACAAAAAGAGTCTGTTGTTGATTATAAAATAATTGAAGGATTTCGCTTTTATAGAGCTACTTTTTCAACCCATTTTCAAATAACACACTGTTTTAATAAGTGTGACTATCAATAAGATGTTGCGGTATTCTTCCTTTGCTTATGATAAATTAAAAATTGATAAATACAGCACGAAATATGAAATATATACAACAGTGACAAAACGTTTCGACAAAACATCAGCATGATATAGTACCGATATAAAAATAAGTGATCTTCATTTTCTTACAGAAATATACCAGTGGTCCTATATAAAGTATCAAGGCTTTGGGACAAATAAATAAAAATCGCATCAAAGGTCTCATAATTTGAAGAACGGAGTTTCCCTTCCGACGTGTTCGTCAACGGTATGATTCACATCCAAAAAATAATTTCCGAAACATTGCATAAACATATAACTTTGCTTATACAGGTTTTTAATTTTAAGTATAAGCGTACTTTCGAATTTCTAACGATTACTCTATAGTGGTAGTTGATACGTACAGACAGCAATCATGTACGTTGAAGAATGACTTATAACGTGTGGTGCATTGTGCTTGTAAAAATATTTTTTTATTTTATCTACAAAATTTGCATATATATTACTAGCGACCCGCCCCGGCTTCGCACGGGTGCAGTGAAAAAATGGTTATGGTGGGTTATCCCTAAGAGATAGACATATACCATCGCGGACTTTTGTGGATTTTTGTAAGTTGTACAATACTGTAGTACATTATTTTGGTCTATCTCGTAGGGTTCAGCCAGGTTTGCAATATAAGCGCAAAAAAACGTGCTTATTTACGACATCACATTAGAAACCTTTAAATTTATCAGTGTTTCTCTACTATATTATGCATTTATTATACATACAAACCTTCCTTAAGAATCACTCTATCTATTAAAAAACCGCGTCAAAATCCGTTGCGTAGTTTTAAAGATCTAAGCATACATACGGACATACAGCGAAAGCGACTTTGTTTTATACTATGTATTGATTGACTATACAGTTCATTAAACGTATACAACCTCTATGCAGCTTCTTTTTATATCTAAGGTGGGAAAAAGTTGTACGGTCTTCGTAGCCTATGGATGCGTGCAACAGGGGCATCATAACCACTTTGCTGATCTTTTAAATACCTATTTACTTCCTTCTCGAAGAACCCCGTACTATAATCATGAGTTATAATGTAGTTGTTAGTAATTATAGTGAAAAGCGCAACATATTCTTAAGTCATCTTATTAAAATAATTATATTCAACTATAGTAATATATGATTCAGTTTGTGTCATAAGCCGATGACGTTTTAAGACGTAAGATTATCACTGTTGTGTAAAAGTAAAGAGATAATATTTACATCTGCTGTTGATGTACATTTGAGGAGACAACGCATCAGTCTGTCGTTGCCTCTGAAATCTGGGGTTCCAAGTTAAAGTTGTCTGATATGACGTTTGTTTACGTTACCGTTTGAATATGTCAAAGTGAAAACGCATGAAATAAATTTAAATTAAGTTAGTAGCAACGTGTGAATGCCTTAAAAATTGTATAAAGTGTATATATCCCAAATAAAGTTCTTGTTATTAAAAAAAAAACTAATTTGTTTATCTTTACTTTGAATTTATTTATTCAATTATTGAATGTCTTAAAGCTACACCACCGATGTACAAGTATTCGGCGGAAGAAATTGTATTAGAAAAACCAGCAATGATAACGGAAAGTCTATACAAATAAGCTTTTCTTTTCTCCCTGTATTGTTACAGAGACGTTAATTGGAAACTGACCTCAGAGCTAACAGTATATGCTTAATTTGATTAAATGATCGGATAAATGTCAGATCACAAACTAAACATAACCACTACAATAGCAATATAAACTATAGTAGCAATTAAATAAACACAAATTAATTTATTTATATCGCAAGTCATTTTAATGCTATAATAATTAAATCGTAATATTTTGTAATCGTAAACATTGACTTTGTAATAACTTCTATTGATAAGAATGTACTATAAGAAAAACTACACACCAACTTAGAATGAATTCATCATACACTTTAAAAGATTTTAGAGATTAAGACAAATAACTTTTTATTTAGTAAAATCTAACTCAAGAATCTGAACAACTATTTTCTATGATCAATTTCATAATAACCAATTTTCATCTTTATCAAATCATAATTATTTCCTAATATTAATATTGTATATTTCTCTACATACGTGCAAAGAGAAAAAAATTGTAAGTTGGTGTCGAATAAACTCAAAAATTTCTCAATCCATTTTGGTGAAATTCTTATAGGGGTTAGGTTAAATTGAAAAAATATAGAATAATTGTTACAACAAAAATATTTTGTTCTATTGGAAAACTCAATATAACATGAGCGAAGCCGCAAATTGAAAGTTAGTAATCCTGCCTATTCAATGAGTAAGCGTAAACTTATTATAATGAGAACTAATTCGGAAGTGTCATAATAATTTTTAGCAAATTAGTTTCCTATCTCCATAATAATATAATAAGTACATATTTAAGTCACGCATGTACAAACGTGTGCGTCATCTTCAATATATAGCCCTTATTTACCATACTGGTAACACGATGGATAAAACGAGGGAGTTATTTAATTTGTGTCACCGAGTAACAGGCTATGGGTTCGTCTTTAAATTAACTTTTAGGAATTTCATTTTCGTATAATAAGTGTCCTTGAAAGTATTTTGAATGTCTGCGAATATTTTCTAATAAAAAATTTCGCGTATTTCCAAATCGGAAGCTATCATCCAGATACACACCACCGAAGTGGAGGTAATAATAATTTGCGTTTTTACTTGTTTTAAAATTGTGTGTTCTATAATTAAGTCTTTTAAAAGTGTTACCTTTCATTACGCAACTTGAATAATGTTTGCCAACCCGTAAAAATGATTGATATATTTTGAGTGAATTCGAAGTTTCGAGTTTACATACGACAAAGAACTTAAAAGTTATAAACAACTTGTGTATATTCATCATGCATAAGTCGAAACTTCACTCCCAAGCAATGTTGAAAATATTGCTCATATTAAACTTTTACATTAAAATGTGGCAAGTGAATGGGAAATGAAAGCTATATAGAATCATACTAAAATAAAAAAATGATATAAATAAAGTAATTTTGTGATATAACTATCTTTATTGAGCTGCTTTGCTATGAAGCTTCATAAATGGCATTAGATTCAATATTTCTTCTACAATAGCTCTTTAACAGGCTTTAAACATATAACAATTGTTTTTCCTTATCAAGGTAGATATTTTAGTACATTTCGTTATTATTTAATGAGTCATGCTGGAGAAAAATGACATTGAGAGATTTATACAAGCTTTAACGACTATAATTTTTTAATAGATTGATAGATAACTTTAAAAATAAATTTATACGGTCTCTCGCTACGTTCGACTCGTAGTTCTCGTAGCCAACCGCCGACTACGAGAAGTAGGAGCTACAACGCACGTAGTCTTTAGTTCGCCTAAATCGTAGCACTGTACGTTTTGATAAGAATTCACAAACAAATCATTACATACAGGAGATGTGTACTTACGTATTTGAAATCCAATTTCGTTGAATAAATTGATTTCTATACCTAAAAATATAAACATAATTTATAAATATATAATTAGTCATATTATTAATATTCTCACATAAATTACGAATTAGCTTACGATCGTGATCTCATAATTACAATATACAAGCGACCCGCCCCGGCTTTGCACGGCTGCAATTCTGATACTAAATATACTACAGAAAAACTGTGAACGTTGCATATAATGTAATGTCAGCGGAAAAAATGTAATTATTTACGACCACCGCCGTCTTAAACTAAGCTGGGGCCCACAAGAATTAGAGGCCCTTTAGGAAAGTAAAAAACGCGAATTATACAAAGATTTTTAAAATAATTTTGTTATGATCGCTGAATAAGTTATGCTCGCGCCATCCCGCGGTTGGAATAGTGCACTAAAATAACGTTACTGATTAAACAATTACGACACTAGCATTTCAGTTGTTGAAATCCAGAACTATAAATTCATAGGCGTCTCTCGGCCTCAGCTTGCAGAAATAAATAAGTCTTCTTGGGCCATGTGTCTTCGTTGATATAAAGGCGTAGCATATATCACGTTAATACCTTATAAAGTTACTAATTTGCGAAAAAAAGTAATGTCCGACAAAAATGTTTTGCGAATACACGTGTAAGAGAAATTGTAGGTCCTTTGGGGCTCCCCTGAGAATGGCGGCCCTGGGCACGGGCCCCGTGCCGTTATGGTAAAGACGGTATTGTTTACGACGTCACATTAGAAACCTCAAAAATAATAGTATTTCTCCACTATTTACTGGATGTTATTTTATTCCCTCTTCAATCACTAAAACTATTAAAAATACCGCTAAAAATCCGTTGCGTAGTTTTAAAAATTTAAACATACATAGAGATATAGGGACAGTGAAAGCGACTTTGTTGTATACTATATTGTGATTTTGAATGAAGCCTTATTTAGGGTTCTGAAACAACGCCGTAAACATGATGTATGTTCAAAAATAATAATCACAGTTACACAGTTACTTAACAGTATTATTTTATTATCCAAGAAATAAATAAATTATATCCATTTAGCACTAACCATACAGATCAAACAAATCTTCCATAAATATTATGAAAGAAAGCACCCGTTGCGTCTAGCTGTGTGTGTTACGTTGATATCTTTCACAATGAAATAAATACTGAATCAATTTATAGAAAAGTAGTGTCATCGCACGAGAAAAATAAAAATAAATGCACTGGTTATGAAAATAATCCGCAAAAGTAATCTTAAAGCAATGATAATCAAAATGTGGAATCATATTGAAAACGTTATTTTGGAGTCAAGTGGTGGCGCGTCCGAGTGCGCTGGTAAACGTTCCCTAATTCATTGATGAACGTTTAATGAGATTTGGCCGAACATGATATCGTATTACGAATCCGGAATGCTTTTGGTACGCGATAGAGATGATACCAAATTCAGATACCCATTTAAGAAACGCATGTAGGTTGTCACTCACCATTGTTTGAGCTCTTTGTGTTTTATTAGATTTTAAGCAATATAAACTACTAATAACTAATAGTATAAAAAATATTAAACTTTTTAAAAGATGAACAATGTGACTACATTAATAGTGTTGGATAAGTGCTGAATTTATAAATTTATCAATGCAGCAACAACGTTTGTTAAAGACGCACTGATTTTTCTTGAGTTGTATTCTTTTCAATATTTTTAAATGCAACTATTAATGGTATTAAATTTATGCATAGACCGTTACTATAATATCCATACTATTAATTTGAATTGAAACAAAAGTATCTTATCTAGATTTTATTCTAATGACATTATTTAGAATAATTACTGTTAAGATTGTAAGTGATGTTAAATTGTATTAAATTGATGTCTATATGCCATAAGGCGAATCTTTGTAAGTACAACACAAAATTATTATTTGTCATCCTCTAACACCCATACTAATGAATCAATAAATAAATTGAAATTAAAATTATGAAATAAATTAGTATAAAGGGTAAAATTTCGTTTTTATAACTGTATTTTATCGGGCTTTATTACTATCGCATAACATTTATTGCCAATTGAACTTACCGTAAGTGATATTGGACCTAATAATAGCAGCCTAAAAGTAATCAATACTATAGGAGTGATGTAACTACTACTAAACTACTACTACTAAAGTATTTTCATACTCAACTAAGGTATTTAAATTAAGTATTGTGTGGTTAGTTGTAATTAATTAAAACAAAATAATGTTCATGTTCCGATAAAAGCACAATTTAAGGAAAATAATAATTCAATATTTATTACACAGGAATAATTAAAAAATAATCTAGAATGTAAAAATATTTACCTCTAACTTTTGAAACATATAGTGTGTTAGATAAATACCCCACACTTTATAACATGTGGTGTAGAGGCTATGTAGCTATGGGGTTTTCATTCTACGTAATTTTGATTCTTGTTAATTTACGACAAAGATTAGTACTAAAAAGTTACTTCTTTACATTTAATGTTAACTACTTATACCCATGAGCGAACATGCTAACCCCAAATTTTATTAAATAGCAAATTTTATATAATAAATATAGAGTAAAATAATAATTACAATAAACTTTAAACAATTATTAACTTTTGCTCGTTTTAATTACTAACTTATAACTCTGCACGCGTACAATATTCAAGCTTTAAAAATATATATTTAAGCTTGAAAATCAAGTTAATTTACTTTGACAATCGTATGTGATTAAAACAAGAGTTGGTATTATAGCCGGACCAACATATGAATCCCGTCTGTTGATGACCAACCATTAATCGTGTTACTTAACATGCACGATCAACTCTTAGGATGTATCGTCGTGTATAAAATTCATGAATTTTAGAATACAAAAAATGTGATGAAGGAAGATATTATAGTACAAAGTAGCGACTAAATACATATGATAGTACGTATATAGGATAATCACAAGAAAAAAATGACACATCTGTTCGGTCCCGATGCTGACAAAAATTAATGTTTTTTGTAATTGTACGAATTTACAGCACCACCATTTTTCTTTATGGACTTCATATCGATCTTTACATATGACTACGAAACGCTACGAAAACCGTAGTCCAAGTACGTAAGGCCACCGTCGCTATTCATTCGTTCGCGAATTATTCTAAGACTGTCATATTTATTTTTAAACTTTTTCATTATATCCTAGCTAAAACTTGCACATGATTTTGGTACAACCTACTTAATAATATTTATTACAAAGTTTTGTGAAAGTAATCCTGTTACCTTTATTGAGTCGTAGTCAAATATTACGTACAAATCAACATTGAAAAACGAATTCAGAGTGGAAAATGTTAACCATATACATGGAGCCGTATGCTTTAATGCAGTGTACAAGCCCCGAATTATGCCTGATCGCAACTCCAAACACTGCTGATATACACACATTCTAATACCACACAACACTGTTTGTTTGTTTCACCATTATTCACTTATCATTCATAAAGCAAACGTAATGGGTAAAGAGAATTATTTTGACACATTATATGTTTTACTACCTATGTATGCATAGCTAGTTATGTAAAGTAAGATTTATTAGATAAAACGTTATTTTGTTTCGTAATTTAAAACAACTAGATTTAACGGGCTACTTACATTACTTAAACTAAGCATTGTGTTATTTCTTAAGCAGCTGTTATACTATAAAGTTTTTGGTGAACAAAAAAATTAAAACAAAAGAAAGACGAGAAACAGTAAAGAAAAGTTTCGTTATCCGTACTTGTACAAGTAGATAATGTAGAGAAAAAAAAATGTTCTTCGACTTTCATAAAATATAACGGTTTTATTAATAAAAAATATATAGGCATTCAAATATATAATAAGAAATATTATATATTTGAATATATAATATATATAATAGGAAAATTCTTATAGATGCAAATAATACAAAGTACGACACTATTAAACGAAGGCTCATTCAACATACATACATATATGTCACGCCTTGTTCCCAATGGGGTAGGCAGAGACCACCTCTCTCCACTTGCTACGATCCTGGCACACTTCTCTTGCTTCCTCCACTTTCATGAGCGTCTTCATGCATGCTCGTACGTGTACGGCTCATTCAAGTAGTTAAATTTTAAGAAATAACAAATAAGATACATACAACTAAAGTGTAACTCACGATTAAAATTTACCAAACAACTCTGCGTCTCGATTTTTGAGATACTGAAAATCAAACACTTTGAACTGAAAAGAAAAACATTATCACACGAAATACATATATATGTACTTGTAAGTCCACATGTCGATTATATATTTCAGATTTATGAAACATAAAATACGAAAAAAGGTAATGTAAATCCTAAAATAGTAAAAGCCTTGGAAAATGGTAACGAAGAATTCCTAGTGCTATCTCTAAACTTTCACAATTTCATTTTTACTTGTGGTGTAAAACTTTGTAATACCAGTCAGTTCAAAGTTTACACGTTTACCGACAATAAAATTATTCATTATGGTCATATTTCATCAAATACGTCCATTGTTGAACATAAGACTCCTGTAAAAATCTCCGTACACAACGGTCCTATGCTGCCAGCAAACAGCGCCTGCCGACTATTTCACCAAATCGTCGGTCCATTTTATGAGAGGCCTATCAATGCGGTGGTAGCTTCAGGACATTTCCAGCAAATGACTCTGAATCCTGCGTAAATTGACTCTTATTCATTGCCCTTAAGGATTGTAATTCTTTCTCCAATATTCCTGTCGTTAGTTCTACGTGTTTCATAATTTCTGACTCGGTCACACGAGAAAGTCCGGGTATAACCACTCTTTGTGTGATTTTGAAACTGCTTATAAAGGCCGCTGCAAGCGACCAGGTTTCGGTCCAATATATCATCTCAAGTACGGCGGTACGCAGCCGAGAATATGCAGCGTAAGTTCCTGAACGCTGCCCAACCAAGTTAAACCCCCGATTGACCTCATTCTAGAAATTGGACTTATCTATTTATATGTACCAATTAACTATCTACAGTATAGAGCTTCCGTCCCTTACAAGAATAGGTAGGAGGCGGATAGAACTACCATAATATGTTCCACCCAATAAAGAAAAAGCAAATTCAAACAATAATATCTAAAATCACAAACTACGCTAATGAGCTTGGTTACCTTGTGTCTATGTAAATCAGTCAGTGAATCATAAATAGAGATTAAAACACTACCTCTACATGTAGCTAAAGATTGTACTAATCATATTTTAATTTGAAATTATAATATTTTGACTCTTTTTATTATAAGTATACTGTATCTGCGAACGAAAACGGCTCTCCTTGTTACATTGCGTAATCCGTAGAAATTGAAAAGTAAGCCAACAATACCAGAGCACGGACAATTGTACAAGTTGAATAATATTTTGAGCGTATCGTAAAAACGCGAAAGGAATAATGCATTATGCTTTAAGTGTATTTATATTGCTGCTTTCACAATGGTAATAATTATATTTTATGATGATTGACATATTTTAATAGGGCAAAATAAATGTATATTAGACGGGCTTTGAAGCTGTGTTTTAACAAGTCGTGTTAAAGACTAAACTTTAGATCCAGGTTGTTTAAAACATTTCTTTATGTTTTTTTTCTTATAATTCTATCTATCTTTTATAATTTTACAATATATATGCAATAGCATTAAAATGCTGATAGATATGGCACAGGTCAAACCTGGTTTACAATGGTCTTTATAAGAAAATTTAAAGTCAACCAAAGGACAATGAAGAGACTATGCTCATAGATGCTTTGTTTGATGAAAACCCAGGGCTACCAATATACCGCAAAGAATTGTGAACTTTTAGTAGCATATGGTTCACAGGACTGACGGCCTTTGGGGTCATAAACACGAATTTGTATACGCACTTTAATATTTTCAAGATTCTCTACCTTTTAGTTTTAAAGGTGAAGAATGTAATATAAATATTCATATAGATTGGAAAACATAGTATATGAATGTGGATAACGCCGATTCATGCTCATGTTGTCCCGATTGGTATTTTCAAATAAAATTAAAAAACAAAAACACTAGCAAATAAAACGGATGTTTAATTAAGAGCATTTGAAATAAACATTTCATATAGACGCTAGGAGAGCTCTGCGGTTTTACCGTTTGTTTCGGGGCTAGACACTGGTCGTTCGAATGTTGCCTTATTGTGGCCGGGACACTAATATTACATTAGGTATTGCTGCTTTTGACGTAATTCTCTCGAGTTTCAGGAAATTGACTTTTGTCTACATTAAATAGTCGCAGAATTTCGTTTAATACACTATTTGTACATGTTTAGCTAATACTTAAAGAATATCTACTTCAAGAATTCAGCTACTCGTATATATTTAGTAAGTTCATAATAATTAAATCAAAATATGATAATCAATTATTAACACGGTTGAATTTTGACCGTTTTAATACCAGTAGATAGAGTATTAATAAAGTGCATGTGCATAATAATAAAATGTATTGATTGGAAGGTAGAAAATATTTTTTTTTATAAATGAGAATCACATTTACCTTACGTAAAAAATATAGTAGGTATTATTAATTGACACACGAGAAAACCATTGCATTAATATATTTCATTAGGTCAATTCTATCAATTACCAAAATCAAAATAATCTATATGCAATTCAATCTTTACAAACTCTTAATGGCAAATCAGATTTAAGTATAAGAAAACAATAAAGAACTATTTACCGTTGCATTTGTGTACAAACAAATAAAAATTTTCTACAATTGTTCGGAATTTGGCAGGGATTATTCGAGAAGAAAAAGGTGAGATTCTAATCATTTTTTGGTTATTCTTTTCAATCTTTAATAATTAAGAAATATCTGTATTATTATATAACAGTAAATATTTACATTACAGTACATGTAGATACATTATCAAAATATTCGTAATTCTATCGTATAAGAAAGGACGTAAAAGTTGTGAGAAATTTCTTTGTAATATTTATTAAATGAAGATTTGCCAAACAGAAAGAACATCCCAGTTTTTATAATGTTCAATGGTAGGACGTCGTAGTAGGCTTACTATGTATACAAATATTTATTCTTTTTTTATCTGCTTTATTTATAATTGATTACCAAAGTGATAGAAATTGCATCAGAGCCCTAATTACTGACAACAAAACATGACAACTTACTAGGTCCTCGGTGATATAACATATGATAAATTTAGAAATTACATTATGGATTTTCGGTTTAAGCCTTAGATATAATCTACAACTATATTGATGCGAAAATATTTGACAGTATCAATTTATGCCAACCTTGTGCATATACAAGTGGTATACGAGACTTTACAGTTGTAAGTCATGATGTTGTGAGAAGTTGGCAGTGTTAATTCTATAAATATAATGAATTTGGTCTTTGAGGTATTTAAAGTAAGGACATTTCAGTTTAACCACTTAACCGCAACATTTTAGCTAGTTTAGGTGATTCGAAAAATATTATCTCAAGTCTCGCCACTGAACAAAATTGCAGTATTATCTGCAAATACAAAAACATTTTCCATTCGAAAGTTGAATATCTCTTATATGGAACAAATGTTGGGCCTAAAATATTTTCCTATGGAACATCATAATTAACTGAGAGCTCATCGCTTAAAACGTCCTTTAGTTTGTATTAATTTGACAGGTAGTCAATAAAATGTTCAGGTCAATGGCATCTTTCTAAATTACTACATCCTTTGGTTTTTTCATCCTTAATTTAAATAAACGATATATTTGTGATTTTATCACAAACATAATTATTTTATCGAACTGTCATCTATTACTTTTCAATTTACAACAAACGTTGACAACATAATTTTAATCACTCATTATTACTTTGCAAATATAGACAAAAAAATAATTTTAATTTTATGTCTTCTAAAGGGATTTTCATTTAATTGATCTTGTAACGCAAAATTTTTCGTTGTAATAAATTGTCCGTTGGTGTCATTTATTATGAAAAATCCTGATGTTCTTGCTGAACACTGCTATGAGTGCTTACTTAATTAATATATACAGTCGCAGAATGTGATGTTTAGCAAGTTAACGTATATTTCTACTGCTGTATGATATCGATACATGAACTATAAAAAAGATATTCGTAACAGTACTTAAATACATCAGTTGATTTATACTGCAAAATATTCGGATTCCTTGACTATACTTAAAAGGAATACAAATCTTTATGATGTTTTTGCATACGACAGGAAAACTCTTGGCTTACATCTGCCCTGATTATAAGTAACAACAAGGCCAAAGATTGGAGTGATCCATCACCTGGTCTTTTCATTAACTAAACAACTGGACGATCACCCCTAATTGTTAGAGCACAATTAGGCTATTAATAATGCTATTATGGCGACAAACTTAGATAAGACGGTAATTGTTCGCCAGATAGGCCATCTAGCGCCGTGAAAACCCCGGGCCCGTTTAACATCTGACGGTCTCAATTACTAGTCAACGGATGTGGTTACACGATGTTCAATTTCAAATTTTCAATTGTTTCTAAATTCACGTTTAATAGACATGATTTTTTCTAACTAAATAAATTCTATTAGTTTTTGCATGTCCGCACATAGGCAGCGTGCATGTCTATTTCGTCTGTATACTATATATATATATATATATATATATAATATATATATATATATCAGTTTCTTTACAAACTGTTCGGATAGTGGAAGTAGGCCCACATTTATATCGGAATATAACATTTATAAGCAAACTGTGTGGTTGTTTATTACAACTCCTTAAGATTATTATAGTGTAATAAAATATAATTGATGAGACTATATCAATGCATAGGAATTAGTAATATTTAATATATTATACAAGTAACATATGTCACGGCGAATACATCTGTGTCCCAATTAAATTGCACAAAACTATGCAGAAGCAAGTTTTCATAGTCCAACTGTTTACCTTGACTTGCTGCTGACTGCATATGACTACTTCTACTACTATACATACGCTACTATCCATAAATTTAATCCATAGTAGTGTTTCTTTTTCCAGATCAATTACTATTCCCTAACTCTGTTTAAATTTCTTTTCTTATTTCTCTGAATCAATGTTTACTAGAGCAGATCGCTGTTTCACAACAAACATAGGTCATATGTGATATGTCATGTTATTTCCTGTTTTTGTGTGTTTGTGGTGCACTACAAAATACTCCTATGATTATGACTGATATATAGTTTCGCCTTAAAAATATGCCATTATAAAATTAATTTCACGCCATGATGTTAAAATATTTGCTGACTCTATAAATAAAAGTATAAAAGCAATAACGATTATTTCATAATATCCGGGGTTGCTAATATTTTTTTTTAAATATCTTTATATATTTCTTCCCGCGGGATTTGATTTGATAACGGAACCGGAAGCTTTTCTCAGAATATTAATTAATTTAGAAGAAATTCCGGCATGTGCTATGATAAATTTACACTTAGCTTTTTAAAAGTAAAATTAAGATGAGATTTAGGATGAATTCCTTAATTCTACGCAAATTTTTCATTTTTGTAACATTAAAATTTAAGTAATTTCTATTAATTCGAATTCTTCTCATAACACTATAGCAGTATTTGCTTATACAGCCTTCAGTAAAGAATGAATTACGGAGGATCGCTATATTAAATGGTAATGATACCAATTCCTCAGAGTTACGACGGTAAACATTGGGAAAGACGGTTATTTTATCGAATTGATTTAAGTAATGTTCGACTGACCCACATAATGTATTTATCAAATTGGTATTTGTTTATAGCAAAGTTAAATATTATGACTTGATTCTCTCGTTAATTTTGTAGTATAGGTATAATTAAACTGTATACCCGACTGAATAATATTACACTATTGAATTATTATTATTGTTATTGTCGCTTTTATCACCCGTCTTTATAAAACACGATCCTTTATAAGGCGTGCGCGGGGCTATATTATATTTTCGATATTTAAGCGATATTTAAGGAAAGGGTGCATGGAGTGTACCAACTGGGTTTAATCTCTACCTGCACCATGGAAAATGCAGTTAATAACTATACCTAATTAGATGTACAGAAATTAGTATCATTACTGGTGAAAAAGTTTGTGGATTATTGCATTTCGATTTCGGTACTAATGAGAACCGGGCTACGGAAGAGACTCCGGTCACCTGTCTTCTTAAAGCCTCTTAATTGATTTTAATATGGCAGGAGGTGATCGCCGCTCACTAAATGGGCCCCCTAAAAAAAGGAGACAAATATTAGTGCGAAGGGAGCAACATTGGTGTTAACGGCTAAGGGTATAGAAGGCGATCGAGACGTTGTCGGCTTTATGAGATTATTATAATTCCACCCTTCGACCATCTGCTCTTGCGACTCTACTCTGTCCGGCCGGCATAAGTAAAACAGAGACACATCGGTACCCTCGGTGACGCAACTCACCGACAGCTCGCCACAAGCTGCTCTGAGGGAAACTGACTGCACTGATGAGGTATTTATGGCGGCTAAGAGGTATTAAATGCCGGATGAGGTCATCACTTCCCTACACACTTATTGTAATTATTATTATTGTGTTAAACTGACAAATAATCAGACTACCCACCTGCAGATAAAGTGCTTCTGTCATCTATGTATGTGGTTTTTTAACAACTTTTTTACAACCTACAAATTTCACTTTAATAATTTATACATTAAACTGGAACACATCAATGCGAATACTGCTGCTTTGTGACAGAACTAAATAAGACTAAGATACTAGCAGTCGAATATATACTAAATTTAGCAAATTATATAATAATTAGCAAAAGTTTAAGTAGTCTGATAATTATCTTATTTACTTTAGTTATTAACACTAAGGAAAACTTTCGTTACTTGTTGGCGTTAGTACATGGAAATTAATTCCTTAGGTTCAGTCTACGAAATTCATAATAATTAAATATGAAATATAATAAAACAAAAGAATCGCGGTAATGCGTAATTAGATTTTCAGAGTAGTTTATTTCACATTCTATTAACTGTAATATTGTATGTTAGGTTTAATAAAGTATTTCATTTTTATCAAAGGAAAAATATAACGACATCTGTAAATGTTTTGGATACTACTATTATCCAATAAGTAGTTGTTGATGCTACATGAGTTCAATAAAATGTGAAGTCCCTGATATGGCAACTATATTTTGTCGCAAATGATGTTATGGAACGTGATCCAGGAATCAAACAAAATAAATCGTTCTACCATCCCTATACAGGATAGTTTTCTCCATATTACTGACACGAGATAACCTAATTTCACGACCATGCGAATAATATATTTTTTATTACGTAATAGTATTCCTTACTATAAAAAATGGAACCTGTGTAGTAGTTTTGTAATAATGTATTGTTTTAAACATTAAAATCAATTATTATATCAAATATTCAGGTCTTTAATTCCTCAGTGAAACAATCAAACTTCTAAATCGACGCAATCAACAGACTTTTATTTTTGTATTCCTTTTATGTCGCTTATTTTGGCACCGTCAAGGGAAACAAAACCTATTAGGTATTTGCCGTTGACTCACACATGGCAGAATACTTTTAAACTAGCCACTAACAGTAAGTTGTCAAAGTATTTGAATTATTCGCAATGATTTTCACATGATATTTTATTTATTGCGTTGGGTCATAATATTAATATGGAGAAAACGAGCTTGATATCAATACCACGAAGAAACCGATCCTTCAATTAATTTCGTGACAGTCAAATTCACTTTGGAATATAATCACATTCCTTAAATCTCTATGTACAAGTTGTTTTGTGAAATGTATGTAATTAAACATATTTTGGTAACTGATTTTATCAATCTGTGTTGTAGCGCGAAAATTCTATCTACGATTATGTACCCAGTCAGCTAAATAAATTTTTGAAAATAATGCCATCAAATAATTTTGAAAATGGTAAAATTATAAGATTAAAATAATTATTAAATAATGTAATTCGAACTTATTTTAAATTAAGAAATAGAGGGTACAGCCAGAATTATAGTAAAATAACACATTTATATGTTCCAGCGAGAATGTTCACTTCTGTAACATAATGATAATATGAAATCGTCTGACATTGGACTGAAGGTATTTTGACATAGCAATTGCGTGTCTGTCAGGGGTAGCACAGAAAAATACGCGACCGCTCATAATTTGTCTCTTTATTTTACTGTCACTCTAAACGAGCGGACATATACCTAATATAAACCTTTGTTTAAGACAAAGGATTATATTAGGTACACAGTCACACACATGAACAGTTTTAACAATGTTATATTCTTTAATAATAGCTATTTAC
Organism: Scirpophaga incertulas; assembly: GCA_036419045.1. Classification (NCBI taxonomy): domain Eukaryota; kingdom Metazoa; phylum Arthropoda; class Insecta; order Lepidoptera; family Crambidae; genus Scirpophaga; species Scirpophaga incertulas. The sequence continues at coordinate 9,549,411 of CM071638.1, read as the reverse complement.
TAGGAATTTGTTTTATACTAATTACGATAAATAGAGCAAAATATTCGTATATTAAATTTACATAATTACAAATCTGTTAATATTGGAGGTAATTTGATATTTTTGTACTTTATTCAATTTTTCAAATAAACCTTGTAATATTCACAAATATATATGATTAAATAGATTTTTATAGTCTCTATTAGCTTTTATTAGAATAGGTTGACCAAGAAATGATATTTACTACTAGTTAAATAGTCTGGTCACGTCGAGGTAGCTAATGGTACGTAACCTAAGCTACCTTGCAAGTCGTCGACACACCCCGATCTATTGGCGATGGAATTGTTTTCCAGGGGGTTGACCAATCCCTTCTAGAAACGAAATGCCAATTGACGTTTGAAATTTCTATAAAAATGCTGAACTTTCTATAACAACTTCTATAAGATGTTGTTATGATTGAGTAGTAAAATATTTCACAAGAAATAAACTTAAAAATTACCCAATCAATTATAATATCCTATTTGAATGGACCAAATTAAAATAAAATTAATCAACATTTAATCACTGTATGCCACAAATCATAATGTACATTTATTTATCGGTTACATAATATTGTATTAATGAATCTGATTGTGGGTTTAATTATCTGTGTTTTGGCGGTTAATTATAGTAAAATATTATGTCATATAAATAACAAAGTATGTAATATAAACGTTTCTAAATTACGACCGTACACATCCCTTTTGCTTGGGTTCTAGTTTTTCTTATTCACGTACCATTGCAAAAGTTCTTTTAATATTTCCTTATTCGTATAACCATGAATAACGCATTTTCCGGAAATCAAACAGTGTTGTTCTGGACATAGGATTACGGAGCAAGATAAATAAATGTTGTAAGAACGTAACAAGGTGTTCCTAAGCCAATAAGTAGGCAGATTGTTGTTGCAGATAGCTTTACTCTTGACCCCGATAGCGGACGGGTTGTCAAGACGAGATCGATGGTGGAACGGGCACATCCATCTGGAATGATACCCGTTTACTCGGCGGTCTTACGTCAAAGAAAGTTTCGTTTTAAAACATTAGTAAAAGCTGGACAAATACTTATTTATTGAAATGTATTTTATATAGACATTAGTTCCACATAAAAATAGTATTACTTACACTTACAACTTGCATGTTTTACTTAAATGTAGTTTATTATTTGTAGTCCGTAGTTTTGGACCTAATCTGACAGTAATAAGAAATAAGTAGGTACTTAATAATCTTCACAAAATAAATTCTATTTATTTTTTTGTTTTACAATAAGTGATACAATTATGTTTACTTAGACAATCAAAAGACACAAATCAAATTTGGAATTTTAGTAATCAGAGCACATTTTTATTTTATTATATTATGCACAGAATTAGTATTTTAATTGTATCCATATAAAAATAATAATAGGCTTGTCAGAAATATATAATTAGAATGTGTTAAATGTCATTAGTCAAAGACAGATACTATGAGGATTAAAAGTACATATGAATACAGTATTTTAGGCATCAACTAACTAACTAAATTATTACTATTAATTTGTAATCAAATTAATAGATAGGGTAGTTTATCACACTCCAGTCAGCGATGCATGATTTATATGTGCTAATTCACTTAAGAAATGGCGAGAATATTAAGCCTAAGAGCGCCTTAGAATATTTATACACCCCATTTCACGGAATGCCCTCGGCCCAAGTAACTCACGCAGTTATTTGCTTTATAAACCACGTTCACGGGGATGTTTAACAAGAATGGCCTATATTTGCATTGCATATGCTTCTATTTATGGTTTCGCGACGATTCACTGTACACTGAAATCTATGAACTTGATAGTATTTTTTTTTGTGAACCCATTTAATTCATCACTAAAAAAGGTTACATATTATAATAATCTCAATTTAATAGAAATATTAATCACCTACACTAAAACTAGCAATATAATGTAATAATGGACTAATAAATCGAAAATTAAATTCTAGAGAAACTTGAATTCTATTTGCTGTCTTTCTCATAGATTAAGTACTAAACATACAATGAGGATACCAACTGTAATCGTAATTAACTTTTGATTACAACCGATCGAGCGAGACGTCCAAGTATCTCGATCAACGAAATAGTAGAGCGAACAAGTCCGTTTAAAAATACTTACGCCACTGTAAGCATATAACCGTGTCTGTTTGTGAGTAAATGGGGATTGGTTTTATTAAGTTGTTTGAACGCAACGTGTGTGAATTTATATGTAGACAACAGGCGCAACGCTGTATAGTGTGGACCAAAAGGAACTCTAAACAGTGACTTAATAATATGATGTAGGAGTAACTGTGAACATCAAGCATCGGCCTTACACTGTCCATCTTTCTATGTTAAAAATAAAGAAGCTTCAAGGTACAATCACAAGAGCTATAACAATAAGAGACATCTGTCTAAAACATAATTCGAATTTCAACAAGTTTCCTCGATGTGTGGTCAGCAATAAGTACTATTTCTAGTTTAATTATATTTACTGTAGCAGAGCACATTCTTACACGCCCTATGTAATTATTTTGTAATAGCTCGGTAGATGACTCGTTAATATTCTTATTATGATTTTTAACTTTTTTACTATGACAATAAGACGACATTTGGCACATACACGATTACAGCTCACCTCTATCGAATGAATGTTGTTGACTCTCTAAGATTTAATTACTGTAACTGTGAAAAAAGACTGCATGGAGAGAAGAATTGTAAAAAGTGTTGCCTACAACTGTGTAAATGATAAAAATTTAAGTAAAAACAAAACAACTCAATACTAGGTTTTGATTATTACAGTAATTGATCTTTACCTGTTCTAAATCATAAAAAAGATTTTATTACAGTTTTTAATAATACAAAAGAATGTAACGATAGTTGTTGTGTAAGTTGTAATGTAAGTTGTAATCTGCAGCACCACTGACAAATTAATATCTATTTTCAATAATAATTATTAGAAATATATTTTTCCTTTATCAACAACTTCTAGTCCATTAAAATAACAAAATATTCACATAAAAGTTTTTGATTAAAATTAACTTAATATAACAATACAAAAAATAGTTTCATCTGAAACTTATGAAAGTATAGTATATATATATAGTATATATATATATATATATATATATATTATATATATATATATATATATATATATATAACTTATGAAAGAATACTAATTGTCGATATTAACAGTTTAATAAGTAGGTGGCTATTTTGTCGTGGTGTAAGGTAAGTTTTAATAAATATTTGAATTTATAATAACTTACCTTACACCACGACAAAATAGTATAGAAAATAGTATATTTTTTACACAGACTAGTCATACAGACTAGTCCCCTCCCTTAGAGGTATCATGCTTACTTCCAACGAAAATTTGGTAAAATAGGTGGCACGAAATACGCACGCATAAAAATATACGACTGACCAACACGTACAAAATCAGTTATCAGCTATTTTATTGCTATAAATCTATTCACATACTAGTTTGAACAAAGACTGCATTACTCAGTATAACAAGAAATTATTTTCTTTTATTTCTTTGAATGTGTAGGTTGACGATGAATTCTTATAACACTTTATTAGAACTGAAGAATAGCCGAAAATTATCCGACTTCTCTGCTAAAGTGATCATGTGAAATTCACCACTCGCCATTAGAACTTACTCGGAAGTCTGTTAAACATTGTTCAAGTTTAAGTATGAATAAAATCCCAATAACTTTTGTCATGTAATTTAAATAGAAAACCGTATCGGACAGTTTGAGAGTTCATAATGAATAATAAATAGCTCTATATTCAAGGAACTAAGTTGCTGAATGAATTAATATTTTTGTAAATTTTGCTCGTTAAATAACACTTCTTATAAAACATGATTTATGGTCAGATTTATTTTATTTGATAATGTTATAATATGATGATACTAATTAACATAAATCATTAATATTACACAGAACCTGTAACTTTTTTTACTTTACATATATGACTTGATAAATGAATCCGGAGAGCCTATATCTGTAATTAAATTTATTTTCACGTTTCAGTGATAAACTTACTGTTGAACATGGGTGCCGCCCAAGGATCTCGATACTGAATGAACTTGCGCTACTATCATTCAGGGCCCTTCTGCGATATTCACCAAATCCTTGCTCTACCTTGCGGGGAAATCTACCAGTTTTGATTTCTAGCTTATACCTACTACTTACATACCACCTCAACAGCCGTCAGTTTTTCGAGCATTATGCCTAGCCTATGGCCACACATACGTAATTCTTCGGCCTGTTAGAGGTATTTGTGAAACTGATTCTTCTGGGTGTTCATCGTTTATAATTCTTTCACTTAAAGAAATCCTTTCATTTATAAGCATGCCAGAAATCGATGTAATCAGATGATACGAAACGTAAAGTGCCGCTACATTCTTAATAATATCACGTCGACTTCATTCATTGCTATCTGGAAATTTCTAGGAACTCTTGGTATTGGTAGAGATCATCATTCTGATCTTCCATACTCACTAACATTGGACGATCTTAATAAGCATTTTTCTGGTGTCAGTAATGATACTTGCTTTGATCCCTCCGCAATTTCATACATAAGTAGTTTATTTACTCCTCGTATTACTTCTTTTACCTTTAAAATAGTTTCTATAGATGATGTAAAGAAAATTGTCACGTCTATTAAGTCTAATGCAATGGGATGTGATAACATTAGTCGTCCAATGATGATTCCTATTATAGATTACATTCTTCCTCCTCTCACACATATAATAAATTTTTCTTTTTATACTGGCATATTCCCGTCACTTTGGCAAAAAGCCTTTATTCGACCTCTCCCCAAGGTATCCAATCCATCACTTCCCAATCAATTCCGCCCAATTTCTATTCTGCCTTATCTATCTAAAGTACTCGAGGCCTGTGCTTATAAACAATTTTCCACTTTCGCTCACACGAACTCTCTTCTCAGCACTTTCCAGTCAAGTTTTAGACCAGACCATAGCACTGTATCTGCTCTTCTCAAGGTGACGGAAGATATTAGGACTGGCATAGAGCAAACCAAAATAAGTGTTCTTGTTTTGATTGACTTCTCAAACGCTTTTCATGTTGTTAATCATCACATTCTCTTATCCATCCTCTCCCACTGTGGTGTTTCTTAAGGGGCAGTTGTTTGGTTCTCTTCTTATCTTCAGAATCGCCAGCAGTCGCTTGATTCAGGGGACGTATACTCCGCTTGGTGCAATTTGAGGGCTGGTGTTCCTCAAGGCGGCATTTTATCTCCTATCGTATTTTCGATTTTTATTAACCTCATAACACATCGTCTTCGCTGCTCGTATCATTTGTATGCAGACGATTTGCAGCTTTATGCTCAGGCTGGCGTTGATGATTTAAATGAGGCTATTGATAAGATCAATGAAGACTTAATTGTAATAAAATCTTGGACTGACCAATTTGGAATACACGTCAACCCAGCAAAGTGTCAGGCAATCTTGATTGGTGGTCCCAGAATTATAGCCAAGGTGGACACAGACAATTCGCATTCAGTCATATACGATAATATTATTATACCATTTTGTAGTAATGTAAAAGCCCTAGGGCTTTATTTGGAGTCAGCGCTTAGCTGGCAGCCTCAAGTTACCAGCATTTGTCAACGGGTCACTGGAATTTTACGGTCACTATATCGCTTAAAGAACTTTCTGCCTGCTGACATTAAGAAAGTGCTTGTACAGACCTTAATTTTTCCTGTCATTGATTATGGTGAATTAGGGTCAAGGTAGCACACATCGTGCTACCTTGACCCTAATTCAGATCTACTCAATAAACTTGACCAACTTCTAAACAACTGCATTCGGTTCGTCAACAATTTGCGAAAATATGACCATATCTCCGAGCATAGACTACGGCTGAACTGGATGCCTATTCGGCGTAGAAATGTTAGAACATTGAATACTCTCTATTCCATTCTCAATGGTCCCAACACACCCAGCTATTTGAGTCCCTATTTTCAATACTTATGTGCTTCTCATGATAGGTCTCTCCGATCATCATCCAATTTGCTTCTGAAATGTCCGTCTCACCATTCCGAAACAATTCACGCTTCCTTTGTAGTTCAATCCATTCTACTATGGAATGCTTTGCCTCTTTAAGTTAAAAAGTCTACCAGCAGATTAAGTTTCAAAAATAAATTGCGGAAATATATTTATCAGAAGAGTTTATTATGATGTGGCATATTTCTTGGTTTATTATCATTAAATTTTATTTATTTATGATATCGTCATATATATTAGTATATTATTATTAATTACATCTATGTATTAGGATTTTAAATAATTACTTTTATTATTATATATATATATTTCATTTGTGTCATGGGTACATCTACCACTTTGCTTTCTGCACCACCTAAAGGTTGACTGTTAGAAAATGCCATAGGCATTAAGTCCGCCTTTGTACATATTGTACATAAAGTGTCAATAAAATAAATAAATCCCAAAGATAGCTATTTCCATCGGTCTTTGAGTGACTTTGAATCTAATTGATTTTACTTAGGCATCAAATCACTCAAAAGCCTATTTATTGTAAATAGCTAGATTTCAGTATTATATAAACTTGAGCCAATGCGGTAAACAAATCAAGAATATGTCTCGTAAGTTAATGAATGTTGCCCAATTGAGTTGGATCCTGAGTGACCTCTGATAGAGTCTTACAGTTAACCCTAAACAACGTTTGTGCAAAAACGATGAGCACCCAAGAAGGAACTGTAACTTACAAGTGGCAAACCTTTTTCTTTTGTGGAATGAACATCCTTCGAAAGGAAACAAAATTGGCCTTCATTGCCCTTTAATTAAACCTTCAAGTAAAGTTTGAATGTTCGAAGAATAAGTAGGGTGTGATAAGTAAGTCCCAACTCGTAATACAAACAAAGCCAATAATTTGCACTAAATCCAAATGTTACGAAATTGACGCCAAATAGTTATTTTCCATGTTAGTATTCTGGTATGTTGCTTTGATATTATATAAAAGCAAAAAATATATATGTATTTTGGAGATTTATAAATAAAAGTTAAATTGATTACCAGATTTCTATAATAGAATTACTTTCCATGCAGCTTCATATAAAATAAGCAGTCAAAACTACATGAAATATGCACATAGTTTTTATATTGAAATAGACATAATAAGGCTTTTAAAACAAGAGTATTTAAGGTCTAATTATGTTCTCCTATATACTTTATGTACATACACATATATTAAGTGCTCTAAAAACGACAATGGCCAATGAACATTAAATATATCCACTATTTTTTAGTTTTATTAAAATGTCTACATTTATTGGCACGCGGCCGTTGGAGTAAAATACTGAATGAAGCATTGATTGGTAAGAATTCGTCACTATTTGTTTTTTTTCACAATAATGAGTTGAAAAAGCTTAGGTTCTCTAAATAAACCTTCACCAGACGTTCAGGTATTTAACAAGAAAAAAATATCAGATGTAAATAAATAGATATTATTAAAGTCTATAAAGTAAATTTTCATTAATTTTTAACTACATTATTTATGGAAATTGAAAAATAGTGTAATATGATCTTCATCAAATCATCGTCGCCGTGGAATACCAGTACAATATTCTTTTAATACATTATCTGTTAAAATTGTTTATTTTCATCATAAAGGTAACAATCAATCGAATACTCGATGTGTAAATATTTATTATTATTGTAATAATATGTTATTTTTTCTAGACACTACCACGGTCTTTTCGACTTAATCCTATATTCCTTAAATTTTAATCTCACAAATGTGCCGTCAATACTATTCGTAACTGACCGATTCAACAACTAGTAAAAAATATGCTATATCTCTCGTACATCATTCACTACAGAATTCCGACAATTTCAGAATTCCCACTGCCGATATTGCCATTTCAAAATATTTACGGTGATTGCATCGAATAGTTTTGAATGTAAATAAAAAGGAAAGTCAGGATAAAATTTATACTGCGAAAATAAACGATACGATACAAACGCCATATTTCCCTCATCGTTGCTAGTCTATGTTAGCAGATAGAATTTTTTGTTTGAATAAGATTCAATTCACATTCGGGTATCCGTTTCATCTGCAGTTTATGTCAATACAATTGTATACCAAAAAGCACAAAAAATAATAAGTAAATCGTATAACAATAGAGAATATGCATAAAATTTAAATTTGTCTTTAATTTAAGCCCAAAGAATATTATTTAAAAAGTGAAAAATAAGGGAGGGAAATTCGATCTTACACAACGCATCACTGTTGGTCGAAACGATATGTGACGTCAATGGCTATGTCTTGCATTTATCGGCGTCGATATTCATACGTGTTCGTACTGTGTTTAAAACTGTATTTCTGTGTGTTTACTTTGTGAATATACATTTGTAGTCAATCTAAGACGATGACAGAAACTGGTTTTGTCAAAGCACAATCCGATAATGTGCCGAAAATAGATGCATTTATAATGTCATTTTGCATCAAATCTCGATTTTACGAGCGCAGAAATCAAAGGAGTGAAAGCTGCAAGGTAATTATTACATTACATGGTATATTTTAGTAAACCACATAGATTTTTGTTCATGTTTAAATAATACAACAAAACATAACCTATAACATAACCATTTGTATTAAAAAAAACTCCTAATTTACCTCTATTATATTAAAACTATTAATATTAACGATATATTATATTGTTGAAGCTCACTTAAGTAAGATATGTTTATATACTTTTTGTAAATATTAGATAAATATGATATCCAATTTACATGAATATTTTTTTTTAAATTTAAGTTTCATTATATTCAATATAATTAACTGTATCTTCCTTAACCTGAAATCAATTATCAATCATCAAAATTTCGTAAAACCGTAACAGGAATAAGGAAGCTCTTTAGAGAAATATTTATAAACTTTTGTAAGCTTGTGAACTAGGTTAGTTTTAGACAGAATCCTAATTCACCCTAAGCTGTACATAAATAGTGAACACTTACGTCAAAATGATCTGCACTGCAAAATAAAACTGATAATAAAGATATAGTCTCCTTCTTCATCATCTTACACCATAGTTTACGTAATTTTTCATCGCGTGGAATGCGAAAAAACACTGTATCGGGTGTACTGATGGTAGTATTTTTACACTTTGGTACCATACAGTACTTGTAACAAGGTTTTTTTTACTTCTTCCATGATTTGTCTGCTAATTAAAATTGAAAATTAGTACTAAGCAACTGAAACGCTACTAATAAATAAACAGACCCAAACCAATGACATCATCATAAGCATTATTTATTATTCATTTCAGAAAAACGTTTCATGGTGTCAGTATAATGATTATTACAAGATGTCGGATGATAACCTAAGTACATGAAAAATTTGATATACGTATTCTAAACGTAAATCAAGTCACTCAAATAGATCTTTTTGGTCGCAGTCTTATTATTATTTCGTATTACTATTCTGTGGTTAGTATGCAGTATTTATCTGTGGTGGGTTAAATTTGTACGTATACTTCGAGTGTTCTCTGTCCGGCTCACAGCACATAGTTATTCGCTTGCGAAAATTCTGTGCTCAAATTTTAACATGTTATAGCTACATTGTACCTACATCGCATGATTAATTTTCTGTTATATTATTTATGTGTTTATGTTTAAAAGAATTTCTTGTTATATTTTTCAAGTAACGGTATTTATTGTTACACTTAGCTCTCAGTTTTTTTGCATTAAAAACTTTCAATCCTTTCGTACAATCTTAATATCCCCGTTTCACCCTTTCAAAGGGTTGATTTTTTGTTTTAAAAATGATAGACACCCATACAAACTTCCAATTCCCCTTTCAACCCTTTAGGGGTAAAATATACAAAAACCTTTTTTAGCTGATGTCTGTGCAATTGTAATTGTATATTATATTTCATGTGATTTATCCTGTAGTTAAAAGCTATGCGTTATGAATCAGTGAGTCAGTGATGCTTGTTTTTTTAAATAAAACGAATAAGATTATGTACATATAATAAATTGTATAATGTTATGTTGAAGTTATTCAGTTTCTTACATTATAGCTTAACAATTGGTATAAATTGAGACATGCCTGACAATACAGCATCTCCACATCAACAAAACAACTAGCAGCTGCATTTCGCTGTCTAGATCTACAGTCTCGTTTCTATATTCGATCTCTATGTAGAATCAGAATAATGGTTACTTTCTAAGTTCGCAGCACGATAACTTATCGAATTAAACGGCTATATAGTATAACGATTATATTAATACTCGTATGGTTCTAATATGATTCCGACATAGATATTCATGAACTAAGCCCTTAAACTGTAATTTAGTTACACTGAATCAAAATATCATTAGAATACAGATTAAATATTTACAAAGTTAAGGTTTTACTACTATTCTTCCTTTATTATGTTAAACCAATTTGTATTTCTTTATTTACAGTGTACTACAAAAGCCAGTAAACGTTTGCTAAGACCTGTTCAAACTTTTAAAACATTCAATCTTGTGAACTTTCAGGATCAATGACACTATACGTACCTAGATATGTATTTACTGTATATATACATATTCGTGTTTAGATACATAATATTAACGCAATTTTTTTTATTACAACAAGAAACATTAGTAAATAAACATTTTTGGTATGATACTGACATTAACAAATTTGTCAAGCAACAAAAAACTTAAGAATGTTTTTATATACCATTTTACCTCACAAATATTTGAAATTTATATATTTTTAGTTGATACTGAATTTCTTTTATTCAATATTATTAAATAAAACTCTTCATTAGCGAATAAAATAAAAATTGTGAGCAAAGCCTACTTGTAATAGATTTTTTTAACTGTTTATATAATCGATACCTCTTGCAACAGATACTATAAATTCAATCAACATAAATTGCTGAACGGCGAACAAAATCATGTTTTATTTTAAAACATATAGAGTATCTAATACACATAGCACTCCGTAAAACCAATAGTTATTGCCACATAAACCTTCTATTCTATTTTTACCAATATCATCAGGAAACATTTTATTAATTGAAGAATTCCTCTCCGTGTGCAGATACTACACAATATGTTTTATTATTGCGATAACATTCCAATGTTATATTAATAGTGCGCAATTAGTGTAATATGGTAGAATATTAGCATGTAAATTACGAAAAGTTTTAACAGTGAGATTTAATTTTAACCACTTTACACAGTTTATGAATTTTATCCTATGAAAGTTCTTTAATTTTACTATACAGTACAATAATGTTTCTCTTGGTTATGAAACTTCTTTGGACGCGGTTCGTAAGTTTATTCAATCTCAATACATATTAAGGTCGACCATTTTTATATTCATAGACAAACCTCAAGATTTCCTCATTTTTTGCCTAAAGCGAAACTAACGAACGAACTTTAATAATTTCGTTTAGAAATGCCGTATTTTTTAAAGTCATACTAAAAGTTTGTAAAATAGAATTACGCTCAAAATACACACACAGAAAACTGAAGAAATATAGCAAGTGACTTTTTTTCGCTTGACAATTTTCGGACTTACCTGACAGTTCGACGTCGGTGAAGCACTGCTGTCACTAGCTGCGACCGATGTTGGCGCGCATTCAACAATAAAAGTTTTGCCGCATGCAAAACCTTATATAGCCCGCCGCCCCGCCTACCGCCCGCCCCAAGGCGGGACGCCGCGCTTCAACTTGAGGTAAAGAGAAGTTTTTCCTAAAAGTTCACTTTCCTGGATGCACTTAAACTCTGAACAAACTTTCATTGTCAAGGTCACACTCGTATGTTAGTTGTTTCATCTCGTTACACCTTCACCTGTCTAAATGATGGTGATATTTAAACTGTATATAAACTACATTTCAACTGCATTGAAAATGTTGAATCATTGTTGGAATACTGTTAGCACGCCTGCCATGAAACTACCCACCAGCTGAAAAAGGACTGCAGTAACAGGAACTACATGCCAATGCTGCCGCTACTTACTGTCAAACTTCTGGTGGGCATTATTTTTTTTATTCATACGTACTTGTTAGTGATGTGCCGGATATCCATATCCGTATCCACGGATATCCGAGGCAGAAGAAAGATTCGTATCCGTGTCCGTACTCGTTACTTTTTAGCGGATCTTGTCGGATCTATTTAGCAGAGTCTTCTTTAAAGAATAATTCATATTCTTGAGGATGTTTTGAATCGAGCCTTTACCGTTACGGGAATACTTTCAATCACAAGTTTTACACATTGCACATTCATCATTTATTATCACAAAATAATTCCATGTTACACTACTAAACTTCTTTGTAGACATTTTTTTAAAATCATGTACAAATACCAAACACACATTATCTATGCTGCCCAAAGTCACATTAAAGTAAAACAAAACAAAAGAAAGACCCGCCGCGCAATGCAAGTCGAAACATGTTTCAATTCAAGATCGCGCGGACCGACACCGATTGTGTAAGAAAGTTAAGATCCGTATCTTGACGGATCTGCGGATCTTGACACCAAATATCCGTATTCAGATCTATATCCGCAGGTCTAGGTTTTTGACGATCCGACACATAACTAATACTTATCACAGTTCTTAACCATCTCCACCGAGAGGCACGAATTCAACTTAACTATGTTAGGGCAATTTGGCCTTAATCAACCACGCTGGCCTTACTTACATCTCTCGGATGGAACTAAAAGTAGTTTAATATTTTGATAATGTAATATTAGTCCTGGTGAAACTCAAACTTGTCTGTATAATTATAGCCCACATATGTCCTCACCAAGGCGCTATGTTAGGGCGATCAGGCCTTAGTCGACCACGCTGGCCTAGTGCGATTTGTTTGACTACATACATCTTCGAATTTCTTCGCAGATGTATGCAGGTTGCCTCACGATGTTTACTTTCATCGTTGGAGCATTAGGCAATGTACATATGAAATTAGAAAAACACATTGGGATATTGCAGGATTGACCTCAGGCCACATGAATCATCCAATTCGTAGATCAATGCCGAGAGCTGAATAATATATTTTATGGATAAGTAGATAAAAAGTGTATACAGACACAAAAACACATATTATCTGTAAACACAATCATATAAGTTAACTTATATAAAAAAAAAGTATAATAATAAAATAAATAAACTCTACATAAATAATGAGTTAATTCCGTCAATTAAATTTAGCTTTCGGTACTCCAAAAAAATAATCTGCACGTGTGATTCCTTAATCCAAAACTTTGTAGCTTTGTATCGAAAACTGCCCATAAAAGCTGCAGTTCAATGAGAATTGTATAAGTAATTTATTGTAACTTAACATACAAACAACATCAAAAAATTGAGAGAGAAATATGAGTCCTTACTTGTACAGTCAAACAGATCCTGTAATATCCATTTTGGCTGCATATGGAATTAGTATTTTCGAAAAACGACAACAACACCAGTCGAGGGCCATACATCATATTTCTATAATGAATTATCAAAAGAATTAAATATTCGAAAAAAAAAAAAAGTGCATTTTGACAAAAATATAGAACAATTTTGTAAAGAACTTTTTAACAATACAAGCATGTTCTAGCAAAATTATAAATATTCAAAACGTAATTGGCGTAGCGGAAAAGATATTATCACGATGTTTGGTTTCAGTCACAGTCTTAATATCGTAACTAGTAGTTTTAATGACCGGCTTAGAAATTAATTTTTCGGTGTGATTCTTTGTACCTAAAAAGTTTAAGCAACAATGCGTTTTCTCTTGAATATTTTGTATTTCTACCGATGAATTTTGGCTGGTATATCAGAAATGTAAAGCTGAATGTCGATATCATACAAATAACACTTGTCTTATTGAACCCATCGAGTCAGCACTATTAATAATGAATAAATGAGGTCCCAGAATGGAACCCTGCCGTACACCTCGAATCAATGGGATAAGATCTGACATTAAATAAGTATCGCCTGAGGTTTTCAACTTTACTGACTGATTATAGCTACCAAGATAACTTATTGAAAATATTTCGTTGATCATCATCATCCGTACCATATTATATTAAGAGTGATATAATAATACTATCAAAACCTAAAGAAAAATCCAGGAGTGCAAGAAATATTCCGTGACAAATGTCCTATCGGTAAGAATATTATTGACGACATCCAAAAGAACAGTGGGTACCTTACCACGCTTTTAATGACATTGAAATTGAAAAGCAGGCAAGATATTATTATCCTTCAGGTAATTGCAAAAAAGGTAATTTGTCTTTTATATAATTTTGGTCAAAACTGATTGATTGCTAATAGGCCTAGGTTACAAATTTCAGTTGGATGATCTCACTTTAGAAAGCGTCTTAACAGCCGCATTATCGGCAGATTAAACTAAAAGATAATGGAGCTTAATTAATACAAATGCAAGTACTTTAAGTAAGTTGACTGAGAAGTAGCCTGAGACGATATATTAAGATATAAACAGAAATAACAATTTGACATCACTTTTTGTTTCCAATTAGTGTAAACATTCATATAAGAAGAAAAATAAATATTAAAAATTATCTACGACAACGAATAAAACTAACTTCCATGCGTAGATTTAGGTGTAATGAACGCTGCCAATTTGAATCAATTTCTAAATATATATTAAACTTGTCATTTTGATAGCAAATAAAATTATAATTTTATGGAATGAGGACTATCCAACATACAAAAAGATTCCCACCAAGCAAGTGTAAATGAGTCAATACCAAACCATCGTCACAATTCTAATCAATCATAATATTACGTAAATTGACAAACATATATGCTAACATGAAGCGTAATTAAAAACCGATTTGTGAACACTGTAATGAACGTGTATATCCGATTTCATTCGATGAATTTATTTCAGTGCCATTGTTGTTACACGCTAAGCTACAAATCCCTTTGTTTCATTAGAAATAATTTGGTATGTAGAACAATACACTATTAAAATTAATATAATGTCAGATTAATTTAATAAATTTTATTATTCATAATGGCATACAGTAATAGTACACGGGTCACTACTACTTTTCTGGGATGTTCTGATAGTAGATTAAGGGGCTTTATTTCAATCATGTCTTTTCGAAGCACTTGTACAATGTAAATAAGCGCGCTCTTCCAAGGTATGCATTTCGGGAAGAACTACGAGTATAACACAGTCTCATGAAATAAGAACCGTTTCTTCTCCTACAGCGAGAATGTTAAGGCAAGCCTTACTTTGGTTTATTATAGTGTTTCTGAATTATTTTATTAGCAATATTTAACACAGCAAAGTTACATTACAATTTATCTAATGAACATTACAATTTATCTATTGAACTATCCGTTTTTCCGAGATAAAAAATACCGCAAACCTTGCTCAAGAATCACTCTATCTATTGATGAAAACCGCATGAAAATCTGTGCAGTAGTTTTTGAGCGAAGCCTTTATTGCGCATCCCGTGGGATCTGTTGATTTTTCCAGGATAAAAAGTACCCTATTATTTAATCCAGACTTTTATCTTTACGTCTTTTTTTTTTGTTTTTTTTTGTTCCCCTGAGGAAAATGCATTAAATTGCATACCACGGCTGTGGCGAGCCGGCGGTTATGTGGGGCTCTCCTCCCCAGAAGGGGGAGGCCTACCCACTAAAAACCTCAGGGATGGCCTTCCTCAGGCATGTAGGGAGCCCCCGGGAACATCAAGCCACTTCCGGGAACCCCCAGCCTCCACTCCCCTGCCTAGAGGGGAGCCCTCCTCAGGGGAGGCTACTACCTCCCCCGGTCTCCTCCACCGACGACGCCCCCCGGCCACGGAAGGGTCGTGGTCCATCCCGGGTCGCCGTAGCAGTCGCGACTTCCTCGCGCCCGCCGGCGACCCGCGGTGGCGCCGCAGCTGTGCTACCGAGCCCGGCGCCGCCTTCTTCGAGCGGGATCGGCCATCTTCCGACCCCGCTCGGCGGCCTCCTTCTGGAGCATCACTGCTTCACAGAAGGAGGCCACAGCCCTCCAACCTCCCTCGTCCGCCAGCATTGCCGCAATCAATGCCGGCGGAGACAGATCTCGGCCGATCTCTGCGACCAAGACTCGGCGCTCAGAGGCCCACGCGGGGCACTCCGCCAGCGTGTGCTGGGCCGAGTCAAGGTCGGATGCGCAGTGGTGGCAATGTGTCGATCCCTCCCGTCCTATTCGACACAGATACTCACCGAAGCAGCCGTGCCCGGTGAGTATCTGAGTCAATCGGTAGGTGACCTCCTCCTTCCCTTGGAGCCAAGCTTCGTTATCTTTACGTCTGCAAAATTTTAAAGCAATCGGTTCAGTAGTTACGGCGTGAAAGCGGAACAAACAAACTCCCTTTCCGATTTATAATATTAGGAAGGATTAAAGGACGAATATCAGCTGATAAGTTGCATATTCCTTCTCATGATCTGATTGCTTTGTAGCTTATTGGTAAGCACACACACAACACAGCTTACCTATCCATACATTTTGCCATTAAAACAAACTAAGAGAAAGAAGTGGTGTCTAGCTTGGTACACACATCTCTCCTGGAATCAAGTAGAAATTCTGCTACTACGGAATATGAAACAGAACACTTATAGCAGTGATTTACAAAGTGGTCTATATACCCCTAGCGGTGTATAACCTGTAAGGGGTCTACGACAGCAAACCAGATATTTGGGGGTTCATGAAATGAAAACGGGGGTCCACGATAATGGATCTCAACATACACTGATAGTACCTATTTAATTACATTATACTATCGTCTAATATAAAGATATAAAATTATGTATAAAAGTACCTATCCCAACTAATATTATAAATGCGAAAGTGTGTTTGTTTGTTTATTTGTTTGTTTGTTTGTTTGTTTGTTTGTTACCTCTTCACGCTTAAACTACTGGACCGATTTCAAAAATTCTTTCACCTTTGGAAAGCTACATTATCCCCAAGTAACATAGGCTACTTTTTATCCCTGAAAATCGACAGATCCCACGGGATGCGCAATAAAGGCTTCACTCAAAAACTACTGCACAGATTTTCATGCGGTTTTCATTAATAGATAGAGTGATTCTTGAGCAAGGTTTTGCCGTATTTTTTATTTTGGAAAAACGAATAGTCCCACGGGAAGCGCGATAAAACCTTCGCGCCATAAACCGACTTCCGCGCATATGTAGCCGTGGGCAAAAGCTATGACCCTTAACCCTCTATAGACCCAATCCCGAAATCCACGCGGGCGAAGCCGCGGGCAGAAAGCTAGTAAAATCTTGTAAGTTGTAGGATGTAGGCATTCAATATCAAGTAACTAGTCTACCCAAAACCGAAAAACATTGCAAAGAGTCTACGACACAAAAAAGTTTGTAACCTCTGACTTATAGTTATGTTTTCAGTCTTAATTATGAGTTAAAAATATCTCGAACTCGGCCCAGCTGAGTTTGATTCGTCGATTGACCTCTTTCTGGAAGTTTATAAGATCTGTGTTGATCGTAGTGTACTCCTTTACAATAGACATGATATTGTCAACAAGGCTCATTATAAGTAAGTATTTCTATTCATTTAAGTATTACATTAACCGCAGTTATGAAGCAAGGGTATACCTACCTGTGAATCCGTAAGCGAAATAAAGGAAAACATGATTTGACAAGTACGATGATTATATTAAGCGCCTAATCTAAATTACCCCAAAATGCCGTGAGAAGGGCCCGACAATAATGGCATTGTCGAAACTCCGGTGGCGGCATCGACAATAAATCAGCCATTGATAGCTATGTTTGTCACGTCTTGTTTTGACCAAAGAATTTTATTTATTGATGGTTTTTTTGTATTGCTCTGGATTAGTAGCCAGTTTGGTGCGTATTAGAATTTATTATTAATTATTAAAAACATTCAAATAAACATAAGTAGCAGTAACGGTACTAAGTATATTTGAAATGACATTTATAGAAGTTAAAAACCGATATGATTTTTAATTAATTCTAAGACTTAAGCTTTCCTCCGTGCTTGCGTATAAGCATCCTAATGATCACCAGAAGGATTTTCCAAGAATCTAGAGAGTAACGTTGAATATGTTATTATTATTATATACGTGGATATTATTAAACACAATAGGATACATGTCAGCCAAGAACGTCAGCTTAATCCTGCTTTTGTGGGTAGCCTGTGTATCAATAATCTCGCACCGCACACCGGAAATATACACTTACTTTGAAGTTTAAGATTAGAAATCGTTTTTATACTATTTAAAAAATATATTTAACATCTACTTTTTTTAGGTTTTTGTAATTTTCTAAATTAATTAGAACAACCAAATAAAAAAACGGCAACAAAGAGTTGAATAATTGCATAAAAAACACAGTCGAATAGATACAGTGCTGACAGTCTTGACACAGTCCTTTCTCATCTATGATTACTATACTAACTAATAAAAAGACAATAGAAGGAGTTAAGTTGGACTTAGTTGAATGACAAGTCATGGAAATGCAACATGTAGCCAATATAATATACTTATTAAATAAATATTCTTATATACTTATTTAAAATATACCTTAATGTGAAATATATTTGGCTCGGGCGGGACTTGAACCAGCGTCATACATATACTGTGAAGCCTTAAAAAATTCACCTACCGAGCAATATGCGTCCCAATTGCTTTCATTTCCAATTTCCACGTTTTAATTCCAAAATTTCCACGCTTTCTTCATTTTTAATTTAGTAAACCAAAGTAGAATTTTTCACTGTAATATACAATAACTACATACAAAAAATATACACAAATTGGTAAAGAATAAACCAAAGTCACATATTTTGTTTCTATTTTTTTCGTATTTATATATTCATTTAGCATTTTTAAATAAAATGCTAAGTTACAAACACAACAATTATAACAATATATTACTTTTGATAAAAGCTTTTTTAGCATAGCAATCTTTTAGCGTCGATTACATGTAAACTAAGAAAATGTTTTTTTTTTATCTTTAACTTTAAACTTTTAATCTTTAAACTTAATTCATTGAACACACGTCATTTTGCACATTGATTAATGTGCTATACAGTGGAAACAATAAAAAACAATATTAAGCCTTAAAGCAATTTTCTTCCAATTTTGGAAAGTAAACAGAATTTGTGTTTTCTATAAAATTGATGTTTTCATTAGATATCCAAAATACATTGCGGATGTACATAAATCGAAAATATTACTTCAAACTATTTCCCTCGTGTACACGATCTGTTTCTAAATGAGCTTAAAGTTTACCTTATCTCTGACAAAACAAATGTGATTTGATAACAAGCACGCGTTCGGAATTTAACGTAATTGAACCTTTAGATGGCACACATGGTAACCGGGGGAATCTCAAAACCAAACAAGGTGTTACAAGTCAGGAGAATATCTTTCTAAACACCACTCAATAAAATGCAGTTTCCAGTGAGGTCGGGAAAGTTGACGAGCGACTTATCGGCGTTACAGATGAATGATTCCTTGATACAGCGGAGTATGTAAAATGCTTCGTTTTCAGTAGAGTAGAGCTTGCTGCTTGCAAATTGTCAGTTACCTACGGGTAACTGTTTTAAGGAATATCGGAAACAGTTCCCTTTTTATTTATCTGAGCATCTTTATCCATATATCTTTTCTTAAAACAGTATCATACATCAATATCGATTCGTCTTCGTATTCTAGCTGTATGGGAATTCTCAGAATTCGGAGATCTGTTATGCATTTGAGAGTCGGTAACCGGATCACTCAAAGCATCCAGGAAGAAAAAAAGTTCCCCAGCTAAGATCATCATAATGTGTATCTAGAATGCCGGGAAGGGTCTGGTATGCTACAACTCTCTCTGTCTACGTTTTTTTAAATACATCGTAAGAAGTAAATAAAGAAAAGAACATATATATATATATATATATATATATATATATATATATATATATATATATATATATGTGTGTGTGTAGATATATGTATATACTAGCTGGCCCAACAGACGTTGTCCTGTCAAATGTCTCAAATGTCACGTTGTCTCACGTTGTCTCAAATGTTTTTAAATAAATAATTTAGCTGAAAAACAATATCTATATGACCGTATTGTGAATCTAAACCATCCTCAAGCCCCCTGGAATACACACAAAAAATTTCATCAAAATTGGTCCAGTCGTTTAGGAGGAGTTCAGTCACATACACACGCACACAAGAAATATATATATTAAGATATATTAGTGACCGCTGGTAATTAATTATGCAAGCGAAACAAACTTGGCTTAGTACTGATTATACTGTTAGAGCCAGGAATGAAATTGTGATAGAAGCGATTCCGAGCAGATATACACAACTACATGTACATACAATATTAAAGATGTGATTCTCGTAAGGAATATAACAAGCCTCAACTCAACTCTTTTTTATGATGGGGGCAAACGAGCAAATGGATCACATACCGGTAGCAAGCGACACGAGTAAAATGAAAATAGTAAGTAACTAAGGTGCTTCTTAAGCTAAGAGTGACTTGACTAAATCGTTATCGTGTAGCGAGACAGTTAATCGGTCAAGTCCCTGGTATGTTCTTATTCTCCAGATTGTTCTTGTTCTTTGGTTTGATATAAGGTTTGTTTTCAGAGCAGTAAGATTTTCTGTTTTATTTTAAATGTAATGTTGGCACTATGGATGCTAAAACCAGCAATCGTTGACGTACTTTCTATTAACTGCCAAAACTGAAAACATCCATAGATTTTGAATAAACAGATAATTTTCTGAACGATATTGTCAAATGATTGAATTATTTATTTATCAGTCATTAAATATCAATTACAAATGAGCACAAATTATACAAATTGTTTAATAATACGTGTTTTTATCAAAAAATTGTTTCGGTAATTGATTGAGGATGGTGCAAATATCGCCATTGCCGAAGTGAAACCAAATGTCCCCTTTAACGTGACGTACTTTTCCCACCCTGGCTGCACTAAATTTAATGGAATCTGACATTAAAATGCTCTCGCATATTTTATGACATTGTAAGTCTAGAGTCTACCATTGTGTTTTTAACCTACAAAAATGTTCACATAATACGGGTCTAATTTGATACTAAGACATACAAGTCTCAACAAACTTAAGACGTACAAGACTCAAGTGCAAAAAAGATATAGTGACTCTTTGTGTGTATTCTATCGCTTATACAACGGGTTGTGTTCCAAAGAATTGTCCGACATGATGCCCACGGTCACATTCTACCATCGCACCGCTCGCCATCGGCAGTGTTCATCCTCACATGCTGGAGCCTAAATGGTCACGCACAGTGCGGTTTCAACGAAATTTCCTTCCGCGCACGCTCCGATTGTGGAACGAGCTCCCTGCTGAGGTTTTCCCGGGGGATTACAGTATGGGGTTCTTCAAAAAGGGAGTAAATAGGTTTTTAAAAAGGTCGGCAAAGCGTTTGTGATGCCCCTAGTGTTGCAAGCGTCCATAGGCGACGGTGACTGCTACCATCAGGCAGGCCGTAAGCCTTTTTGCTACCGTTGTAGTATAAAAAAAAAAAATCGCACGCGGGCTGCATGCGATCTTTTTTGACCTAGGACGCAATTCAGAACATATAATAAAGCTTCCTTATTTATAGATTTATATAGATACAGTAGGCGCCATAACAGGTATAACATTTACATTCGTGCTACGAAAACCAGCGTTGGGTCGAGTTTCATAAGGGAGGTCTAAATGTCAAATAGTATAGCTCAACATGGTATCCGCTGTACAGCATTTTAGAAAGCAACTTGGGATTCACCCTTTGTCACCGTAAATCAACTATTCTGCAGTATTGTGAGGGCTATTTGCTCATATCTCTAGGATTTTTTCCCATTAGTAGGCACAAAAGGGAATTATTTTTCGGTGTCCCATAATCCATGTTTACCGTGTCCGTGTCGTATTTGTTCCCAATCTAAAGATCTAAATCTTAAGATATTTGATGCCAATTTAACGAATTTATCAGTATCAGTTCAACAATAAGCTTACAGTTCGTAAGCGGCTCATGTAGGAGACAAATTAGGGTCTAGTTACATAACTATATATTTAGAGACAATCTAGTTTTTCACCCTAAATCAATTCTATCTGGATTTTGTTCTGTTAAGTAAGAGCACGGAGATAATTCTCCTACATGCTGCTACTAATACTTCTCGCGTACTCATAACAAAACGTTTGTGGGGCTTTACGATTATTTATTACGATGGGAAAAGTTGACAACTTTTGAGTTAATAGACAAAAAAATAATTATCGAATTTCGATAATGCATAATTATAATGAATAATCACTGATAGCATATCCGTATGCAATAATCCATTGTCAATCAAGGAGATATTTTGGGTTTTTTTAAATAACAAGACAATAATAAATCAATTATTTATTAAATAATTTTTTATATTTCTCACCATTTACATTTCTTGCAATCCATTCATAAATGTGTACAGGATGTAGATATATAGGTAGTATGTAATAGGAGAATGAGTAACAGCGGTAACTAAACGCTTTGTAACAATTAAATTAAAACTTAAGCTAATTAATATTTTTATACTTTAATTTATTATTATTATCACTAATATCTTATATTTATATGTTTGAGCAAAATAAGTAATAAATATATGTAACTAACCTTTTATAGATGTAACTGAATACAAAACATTACATATTTATATGTGAAGTTGTGCAATATTTGAAAAATAGGGGGTAAAAATATACTTATTATACATAAATCCTATTGCCAAACATATTAAGACAATCTAGTTCTAATATAAAATAATAAGTATAAAATGGTATTTATATCATATATCAATGATTATAGATTGAAAGCTTAAACGTAAATTCATTCATGCACAGACACATGAACGTAAAATTTTATCCCGTTTTTCCTGTTTGATATTATATCCACTTCCACAGAAACACAATACAAACCATAAAGTTTATATTACGTATGCACGGTGCCACCACCTACTCACCTCACTAGTAACATCATAAAACAACACTCCTAATGGACACATTTGCCTTAACCCGTAAACCAGTCCTGAATTTATTGTCTCTGCTAATGTTTAACTTGAAAATCGATTGTACCCTTCACATTGCTCGTCTAGTATCCAGCAACGTATGAACATACCAAAAACCACGCGCAGTGATGTACGTACAATTAATATTATCGATACCGTAGATACCTTTTTCACACAATAATCATAACGACAAATCATTTCAGCTATAAACATCGCAGTATGGGGGTCTAAAAATCAGAGTTGGGTTATAAGAGGCCCATTACTATTATGTCATGGGTATATGCTACCTTACTTAACCCTATAAGAAGGCTTGAATTGTACAATAATTAATGTATATCTATATCGTATCTTTGTAATATAATAAGTTACGTAATATATATTTTGGTTGTATTTAATAAATTCCGCACTCTAAAATTAAACAGAGCAGAAACTGAAAAAAGTTCTTCCATTTTTCATGCAGTCAATATAGTTAATCACGTTGACTGAATAAAAATATTAGAATACAAAAAAAAATTCTACGCTAGCGGCTGTTACCACGTTATGTTTCGCAGTTAAATTTCGAATGACAAACAGTAACTTCTGGAACTAGTAAAGTCAAAAATTGTTTATCTCTGTGTTTTGGTGTTATTTTACTGTTAGCAGGTATCAAAAATAAATCTAGCAAAAGAATTTAAGATAATACAGTCTCGCAGGTTAAAAATAAAGAAAATGGCCATACTGAAAGAATCCTTGCAAGTTAGTATTGATATTTAACTAAGTAAGATATTTAAAACTTACGATAAAATTTGATGCAACCCTTACTAACGAATTATTATAGCGTGGTGCCTTTTCATTAGATATTCATAAGAAAATTTTCTTTTTATATTCTATTCTCAACTTTCCATTGTCATCAATGTCATTTAAAAGCCAATAACTACATTTCAATGCAGGTAATAGCCAAGCTATTGGCAACCTTCTCACGCGACGACACGTTGAGGTGACGCGATGATAATATGGGATCGATAAAAATGTATAAGATGGCGGTTCACCGTCTATTAATAGTGTGTGCAGCGAAGCGCGACGCCTGCCTCCGACGCCCGGGGCAGCCCCTTGCCAATAATTAATTCTGGAGACACCCGCAAGTCCCAGGTAAGTTTGCGTCAGTTGCAGCGAACGATAATTGAAATGCAATCGGTTACACCTCCTTTCACGGTGCCGTGCTTAGATAGTTTGGACTTAGCAGCCTTGTCTCAAGTAATTCAACGCTAAAAATATATTTCAATCCCAATAGTTCTTTTTTATTTGTTTCTGACATGTATCTATATATACATATAATGAGGTCTATTCTCTCTGAAAGGTAGGGCAGAGATGATTTACACCATAACTTTGCCAATATTTATTGTATGTGACAATAAATTAAGTCGACTCTCACAACGTACACGGAACCTATTATATTCTAGATCACTACATTGTCTGGTAGAATTTAGAGAATATGCAGTTTTCTTTTATTGAATGGACAAATAAAAAGATTTTTTTAAATTCACGCATGAGCGGAAACTGTATTAGTAAAACTGTAACGCAAGCCATTGGTTAGTTTTCAAGTGTATTTAATGGAAACCTACTTTTAAGACAAGAGAATTACTATTCGTGACTTCTTTTCTGCTGGTAATCCCACAGGAACAAAAACTACAAGGGTAACTCAAATATTGGTATGTTTTTGTGTTCATACAATATTATAAATTTTAATGTAAAAGTAACTCTGCCATGTTTTAACGTTAAAACGTCTAAATCAATTATGATGAAATTTTGTATGGACGTAGTTGGTACCCGAAAATACTTAAAAGACATACATAGAATAACGTTTACTGACCATATTTATTTCCTACCTAGGATATTGTTAGCGCTTAAAAATTCCTTTGAGAAAGTCAGATGCAATATAGGCGAAGCCGCGAGAGAGAAGCTAGTTCATTATAATTTTTGAGTTAATTGTGTTTATTTTTGTAATTAGTGTAGATAATATATTTAAAAGAATATCCACACGTTATTATTTAAATAAATATTGCATACGATAGAAGCGTCTATGGCGCTGTGTTTCCTTTACTTTTTTGTCTCTAATACTAGTAGTTTATTGTGGCCAATACTACTGAGTACAGGGTTCTTCAATTTTCATTCCGTAACAACAATGTACAAATTATTATAATGCTTAATTAAATCAGCAGTGTTTCTTAAGTATTATGAAAAGAAATTTTTATAAATACGTAATATTTATAAAGATTATATAAATACTTTTCACTCTTCATAGGCAAAGACATTTCCAATCTTAGATAATATAGATCCAATATACCACGTAGTTCCCATAACATTATATTTTTTATTTTTGCATACAAAGTGAGCACAAGAGTCATCCGGCTCATCCCTTCCGATATCAAACAGTGCTACGTTTCGTGAGTGTCACACATAGAGCATACAAGCAATAACTATGTTTATGAGCGCTTACAGAGGCGTCACAAATGCCGCCAGTTGTCGCCGCACATTCATACGCGTAATGCGACACCAGTTGCCTCTACTAATGGTTCGAAGCAAATTAACTAATTTACTTGTACAGTTAAAACGAAGTAAGAAGAACAAGTATATCTTGCAAAATCAAAATCAAAAGTTTATTAATCAAATAGAATTTTTAAAAAATATGAGACCCCATTTGAAGAAACTCAAGACAAAGATACTTTTGTTATCTAATCTACTTTAACATCTCAACTACGAGTACAATACATTCACCAACGGATTGTGACACCGCGAGGTCCGGCGTGTATCAATGTTTTCTATTTTCATTCGCTTCTATATTAAAAGTAAACATCATGAGACAAACTTGATACACCTACGAGAAACTTTAATGTGTATGTTCACAGCGTAGAGTCTACTTTAATGTGTATGTTCACAGCGTAGAGTCTACTTTAATGTGTATGTTCACAGCGTAGAGTCTACTTTAAAGTGTATGTTCACAGCGTAGTCTACTTTAATGCGTATGTTCACGCCGTAGACCAAGGATTTAAACATAATAATTTAATAACTGCGGAGGATTTTAACTGTATAGCAGCGAAGTACGTGTGACATCAAACTCTACATTTAAGCTATTTGAAGCAACAAAAGAGCCAGACAAAAAAAATACAATATGTACTATATTGTATTATATTTATGTTATAATATAATACAGTATCTTAACAATTTAAAAGTAAGGGTAATTTTTAAGAAAATAACAACCGAAACAACCTATATACGATTTACCGAACTGAAATCAATTAGAACACGGAATGGTTAATTATCTATAGGACACCAATCGCACGTCCGTTGCGCACGAACCCGTAGCAAAGAGTGGCGGTCGAGGCGAGCTGTTGTCTGGCGGGGCTTGCGATTGCGCCACCGGTTGTGACGTCACTGAGTAGAGGGGCCGGGCAATGGAGAATTCTCTAACACGGCCTCTCCTGACAGCTGAACGTCCTCGTCAGCCAGGTTCTCTCCGGTCTGGGCATCTCTGTTCACCGCAGCCTGGTCTTCTTGTTCCATTGTTTATTTTTTTTTTTTTGTTACTTTGTAGCCCATCCACTCTAACCAGATCGCAAGCGTATCGGAGCGTAGAACAAGCCGCATTATCGAGGCGCGCGCGCGGGGTTCGCCACAATGTCGGGGCAAAACAATAGCCACGATGTCGGGGCGAATTAATAGCCACAATGTCGGGGCAAAACAATAGCCACAATGTCGGGGCGAAACAATAGCCACAATGTCGGGGCTAAACAATAGCCACAATGTCGGGGCTAAACTATGGCCACAATGTCGGGGCGAAACAATAGCCACAATGTCGGGGCTAAACAATAGCCACAATGTCGGGGCTAAACTATGGCCACAATGTCGGGGCGAAACAATAGCCACAATGTCGGGGCTAAATAATAGCCACAATGTCGGGGCTAAACTATGGCCACAATGTCGGGGCGAAACAATAGCCACAATGTCGGGGCTAAACAATAGCCACAATGTCGGGGCTAAACTATGGCCACAATGTCGGGGCGAAACAATAGCCACAATGTCGGGGCTAAATAATAGCCACAATGTCGGGGCTAAACTATGGCCACAATGTCGGGGCGAAACAATAGCCACAATGTCGGGGCTAAACAATAGCCACAATGTCGGGGCTAAACTATGGCCACAATGTCGGGGCGAAACAATAGCCACAATGTCGGGGCTAAACAATAGCCACAATGTCGCGGCGACACAATAGCCACAATGTCGGGGCTAAACAATAGCCACAATGTCGCGGCGACACAATAGCCACAATGTCGGGGCTAAACAAGCGCCTCTGAATCATATGTTCTGCGGCCGTTTGCGTCAACAACTATAAGAACATGGCGGTAGCCATTCGATTCCGGCAATGGACCCAAAACGTCCATATGAGGGGTATCAAACGGTGCATCAGTTAGGGCCTTTCTAACCTGACCTTCGCTAATGCTTCTGCCAAGGTATTCAATTTTCGTACACAGAAAAGCACACCTTTTTAAATTAATCGAAAAGCCCACAATTCAATTGATAGCGTCACGTATGCTTTGAAGTTCCTGACTACCCAAGCCCTTAAGTACGCGGAAAGCAGGTTTACGTACACAATTGAAATGCCTAAGTAAATCAGACGAAATAAGCGATATGGTCGAGCCACTATCGATTAAAACATCAACAGGTACCCCCTGTATAACGGCTACAACTCCATCACTACTGAGGGTAGATTCATTTTCGCGACAAAAATTCACGTTATTTTTATTATGGACCTCAGATCAGATCAGAGATTTTTGTTTAGCAAAACATGTGTCAACTTTGTGACACATGTTTTGCTAATCAAAAATCATCATCAATCAAGGTTCAGACTTAGTCGGCACAAAGACAGGTTTGGAATTTGAACTGGCACTAGTATTGGCGGTAGTTTCATTCGCTACTCTCTTAGTACAATTAGCTTGCCTATGCCCCGATAACCCACACGTAAAACACTTGCCGTCCTCAAACTTACCTTTTCTCGGAGTAAAATTAGAAATCGACTTACTCTTCGAATAATGAGTTAGGTGAGCATTAGTACGCAGTACACTTTTATTTGCGTTCGGTTTTACGTAAACAGAGAAAAACTCGACCAAGTCATTGGGCAAAAGCTTAGCGTTTGTAGCTGACGCCCGTATTTGGGGGTCTGTTACACCACGTATTACTATCGCTGAAATCAATTAATCAGAAAGACCCCGCACTATACGCAATCGCAGCAGTGAGCGACGAGCATAATCGGCATAAGTAGGGTAATTGTCCGAGTTTGTACTCATTACTTCGAACAAAATGTTAGCGATATCCGGAGTCTGGGACACAAAGGCTTAAACTCCTTTTTAAAGTTGGTCCAAGTGCGTTCGCTCGTCACCCACTCGTTCAACCACGTACGTGCATCGCCCCTTAAATAGTTACCTATACGAGATAGACACTCATGATCGCTCCAATTGTTTAATTGCTTTGCGCGATCTACCTCCTCACACCAAGTCTCGATATTATGTAAACTGGGGTCAAAGTCCGAGCCTCCAATACTCTGAGGCGGGCGAGCATCGCGTCCATCTCGCGCCGCAGCCGACTGTCGAGGATCGGGGTGCGGTTACGGAGCGAAACGTGACGTGGCTTGCGACTCCTGCTACGAGTAGTCTCACGTCTTTCACTATCCACCATTTCTGCAATAAAATTCAACCAACACCAAAACCAGATAGAATCACGCAGATCCTATCCCGCTTCTGATCTTAACAATTTAAAAGTAAGGGTAATTTTTAAGAAAATAACAACCGAAACAACCTATATACGATTTACCGAACTGAAATCAATTAGAACACGGAATGGTTAATTATCTATAGGACACCAATCGCACGTCCGTTGCGCACGAACCCGTAGCAAAGAGTGGCGGTCGAGGCGAGCCAGTGATGCCAACTCTACAGTTTTAACTGTAGATCTACAGTTTTTAGGAGATTCTCTCAGTTTTTAGTTTAAGCCTCGAAATCTACAGTTTTCTACAGTTTTTATGCAAGATGCTATGCGTCATCTATTTTATTTGTCTGTACACTAAGTCAGCTTCAGTAAAACCTGCTACTATTGCACTGAAAGTAATGGTCAGATGATATTTTAATAGATGGCGTTAGTGGTAGGTCGTTCCGGCAAATATTTTACCGACATTCTCTATGGTTTGCTTTTTTATTTTTACTGGGGAATCCCCGTGACTGCTTTGTCGATTTGAAACAATAATTTATACGTCATGTTATCTAGTTCACTCCTTATCTGATTAGATTCTTTTTTATTGTGTGACGTTGTGAGTTGAGCAAATATTAACGAATATGCATAGTTGCAGTGATGAGTCAGATGTTGATAAATCCCCACGAAGAAAGAAGAAAGTAGTGAGTTATGAGCAAAAATTTGTTGACTCTTGGCTCAATGACATAAATTTTAGTGGATGGCTCGTAAAAAGTAAGAAAGGTAACACTTATTTTTACTGCTCTGCATGTGACTGTGATCGTAAATGCGGAATTCAAGAATTGATTCGACATAAAAATTCATCAAAGCACCTAGCAAACTGTAAAAAAATACAAAAGCAACCTAACCTCACATCTTTGTTCCCATCAACATCACAAGATCCACAGCAAATGCCAAAAGCCGGCGAAATAAAACTAGCATGTTTTATTGCGGAACATAACCTTGCATTTAATGTTGCCTCACATCTGACTAATTTAATAAAATTGGTGTGTCCAGATTCAAAAACTGCTGAATATATGTCTATGAGCCGAACAAAAGCAAGAGCCATTGTAGTAAATGTGACAGGAAAAACCGCTAAAGAAAACTTGATAAAAAATTTAAGGGAAAACAAGTTTTCATTGCTGGTAGATGAGAGCACAGATAAATCAACAATTAAGCACTTAGCTTTAATAGCATTTCTGAGATGTTGTATTATTTCCCAGGTATTTGTCCAGAAAATATAACAGAATTAGATAGAGAATGGAGAAGTCTGCGTAATACCAATTTAAATTTTGATAAGACTGATATGCCTAATGTAGAGGAATTTTGGTGGAATGTTTCCAAATTAAAAAAAGGCGACGGTTCTGCAATGTTTCCACTATTATCGACTTTAACCAGAAAGCTTCTATGTTTGCCGCACAGTACCGCTACGGTAGAACGTTTGTTTTCGAGCATTAATGTTATGAAAACCAAACTAAGAAATAAATTTTCTAGACCACAATAAAAGGTACCTTGCACACAAAGTCTGAAATTAATAATTGTTTCGAGTTCAATGTGACAAATGACCATTTTGAAAAATTCAATAAAAATAAAAATGAAACGGAAAATCAGGAAGACTTAGAAATTGAAAATAACATAGTAGCTAGTGATACTTAAAATGTTACAACATTTAATTTGATTAAAATTTTGATAATTATACGAGTTTTCTTATTTTTAATACACTCCATATAATGTATTCCATTCATACAATTATACAAAACATAAGATAAAACTGTAGATTTACTGTTTTTTAATTTTATATTTACAGTTTTCTACAGTTTTTTTCAAGCAAATCTACAGTTTTACTCTATGCTGGGGTTGGCAACACTGAGGCGAGCTGTTGTCTGGCGGGGCTTGCGATTGCGCCACCGGTTGTGACGTCACTGAGTAGAGGGGCCGGGCAATGGAGAATTCTCTAACAGTATAATATTGTATATTATATTATATATTACTTTTCGTGTATTAACACTGTAAACCTTAACTTGATATGCTAACATCGTAAGATCATAGTTTATTTATTTTAATTCAATTATTATTTACAAAATACATGTATGCGGTTTGCAAGTTATACACGCTAGTAGTGTCGCTATCTAATAATACAGTATAGCGAATTAACTGATAGACTGATTAAGCACATACATAAATAATATAGTTACTTTACGTACCTGCACTGAACATGCACACGTATTTCTGATCTGATAAGTCTGAACTGTTTTATACTCATATAAGTAATATTATTGAAATATCCTATATGTGTATCTGAATCTGAATAGGAGCCAAGCTCCAACTGGTGTGTATCTGAATCTGAATAGGAGCCAAGCTCCAATCAGTGTGTATCTGAATCTGAATAGGAGCCAAGCTCCAACCGGTGTGTATCTGAAGCTGAATAGGAACCAAGCTCCAACCAGTGTGTATCTGAATTTGAATAGGAGCCAAGCTCCAACCGGTGACCTCCAACCACCCCTTACAGTCACCCCTTTCCGCTCAGTTCAACTGAATCTGATACCGTAAACACGGTCATTCATATTGGTACATAATCATCCAACCTTTTTTTTTTTTTTTTTTTTTTTTTGTTCCCCTGAGGAAAATGCATTAAATTGCATACCCCGGCTGTGGCGAGCCGGGGTTATGTGGGGCTCTCCTCCCCAGAAGGGGGAGGCCTACCCACTAAAAACCTCAGGGATGGCCTTCCTCAGGCATGTAGGGAGCCCCCGGGAACACAAAGGCCACTTCCGGGAACCCCCAGCCTCCGCTCCCCTCTCTAGAGGGGAGCCCTCCTCGGGGGAAGCTACCACCGCCCCCGGTCCCCTCCACCGACGACGCCCCCCGGCCACGGAAGGGGCGTGGTCCATCCCGGGTCGCCGTAGCGGTCGCGACTTCCTCGCGCCCGTCGGCGACCCGCGGCGGCGCCGCAGCTGTGCTACCGAGCCCGGCGCCGCCTCCTTCGAGCGGGATCGGCCATCTCCCGACCCCGCTCGGTGGCCTCCTTCTGGAGCATTACTGCTTCACAGAAGGAGGCCACAGCCCTCCAATAATCATCCAACCTGATATCAAACTTCTGATTCTAACATATCTATCTAATGTTCAATTACAAAGTAATAACAAACTGATTATCAAGGACTGTTTTGTAATGTTTATAACTCAGCGAGTTTATCTTTCTTCAATCAAGGCACAGACTACTGAGAGGATAAAAGCATTAAGGTACGCTAAAAAACTTCTTCTTTTGGGTTTGATGGCGGTGCCCATAGGATTTCGCCAACCTCAAGTTTTTTTGCTTAGAATACTTTTTTTAATTAAACTATCCGCGACTCATGTTATTATCCAGGCCATAAAAGTACAAGTGAATGCAAAATTAAAATTAAACGCTAAAAAAAAACAATATATATCACTCCCTCAAGATGGCGGTCCAGTCCTAGCTTTTACTACCTTGGAAGCAAAAGCATCGGTTATTTATACAGCCATATATCATAAACTGTTCAGATTTATTTCAAAAGTATAAACTCACGATATTTCGTGACAAGTAGTGGTAGATATAGATTTTCGGGTTTGATTACTCTTAAACCAGGAAATTTATGTATTTGAAATGAAAAGAGTCTATTGCGAAAATTGCTATTGTTTATTTTCCTTATTAATAATAAGGAAAATAAACAAAATGTACAGTACTTTTTCCGTACATTCTTATTATTATGGAACACTGATAAATTATTAACGAGGAAAAAATAACATTTATAACATCAATAAACTCAAAATAATTTGGACGTCAAAACAAATTTATGTATAAAAGAAAACAATACCTTGAACGTACAAAGAAACATGGACTATAGGACTATACCTGTTCAGAAATTGCGAGAAAAGCAGGCAACAAAATCTGTACGTCTGCAGCTATTATTATCAATACATAGTACTATACACTTGTATGTAAAATATATATCTATTCTAATAAAATAAATATCTATGATAAATTAAACTGGCGTCTTCCATGTCTTCTGCGCTTTTTACTTATTTTATATAGCAAAAAAACAGATTTATTGTAGAATTTTATATATTAATTCCATTTTTACTTATAATACAAATATATTAAAATCTGTTGTGTTATTTAAAAGGTAGCACTAAGGGCACAGCCTGATTTTATTTTGAACTATGTATTGATGTAAATATTATAAAAACTTCCATATGCCTATTTAATTAATTCTGAATTTATTTCAACTATTTCATTTCAATTTTGTAGTAAAATAAGTAAAACATAACATTAAATATATATTTATTATAAAATATAAAAAATAAAATGATTTATTGTCTACCTATATATAAAGTATCTATATTTTATTTCATTAGCTATAATATTTTATTAATAAATACTTACCGTAATAGTACATATACTATTACAGCAAGTATTGTGCTTGTTATCTTTTGATCAGATTGATCACATCAGTACTAGCTTTCTTGAAAAATCCCGTCGTACTCTCAAGTTTAATTTCCAGTTGAAGAGGCATAATATTGTCTTGCATTAAGACCATATTGATTATAGCCTTCTATTTTATTGTTGAAAATATTATTTACCGATACCAATATAGACCCTTAGTAGTGGATTTTAAACGCTATTACAGCGCATGTAGCTATAGTGAAAGAGCGCGCAGCGCTGATATTGCTGCTGCGGGTAATGCTGTCGACATGTTTTGCTTTATAAATACGGCGTGTAAATTATTTGTGATTTCCGTAAAAAGTTAAGTATAAAATCTAAAACTAAAATTAATAATAAACATTTTTATAGTTATTACTAAGATTTGACTGTTTTAATAATCATTGTTTTCGTTTCAATTGTTGATTAGTATAAATTGAAATATTTTAATTTTGTACAAAACATTCATATTATGTTGAAAAAATTTTATATATAAGGCTATTCGTATAACAACAGATAATTTGAAACAAAACCTAAAGTTTTCCATGGACATAAACAGTATTCAGTTTCCAATTCTACTTTGAGCAGAAGCAATAAACTTTACTACTTTGCCCTCACGTTGGGCGTC
Organism: Scirpophaga incertulas; assembly: GCA_036419045.1. Classification (NCBI taxonomy): domain Eukaryota; kingdom Metazoa; phylum Arthropoda; class Insecta; order Lepidoptera; family Crambidae; genus Scirpophaga; species Scirpophaga incertulas. The sequence goes on along the minus strand of CM071638.1, from coordinate 9,515,549 downwards.
AATTTTTAAGGAATGGAATTTGTGTTTATAAATTTACAGTTATTGATATTACTTTAATTTCTGCCTTACACTATAACAATGAATGTGTCAAAAATGATACCTTTTAAAATATTATCTATTATTGATATTATATTGATAGTACCTAGTAGCAACCGAGTCAGCTAATTCGTGTCACAATTTTTATTATAGAATTCTTCCGTAACTTTTTCACCAATTTTAAGATTTTTTTAGAATAATTGGTAGGTTTTGAATTAGGTCTAAAACGAAATTTTATAAAACGATTGTAATAATCGACTACCTAGTCAATATTGCAACTTTAATATCGAAATCTTCCTCTCCCAGTGATCGATAAAAGATTAATTATCAATCAATTAATTATTACTACCAGGCGCCTGTAGGGCTTTCATCCAGCAAAAAGCACGGAGTGTTTTCGGTAATGTTATTTGTGCATCAATAACTACAACTGAAACTGGACATCCGATTAAGCGGTTAGCTTAAAAATTATAATCCACTACGGCCGTGAATTTGTGCGATTGGAAAAATTATCAAAGGCAGCATTTTTTGTATAGCGAATACGAGGTTGGCCTGTTATTGGGGTCCGAAAATGTATTATTCCCCACAAATCCCAATAATTGCCACAGATGTGCAAATGAAATACAAATGCGTTGAAATTTCAGTTAGATTGACATTCACAATGACAATCAATAAATTGAAATACCAAAAGATGTTTGTTTATGACTTAAACCTTACTAATATTAAAATTTAAAAAAAAAATCAAAATGTTTGCCAGGTCAGCTAGTAGAAGTAGTATATTTGTAGCAGACTGACAACACTCACATAAATACTGTTACTTTTACGACACTCTTTTCTAGTTTTGGTGCAAAATAACACGTACGTAATTTATGTTGTGGATATAGGATTTTTGCAGAATTCCGAACGTATTGGTACGAGAGCAGAGGCGGATAATTTCGGTGATATGTTATTTCTCCTCGTGTAGCTCTTTCGACTTCACTACGTTCAGTGGGTAATATTGCTTCCACAGAATGATTTTATCCAAAGAATGTAAGCCAAGTTTGGTAATTTGCTGATCATAGGCAATTTATTAAAAACTAAACTAGTAAATCTTCATATGAATTAAAAGTATCCAAATACCAAGTTGGTTCATAGAAATATATAATTACTTTACTACGAGGTTAAGAATGTGAAACATCCTTTCATCACTAGCCCCATGTAGAGACACCATTACAGTAATAGAACACCCAACATTCCCGACTTTATTCCTCGCGTCGACGTCAAAAGAGATTAATTGGATGGATACAATTTCTACCGTTTGTTTTGATGTTCAAGGAATACTTTTCCTTTGGTAGATGAAGATTGTTCTCTAAGCGAAACCGCTTTATTTAATTAACATCGCTATCCACTACACTTTCATTATATTCCAACTGAAGTTTAAAAATATATTTTCATGCACAAGCTTGTCCGTAACTTTGTCTATTTCTCTCTTTGTCTTTATTAATCACTATGATACATTGATCCGAAGTCACTTGAATATTCAAATCCAAATTTTATTTTCTCTTTCATCATTTTATTTTCAAGTAAAAAAAATATCAAGGTCTTTTCCGCTAATATTTTTGCCTACCGCCGCTGATGTTTGTTTGTTACAGGGAAAAAGTTTAAAAAAAGTCTTTGTCAAAAATTCTGATTTAAAAAATGATGGGCTTCCTGATTTACAAAATTATGACGTCCAGCGAACTAATATGAAGTGCAAAAAACCTACAAAATAATTTATTGCATAAAACATAGTTGCAAATATGTATTGATAAAGCATTACATTCATAACATAATTTTTTAACAAATACTAGTTACTATCAATAATTCCTCAAAATCCTGCAAGATATCAGTATATAGTATGAACTATAACATCAAAAATAAGTCCGATAATGTACTTAAATATACGGCTTTTTTAAAACACCACAGAAGTTAAATTCATGTTAAATTCACATTTCTTATTATTTATTTTTATTTTACACTTCATGTATCTACAGTGCGTCGCAAAGCAAAGTACATTTAGTGTGAAATGTATTTTAGCTAGTTTTTTTTTATTGTGCTATATAGGTACCGAGAATGTCAATCTTTGCTTGCTGCATATAAATCATAAATTTTTTTTTTGTTTGAAATTACAGCATTTACTTATCTGACTATAAATACTATGATATGTCACAAATAATACATTTGAATTTGAAATGAGTCATTCATGTTTAAAAGTTCATTTTGTTTTCTCATTTTCGCGCCAATCACAAAGTAGGCCAAATCAAATGTTTTGTTTGCTATTTGTATGCCGGACTGTTATGACACCCCTGTTTGTGACAGAAGATCTGGCGGTCCCCGTACTGTTCGTACAAGAAAAGCGAAAAAAGTAATAACGGAAAGAATTCGAAGAAATCCCGTGAAATAACAGAAGATTTTATCTCGCGAATTAAGATAGCACCTTATAACCTGTCGCAAAAATATAACTTAATATTTGCAGCCTAAAAGAAACGCACTCATCAGTACTTAAACAAAATTAAGAAGATGTGTACTACTACTATATTTATTTATGTATATTTATTAATATATGGATATTTTTTTAAGTAAGTACTTTTTGACATTATTTTGAGGAGGAATGATTTTGTTTTATTTGTTATTTTATGAAAGAGTCGATTAATTCAATTCAATTCAATTAATTCATTTATTATTCATAAACATGGGACAATATACATGTTATTAAAAGTATGAACAGCCATGATTCGCCGATTTGGCATATGAAAATAATGTTTTTAAATTACATTAATAATATTACCATTACAAAACAGTCAAAATGTCAGATTTTTAAAATTACAATAGGTTTTTTAACTTGTATGTCAGCATTAAAAATTAATATTATAGTAGTACGATGTCGCTTATAAATTTATACACAACTAACATGGAAGACTTATAACAATTTTTTTTTTTATAATAATAACAGCGATAGAAAACTATATAAACTTGTCATTCAAAATGTATTTAACTCATAGTATGTTTTTTTCAGTAAGGAAGCCATTGAGTGTAGACTTAAATCGTTATTGTCAATTATTGTTCTGATTGATTCAGGAATTTTATTATAAATGGTGGGTCCCATACTATTGAGACTTATTTTACGAAGGGAGCTTTTGTATGGATGGTGGGTCGTCTTTAATATGTATTTATTTTTTTAAATCGTACACCGTCGTCAGTTACTCTCAAATTTTAAGGGTATAGGTAGAGAATATCACTGGTACAGAGTCTGTCTTCTTTATATTTGATTTCATATTGTCGTAAATAAATTTATCTTTAGTTCAACTCTATTTATATTCATTTACACAAGAAACAAATATTCCCTCCATGATCCCTTAGTTCGGCAGCCTTCAGCATCGCCATGACTAGGTCCTTATGACAAGGCCGGCGCCACTTAGGCTTCCCGCGCCTCTTCTAGCGCTTTCGGGCCCCCTTTATGGGCCTGCGCTGCATGGTCCCTCTCCTGAGGGGCGGTCGCCCTCACGATTTGCCTATATGGTTTTAGAACCTGGGCCAGGCTGAGTTTAGTCGGTAGGTCACGTGGCTGGACCGTTCCGGTCGCGTGGAGTCCGACATAACCTCCGTGACACTTGCCGTTGCGGGGGTATCCTGGGTACGATTCGTACTCCTTGTGAGGATTCTCAGCCTTCCTCTCCTGAGGAAAAAAAAATGAAACAAATAACTGCGTTATTTTTATTTAGAAACAAATAATTACATGTTTTTTATTTAGAAACAATTGTATTATTTTTATTTAGACACAAACCAATCCGCTTCACACTTCAGCACAATTGGGCCGATTTGAATTTGTGACAGGGCAGTTTGCTCGATAAATTATGGGCGTTGATATTTAATTTACCAATTACATTTAAGGGACCGCAATTGCGGTCCTAAACAAACTAAATTAACTTTAGAAGGCTGCGGGAACTAGTTTAATTTCTTTGAAGAGATGAATCGAACAAATAGGTGATCATTAAATTGGATTTTGTCGTTTTTGAGTTATGTGCGAGTTACCAGATTTTGTTCTAAATATGTTTAACTAATTTAAATATCATACAAAAACTGCGCACATAAAAAACGTATCAAAGTGGATATTACACAAACAAATTTATCAATTTTAATTTTAATAGTAATTTCTGATTTGTTACAAAAGTTCCAAAAACTGTAAAGGTTATTATAAAGTAAGTGACTATCTAAATGATCACACTATTTGGGAATAGGGACACTATTCATAGAGCCATGTTTGGTAACATTATTTATAATATTGTATTATTTTATATGTGTATGTAACATACATACGACTGTAATCGTATTAGGTATGATTGTATCTTATACTATATTGTATTTTTATATTATATTATTATAATTATTAACATTGAAAAGAGGAGATAAAAAATAGACCTTCAGAGTTTCTTGCCTGTTCTTCTCGAGAAGGCTCTCCCAATTTCCGAACAGGTGTCGAGTCAATATATTTTTTCTTTTTTTTTCCTTATTCGTACGTACGGACAAGGTTTTGTTTTTTTTTTTCTTATTATTTAAGCTTTTTTTTTTTTTTTTGTTTGTTGACGTCAATAAGTGCCTGTAAAGGTCTATGTTGAATAAATATTATTTTGATTTTGATTTTGATTTGTAATAGCGGTTTTCACTCTCAGTGTATTTCCCAGATCTCCACATAAATACTTGATGTAGAAACTCCTGATCCGCCAAGTATAAACAGCAATTAGCAGCATTAGCTGAGGCTTCCCTCGCTGATAGCTGCAGCGACAGCATGTAGAGAGAGTTCCGATGTTATCTAACGACAAAACTCGGTTTTGCACGAATCTAATCGCAGTTGTTTAGAAACTCGCGTGCAGACTGAGATTTTATGATAATTTTATTAAAAATGGGAAAACGTTATGGAAAATCCATGTCGCTAGTCAGAGGGTCACTACTGTATTTACTTATTTATTTTGTTTAAATAGCTAGATAAACGGTTCATGTGTGGCTTAGTGGTAATTTTAGCGCTGAAAAATGAAAACTACTAACGAAGGATTTCCTGACCAATAAAAAAATGTCATGTAAGACTACTTAATGGCGCTTGTTATATATCAAAGTTATATTGATCTGTCTTTTATTTCATCTTTATAATAACATTTACATCAAAATTATCCCTAAAATGCGCGTTGAAACCGGATGAATATTTATGTCCAGATAAAATATTTAAGAATATCACGCGTGTAAATTATAAAATATAGATGGGACACTTGGGAGTGCGTACATAAATCAACATAGGTTCTAACTTTTCATAGAAATATCAAAATGCATTGATGCTCAATTAACATAAAAAGTACCTACTTAAAAAGGATCTTGCATACTTCCTTAAATTTATATTTGATTCGAATGCCGTCATCACTTAACGAGCCTCTGCCAAATTTTAATGTCAGTAAACTTAAGAAGTCATTATGCGAAGGAAGAAGTATCGAAGCCCTCACTCGAAATAGGCACCCATTTTATTGTTCAAGTACTAAATCACTTTATAGCCCCATTTGATTCTAACACGTTACAGTACGAGATTATTTTGAAATCATTCAAAATTTTAATGTTTGAATTACATTGTAGTGTCGAAGTTGATTTATTGTGAAATTGCATTTCAACTTTAAGGATTTTAATGGTAAAATTGTAGATCTTATTCAATAGGTCAATGCTACTGGCACTCTTAATAACTTTCAAATCTTCGTAGTGACGTGACGTAGACAAAATGACGAGTCGATTAGGGGCAGTCATGAGGGGGAAAATAAAAACTATTGAAGAAATCAATAAATATAAGTTATTTAGTAAAAAAAATAACATAAAAACTGCAAGAAAAAAAAATTGTACAAACAAATTTTAATCCAAATTAGTCCCCGTTCAGCTTGTATGTCGAGGCGCAAAGTGCTTTGACGCTGGTATTCTGTGGAGCATACAGTACAGATAGAATGCCATTAGGCAATGCGTAAACAGTAAAGCTCTCTTCGCTGCTCTGGAAATCTCAGATAAAATAAACAATACATTAACTCGATTACTGCAGGAAGATAAGTATAGGTACCATTTAAAAACATAGAAATCACACTAGAATTAATGAACATGGAAATATAAATGTAATGTTTAGTTATTCGGCTTTTTGAGCTTAAAAAATCTTGTGTGAACTTCGATTTAAATGTTACAATACCTGGATTATTTTATAACATAAGTAGTTGCATTCCGTGAGAATTTCAGATTTTTAACTTCATTCACCTCCTATAGTAGGAGGTGTAATGTTACTCCGACACTTTGAAGTCGAATATCGAAAATTTTCACGAAATGCAAGCATATTGAAATAGTAACTGACTCGAGATCACGAAAATACGACGCCTATACTTACTCTTTTCATTTTAGGTATACCATACATTTAGTCAAGACAAAAATGGAACATGTGCGGGAGATGAGTTCGGCACGAGAAAATTTTAAACTGTTTACGATATTTAGATTATGCATAAAGCACAGATACGACCACGTTGTTGTATTCAGTTTTAGAGCTGAAAGAAAGAACTCCGGTGCCCGAAGGTGATACAAAAAAACGCTAATGTGCGAATTGCAATGTACGAGTAATTACGCACTGCTAAGGGAGAGTTGCGCATACTTTGCACTTGCGAGATAGTTCCATTTACCAGGCTTTATCATAGAGACCACTGTCCCAAACCACTATTTGGGGCAGTCATCTCTATGATAAAGCCCTCCAAAGATAGGGTTAACATTGAAGGATAATATGTTCATCTTCGCACAAACCTGAACACGTAACATTTAGCTAGTACAATTACGCTAAGCCAGCACAGTTGCCTATTTTTAGGTAGGGCGATCGTTTGATGTTGAATACCTTATCGATTGTAGCTCGATTTTCCCATGATTAATCAAGATGAAAATTATTGTACTTTCACTCATACTTACCACACGATCTAGGTTTCTGCATCGTTAAAAAAAACGGACAAGATGCATGCTTGGTACATGATTTATGTTTTTTCTAAACTAAATTTTTATATTTCATCTACTGGGTGTAGGGACTTATAGAGTACTGCTTTACCAATTTCATCTCACTAATTAGAGATATATATTGCTGGCTACTGTCGGCCTCAGGTTTACAGATATAGACTGCTGACACACTATGTTACACTCTGGAGAGGAATCAACAAAGACAGGTCATCTGCGGATACGAGAGTTAACTAACTCTCTATTATTCATCGATCTTGTCACTGCGATTTTAAATAGCTTTCTATTACTCTAATATTAAATAGTGTAAATAAAAATTGATAAGAATCATCAAAAGCAGGCCTTAAAAGAACACAAAAGCAAATTCCGAACATAGTTGGTGCTAATACGCATCCTTGTCTAACACCTCACTTCGAAGAGGTAGGAAACATTTGCAATCTAATACCATATTAGCAATCATACCTTAGGAGAAAGACTCGATAAGAAGTAACAACTACGATAGACATTTCAATCCACCACGATTTGTTCATACAGTGCATAAATCCTCCAGGCCGATTGCATGAATGCTTTATTCAGTTCTATGAATGCTACAAGAATAGGAGAAATAGGAGTTTTCTAGATTTCTCCTGTAACATAATAAGAGTGTATATCATGTATTACATACTTGTACATAATAATCTTGATTTACACTCTCAGGTCGAAGCAAATATATATCCAAATGCCAGCCTTAAATTGTTCACGGCAAAGCGATTCTGCGACAGTACAGAAAATTTTAGCAGTATCTTGTCTGATGTCAACCTTAATATAATGAACGGTTCCCTTATTCCTTTACTACCGCCAGGTCTCACTCGCGTAGGAATCTCTTTTCTATATAACCGCATAGACAAAAAGTTTTTTTTTGTTGCAGATTAAGAGGAGGTACGTCCGGACCAAGATACGACGGAAAAAGATAAACCAAATATCTACGGAAACTTGTGATAATAGAACAAATTCTCTAGGTACCAATAAATAAAATGACTAATTTAATATTTTAAATTTTATTAAAATGTCGATCGTACACAAGCTTGAATACAAAACAAACGTTAGTAAATTGTGCAATAAGCGCAAAAATTACGATTACATCAAATTATTGTTTTGTGTAAAATAAATGCAACAGTAAATATTTAACAAATGTCCTGGAACCAGGCATATTATACAGGTATTCATCTGCTCAAAGGCGGAGACATAAATAAAAAACTATCAAGTGCGTTTAAAAAAAATGCCTTTGAAATTGTAATGCTATCAACAAATACATGTATCGTAATAAAAAAAACACTTAACACTCAAAAAATATATAATACAGTAAGGCACCTCTCGACAACAACGAAAATATTGATAACACCATGCAATAAACAATTTTTATGTAACTATTAATAACAAACTAATAATATTAATTAACGCACTCTTTGACAATAAACTTTGTACTATGAATACATTGCTATTCACAAAACATGAACCACACCTGTCGAACAGTAAGTATAAAGCACAACATTTTTCGTTTTATTTCATGGTTCGTCAGTTTTCTAATTGATTTCTTTACCAAGACATAGAAACGTAATATGTACCCTTTTGAAACTAGATCACTAAGGGAGCGTTCAAGTATTATGTAACGCAATTGTTGAAGATGTTTGACCCCCCCCCCCCCTGTAACGCACCGTAACGTTAAACAACTTGCGTGAAAAAATTAAAAATGACGACCATACTAATACAATCGAGGGATTCCCCGTAAAACGTAAACGAAAAGGGTTGCCAATATGTTATAAAAAAGAAACAATGTTACATACGGTGTTGTAAGAAAGACCCGCTCCTGTCCCTATAACGCATCGTAACATTTTACCGAGACCCCCCCCCCCAAATTGGGTTACGTAATACTTGAACGCCCCCAAAGAAGACAATAGCATATAAAATTATATTTAGTTCACATGTTTTTTTAACCATTACATTAAGTTTATTTATATCAAATGAAATTATTGTGTAGCGACATATATTATTTTACCCATCATAGATGGGTAAAATAAATAAGTTATTTTGTCAGTCAAATGATAAGTGAAGAGTTTTCTAAACTTGATCATAAATATAACTACACCACATTTCATAGATAAAGAGCGATAGAGAGCGATCGCGTTTATAAATAACAATAGATTATCTCAATACACATATTTTGTAATAGTTTAGAATTCCACTTTCATTACAATAACATTACGAAAAAAAAGCTATAAAACATTATATAGGATTATACAAAATTGGTTCCTCACATGTCAACATAATCTCATCTCATTTTGAGACAAATGTGCCATCTGTACTCTAATAAGCTAACCATTTTTATTTAGCTGTCAGAATATCGACGTCATCGACGACAATCGGTTTCATTTGAAATGTGATGTTGGCAAGACTGATGATTGCCTTTGTGCAAACAAATGATGACTTTTAACGTGACTAACCTTTTCCTCCTCCGACTGTAGCTAGTTAGGATAATTCAAGTGTAACATTGAATACTACATTTTACTTGATACTTCTTTTTTAATAATGTGTAAACATCTGGAAAGATTCCGAAAAATATAAACATTTGGATTTCATAATAATTTTGGTTATTCAATGCTCCCAATCTCTCAAATTAATCTCCCAAAATATACCTAATCTGATGAGCCATTTGGGTAAACTTGAATTTCAACAGAACATTGAATGCAACATTTTTACTTTCTTCTATTCTATATTTGAGAAAAGTGTGACATATAGGGTAAAGACATCCGCAAATAATTAGAAAGTTGTATACATTAAGACTACACTCATTGTTGATCATTCAATATTAGACTGGAAATTAAAAGTTACCCAAACTAACTGTAACTTAACAGCATAAATATGTCATTAGTAAATAACGAAAATAATTCTACCGAGTACTTAATAGTTCCTTTCCAATAGCTATTTTCCTGTTTGAATCATCACCTCGTTATAACGGAAGACTGGAATATTACAAAGAGCTTCACAAATTGTTTGAGTTATATACAAAATACTTCGCGACCTAAACTATAAATACACGAATGAAACACACATTTTGTATAAGTCGTAGAAAAATCGCTGGGAATATATAACCACCTATTTATATAACACCAGTAACTTACTATACGATAGGCATTCTAGTCTTCTTAGGATGTTTAAGGCTCAATATAAAATTATATTTACGCACTTATCAAAAGTTATACAATAATTGGTGAACTTTATGACCTAATTAGGTATATTATTATTATATAAATCGCTAATAATTATTTTGATATAAGTTAGCGGTTAGGTTGATGTAAACTAAGCTAGATTTTATTTTAGTTTAGAGCTGTCAAACAACAAATTCCTTTTCAGGAAACTACAAACTGAAGTAAATATAATTTAACAGGACTAAAATTTGTTTAGCCTTTCAATTTGGCGATATTCCTATTCTGTTGTACGATATATATAAAACTAAATTTCGATGTGATATGTAAAACAATGCAACTAAAATCATTTCAGTCAAATTTTATTTGATGTATAGAATTTACGATTTAAATATTACGTACGAATATTATGAAAGTATTATGAATGAACAATGTTATTCCGTGCCGTCAAAATAGACTTTAATTACGTCAAACGCGACCTTTTTTAGTCCGAGATTATAACGCAGCTTAAGCTACTAGATATTTTAATTTAGTTTGTTTTAGTTTGAATAGGCACCAACGTTGTTCATAATATTGATTGATTGAAATTTAATATTAATTGTGTAATATAAACTATATTATTGGATTGGAACAATGAAAAAATCTGGGGTTGATTCTTCAATCGCAAGATATTGAACAATATCAAATTAAGATAATATAATTTCCAACCTTGTTAAGAAAAAAATTAATAAAGTGTATTCTACTGGAAATAACAGTATAATTGACAACTAAAAGAATAAATGAAAATAAATTATTTAAAAAGCGAAACTGTCTTGGCCTACATAAACGTTAATATAAATTTAAATCATCTGTCACGACACCACACATTTTAAACCAGTTTTTTTTTATAATAAAAGCAAGATAACATTGAAACTTGATAAACGTAACATATCGTTTAAACGAAGCACACGTTTAAATTATTGAATATATTTTAAATATGTGCCCTGTTTATTACGATCGTATATAAATAATTATATTTTTGGGCAGTAACAGTATTTCGTGACATTATGAAACGTTATTCATACACAAAATTTGTTAAATAAAATATCGGAGGATGTAGTTTTTTTCGATGCAATAACAGATTTTTATTTGTCAAAGCTTACAGACAGGGCTGCCAACGTAACTGCATGGGAATAATTGAAATACACTATACCTATACCCAGTGACATATTCGCACTAAAGCTCTGCGAATGCGAACTAGCGGAAGCCTTTAGGCCCTATATGGTGCAGATTACAATAATACGCGGCAGTAAGCATCGCAGTACGAAAATCGAATATAAGTAGAAAGAATTCCTTTAGCCACTCGGCCGGCGGAATTCTTTCTACGGCCTCCTGTCAACGAGCTGCCCGCATAAGGCGGTCGCACTGAGCGAGCAGGTACTTCTTTTGTTGGTCGTCGTACAAGAATATCACCTTCCCCGAGCCTGAGGACGGGAACATTCCTAGCACCTTCTTCTTGGCGGTAGGTACGTAGACGCCCCTGTTGACCGCCGATGGCACCTCGGGGATTTCGGACCATAGATAAGTCCACACGATCTGATAACAAAATGGACCTTGTAAAGAATTTAGCATTCTAAATCAGTGAACAAACATTTGATTTATTATTTTTTAATCCAGTATTATTATAAAAACAGAAAACCGATATAAAACTCGTAAATTAACTTAATTTAATGTATTCACGACACTAAGAAATAAATAACAATACAACAGTATAAAATTTAATTCTATATATAATTTATAACATGCGATTTCACAAGACGCTGTATAATTGTCGTATATAAATCCCAAACGCTTCTGTGTGCGACGTGTGCAGCCACGGGCGAATAGATATCATCCAATAAAAGGGAATAATAAGCAATTTCGGCGTGAGGCCTACACCATTATATGGTTTTTTATTTGCAATTGTACGTGATATATCTTTAATTTGCAAATTCACTTCGTAATTCATAAAACAAAATAAAAAATAATAAAACAAAATAGTGCGATCTGATATCATAAACCTCTTAGTAGCCTTGCCTTTTGTAACGAAAAGCAAATCGTTTTTGGGGAAAATAACTGGCGGTGGATCCAATTACATAATAACACATATTTTGCACAGAACTAACAATATAGAGGTCAAATAAAATCACGCACAAAGCTTCAAATATGTACCATCTGAAACAGGAGAGAACACCGTTTGAAATAAAATTTGAGAATTAGCCTTCGAGCAGATCCGACTTCGGCAATTTTTTATACAGAAAATATTTACAGCAACCAGATTTATCTTTATCTAAAATTCTGGCTCCCAGCAAAAGAATACAGCTCATGCTATTTTTTGTATATGAGATTACAAATACTATAACTGTTCAAGGTGTTCGTTATAGCATACAGGGAGCGGCAAAATGATCTGACGGTTTTAAAATGTAAATAACTCAATAGTTTTAAGTGATACAAAGGGTTTTATTGCATATTACAGATTGCAATTTATGAACATTTATAAAAATAACCAAAGAAATGTTTATGTTATCCGTTTAAGATTTGAAGATGACATCTTTCAAATGATGGTCATCTTGGGCCATGTATTCTTCCAATCTTGCACTGAAATTGTCAAACACTTTCCCTAACATTGCAGGAGAAAGGTTGGCTATTTCTTGACGTATGGCTTCCTTCAGGTCATCCAATGTGCGGGGTTTGTTTGTTTTTGATTTCAGCAGTCCCCACAAGAAAAAAGTTACAAATGCTGAGATCCGGGGAGCGAGCTGGCCACGCAATGTCCCCGAAACGCGAGATGACTCGGCCATGAAACTTGCTTCTGAAGAAGTTCATTACCTCATCGGCTGTGTGGGCAGTTGCCCCATCCTGCTGGAACCAAATTCTGCTGTGGTTTAAGCGTTTTCTGCGTAGTTCAGGGATAAGGAAGTTTTTTCAACATAGTCAGGTATCGTTGTGAGTTGACGGTTACAGTTCGACCGTTTTCTTCAAAAAAGTTTGGGCCTATAACACAATGTTTCCAATGGCAAGTTAACATTTCTTTGGTTAGTTTTATAAATGTTCATAAATAGCAATCTGTAATATGCAATAAAACCCTTTGTATCTCTTAGAACTATTGAGTTATTTACATTTTAAAACCGTCAGATCATTTTGCCGCTCCCTGTATAACTAATAAATTATAACGTTATAAAAATTAAATGATAACACCTAATATTAAATTATAACTTTAAATATCTAGTAATAAATGAAACCAAATGCTTCACTAAGCGACATCAAGTATAGTTTAGAAGAACTGCCAAATCACACCAAATCCGGCGTGGATTGCAAAATGGCGCTTCAACGGACATTCAAAATTGAACTCTATTTCCATGAATTACGTGTGTGCAAAACTTTATTTGGATAGACTTTATTGAGTTGTCAATAATGACTAGATTATAATAAGCAAATCAGGATATAACATTCAATTAAATGAAGATGTTATTTTTCTGCTATATTTTAATTTAAGCCCCAATAATGTGTGAGATTCGATCGCGAGGATTGACCTTCGGAGTTTTATGCGCTCGGAATTGTGCATGTCGTTCGTAAATTGGCCAGTTTAATGTTGTAAATATAAAATTTAGATAGGTATTAAAATAGAATAGATCGTGTTGTGATAAAAGTATAGTACATAGTTTTAGAGTAAATAAATAGTTTTAGTTATAGTATAATGTAAGTGTTATAATTATAGCGGAAAAAATAACATAATATTAAAATGCAGCATAACGTTATGCTACATTATTATAATTTTAAACAGATTAACACACCTCTAATAACTATAGAACAACTCATATTAATAGTCTTATGAGCTAAATATTGATAAACAAACTGCCCACGTATATGATATAATAAACACTTTCCTGTGGGATTTGCAACCCTGACTACGACCACAGTGTGCGTTGTCAACTTATGAAATTCAAGTGTAAGCGTTTTAAAGTTGCGGGTCGCCGGCGGGCGCGAAGAAGTCGCGACCGCTACGGCGACCCGGACCACGCCCATTCCGTGGCCGGGGGCGCCGTCGGTGGAGGAAACCGGGGGAGGTAGTGTAGCCTCCCCCGAGGAGGGCTCCCCTCTAGGAAGGGGAGCGGAGGCTGGGGGTTCCCGGAAGTGGCTTGATGTTCCCGGGGGCTCCCTACATGCCTGAGGAAGGCCATCCCTGAGGTTTTTAGTGGGTAGGCCTCCCCCATCTGGGGAGGAGAGCCCCACATAACCGCCGGCTCGCCACAGCCGGGGTATGCAATTTAATGCATATTCCTCAGGGAAACAAAAAAAAAGGCGTTTAAAGTTATGTATTACATATCAAACAGAAATACAGCACTACGACTACTGCTGCTTTGCGGCAGAAATGGGTAGCACAGAATTACCCAAACAGACGACCTTAGTTGTCTCATCCGATATTTTATATTATTTGACAACGAGTACAGCTAGCAATTCTTGTTTGCATCGATCGATTGAGGAAGCCCCCAAAGTGCCACTAATGGCTTCGGTTTCCGGTTGTAGAGTTGAAGTTGATCGACGAAAATAGTGCATTCATGCAATGTATTACATATTCGGAAAGTACATATACTTAAAAAATTTATGTACACACAACAAATAGCAAACTTTACATGTTGACCTTCACACATCTCTTGTATCACTTACGCGTGTTACAAATAATGATAAATTAGAGTATGAAGAGAGAAACGTTTCTTTGAAGAATAATATAAGAAATAACAACAACGTGAAACATAGTAAAGGAAATAAATAAATATAAATTGAAGATCTGGCACAATTTCCGCTTCAGTTAGTAACATTAACGATAGCGCACGTACTTATTTCAAGCTATATAATAGAGTTATTATTTGTATCACCTATGGCAAAACATTATGTAACAAACATCTAAAGAAACATCGATACATATTATCACTTTGAGTTTTACGTGAGCCGTGCAACTCACGTAAATAATAATAGCTGTGCCTTCAATGAATACGACTTCAAAATAGACTTCAAAATAATAACTGTACAACAAGTGAGTAATATTTTCGTTCTAAACTCGATACTCTCGATTCTTTGATCATATTCATCTATTAAAGATTATTAGTAAAGATTTGTTAGGTAATATATCAGATGAGTATTGGAACAATCAGCGTATCAATGGGCCAATTACGTAGTCATATGGCCCGAATTCTAAAATCAAATTTAAACTTGCTGCTTGACAGTTAAAAAGGGATGATACTACTGATCCCGCATAGTACTATCTCTTTCTGACGTCATTGAATTTGATTTTAGAAAAAGGTCCTTAGTGGTCTAAAATAAACAGTCACATACAAATACCAAGTTATATAACATGTATATCAAAATACCAAGTATTTTGTAATGTGTAGCCGATTTATTTTATATATATAAAATGACACGAACTTGTCTTAACATCAAACGCAATAAATAAACGTGGGACGCGTGAAATTTCGATCAACAGTCAACCTCACATCATCATAAATGTTATAAATAATAACTAAGGCACAATTTTATTTTTACTTGCACTTGTTGGCCCTGAAGGTTTAGAGCCTTCGCCTCTGAAATTGAATAAATACCCGCGCTTTGACAATTTTACTAAATCGCAGTGTAATAGAGTATCGCTGATATAATTGAACGAGAGGAAAGGAAACGGTAACAACACCTTTATTCTGAATCTGTCACCGCATAGACAATTATATTTCTTTATGTCACATCAATACTAGATCGGCAACACGTCCGTAGGTGGCATTCCCAGATACCACTTCGATGCGACCCGCAAGTTTATCAAATCAAATTCAATACAAAATAATCTTTATTCGACATACACCTGTACAGGGACTTATCGACGTCGAAACAGATATAATAACTTAAATACGAATATCTGCATGTTTTAGAAAAGCATCATAAACGTCTTTAATTTATTCGGTCCTCGGCCTTTCATTTCTTGTTTTGAGAAGGAAAGTCATCATCACGTGCTTTGAATTGACTATGCAACCAAATTAATGGTCGTCCTTATCTAACGGAAATTGGAAAAGAAGACACGAAAAGTTTTGAAATACATACTTCCGTCGTTTTGCGGGGAGGCTACACGGAGGTGGGGAGTTCCTTTTGTGAAAAATGATTCAAGGCTATTTTTACTCGTATTGTACCTGATTGAATGGTTCATTATAATAATTGCTTGATAATAGCGTATTGTTGATAATTTTCATGTATTA
This sequence comes from Scirpophaga incertulas, assembly GCA_036419045.1. Taxonomy (NCBI): domain Eukaryota; kingdom Metazoa; phylum Arthropoda; class Insecta; order Lepidoptera; family Crambidae; genus Scirpophaga; species Scirpophaga incertulas. Next base: position 9,499,063 of record CM071638.1, on the reverse strand, counting down.
TGAGAATTTTTAATGACTATACTCATATGCAAAACAAATACATCTATCGACTCGTCGTGTTTTCATATCAACATGATCTCTTCGTGGTCTCATAATGTTTAACTAGATGATAGTTCGTATCAAATAGACAACAAACATTAACACATTGTTGAATTTCAGAGCTATATTGTATTAAAAAAAAACAATGAATTATTTGGGCCAGAAAAGAGGTTTTAATTTGATTTCGATATTTAATGGACTTTTGAACGCTCAGCCTTGCCGATACAGAATCTCACAAAAATGCACTTACATATTTTAGAGTGCGGTTACATTAAGATTTTATGTTGATATATTATTTGTATTTGACTGTGCCTATGAAGTCACACCTGCTCTGTATCTACTTAGCGGCGATGAGCATTTTCCCTCGAGCCGCCTGATGAACTTCGCTTTGTTAGTCACAACTCTTTTTATAACTGTATTATAACCTTGCTCGCCGAGCCCGCCTGGTAGGTATTTTATTGTATTGCCTTCAGGAGACTAGGTGCTATGACTACGACACTCGACATACCTGCTCTTAAGTCTATTTTATAATTTTGTGGCTAGTGTATCTATTGAAAAGGTCACTGGGCAACTTACTATGAAAACTATACCCACGGCCTACAGAGACAAAATTGGTATGGATGTTTAGATAAACGTCCCTAGTTTACGAATATATATGTCGCATCAATGTAGAGTATGGGAATCTGCCCAAAAATTGAAAAACATAAATGTAAGTGATATACGGTAATGATAAGACATTTTCGACTATTTGCATTGAATTGAATGTGTGTCTTGATCACACGGTGGAGCAATTGAACTCGTCATGTTCGTCTGCTGGTTCTAACAATACAAGTCTGTAGGGCATCTAAAAGATAAAAACTTATTACTCACTGGGCAACTTACTATGGAAACTATATCCACGGCCTACATAAACAAAATTGGTATGGATGTTTAGATAAACGTCCCTAGTTTACGAATATATAGGTATGTCGCATCAATGTAGAGTATGGACATCTGCTCAAAAAAAAATAAATGTAAGTGATATACGGTAATGTACTCTTACTATTACGATAGGTAATGAACTATTACGATAGGAATAATCTAATGCATTTTTAAATCAAAACAAATGTGTGTTTAAATCAAACAGTTTTTATTCAACATAATCTATGGCAACAGGCACAATAGTGTTGTCCAAGAACATGGCTGGCGCATCTATTTGTTCTTGGTGTCTGGCCCAAGATAAAAAATACACCATGCTGGCAATATGCGCGCAGCATCCGATAGTTCGGCGCCGTGGATACAAGAACAGTAATAGTCTTCTATGCTCTATCTGCCCTCTCTTGTAGGGTTCACCAATATGTAGGTATACTACTGCTTACTCCTGACGTGTCGGGACTGAATTCTATTCGTGGTGCCGGTAGAGTTCGATGATATATAGGCCATTTGGTCGCATGTACTCGTGGACATATGATCTTGCTATCCTGAGGTGATAGCTGCCAAGCGTAAAAAGAATTAAATCTTCGTACGATAATTGTGGGAAATCAAACGCTGCATCACTGGCATCAATTGCAGTGAATGCTGCCCTTTGCCTATTCAAGTTGTGCCCACTAACATATTCCACCACCTCATTTCTTCTATTAATATTTTCATTAATTATATCAATGAATTGCTCAGCGTATATGCTATCCGCGTATGGTCGCCGAGTAGCGTTGATGATCGCTGCAGTGATTAGGAAATCCGCCGTCATGTTAGGCAAAGAAACATTAAAATATGTGTGTCGGAATAGCTTATAATCTTTTTTGAAACGACCGTTCATTGTCTCGACAACCCACCGGTACATTGTTATAAGTCTAGACTTGTTCGCATCTTCGGTTGTAAGTTGCTCTCCTCTAGATCTGGATGGTGGCATCTGAGGATTATAGCCAAATTCTTGAATAGAGGTGATTGAGTCCCGAAAGCCGCGGTCTAGTATGAAAACATCGTCAGTCTGTAGAAACCAATGCAATCAATTTCAATAGTTGTATTTCAGACTACACCCGCGCTTTTTTTTTTAACAACGCAAAATGAAATGTAGGCTAGCCCTCAAAAATATTTCGAAAACCGGGTCAGATTATGCCCAATGACCTTTGATGTGATATCCTTACTAATATTATAAATAGGAAAGTGAGTTTGTTTGTTTGTTTGTTCCGCTTTCACGCCGTAACTACTACTGAACCGATTGCTTTGAAATTTTGCAGACGTAAAGATAAAATCCGGATTAAATAATAGGGTACTTTTATCCTGGAAAAATCGACAGATCCCACGGGATGCACAATAAAAACTACTGCACAGATTAACATGCGGTTTTCATCAGTAGATAAAGTGATTCTTGAGCAAGGTTTTGCGGTATTTTTTAAAAACCTATGCGCCATAAACCGACTTCCGCGCATATGTAGTCGTGGGCAAAAACTATGACCTTAACCATCTATAAACACAATCCCGAAATCCACGTGGGCGAAGCCGCGAGCAGAAAGCTAGTTAAGAATAATTGCAAACTATTTAGATTCGTCTGAGGCTGATTACACAAAGTAAGTGGATATAGTTTTAAAAGAATTTCGGCTACATTGCTAGCTATTAACTAAAAAATAGCTATTAACATAACGTCATGGCGAATGAAGATCTGACACAGGCAAACATAACTTCAAAAATAACAAGTGGACAATTTGGATCCGCCAGAAAAACATTTCACGCTATGCTACGATACGTATCCTCGTCTGTAGAACATCATTCCTCTCGTATGAGAATACATATTGAGTCTCGTTTTTTACATGGAAACGAAAGTAATAATATCATCTATATAAATGCCGAAAATAACTGTTCCATATTTATTTGAGAATTACGAATTACATTTTTTTAATTGTTTTATTAATCAAACTTAAAAGCCGTTTTTTTATTAATTCATGCGCCTGTATTGATCATCATTCCTTTGATTGCATTAATAAACCTCGTACAACAATCGACATAGGAGATTTTTATCATAATTTACTTTTTAAACTTATAAAAAGACTGGTATTTATAGCGAAGATTACGAAAAGCCTAAACCTACTTAATTACATTTCTAAGCTAACTTCATTTAATTGAGATCAATATCTTAAAAGTTAAAAGTAAAACAACGCAGATAAATTATTCTTATCGCATAAATTATGTACATTTTTCATCACAGAATGTACAACGGCTTATATTAAAAGTAACTTCGCGTTCTGCTACTACTTCAAATATTAAGTAAAAGAAATAGAATAGTTATTAAGGACGAGAGAGGAATCTTTTAAATACCAACGAATTAGACCTTTTACCCGTTCTTTTATTAATTATTATTTTCATAAGCCCGCGAATTTAATAAAAGGTGATACACATAACATCTTTTGCTAAAAACAATGCTTTTCATATGGAATGTAAAGAATATAATAGTAGAATTAGTTAACCTAATGAATTCATTATATTTATTCGTTAATGATTCACCCTTGACAAATCAAAATATACCTGTCAGTATATTTCTTAAATAAAGATAATCAATATTTAACTCAACTCTGTGAATTATGTAATAAAATAGTGTAATATTAAGTAGAAAGTTTATTACAAAATGTTATAATATTTTTGTATATAATTTACAATTGAAGGTTCTAAATATAGACGTGACTGTATAGTAAATTTCGAAATGATCACGTCAGACATAACTTCGCCTTTGAATTTAATATGTCAAGTGTATTTTTTAATTTTTGACACAATTTGAATTTGAAGAGTTTACAAACAATATATTGTGTTTTATTATTAATATACATATGTCAGGTGTGAAAAACGTTTTTCGTAAGAATAATACTGGTTGATGATGATGTGATTAGTAGATCAAGCGTTCTTTATGAAGATAAGTTCTGCTTCTCAATATGTTCATAAGAAAGATAAGTTCTGCTTCTCAATATGCGATATAATATATATTTCTTCGCGAGATATAAGCAATGTAACAATACAAGTATCATGAACACTATGAGATATATCGTTTAGCCAGTTCGAATCTTGGCACCGCAAAGTTAATGTATTGATAAATATATAGATATATCCAAAGTTTAATTATATTTATATTATAAACTCTAGTATCTTATGCCGTGGTAAGGCAAGGTCTTTGGATGTAATATATATTATATTCCAAAAGCCGGCCTTGCTTAAAATATAAGGTGAGTGTACTAACAGTTTTTATCACGGTGTCCTTTTATCTCGTCAAAGGTTAACCTTTTGATACATATTTTATGGTTTCCACAGAAAAAACTTGCCATGTGAAATAAATGAATAAAAATACAATGAAATTTAAGGTAATATTGTTATAATATAAAAAATGCACCAGGACAAAGTATTATACTAATATAGACTAAGTACAATCTGCATAGAACAGACACTCAGAGCTAAAAAATAATTTCTCATATATAATATTTACAAGCGAGACTGAAGCCCATGCCATTCGTTTGCCGCATTTTATTTTATTTAAAGATACAACAAAAACATTAAGATAAATTAATATTAACAGCTTGATAGTTCTCGGTGGCGGAATAAGATGATGCTCAGACGTCAACACTAAAGAAACATGGGAAAACAAAACACTAAAGAAAGATGGAAAAACAAAACACAAAGAAAACATGTGAGTTCGGTTTTTATAATCACACATTTATTACAAAATTGCAAGTTTGCTTTATTACGTACATAATACGTACGTTGTACTCGGCACGTCACGTCCGAGAATAAAAATGTCAAAGCATCTTGCATTATTATTATTACTTACATTAAAATTCTTAATGCCATAACTTTTGGGATAATTTGTTATTGATTGTTTTATTATTATTTTTACTTTCAAACACTCAAGGTAAGCGTTATTGCTGTTATACATAATTACGTGCACATTTTAAACTTGTAATAATAGCACGAATCAATACGAATTTCGTGTCCGAGTTCTGTATATTATATTGTGCTTTTGTAACTATCAAAATAAATCAACATTTAGAGAAAATAACTAGGTTTTTTTCTGCTTTACATAAATTAAAAACAAATATTAGTTTTTTTATTTACATTACTAATATTGACTCAAGTCAAAAAATGTGTATAAATACAGTATTGATATAATTGATGTTTAGAAATGATAATTTAGGATTTTCTACTAGTCACAAAATATAATCTTCAATTAAGTTTTTATAATATTACGAATTAGGCGGGCTATGTGGTGGACGCTTTCATACCGCCAAGTCAGACTTAATGTTTGCTGTGCTCATTGTGCTACTCTTGGACGAGTTTTCATTTCGTATTATCTGGCGACTTCTAAACAGGTAACTTCAAAATCAAACAAATACTGAGCATATGTTGAGAAAGCGCAGCATTAACAATACAATATAAAAATAGAGCGTGCTAAAAGCATTGATGAAATCTAAATGATTATTTATTGGTGTGATTATCGTCACCAACATTGACGAGCCGGTCATGCATGCTATTGGATTTAATTACACCAGAGCTCTTCAAATTGTCCCAACTAGTTGACTAAAGGAGAATGGCAGTTCATGTACAGGCTACTTTTTGTCATGTACCAGGGCCATGTTTATACATATCTTCATTTAAGACACTATTTTGCATTTATCAGATTACAATTTCAACTTGTCTCAAATCAAATAATACAAATTAAAATCAGTACCGCAAAACCGGAAACAAAACGTATTACGAAAACAAAACGCAACATGATTATCAGTACTACATAAAAGAAAAATGTATTAATCGATTAAATGAAATCGATTTTTTGTGAATTTTATTATATATTTTGAATCTTTAGATTTATGTAATGCAAATGGTAGCACAGTGTCTTCTTAATGCAAAAAAACTTTGCTTTAAACTATACTTTGACTGATATTTAAGAATTATCTAATACGTTATTATTATTGATAAGTTAGGTATAGAGAACAGTAACTAATATAATTTTGATGCATTATCTACATATTCCAATGTCTAATATTTTTGTTGCTGTTTGCTACGTGTTCTGTAACTCATATTTTATTCTTAGTAAGATGTTTTGAAAAAGATATATAAGGCTTAAAAATAATCAGTTACAAAGAACAAAAATCTATAAACATAACCTCACTTTTTGTATTCAAAACATTATAACTATTGAATGACAGGCTTTCCTGAAAATTATCATTATTTTGACATATGTTTTATTACAGCACGTGATAAAAATGGGTGTACGAAACTCCCATACAAGCTTGCCGTTCTCTTTTCTCAATTACAGCTGAGACGCACGCAGGCATACGCAGGGCCGCCTGTACGAGGGCGTCGTGCGATCCGTGGCCATGTATGGGGCCCCCGTGTGGTCGCGAGACTGCGCGAGGTCCCCCCGCTGCAGAGCTCTGCTACGGAGCCTGCAGCGGATAATGGCCATACGGATCGTACGAGGCTACCGTACAATCTCGTACGAGGCGGCGACGGTTCTGGGACGCTCCCCCCCATTCGACATCCTGGCCGACATGTACGCGGCGACGTATGCGTCGCGGCGTGTCGGCCGGGGGGGCGATGGGGGGAGCACCCTGGAACCCGCGCACGAAGTGCCTAAGCGGGAGTGGCACCGACGGATTGTGGCGGCCTGGCGTGCGCAGCTCGAATTACGGATCTGCGCGCGCCAGCGGGCCGTCGGTGCCGTACTCCCGCACCTCGAAGCTTGGCTCTACGGGGAGGAGGAGGTCACCTACCGATTGACTCAGATACTCACCGGGCACGGCTGCTTCGGTGAGTATCTGCGTCGAATAGGACGGGAGGGATCGACACGATGCCACCACGACTCGGCCCAGCACACGTTGGCGGAGTGCCCCGCGTGGGCCTCCGAGCGCCGAGTCTCCGAGCCGAAAAAAAGTATACGCAGGTACATACCTGCCAGCCACCGAACACGTTGTTCCGTTCCAGGTAGAGCAGCCGCTTGTCGGTGCACATGACCACCTCCTTGGCGGGGATCACCCACACGTGCGCCTCGTACGTGTCCGTCGCCACAAACTTGCCCTGCGCGCGATCACAACACATCTTTTCAAAATTGTATTACAATTGGGTAGACGACTACAACTGATTATGGCCGTTTTCATACTATAACTAGCTGACCCGGTGAACTTCGTACCGCCTAATTATAATTATGTTCTGATCGAATCAGATTTGTCCGAGTCGCCTAGTACTTCCACCATATCATCATGTCCTGGCGAGCCAAGTGGTTCCCAAGTAGATGGAGCCAAGTTGATGGAAATAAAGAGTTACTAATACATTTCGCTTTTTATTATTTTTAAAGGCTTTATAACCTGGTCTATATGGACAAAACAATGGAACGTTCGGATACACGGGTTCTTTTTACATGAGATGACAAAACAATATAATAAAAATATTTTTGAGAGTTAGTAACACTGTAAGGTTGGCACCCATCAAATATGTCAACACATTAATTATTTTTATATTTTGAAATTTAAATACACGATGTTATAAGCAAAGTTGATATTATGTTGTCGATTCAAAAGTCACTCGAATTGAAGAACGCATTAAAGCGTTCTTCAATTCGAGTGGAACTGAGAGTACAAATACCGTCAAATGTTTGACAGAAAGTAAGTGATCAACTTTTATATGGGAAAATGAAATTGTCGTCTTACTCTATCTTACTCGCAATTTTTCCTTATTTGCTCACCGTTTAGACCTACCCTGGACTACGACAAACATTTTAAAACCAAAATCAGCTCAATCGGCCCAGCCGTTCTCGAGTTTTAAGCAGACTAACAACAACAATTCATTTTTATTTATATAGATTATCTGATTTGAGCAATTTATATCTCATGAAAGTATGTCAATATAGATATTTCAGTTTAATTATTAATTTATATTGCTGTTAGGATTTCTAAAAAATGGGCAATTATTATTTACGAAATTCTAATGAAACCAACACATTTCTAGCATTCTCACATTAAATGTATCATTTTTTTATATGGAAAGTATACCTATAAACACATATAAATTAGGCAAGTTTACTGAGTTATGACGTCACGATTGCAGTGTTTTTAGCACGGAGCATTTTTGAGTGACCCGCGACAGCGCCGCAAACATGTCGATGTATCTTCAAAAGTAATAAGTGCAGGTGTACTGTTGGTTCTACAATATTTCTCACTTAAAAGAGTACTCTTATTATATATAGTATAAGCGGTTACCCCACACGTTGCGTAAGGTTGCCGGCCGTTGCCTATAAAAGCCGCTGCGGTTGGCTAGCGACTCACTTATCGTCGGGCATTCGGAGCGGGTAGACCGGTCGTAACGTTATGACGTGTTGCGTTGCGTAACGTTGCGTAATTCGTAAAGTAGGCGTTAGGCTGATTTTGTTCCTCTGTAAAATTATGTTGTTGCCAAATTATTATTTTTTGTAAGGAATTTCTCTTCTGATTCCTAAAATCAGAATTGGGATAAGCAACTCTTAGCCCACAATTACGAGGAACAAAGTCTTCTGCGTACTTTAGTGTTCGTGTTTGTGATAATGGCTGGCGGATCCAGTCGGAGCGACCGTAGGTCGCGAAGTCGTTCCCGTGATAAGTCGCGGCACCGTTCACGTAGCCGTCACGAAGTGTCCACTAGGAACCGCCGATCGCGACGTCGGTCATATAGTAGGACGCGTAATGAAAATTTCACACCGTCAGAAAAAACGCCTAATCGTGATCGCCATCATCGTCGCTTGAACAGATCGCGGTCTTCAAGCAGGTCACATACCCCGGATTTGGCTATTCATTCCACGTTGAATTCGATCATGGACCGTCTTGCGTCGATCTTGGCAGTGTGGGTGAGGGTCAGGTTGGGCCGAGTCGGGGGGGGTTTGGACCTTTGATTGGCTCGGCTGAGCCTCGGAATGTTGGGCGGATGCAGGTGCGGACGGGTGTGGTGCGTCGGGGACGTCATCGGATCGCGGTGCGGCCTTGGCGTTCAGTGTGAAGACATACAGTTTTGTATGTATTGGACTTTATGTCCGGCAGACATACAGTTTTGTATGTATTGGACTTTGTGTCCGGCAGACATACAGTTTTGTATGTATTGGACTTTGTGTCCGGCAGACATACAGTTTTGTATGTATTGGACTTTGTGTCCGGCAGACATACAGTTTTGTATGTATTGGACTTTGTGTCCGGCAGACATACAGTTTTGTATGTATTGGACTTTGTGTCCGGCAGACATACAGTTTTGTATGTATTGGACTTTGTGTCCGGCAGACATACAGTTTTGTATGTATTGGACTTTGTGTCCGGCAGACATACAGTTTTGTATGTATTGGACTTTGTGTCCGGCAGACATACAGTTTTGTATGTATTGGACTTTGTGTCCGGCAGACATACAGTTTTGTATGTATTGGACTTTGTGTCCGGCAGACATACAGTTTTGTATGTATTGGACTTTGTGTCCGGCAGACATACAGTTTTGTATGTATTGGACTTTGTGTCCGGCAGACATACAGTTTTGTATGTATTGGACTTTGTGTCCGGCAGACATACAGTTTTGTATGTATTGGACTTTGTGTCCGGCAGACATACAGTTTTGTATGTATTGGACTTTGTGTCCGGCAGACATACAGTTTTGTATGTATTGGACTTTGTGTCCGGCAGACATACAGTTTTGTATGTATTGGACTTTATGTCCGGCAGACATACAGTTTTGTATGTATTGGACTTTGTGTCCGGCAGACATACAGTTTTGTATGTATTGGACTTTGTGTCCGGCAGACATACAGTTTTGTATGTATTGGACTTTATGTCCGGCAGACATACAGTTTTGTATGTATTGGACTTTGTGTCCGGCAGACATACAGTTTTGTATGTATTGGACTTTGTGTCCGCAGACATACAGTTTTGTATGTATTGGACTTTGTGTCCGGCAGACATACAGTTTTGTATGTATTGGACTTTGTGTCCGGCAGACATACAGTTTTGTATGTATTGGACTTTGTGTCCGCAGACATACAGTTTTGTATGTATTGGACTTTGTGTCCGGCAGACATACAGTTTTGTATGTATTGGACTTTGTGTCCGGCAGACATACAGTTTTGTATGTATTGGACTTTGTGTCCGGCAGACATACAGTTTTGTATGTATTGGACTTTGTTGTCCGGCAGACATACAGTTTTGTATGTATTGGACTTTGTGTCCGGCAGACATACAGTTTTGTATGTATTGGACTTTGTGTCCGGCAGACATACAGTTTTGTATGTATTGGACTTTGTGTCCGGCAGACATACAGTTTTGTATGTATTGGACTTTGTGTCCGGCAGACATACAGTTTTGTATGTATTGGACTTTGTGTCCGGCAGACATACAGTTTTGTATGTATTGGACTTTGTGTCCGGCAGACATACAGTTTTGTATGTATTGGACTTTGTGTCCGGCAGACATACAGTTTTGTATGTATTGGACTTTGTGTCCGGCAGACATACAGTTTTGTATGTATTGGACTTTATGTCCGGCAGACATACAGTTTTGTATGTATTGGACTTTGTGTCCGGCAGACATACAGTTTTGTATGTATTGGACTTTGTGTCCGGCAGACATACAGTTTTGTATGTATTGGACTTTATGTCCGGCAGACATACAGTTTTGTATGTATTGGACTTTGTGTCCGGCAGACATACAGTTTTGTATGTATTGGACTTTGTGTCCGGCAGACATACAGTTTTGTATGTTCCAAATTCCAAATTCCAAATTCTTTATTCACATTAACAGACACGAGACACAATATAAATTAATCTTACAGGTACAGGGACACAAAAATAATGCATGCAGAAACTTAAAAATAAGAATAGAATTAAGGTTTAAGTGAAGTCTCGCGACTGCTGTGTGAAAGGGTACCTAGATCAGCATGAGGTTAGTGAAACTAACACTATCTAACCCTAGTCTAACTAACCCTAGTCTATGTATTGGACTTTGTGTCCGGCAGACATACAGTTTTGTATGTATTGGACTTTGTGTCCGGCAGACATACAGTTTTGTATGTATTGGACTTTGTTGTCCGGCAGACATACAGTTTTGTATGTATTGGACTTTATGTCCGGCAGACATACAGTTTTGTATGTATTGGACTTTATGTCCGGCAGACATACAGTTTTGTATGTATTGAACGTACGAGTGGACGTAGCTTGAATATGATGATACAGGTATAAGAATGAATGAATGACTGACAGACGAGGATGGTGGAGTTGCAGCAGATGGCAGCATACAAAGTGGTGACAACCCCGAGGCTCGTGTCGAGGACGACACTATGTCAGGAGAGGCCGTATAAGCGGTTACCCCACACGTTGCGTAAGGTTGCCGGCCGTTGCCTATAAAAGCCGCTGCGGTTGGCTAGCGACTCACTTATCGTCGGGCATTCGGAGCGGGTAGACCGGTCGTAACGTTATGACGTGTTGCGTTGCGTAACGTTGCGTAATTCGTAAAGTAGGCGTTAGGCTGATTTTGTTCCTCTGTAAAATTATGTTGTTGCCAAATTATTATTTTTTGTAAGGAATTTCTCTTCTGATTCCTAAAAATAGAATTTAAAAAATTGTCGTCTACCCAATCCCAGGTCGCACTAATTTATCTCGGCAGAGTTGCATACATCGTGGTCGTGAGAAAACCGCTCGTGACTACATCGAGGTAAATCGTGATTAGAACTGAGAGAGCGTTGGAGGCGTAAGCGCCACCTGAGCAGCGGCAAGGTCACAGTACAAGAGCGAATTGTAGTATGCTATTTCTTAGATTTCTTTGGTTATAATAATTCGATGATACTTGTCATGATAAGAAATATGCTAAGATTATTTTATCACAAATAAATTACAAATGCTAAATGTATAAAACTTGCCTTCACCTGAACAGAATTATCAAATTGTTCCAAGATCGATTGGCAAATTAGTTATAAAATTACAACAAAATTGTTTGTAATTGGACCTTACAGGTAATAAGTTTGAAAGTTGAAATCAAAATAAACAATTTTTTATTATTAAATATATATATACTTAATAATATAATGTAATTACACAGAAAAACTCCAAACAACATAAATAATTGAGAAGTATTTTTAAGGTTAAGTATTAATTCGTTCATTGATGTAAAACTAGAATCTTTTTACTAACTCAAAATACGAGTATATACTATCACAAATGATTTGATTTAATAAACTCTATTATGCTACATTTGTGCAATGGATATTGTCTATGCGTAACAGCCAATGTCACTTATACGCACCTTTTCAAGCTCAGATAACATTTTGTATCCTTCTGCCTGCGATCTCGAATAGGGTCGCACTCCGGAGTCGGCGGGCAAATACCGCGCCGCGCGACGTTTCGTTACTTCTTCCGAAAGGTCAGCAGCCCTGGTTTGGATTAAATTTCATACATTACATAAATTCTCCTTTTTGTAGAAGAGTGTCGTATTTTAGTGATAATTAAGATATAATGCCACTACATTGAAGCACTGAAGACGTTGATATATAACAAGTAACACAGGCAAAAATAGTATTGTTCCAACTATGTTTTGTTGCGTTTTGTTCATGTGAGCACCATCATCATCGACAACTTGTATTCCTGACGCGATCCCTATTCCCTAACGATTTAATGTTAGGGCGATTAAGCCTTAATCGACAAGTACGGTGCGACCCCAGTGCGGATGCTCCGGTTGCCTCCCGGAATTTTTCCTAGGGTCAAATAAATGTACAACGTATAAAATTCGAGAAAACGACCTCCTGAACTCGCGGCGAGTGGCCAGAGCGTCACCGACGCTCCTTATTACAATACAAACACAAAGTATGTATTTGTTTCATTTTTCATCTTTGTTGATGTTATATTTTGCGATATAATCGAGTAGTGTTATAATAAGCCTGAATCAATAAAATCTAAATATATCGATATATAAAAATACTAGCGACCCGCCCGGCTTCGCACGGGTGCAGTGAAAAAATGGTTATGGTGGGTTATCCCTAAGAGATAGACATATACCATCGCGGACTTTTTTGTGTGATTTTTGTAAGTTGTACAATACTGTAGTACATTATTTTGGTCTATCTCGTAGGGTTCAGCCAGCGTTTGCAATATAAGCGCAAAAAACGTGCTTATTTACGACATCAATATTAGAAACCTTTAAATTTATCAGTGTTTCTCTACTATATTATGCATTTATTATACTTACAAACCTTCCTTAAGAATCACTCTATCTATTAAAAAAACCGCGTCAAAATCCGTTGCGTAGTTTTAAAGATCTAAGCATACATACGGACATACAGCGAAAGCGACTTTGTTTTATACTATGTATTGATATGACCTTATATCTTTTTTCAAATAAATTCACGGCTATTGGTAATGTATCATATGTTAGAAATAAAATGTGATGCAAACAGAATTCAATTAAGAATTTTTCATGACATATGTTTGATACACTTTGTCTATTGAAAACTTTGTTTTAATTGGATATTTACTTACCAATGAAAATATTAAATCAAAAACATGTAAAGACGATTTTTCTGGAAATGTATATTAATTGAAATTCTATAGTAATTGTGTTTTTAATTGTAAAATTAGTGTTAATTGCGAATACCTGTATCTTTGGTTTTTATAATACAGGACATAAGAAGTCCCTACTATTAAAAATGTATCAGGTTTGTGTGTTAAGTGTAAATATAAACTGTTAACAGCGAAACCTTTTCACAGCATCGAGAGATCCAGAGGCGAAGTCGACCACTCCCGCGGTGGGGCGCGCCACCAGCCCCACCGCGCCCTTGCCCAGGCCCTTGAAGAAGCCCTCCACTCCTTCGTCACGCGCACCCTCAAACGGCTTCGTGAACACGCCCGTTACTCCGTCAAAGACACCCTATGAATGTTTTTTTTTATATAGTTATTACTGCATCGAGCGCAAAGTTAGAGAGAGTGTTATGATTAGAGATCGGATAATCGGATGCATATTTACCTAGAGTTAGTTTAAGACAAAGTATGGAAACGGCTTTCTATTGTTTTGTTAAATAAAAATCCCGGATTGCGGAATTGGATAGCCGGATGTTTATTTATTTACCTAATTTAGTTTTTGACAAAGTATGGAACTGTCTTTTTATTTCATTTCCATAAATAAAAATCCCGGAATCCACACTCATTAAATCGGAAGTCAACTCAGAGTGAGATACTAGACCATACTTACGCCCGGGCACCATTTCTGTTTTTTTATTCAATTATTTAATTGATTATTGTTTTAGTCAAACTAGCTCACTACTTTCGTATAACACTCTTCATGTAATAAATCATACATTCATGAATCGCACGGGGAACTGAAACTAAACTTCATGTAAATACGTATGCATAGTTGTATAAATGAACCCGGAGTCTCGGTCTTTTGAAAATAAATACCACGTGCTAATTTTGTAATTTTCAAACAATATCACTACGTTAAATTTGCAGTCCCGTATTTTCCCGGATTTTTATTTAATAAATGTATTTTAAAAAGTCGCTTCCATAATTTGTGAGCCAAAAATTAACTTTAGGTAAATATGCATCCGATTATTCGATCTCTAGTTATAACCATCATAACTATATTAACCAGGGAGGCACTAAATGAACACGAGTGCATTAAATACTCACCCAAGCATGGTACTTAACATATTTTTATTTCAAATACACAAAATCAAAATTAATTTTATTCAATTTGACTTTATAGAAAGCTCTTTTGAATTGTCAAAATTTTTTTTTCCCCACCACCCATTCAGGACGTATTTTTAGCTGATAAGAAGAATGGGCGCAAGAAACTTATCAGCTTTAACAAAAATAATAACAACATTTACAATAAATTATGTCGTTGTCATACAATGTACATATGTGTTTACAATTTATTACTGGAAATCTAATATATACAATTTAGAATGTAATATCTTCAATCAACACCAAGCATTGGCATCATTTAAATATTCATTGACTTTATAATAACCCTTACTAATTAGTGTATTTTCAACATGTACCTTGAACTTATTGAAAAGGCAATTCAGCTAACTATGTGAAAACTTGTTATAAAAATTTATACATTTGCCCACAAACGAACCTCTAGTTTTTTGTAGCTTGTACATTGGAACGGCAAGTTTATTTTCACTTTTCTAATGTCATATAAATAAAGTCAAAAGAAAATTTTCAAGTTAAATAAAAACATTAATTGGTATACTTTATGATAATTTCATAACCAACAAAAAATATATATACATATACTTTGAAATTTCTTGGTATTGGAAACAAAAATTCTCTCGTTCTAAGGGTTCCCGCACACGGGCCACCGACCACAACCACAAAACGCCGCCACTGGCATATTTCTTGTAATTTTCATACATTTTATATGGACTCGCCACTCGTCACAGCTCGCTTCTTGTGGCCCACACCAGCCACTAAACGCCCACACAAAAAGCCGCCACTCGCCACTCGTGCGATTCCGCGCCCCTCTTTCTCCTTTCAGTAAACCTGTTAGAGTCGACGGTAACGCACGCACGTAGTATGTGGTTCATATAGGTAGATAAATATGGATATAGAATTATTTATATCAGAGATACAATCAGCTGTCGCGCGCTTCAGCTACTTTTGTAGCGGCGTTCGTGGCTGTGGCCCGTGGCTCGTGTGCGGCGACACTAAGGCAACCCTAGGCACAATAGCAATCTAATCATTAATTATAGTAACCAACTCACCATGACGAGGCCTTTGCCACTTCTTGCGAGACCCTCCTGAAGGTTCGCCGGCGGTTTGTTTATGTTATCCCTACGGCGCCTCTGGTAGTCCTGTTAAAATAATTAGCATTAATAAAACTGCGGTCGAATTATGCAAATAACTTAATTTGAACTGTGTCAGTCAGCACTAAATAAAAAAGAACCCAATCAAACCTAGATGCTCTAAACCCAGAACATGCCCATGTTATAAAAAATCTACTCTGGTATTGGATCACAAACGGAACATATATTTGTTGTCTTGCATTAAGCGCAAATACTCTTGAATACTTTTGAGCTATAGAAATGTTACTCAGTTTAACAATTCTTAACTTATTTTACCTTCGGATTTGCTGCCTTTATAAAAAAGGGTGTTGCCTATAGCTTTTTAGGATAATACCTATCTAATAAAGGTGTGTTTTTCTTTCTTCTGAAAATACCCTTTGTTGCATTCTTCAATCTGTTCCTCATTTACATCCTCAATAGCTGAGTGGTTTTTGTAGTAATCCAATCTAACCAAGCTTTATTGTTTCCTTTGAAATTCCTTAATTACCTTGAAATTCCTATCAAGAAAATACATTAGTCGCCTTACTCTCGTACCTTCTTTCCATCACCACACGAACATCAAAAGCAACAGTCACTACACCCTTTTACTCTTTCATAGATCTTTCACATCAGCCTTGTAACCCAGCCCGTGGCCCATGGCGCCGGTGATGCGCGACACGGCGCCCGCCGCGCCGCCCACCGTGTGGCCCACCAGCGACCGCCCGCCCAGGAATGCTGCAACAATGTGTGCGGCACCTTGTCCAGCGACAGCGCCGCCAGCCCGTGGCCCATGGCGCCGGTGATGCGCGACACGGCGCCCGCCGCGCCGCCCACCGTGTGGCCCACCAGCGACCGCCCGCCCAGGAATGCTGCAACAATGTGTGCGGCACCTTGTCCAGCGACAGCGCCGCCAGCCCGTGGCCATGGCGCCGGTGATGCGCGACACGGCGCGCCGCGCCGCCCACCGTGTGGCCCACCAGCGACCGCCCGCCCAGGAATGCTGCAACAATGTGTGCGGCACCTTGTCCAGCGACAGCGCCGCCAGCCCGTGGCCCATGGCGCCGGTGATGCGCGACACGGCGCCCGCCGCGCCGCCCACCGTGTGGCCCACCAGCGACCGCCCGCCCAGGAATGCTGCAACAATGTGTGCGGCACCTTGTCCAGCGACAGCGCCGCCAGCCCGTGGCCCATGGCGCCGGTGATGCGCGACACGGCGCCGCCGCGCCGCCCACCGTGTGGCCACCAGCGACCGCCCGCCCAGGAATGCTGCAACAATGTGTGCGGCACCTTGTCCAGCGACAGCGCCGCCAGCCCGTGGCCCATGGCGCCGGTGATGCGCGACACGGCGCCCGCCGCGCCGCCCACCGTGTGGCCCACCAGCGACCGCCCGCCCAGGAATGCTGCAACAATGTGTGCGGCACCTTGTCCAGCGACAGCGCCGCCAGCCCGTGGCCCATGGCGCCGGTGATGCGCGACACGGCGCCCGCCGCGCCGCCCACCGTGTGGCCACCAGCGACCGCCCGCCAGGAATGCTGCAACAATGTGTGCGGCACCTTGTCCAGCGACAGCGCCGCCAGCCCGTGCCCATGGCGCCGGTGATGCGCGACACGGCGCCCGCCCGCCGCCCACCGTGTGGCCCACCAGCGACCGCCCGCCCAGGAATGCTGCAACAATGTGTGCGGCACCTTGTCCAGCGACAGCGCCGCCAGCCGTGGCCCATGGCGCCGGTGATGCGCGACACGGCGCCCGCCGCGCCGCCCACCGTGTGGCCCACCAGCGACCGCCCGCCCAGGAATGCTGCAACAATGTGTGCGGCACCTTGTCCAGCGACAGCGCCGCCAGCCCGTGGCCCATGGCGCCGGTGATGCGCGACACGGCGCCCGCCGGCCGCCCACCGTGTGGCCCACCAGCGACCGCCCGCCCAGGAATGCTGCAACAATGTGTGCGGCACCTTGTCCAGCGACAGCGCCGCCAGCCCGTGGCCCATGGCGCCGGTGATGCGCGACACGGCGCCCGCCGCGCCGCCCACCGTGTGGCCCACCAGCGACCGCCCGCCCAGGAATGCTGCAACAATGTGTGCGGCACCTTGTCCAGCGACAGCGCCGCCAGCCCGTGGCCCATGGCGCCGGTGATGCGCGACACGGCGCCCGCCGCGCCGCCCACCGTGTGGCCCACCAGCGACCGCCCGCCCAGGAATGCTGCAACAATGTGTGCGGCACCTTGTCCAGCGACAGCGCCGCCAGCCCGTGGCCCATGGCGCCGGTGATGCGCGACACGGCGCCCGCCGCGCCGCCCACCGTGTGGCCCACCAGCGACCGCCCGCCCAGGAATGCTGCAACAATGTGTGCGGCACCTTGTCCAGCGACAGCGCCGCCAGCCCGTGGCCCATGGCGCCGGTGATGCGCGACACGGCGCCCGCGCGCCGCCCACCGTGTGGCCCACCAGCGACGCCCGCCCAGGAATGCTGCAACAATGTGTGCGGCACTTGTCCAGCGACAGCGCCGCCAGCCCGTGGCCCATGGCGCCGGTGATGCGCGACACGGCGCCCGCCGCGCCGCCCACCGTGTGGCCCACCAGCGACCGCCCGCCCAGGAATGCTGCAACAATGTGTGCGGCACCTTGTCCAGCGACAGCGCCGCCAGCCCGTGGCCCATGGCGCCGGTGATGCGCGACACGGCGCCCGCCGCGCCGCCCACCGTGTGGCCCACCAGCGACCGCACGCCCAGGAATAGCCCCTCCGCGAACTCGCCTGGCCCTTGGATCGCCCCCTACGATGACACAATACATCACGGACATGCCCACTGCTGGTTGTCGCCCAGAGCTACTTCGATTGCCAGGCAGAGTGCTGCGAACTCTACTCCGACGAAAAACCAAAATACAATGTCGTCATAGTATTACACAGTAATATGTATACTTTATTTAGATGAAAGAGAAAATATTTATGTCATAAAGTTATTTCTGTCAAGGGTTAGATTACAAATAATGTACTTGACATTTTAATCTCAAAAAATTAAACAATTATCACAACAAAGTGTACAAACATCTTTAACACTGAATTCATATTTATGTATTATATATAACACATACGTATATGGCTTACGAATAAATTGCTAAGAAATGACCGGAGAAATCCGGTTTTAGACAAATACAAATGTTACCTGGAAAGGTTCGTAGAAAAGGTCTTCAACTCCTTTCTTAAGGCCAATGACAAGGCCGTACGGGTTGCCGATTACGTCCAAACCGAGAACCAGCACGTACAATTGTTTCAACGCTTGTCCAGTGTAGTGACTCTGCACTTGGCCGACTAACTCCTTTTGTGACAAAAACTCGTAGTTTCTCTCATAATATGACAACCTTGAAAAGAAGAGATGATTTTGTAAACGATTTAATATCAGAACAATTAGAAAAATCGATGTTAGCAACAGAATAATTCAAACTCAAACTAGAAACAAACAAAACGACCTATTCCAATTCCCAAGCGATCTTATGAAACTAATAACAATAGCCTATCTTAATTTTTCTAGTTATACTGTTTTATTTTTCAGGATGGACACTTTAAATAAAATAAACATTGTAGATAGCAAAATAACATAAAAGACGCTAAAGTCATTGGACTAATTTTTATCTCCCAATCCGAACTAATGCAATAATAACAGTTTGTATTGTTCCACGTTGCAAATGCATATAACATTTACGTTAAAACAATCAAATTGGTATGTTAGTTAGATTGAAGACCTTAGAAAGAACATGAGACCAATTTTAACACGAGCAAATAACAATGTGTAATACTCACTTGAAGACAACATCATTCATGTCTGTCAAAGTCACTCCTATACTTTGAAGCACGGTACCAACAAACGTGGGCAGTTGTGTGGCGCCGCCGAGAGAGAACGAAACGTGAACCTTAAACAAATACGAGAGTTAAAAAAGAAACATCTTTTTATAAATAACTTACGAAATTTATCAGCTTCATTTTGTATGAATAATAAAAATGTTAAATTCTATTAAACATTAATGTTACGTTACCTTAAGCGGCGATAAATGTAAGTTGTCGTAGAAGTTCTTTTGGTCAGACGCCACACCCAAGGCAGCCAGTGCCTCCAACGCTTGACGAGCCTTCTCAATGTCTAGTTGGAATGCATCCAACTGTTATTAACATGAGAAACAAACATAACAATTAATTGTTATTCAACATAATATGACAAAGATAAACTGTGATAGCTTTAATGCAAAAGAACTTTAGCACTAGAATCGAATTATATTTTTCAGTAGACAGATTAACCTCCCGATAGAGATCCAGCTAGTATTGAGAAGAAAGTACTTTTATTATTATAATATGTAAGAAATAAACATCATAATGTAATTGCTAGCGATGTGCCGAGTACGGTTTGATTCCTGCTTTGGACTCGCCTACTCGAATACCAATTTATTTTGATGCGAGTACGCCGGACTCGATTCCGGTACTCGAGTCAGGAAGAATCGGTTCCTACTCGCTAACTCGATTCTTTTTATACGCTACTGACTCGAGTCAAGTACTCGCAAACTGTTTACATAAGTTCCTATGCTCTACGTCTTTATTCAATGTTTATTATGTTTTAACCTACACGCTGTTTGAAGCTAACTCGTTTCTTTTTTCCTTTTCCTTTTTGTTCTAAAATCGTAATCTACTTCTGGACTAGACTAGAATTTCCGGGCTCAAATTTCTAGATTCGAGTCTAGGGATCGGACTCGAGTCTAGAAATATTCGAATACCAAACATAGAATTGAAGTACTGGGATCGAATCAGGGAATGGAGTCCTGATTCGAATACCGTATAAACTGACTCGAATCGACTCGATCAACCAAAACAGCGACTCGGCACATCACTAGTAATTGCAGTAAAAAATAGCTTTTAATAATCTTAATACATATCTTTCGTAGAGATAGCAACCAGACCAGATGGATAAACACTCCCTATTATTCACTGTTACTCGATGTTTTATTTGTTGATACTCGGCAAATAAATTTTTTGATGACCAAATAAGCTATAGGTGTAATAATAGACTTTCTTTTCTACTCAAAAAACACAATTAACGTCAATAATTATTATCAACGATACAAAAAGTTTGTCGAAAATCAGTTTTATTACATTGAAATTAATTAATAGCTATCCCCAAGTAGACTTTCCCATGTAGCTACAGAAAACATATCGAGTGATGCCGATAACTATTATGTTATTAATTAGTAAAGAAAATAATAAAATGAGAGACACCAGTCTCATATTACTTTGTTTTTACATTATTAAAATGCTAGCAACCTTTCTTTTTTCATTTTTCTTCTTGGATTGCCACGTAATCGATTCAAAGTTTAATCTTAACATGACATTAAGATTTGACTACAAATATTTTGTTATTCTTGTCGAATGGAGTTTTTCGGCTATTCGACAGTTCATTTAAAATTATAACAAATGAATAAGTTTTATTATTATTGATGCAACACGGATATTGCTTTTAAGTTATTATTATTAAAACTGAATATCTCAAAGGACATATGAATAATATTACGCTACTATCGACGTTCGTCGCGAATTGTAGTAGAATAGTGCAAATAAAAAAGTTTAATTCACGAATACAATGTTATCGATACTAATATTATAAAACTGAACAGTTTGTTTGTTTGTTAGTTTGTTTGAACGCGCTAATTTCTGGAACTCCTGGTTCGAATTGAGAAATTCTTTTTTAATTGAATAGCCCATTTATCGAGGAAGGCTTTAGGCTACATAACACCATGCTGAGACTAACAAGAGCGAAGAAATAATGAAAAATGTGGAAAATACGGGGAAATTATAATGATCTTTGAGGGCTTCCGTTGCGTGCGCTGCGAAAACGGTTATAAATACCAAAAAAATTATTCCTCTTAAAATGACCTAAAAAATGCCCGCGACAGTATATGTCTATCTTTTAATGTTAACTCACTAGAATCGTTTTTATGGTAATCAAATTTGTATATGTCGCGTTGTCAAGATCGGGTAACAGCAGAGGTGGTTGTTTGCAAAAATAAATATGATGCTCAAAATAATTATTCCCCGCGGCCGAAGTCGCTGGCACAGCTAGTGAAATATAACATTTATATAATAACTAGCGACCCGCCCCGGCTTCGCACGGGTGGCATGCTAATATGAATAGTTACCTATATTATAGTTTTTAATAATTATTATTTAATAGTTACCATCGCCGCAATGATAATTTTTCGATTTAGCGTAAGTTTGTACGTTTGATATCTTCTAAAGTACTGATCGAATTACATGACGTAAAAGACAAATTTAATCTAGGTTTAATGTCCAAAGCTTACTAACATGTTTATTTGGATAAGTATTAATGTAAGACATACTTAAATGGCTTCGTAAATAAGCCATTATTTCTAGTAAAGAGTAAAAGATAAAAAGCGGTTATTGTGGGTTATTCTTGAGAGATAGACATATACCATCGCAGACTTTTTTGTGGACTTTTGTAAGTTGTACGATACTGTAGTACATCATTTTGACCAATCTCGTAGGGTTTGGCCAGCGTTTGCAATATAAGCGCAAAAAAGTGAGTTGATTTACGACATCACATTAGAAATCTCAAAAATTGTCAGTGTTCCACTACTACATTGTGCATGTTTTATACATATAAACCTTCCTCTTGAATATACCTATTTATTAAAGAAGACCGCATTAAAATCCGTTGCGTAGTTTTAAAGATTTAAGCATACATAGCTACATACATACATACAGACACCGGGAAGCGACATTGTTTTATACTATGTAAGGATTAGATACTCACCGCCTCCTGCTCGGTGAGCACGCGCTGCGGGAACATTCCCATCAACGCATTGATGAGGCCCATGTCCACCTTCACGTGGAACTCCTGGATGAGCACTTTGTAGTACTTATATTGGCGCACTTTACTGTGCTCCATAATGCGCTCCACTATCGACACCTCGATGAACGGCTTCATACCTTGGGATATGTTTATATCTCAATTATATGCTCTTAGTTGCTATGGTGTTTTGACGTGACTTAAAACATAATTAGCTAAACTTTCTTTTTTTTATGTATTATGGACAGGCTTTTGGCCTCGATCTCACCTGATGGTAAGTGACGATGAGGCCGAAGATGGTCCATGCCTGTCCAGATAGTGCCTATTCACTCTCGCCTTGAAAAGGCCCAGATTATATTTATCAGGGAAAATATCCGGCGGGAGGGAATTCCACTCCTTTGCTGTGCGCATTATGAAAGTAGAAGCGAATCGCTTAGTGCGTTAAGTTTGTCTGAATTAAACCCAACGTGGGGCCAAGTAAACACAGCAGGCCATACACCCGCTAATAAATATTTAGTTTCGTAACTTGTGAGTAACTGGTATTTTGCGGAAGTAATTGAGGTCGGAATTAAAAGATATTTTAAAACTATTAAATAATTAAAGACATACACATTTTACCACAACAAACTTTTAATGATTGTGTAAACCAAATCCAAAAAATGTTTTTCATCACACTACTCGATAATTTGATAATAAAGAAGTACCGGTAATATGGGGATGTTTGATAGGGGGTACTTTGAGACATGGGGAGGGGCAGATAATATGTTTGGTACGAAAAAATGTCTGCTTCTGATGGGAAATCAGATATAAAAAAAAAATGTTTTTCATTGATTTCATCATTGTGAAAACGGGTAAAATAAAATTTTCAAGTTGGGTTATAAGTTTTAAAGTTCAAGAACCATTGCGTTAATTTTGAACTACTGCGATAAAGCAACTTCCGTTATTAAATACTGTTTACCGTTACTTCAATACACTGGTTACCAAAAAGATACGGCACTCATTGTGCCGCATTGTGAAAATCACGTCCGGTTAAGAGCGTTGTGGCCGGTGAACAAATTACGAGCGCAATAAAACATAACCCGATAACTTCCAGAATATAAATAAAGAGATAGGCAACTATAGGACATACCAAAGATCCGACAAGAGGAATCCCGTGTCGCATTACGACGTACTTTCCCATTATTCCAGATACTTTAGTAGATAAGAAAATGGTAACAAGATGTCTCAATATAATAGAGTTTAAATCTAAGGTGTCATCCTAATTCGGGTCGCCGGCGGGCGCGAGGAAATCGCACCCGCGGATACGGCGACCCGGGAGGGACCACGCCCCTTCCGTGGCCGGGGGGCGTCGACGGTGGCGGAGATCCTCGGGGGAGGTGTTGTAACCTCCCCCGAGGAGGGCTCCCCTGTATCGACGGGGAAGCGGAGGCTGGGGGTTCCCGGATGTCGCTTGGCGTTCCCGGGGACTCCCTACATGCCTGAGGAAGGCCATCCCTGAGGTTTTAGTGGGTAGGCCTCCCCCTTCTGGGGAGAAGAGCCCCACATAACCGCCGGCTCGCCACAGCCGGGGTATGCAATTTAATGCATTTTCCTCAAGGGAAAAAAAAAGTGTCATCCTAATGAACCACCGTGGTACCATGATACGATGCGTTCTCGTGCGAGTACAAACAAAAGATCCATAAGTACACGCGTGCGAACTGTCTCCGCTATGTTCAACAGAAAAATAAAATGGATGCATTTAATTCAAAATAATGCCTGTTTAATTTGAGGATGCATATGAACATAACATAGTTACCTAATCGAAAAAAGAAACCTTAATATATTACCATTAGGGTCGTCGTTGGCGATGGATCTAGGTGGGGGAACTGGCGCTAGCACTACCGGGAACGTTGGCAAAGGTAGTTGCTGATCTATTTGCAAACGATGGAGGCGAGCGTGTAATCTTCTCGAATGTGGAGTTAGCCCATAAGATGCCCATAACCCAGGCTCTAGAGTTCTTCTGAGAAGACGAGGAGATGGTTTGAGCTGTCTCATTTCTTTGAAGTCCACCTATGTAAGAAATTTATAACAAATTGATTGGACAGAGATTATGCGAATATTCTTACAAAATCATTATCTTGATATGAGGATAACTATAATGTTACTAACATATAATTACAATTAATTTCTTTATGGTATTTTAAACATAATTATTATTTTAAAATTTTAGTACTATGTTGTGAAACATATATTAGGGACGAACATATAATTACAGATTTTCGTAAATATTTTGATATTGTTTCAACGAAATAGTAACAAATACCAGAAAATCTACTAGAATAGGTGGTTATAATACCTCGGTTTTTTCGTCGATGGCCACGCGTGAGTTAAGTTCATCAGTTCTAACCATCTTCTCATTTAGGTACTTTTGATACGCTTCTTCAAGCTGTAGTAGCTTGGTACCTTCTATCTTCTTGTACCGACGAGCACCAATCTTACACTGTTCCCATATGATTCCTGAACTGTAAAAAAATATTCATCAACATCACAACTCATTTCTTTCCCCGTCGGGGGACATAAGCCTAACCTAACTTTATTAGGTCAATTTAGCCTCAATCAACAATGCTGATCCAATGCGGATTGATCGACTACACATACTCCTTTGAATTTCTTAGCTGCATGCAGATTCTTGCACAATTTTAATTAAAGTATCAAATTTTAAACTACTCAAGCATTTTGACAGTAGGGTTTGATAAATAGGTCTTAAAATAAACATAGACATGACAAACATGACATGGAAGTATAGAGGCTCTCGAAGAGCAACAGAGAGGACTATACTCGGTGATAAAGTCAGAAATAATGAAATCAGCAAACGAAGCAGGGTTAATGACATAACCCGAATAGCGAACCGTAAAGGGGAAACCGTAAGGCAGTGGGCAAGGCACATTGCTCGCAGGACTGACTGACGTTAGGACAGTCTTCTAGTGACAGATATATTTATTTATTTATTATGATCTAGAAATAAACTAATTATAGAAACTTACTTTGCTAACTTCAATAAAAACTTAAGAGAATGTAACATTGACCTCAAAACAAACATGTGCGTATGTCGATAAATACAGCGTTTGACCTAAAACAAACATGTGCGTATGTCGATAAAGGCAGCGTTTGACCTAAAACAAACATGTGCGTATGTCGATAAAGGTAGCGTTTGACCTAAAACAAACATGTGCGTATGTCGATAAAGGCAGCGTTTGACCTAAAACAAACATGTGCGTATGTCGATAAAGGCAGTGTTTGACCTAAAACAAACGTGTGCGTATGTCGATAAAGGCAGCGTTTGACCTAAAACAAACATGTGCGTATGTCGATAAAGGCAGCGTTTGACCTAAAACAAACATGTGCGTATGTCGATAAAGGCAGCGTTTGACCTAAAACAAACATGTGCGTATGTCGATAAAGGCAGCGTTTGACCTAAAACAAACATGTGCGTATGTCGATAAAGGCAGCGTTTGACCTAAAACAATGTGGACGAACGAGCAATTGGTGGCTAGCAGAGCAGAACTGATCGGTGAAGAGTGGTGGAATTATGATGAAGTATTTCGAATAATAACAAACGTCAACATAACTAAGGAACTTCTACATTAATCGGTTCATACTACTTAAAAATAAATAATCAAGTACTAAAAAGTAAGAAATAAGTTTTTTAATTAAATATGAGTACTGTGATTAACAGCTTAAGAATTTCTTTATTTCCACACGCGTCAGTTCAACCTACCTAAATCTTAAACTATAAACAATATTTACATGATATTTTTGTACAATGAAAATTCAAACCAAAATTATATTTTATTTCAACATTTACAATAATCTGAAACAATTAGGGACTAACAAAATTTTGTAATATTTTATTTGTATTACTATAATAAATTAATTTTGAGTCGGTGCCAGCCTGTAATCAGAGATAGATAGTAGGGTGAATTTAATTTTGTTTGACTTGTAATGTAAATATTGTTTATAGTTTAAGATTAGAAAATATGTAAAACATGTGCCTATAAAATTTGACGATTCCCCTCGATTTCTCCAAGATCCCATCATCAGACCCTGATGTCCTCTTCATGGTACCATTCCGGGAGTATCTTCTTTCTAATTAAAAATAATCATCAAAATCGGTTCAAAAATGGCGAAGTAATCGGCGAACAAACATAAAAAAATTTAAAATATACGGTCGAATTGAGAACACTCCTTTTTTTTGAATTCGGTTAAAAAGGAAAATATATGAAAATACTATTAAATTGAAAGTATTTGAAGATGGTTAATAGAAATAAAGTATTAATACAAAAAAAAATCACAATAAACTCACTTGGATATACTGATGTAGACAATCTCCAACAGCTCGGGATCATTGACTAGTGAAAGCCCCATGCCTTGGATGGACAATACTATTTCCATGTCGACCATCTCCGCTTCACCTATAGTGTGGGCGCCACTTGCTAAGATCGGATCGTCAGTGAACAAAACCACACGTTGAAGCCCGTCCAGGAATGATACCCATGATATTTTTTGTTGTTCGTTGATCCTAGGAATGATAAACGAAAATTATTCATATTATATAGTGTCAGCGGTAAGCTTGATAAACAAGTATACTTACGAAAATTCCCCGATGCCGTCTTGTCTGAGGTCATTCTCAATTTCCTTCCTCTTGTGAGCCTCGAATATGAGCACCCGAGGTCCGGCAGGGTTGTCCCAGGTGAACAGCATTTTGTTCATCGATGGAATTTTCCTGACAAAACAGAAATATCATTAAATGTCGAAATATTATTAAAAATCATCAAACATTACAAAGATATTTGAAAAAAGTGACTTTGCATTTTATTGAAAATGGTAAATAACTGTATAAATAACATTTTCCAGAAAACAGTAAAGATTTCTAAGTTGGATGCGATACGCAATTATTAGCACTAAATAAAGTTTACTTTATCTTAAAGAAAAAGTTAAAAATTCATAAATCTCCCAACAATATCATTTCAACCTATTATATAATTTTGTTGTAGCGGCTATCTTGCATTTATTATTAAGTTATTAGAAGTTTCAAAAACTGAGCTGTTAAATAAATTAGATAGAACGCTGTGCAACAACCAGATACGTATTTGTTACTTTCTTATCCCTTATTAATTTATATAAAAATTCTCATATATTATTTTGATAAGCACGCACTAAATAGAATTAGAGTTTGATGTACAGATTTTTCTATTGTTAATAATTTTAAATTGTAAAATCGGAAAGAAAACTTGCTAAGTGAGTGAGTAGGCCTCCCCTTCTGGGTAAGTTGCGATTC
Organism: Scirpophaga incertulas; assembly: GCA_036419045.1. Classification (NCBI taxonomy): domain Eukaryota; kingdom Metazoa; phylum Arthropoda; class Insecta; order Lepidoptera; family Crambidae; genus Scirpophaga; species Scirpophaga incertulas. Next base: position 9,471,100 of record CM071638.1, on the reverse strand, counting down.
TTCCTGATTCGTCTACCGGAATCGAGCCCGGCGTACTCGAATCAAAATAAATTGGTACTCGAGTAGGCTAGTCCAAAGCAGGAATCGAGTCTGACTCGAGTCAAACCGTACTCGGCACATCGCTAGTATAAACTATATTATTGTGAAATTTCATTAAAATCCATTCAGAAGATTTACGTAAAAGAGTAACGAACATCCATATTTACAAACTTTTGCGTTTACAATATTAGTAAGGATAACAATCAGATGACACTCGGATATCTCATGATTAATAAAACGGTTATACATACCTAACATTTTTGCAGACACAAACCGGGTAACCCTGCAGTGGATAAAAGGACACAGACACTCGGAAACGACGCGGCAGATGAGTTGGCAAAAAGGGGCTCCAACAAGAAAGTGTATGGACCAGAACCCCTAATGCCCATTCCACAGGCAGAATTAAAAACCCCCGCTCGAAGGAGGCAGCGCCGGGCTCGGTAGCACAGCTGAGGCGCCGGCGCCGCCGCGGCTCCGGTGGGATACGGCGACCCGGGAGGGACCACGTAGGTGACGGAGATGGGGGAGGTATTGTAGCCTCCCCCGAGGAGGGCTCCCCTGTATCGGCGGGGGAGCGGAGGCTGTGGGTTCCCGGAAGTAGCTTGGTGTTCCCGGGGGCTCCCGACATGCCTGAGGAAGGCATCCCTGAGGTTTTTAGTGGGTAGGCCTCCCCCTTCTAGGGAGGAAAGCCCCACATAACCGCCGGCTCGCCACAGCCGGGGTATGCAACTCAACGCATTTTCCTCAGGGAAAAAATAAAGGAATCAAAAACCTGGCTGCGCAAGAGAACAGAGGAAGCAGTCCCGGTACCTTCCAAGAAGCTTGCCCGTTCCCTTACCAAACTAAAGAGAGACAAGATCCGAAAGGTCATAGCTACCATAAGTGGACATTGCCTATTAAACAAACACCTGTACACAATTGGTATAACAGACAGCCCCTTGTGCAGGACCAACGAAAGAAACTTGTCCATTCCCTGGCGTCCCTGCCAGAAGCATGCAGCAGCCCACGGAGGCTGCTGGCGTTCTGGGAGGACCTGGGATGGATGGAGTAGGAAGGAGGCAGACGCAAGAGAAGGACGCACAATGGCCCAATCATGAGGCTAAGCGCGGTGGAGCCCAGCCAAACTAAACTAAACATACCTAACATTGACGTTCTCTTTCTCGTAGACAGTGACAGGATACTGCGTATAGTTGACGAGCAATGCAGGCGCATGACCGTCTCGGTACTGACGCACCGTCACGTATGTACCGCCTTCGCTTAGCTGCACTTCCACGTGCAATCCGCCGTACTGTCAACCAAATGTCTACTGTTATGTCTAATATTACGAGGATAAAATAACATTTGTGTTTGTTTTAAATTTTCTGACTAGCAAAATAAAGAGGCTAAATAAAGTAACTTTATGTGTAAACATGTACTTGCTTAACATTTGAACTGAAAATTTATTTTATTAAAAATAATTTTCATTTGTGTTTCACTTTTGTTTTATTAAAATTGTACCTACTAAAATTTAACAACAATAACACCTAAAAAGTCTGAAATAAATATTAAATAATTTATTAAATAAACATTTTTAAACACAAGTTTTTTTACAAAATATGTTAAAAGAAACATAAGCACTATAAATTTCAAACTTAGTATACCGCCGGCAACTGGGCCATAGATACAGATAGATGGTTAGTTAATCTGCGAACAGTACGTGCCGTGTCAAGAATCACTGTTTTGTGTGTCCGGCTCTTTATCCTTCTGTCAATTGGGAGCCGCTTCAGACGTATCAATCGAGGTCCTTCGCCATTAGGCCATTCGCAGAAAAGACTATCACAGCAATGATCGTCGAACCAACCCATATGGAGGTTACCTCGTGGGCAACGACAACTTATTTTCCGACTTTTTGAGTGCTCTTATCTACACTAGGAGTCTCAGCTACCTTTTTTTATAGGATAGGGCAGCAAACTAGCAAAGGGTGGTAAGCGATAACCGTTGCCCATAGACACCCGCAACACCAGAGGAGCCACAGATGCGTTGCCGGCCTTATAAATGGGTATATGCTGTTTTTTTTGAAGGTTTCGATATCGTATCATAAAACCAACTATATATTATCTGTGATGGAGGAGACACGGTTTAAAAGTAGAGAAATACGAGAAATTATTTTCATGTTAGATATAAATGTATGTAAATTAAACAATTTTATTTACTTAAAGTATGTTAAATACGCTCTAGTTATTAGCAGTTAAATAATTAAATCAAACAAATTATTTCAAGAGACAATATCATATTACCCGCCTGTAAACGAAAAAGAAAAAGTAAATTTCAATAAAATTACTATCCTTAAAAAACAAAAAACATTTATTGTAGTTTATAATGCGTCGTGTTTTGGACTGTAAAGGATTTGTTGTTTGGAAAAAATTTAAAATCCATTAGTATAAAATAAATAATTTTAAATATAAAACGTTCAGATGTTATTTCAATCAACATATGAGGAAATATTAAACTTACTTCGTTGTTTAATTTCAAGCATACAGTATGTTGTTCCGTGTACAAAAATGGCGCAGCGTACTCGACGGAACCAGCCACTCGAAGAAGAAGTAGTTTGTCTTCCTTCTCCACCACTGGCCATAATGGGGCACTCGAGTTGTTCTCCACCTATTTTTTTAAACATACCTTGCTTATTCTATTATTACTTTTTCCTCTTTTTAACTTATACTATATATTTAAAAATGAAACGAGGTACCAACATAAATTGTATAAACCATATGGCTGAGTGATTACCAAACTCCACTCTCTCAGTGGTTAATTGCTGTCTTTAATACTAGACATAGTCGATATTTATAATATCCATGTTACAGACAAAAATTCGAGCGGTTATACAGTGTAATTCTTGACGAAGTGCATATATAAAAATAGGTGAAACTAGACTTATTTTTATCGACAGAAAACATATTCAAAAAATTAAAAACAATTTTTTTTAGTTGTTATGATTTTTTTATTTTTCAAGTCGCAATTGGGTACCCATGCAAAGAAATTCTTATAACTTTAGGCCTGTATAAGGTAGCAAGCCAAAACAAAGACTTATGTGATCCTTAAAAACGGATGAAGTTAATTGAGTAGTAGTTTTGGACAAAATAAAAAACAATATCTACGAAAAATAAATTACTATTTCCGAAAAAACTGATATTATTTCAAGTTTTTTTGTAATAAAATCAAAATTTTTCGAAATAAAGTCCTATCATATGATAATTTTTATTACTGATTTCAATTCTTCAATTTAATTATATTTTCAAAACCAAAAAATCGTACCTCTAACCTTCATACAACTAATTCTACGAGCTGTCAAACAACAATAATTAACTTATATATTATAATCCAAAAAAATCGATTTATTGCGACATTAACTAAAAAATTAAGTAGTAAATCGCGAAAATTTGTCCTAAAGTTTAATTGTAAAATATCTCACTAATAAATCGCATCAAGCTTCATTGACTTACATTAAAGAATATCAAACATAATTCAGTAAATAAAGAGAAAATACTGACTTTTTTCCAAGGATCTGCCGACCTATGTAGTTCCTGATACTGAATATCGAAGGGCGCCTCGTTGATGATGAGGAAGAAAGGTGTGAATATCACCATCTTCGTCAAACTGTTGAACGTCAGCTGGTTGGTTACAGCCACCTAAAATTACGATGATAAGTTATTTTATACAGACTAGCGCGTATGCATACGCACATACGCACGCACACATCCTTTCATCCAAATCCAAACAAAAACAACATCTGCACACACACAATATACATAGTCTGGCTATAAATATTATTAAAATTAAAAATAAACGAAACATTACAATTGAAATCGAAATCTGTCATTTTGTATGAATGTTCATTGTACTTATTTTCTCATATTCGCGCCTATTGGTTATCAAATATTTTTTGATATTGAAATGGAGTGAGGGGATAAAAAGGACCGAATCACTCCATCCGCTTGGTATTATGCGAACGTTTGTATACTAAGCTATTAATCTAGCCGTCCACATAGTGTCCGCTCGAAAATTAAATAAATATCAATTACACAAGCCTGTAAGAAAGCAAAAGATTTTTTTCTCACTTGGTGAAGATAACAACCATGTTGTGTATGACTTAGGACTTGCAGCCTATAAAAGACACACTTCTTATTGCTTAAATTATCAGAATTTAAATAAGAATAGTGTGGCAAAATCAAATTAAGTACTTAAGTAGTACGCAAAGGAGGGCCACAAAAAAAAGTTTAAACAATATAACAAACATAATAAACATGATCATCATATGTGTATCAAAAGCCAGCGCCTTTTATTCTTATGAAAAACATGGCACAAGAGCATCAAGGTGGCATTCTCGAGAGACTGGTTAATAACGAAAAATGCCAATAAAATTGCAGCCAGTAAAGGAAATCTTTTTTTCATATCAATATATTAATAACTAAGGCACATTAAAGTAAATGTTATATGTAATAGAAATAATTTGTTTTTTTCTTTGTAACTACTATAACTTGTGATTTATGGCAAGATTATTTCATTTAATATTTTTGTATCTAGAATATAGAATTTTATTGCATTTATCTTTTATAGACTCTGATTCTAGTAATAAGTTTATATAATGTTTTACCCAATACTATGTATGTTTAATACTTCGCTCATATATTTCTGTAGATACACAATTCCATAGAAAATCAAACAAAGTATCGACCCCGCGTCTATACATAGAAGAATAGATGTATATTATATTATAGTACTATTATATTATAGTACCAATTTTGAAAAAATTTCTAAAGTGTCATATAATTTAAGCCAATTTAAATCTTAAGTAACGTAATGAAGTATGAAAATAAATCCTTGTTAAGGTCGTTACATATTATCTTCTGGTTTCGATGATATAATGATGCCGTAAAATCAGAAATGAACAACACATATTTGAAAACAAATATATTGGATAGTAAGCCTTTAGTCCGTTGCAATTAAGCACAAATTCATTTCATATAATAATGCTCCTACGTTCCATTTGACTCCGAATATTGTGCTCGCGTCTTATCCCATCCTACTTGAACATAGACAGCAGTGGAGATGCTTAGTTTTTTTTTTACACTTATATTAACAGTACGGAAACTTTTTAAATTTTAAACATAAACCAAGAAGTATGTAGAATTAGGTGCTAAGGAAAGTACAGACTTTATTAAGACAGGGTTTCTCAACCTTTATTTTGCCGAGCCTTACAAACAAAGAAAGCGGAAAACTAAAAAAAAGAAAGAAAATCCCAAAAAATGGTATTGGCGACTCCATCATTCCACTGACCTTTTTCTGAAACATTAGCTCTGTGCTATTTTTTCCTATGAGTGAGCACTCGAGACAGAAAGAGATAGATGCGATGCGTTACGCATGGTACGCAAGCGTTTTAAATTGATATTTTAGTAATACATAATCTGAATAAAAGTGTTTTACTCATAAAAAATGCGCTAATAAATTAAGATAAAGATATACTTATTGGAAGTATGACATTCCATCCTTCTTTTGCACTTTACGTGTGTCATTTTTACAAGTATAAACTACGCATTTCGGCATCACTGACGTTATCAATCGCGCGCGGCCACCGAATGAATGAGAGCGAAACAAGGCACATTTACTGTTTGTGCCTTGTTTCGCCGGTGCCACTTTTTAGACGGTAACTGTGTATCTACAGAAATATATGATCGAAGGTTTAATATATTGAAAGTTTAATATATCAATAAAATTAAATCACTGTACCTAAAAAAATGCATATGAATCCAAACCTGGTAGGTCCTGCCCTCGTATTTGCATATCACAACACCCGAGCTCCCGGGCACATCCAGCGAGAACTTGTCCGACCACTCGCCAAACTCGATCCTAATTGCGGCTTTCTTTTTGCCGAAGAAATTCTTTGCCCGGAATGAGAACAATATCGGCTCCTTGTACTCTTTTGGATGGAAGATCACGTTACCAGTTTCGTCGACGTTCTGAAAGCGGACGCCATTCATAAATACTTCTAAATCGATAGTCACATCTTCCGTCCTCGCTGTAAGCGTATAATAGCTCAACCTTTGTCAAGTTGTTGGTCATTTAAAAATATGTTATTATTCGTTTACATTAGTAAGTTGAGAGTTGATTTCGTTAAGCATTTTAAAACATGCATAGAAACATGCGCTACACTAAGTCCATAGTTTGGTATACCATGGATGGCAAAACTAACATATTGAGACAACAATAGTGATGCATGGCATGTATCAAGAAGCAGGGTCAACATAATCCATAAGGTGTAGTTCCCATATCTCTGTCAAGTGCCTTTTGAATATATTATAAATAGCTTCGTTTTGGTGTCCAGTGAATGTTTATGTACAAGTTTTATTAACGCTTATGAGTTCATCCTAAAAAAATACATTTTACCCTTACATTTGTTCAGTTACAATACAAACAACAAAAACCGTTGTGAAATATACACTCACGGTGGTCTCGCAATATTTTATTATGTCCTGAAATTCAACATTGATAATATGATTGTTATTTATTTACATAATTAAGCACAATACTCTGAGGTTTCTGGTATAGACTTCGGATTGAGCTACTATCGATATTTACATAATTACATCATGATAGTTTAAGCTACTAATGTTATTCTAAGTTATATTGTATCATAAAATCATTATTAACATCTCAAATATGACCTTATAGTTTCGGCCATCCCGAATAACAGATATAATAGAATTTACAGTAACAGAGCTCATCTCAACATGAATATCCCCGTGTGCAACCACCACAGTGCTTAAACTGTGTGCACTCACCGACAAACACTGCAACTGTCCTCTAATAAACTTACTGCAACGGGACTGTTTTATCTGCAATCGATATTGAACGTTAACACTTTGGTTAGAACTGCGAATCTCTAATAACTGTCGATTGTTTATCGACAGCCTACTAATGGATTATCAAATGACCCCGCCGTGCGTGCATGCTATGTTATACGAATGATGACAGGAAAACTAAAAGTAAGTAGAAACCAAAAAAACTTAAGTTTGGAAAGCAGCCTGTTAATTAAAAGCTTGGGTTACGTTCCTCGTCACTATCGGCCTACAACCTGCAAAATCAGTACGAAAATAGCATCAACTTCACTGTAAACAATGCAATTCCTCTATGTAGAGGATTGATTATTCTATATCAATAAAAATTTCCTCCATACATCTTTTAATGATGTAAAAATTATGTTATCAGCTATAATATTAAAAAATTGTTAAAGGATATGAAGGATAATTTGTTTGGAATTAAATTGTTCACAATAAGGTTTTACATTCACACAATATCGATGAAATGCATAGGCTTTCTAGGAGCAAAATTTAATAACAGCGAAAAGAAAAGTCTAAAATTCTTCGGATCGTCGTTAATATACCTTGTTGGGGGTGCTGGAGTCTTTTTCTGGTTTCTTTGATTTCTGCAATCACGGAACGTGTTATGGTATGGCTAACTGTGTTATGGAACCAACATTATTGCCTATTAAATTAGTCACTTTAGTTTAATAAAAAAAACGTAATAAAATGTTTACTGTAATTATCAGATAGTTTTCTTTGGAAATCACTAGTATTAGTTGGAAAGTATCTCTTGGGAAATGAAGAGTGAAAATACATTCAAAATTCTTCGATTATATTTAGTGATAAGAAAAAATTATATAAATACTTTTTGTGATTTGATTTTGTTAATTACAAAGGATCGATAGATCTTAATGACAATAAATGTATTAAATAATAGTTTTCAGATAATAGATCAGTAGTGTATCTATGTATTTTCACTATATTAATGTTCCGTTCGATACAAAAGGATAACCAATTATAATGTTCAAACAAAGATTCACACTTACCCTATAGCACAGCGTAAATCCAGTTTTGTTCAGCATCCAAAACGGACAATACAGTGATAAGAGTTGCGTTCCCTCCATTTCAACGCTGTGCATACCTAAGTCCAAAGTCATTACAGACGGGCTATCGTGCGATTCGAACGTCCAAACCGACAACTCAGTTTCCAAATCGGGCAAATTCTTTGTACACACCCAACATTTGTCCAAATAGTTTTGTATCTGTGGTCAAAATATATTGAGAAATTAGAATATTCGGATAGAAAATTAAGAAGCGACCACGCAAAATAGTCTCGATTTTCGCAAAGTACATTCGATGTAATCGTTCAATTATTAAAGCAAAAATATTACAAAAATAATTTGAAATCATAAAGAATGCAGGTACAGCTATTAGAAATTACAATATATCTCAAGTCATGTCAATCTTTAAAAAGGCGTATTGACGTTCCTTACAATATTGTTTTATTATCAATGAATTTAATCCCACACATGTACTACATAAAATCCAATAAAAATAGGCATTAAACTTACAAGTACATTTTGAAAACAAAGTTTGAAAACGTGCTTCAATTTTTTTCAGTCAATTTTACTATGGACGCTCGGCTTCGAATAAATATAAAAGACGGTACAGCCGACCGAAAGTGTTCCAAAGTTTCAGTCAGGACACGAATTTTTGAAACAATAGAAAACCAATTCGCATTCGTAATCGTGAGATTCGTATACGAATTACCGAATTCACTATTTCTGAACTTTCATTTCGTGCGTTGTGCAACGAGTGGTTCAACCCACTCGTTTTTGATTTCTACTAGTAGAATATCCAACGCTGACGTGACCTTGACAGTGATCCGTTTCACGTGTGGGTCAACGCCGGTTCTTTTATTTTGTTGTTGTGATTTTGAATTTTTCTGCGTGAAACGGAATTTAATTAAGAATTTGTTTTTAATGACAACACTGAATTCGAGTGATTCAAAAATCTAAAAAATTGTAGAGAATAATTTCGCGTACGATTTGTATTCGTATTCGAATTACAAATTCACGTCTAATGATTCAAAAATACGTCTCCAGGTCATATAATGATATATCACTCAAAAAAAATCTATAGTCATCGGGAAACGTTATAATCCTAGGATATTACTCAGTCTGTATTAAAGGTGATGGTCAAAATTTGTATGGAAGGTGGGCCTGAGTAATGTGCAGCGACGAAACTTTACCAGAAAAGAGTATAAATTATTGTAGATCATCTAGATAAAGATTACATTTTAAATATCTCCCTTTTTTTGTAATTAATAATTTAAATTATTTAATACTAGCAAGTTGATGGCATCTTTTCTTTAAGTTTTTTTTTCTTTTTATTAATTTGCGCAAGACATGTTTTCAAAGTTGCATTGACAGCGGACGAGTGTCGTTATTGATCACAGACTACGTATGTACATTCAGGGTGGTCACAACATGTCTAGAAATTCATGAATTTATAATTATTAAATTATATATTTTTTTGTTAGCTATATAACCATTTTTCAAGAAGATTTAAGTAAATTATCATTTTATAAACTTAATTAAAACATTTTGACCACGATGTGTTTACTTGAATATAGGTACCTTCAAACACCATTTACAGAAAAACGGGGGATTTAAATATAATAAATTGTAAATTGATGAACATAAAATTACCTATCGATTGATATATTTTACGTCTCTGCACATGATTGAGGCCCACTTTTCGTCCATGTCCTTTCGCCATGGCATGGTAAGTGACTTACCATAATAACAACGGACGCCTTGTTAGGCGCCAAGTGCGAGAGGTGGAACATCTCTCCCGGCTTGAAGGCTTGCGTGCGCTTGAGGCCGAGCTGCGAGACCACGATGTCGACCGGCAAGCAGTTCTGCATCTTCACCGCCGGCATCAGCACCAGCTCGTAACAGGACGACGCGAACGTGTGCCGGTTCGAATGCTCGTAGAACACTTGCTCCATGGTGCCTATAGCCTGAATCGTATCAGATGTCCTAATCAAAACCAATGAATTATTAAATCACTAGCATTCTGCCCGCGGCTTCGCCCGCGTGGATTTCGGGATTGCGTCTATAGAGGGTTCAGGGTCATAGCTTTTGCCCACGACTACATATGCGCGGAAGTCGGTTTATGGCGCGAAGGTTTTACCGCGCTTCCCGTGGGACTATCCGTTCACATTCAGAGACCCTACATTCGACTTCCGTCACGAAAATCAGTTTTTGAGTATCACCGTGTCTAGGAGGCACATAGTCAGGGATACTATGATGCAGATCAGTAATCATGATTCGTCGCAGCTGAAGAAACCGCTAAGGGTTAGTATATACCATATCCATTCTATTGTTGCTTTCTGACTATTGTGATTTCGGGTCAAAACTTGCATTAAATTATGGTTGAATTCGAGGTTGAGTGAAAGATGAAGTACTACTTTATTTACTAGTAGCTTGCCCGCGGCTTTGCCCGCGTGGATTTCGGGATTGGATCTATAGAGGGTTAAGGGTCCTAGCTTTTGGCCACAGCTACATGGTTTATAGCGCGAAGGTGTATCGCACTTCCCGTGGGACTATCCGTTTTTCCGAGATAAAAAATACCGCAAAACATTGCTCAAGAAGCACTCTATCTATTGATGAAAACCGCATGAAAATCTATGCAGTTGTTTTTGAGCGAAGCCTTTATTGTGCATCCCGCGGGATCTGTCGATTTTTCCAGGATAAAAAGTAGCCTATTATTTAATCCGGACTTTTATCTTTACGTCTGCAATCGAAAATTTCAAAGCAATCGGTTCAGTAGTTGCGGCGTGATAGCGGAACAAACAAACAAATTCACTTTCCGATTTATAATATTAGTAAGGATTGACATTGCCTAAAAACTAGCAAATACTAAGTAAATCTTTACGTACTTAAATTTTTCAATCCAATAAGTCTTTCATCTAAAAAAAACCTACCACGTGGCCTACTAGCCAAATACGGACATCGAAAACATATATAAAAACTGATTTCACGATAAATTACAGTATATATTAAAGGATTTGCTTTTGCGTGTAAGAAATTGGACGGGACCAACTAAATTCTATATATTTAGAATGTCGACGGCATTCACAATTACAATTCCACAATTAGAAAACAGGACTTGGACTAAGTCCAGTTAAGTAGGTCCAAATCAATAAAAATCCTAATAGTATCGGTTACCTTTAAGTAAAATTTCTCGCCACTAGTCTTATCCTTAGAGTCACATTGCAACAACTTGGACATTTTAACTTCCTGTTGTAACTCACGCCACACAAATGGCGATACGGATACAGTGAATCCTGAAAGAATATTAAAGTGTATTACAGAAACAAACAAGTGACATACAAGTGGGAATTTTTAAAACTAATAATTAATACCAATTCTCGATTATCTTTCTTAGTAACCTATCACCAGAAATAGATACAATATTATAAAAAGCTACTTTCTCTACGGCATAACACATATAATTAATAATTACATTATGGTCAACCTTACATGCAACTTATGAATTTCAGAAAGCGAGAGTTAATTAAATTTTAATATGAAATTTGAAAAACCAAATCATTTTGTTACATGGCCGAATCGATTAGTGCCGAGACCACCGTTAGGCTGGGAATATTCAACATGTAAAAAAAAATGCTTTTCAGTGTATTTTGACCGAATAGGTTTTGGAAAAACGCAAAAACGGATCCGGTAATCCGGCGGATCCGGCATCATTTTATGGTTACCGGATCCGAAGACCGTATCCGGTGCTAGCAGTTAGTAATCATGATGGTATCTGTCGTAATCATAAATACCTACAAGACTTGTTTGTTAGCATTCTTAAATACTTCAATAATGATTTTGATCTCATTTCAGTTAATTACGTAAGGTTAATTGTATCTATTAGATATTATAGTTATTTGATAATTAATATTGTTACTTATAAATTGATCTATCTGTGAAAGTGAAATCTAGAAAGACTGAGCTACTCGTTACGTCGTGAAATTATTACTAGTTACCTACACTACTAAATTTTAATTGTTTTTTTGTTGTATATTTGTCTTAACATTGGTTAGGCAATTAAGTCGATTTTATATATTTGTGATTTATTTTTTATAAACTTGTAACTACATATAAGTGCAGTGACACTTGATTAACTCACTTATTTTGTACTAAAAAGCGAAAATCATCTTGATTTGGATTACGGTCGCATCCGTCCGGACTGAAAATGACGCCGGATTGCAATCACTAGTGTTGACTATTGGTGTGAAACAATAGATTTGTTTTGATAAGTTAGGAATTAACTTTCATACTACTACAGTTTTATTACTTATATTTTTTTTTACATGTTGAGTAAAGAACAACAAACTTGGGGAACCTTACCTTCAACCGAGAAGAATATCTCGGCGGTAGGAGTGTGGACTGCTTGCAAAGGTAACCGTAGTGTACCACCAGGCTTCACTTCTCCCAACAAACGCACTTCGTTGCCACTCAGAGTCATATAGTACACGTTAACGCTCACTGACAGTGTGTTTATTACCTAAAATATCATACGAATATCCCTTGTTATTTATTAATAGAAACACCAACATAAGTAACAGTAAACTCTTTGTAAATAGTTAATTATACAATATATGTTTAACACACTTATTAGTGTCCTACTTAGCAATGGTTAGACGGAAGTGATTTTTAAATAAGTTACTATCAACCTGCTTTCAACACTAGATGACAATGGCTATTTTATAGAATTTTTAAAGAATTTTGAACCAATATAAGACGAGTTTTCACCTTTGTGCGATAACCAGCTGTGTTCCAGGATCGATGATGTTTATCACATGTTGTTGGAATGTGCCCGAAACTCTGAGCTAACAGAAAGACTCCTCGTGGGAATGGATTTGGCTAATGGCAATATAAATTGTTTCCTGACGGAACAATTGTCCAGCTTAGCCAAAAAATTAAACATGTAGTTTGCTTGTCCTTTAAGGAGGCAAACTAATATGTTTGTGTATATAATAATTGTGTGTGTATGTTTTGTAAAAATGTGATTATTCCTATGAAGCTGACATGTTCACCCAAAGTGTTCAAAACCTCGTTAAAAAATTTGAGTAAAAAATAATAACAAATAAAAAACCTGTTATAAAATCTATGTTCCCATGTACATTAATTTATCCTAGACCCAAACAAAGTCACATCGCCTTTCTTTAAAAAATCACATAACCATCTAGGGTTGGCTGGAAGAAATCTCTCTTGAGAGACAAGTCCGCCTTGGACCATTTAAATTTGTACCTTTTAATATTTTTATTGTAATGTTGTTTGTGTTCAATAAAGAGATATATAAATCATAAATTTTTAGATATGATCATCATACATTTTTAGGTAAAGACTTAAATGAGAATCATTCAACGATGCATTTACTGTAGCATTTTCAACAGTATTATGTGACTAAACAATCACTATCTGTTGGCCTACCGTGATACACTTTTATACACTCTACAATTAAGAAAGAATGAAATAAATAAATACAGTTTGCAGTTTATGCTTTCATTTATGATGCAATTCGCTTGGAAGAATACTGTCATAACTCAAAAAAATGCATTGTTATCTTTTCGCAATGAAACAACTTCAATTTGTCTAAAATAATAATAAATGTCTATATAATAATAAAGCCACCTGTAAAGGATATGTTTTCTAATTATTTGATGAGGTCGAGATCTGAGTACATTTTATCCAGTAAAATGTTTACACGCTTCCCCTGAAAGTTTGTGTATTTTGAGTTATGACTGTCTTCTTCTAAGCCGACGAATTATTCATTTTTAGATAGTGCACACTAATTATTTTGTATTATCAATAAATAGGCAAGAAAATCATAATATGAACTATTTTAAAACTATCTTATATAAAACTCACCTGAACCACACTCCTCAAATAGATATGCAAAGCGGCCTCTTGCATAACCACATCTGAAATAAGCCCCCTAGGTTCCATTGCGGCCACGTGTGGAATATTCTTGTCCAAAGTACCCCCGGATTGTTTACGACCCAGCGTGAAGTATCGCTTGTCTGCTCTTTCTACCGGTATCTGGACTTGTTCATCCATTTCCACAATCTGCGACACAAAGAAACTGCTAAAATGGGAGTTATTTAGATGTAGCTCTCTCAGTAAACAACACCCAACAAGTAAATGTATTGAAGTTATTTAATATACATATCTGAAGTTTCAAATAAAACAGAATTGATGCTAAATCAATGTAATCAATTACGACAGCTATAGTACTTTTTTGACGTGAAACGTCTTTAAAATCGCGCCGAAACATACGGGTACCAGGTTTAAAAAGTGGACCGTAACGAAAAGGTCTACATCATCGTACCTTAATAATTAAAAAACTATTAGTCTTAGAAGCAAAAATGTGGTGTGAATATTTCACTTATATAGTCAGCTCGCTGTTGTGACATTGAGTTTTTTATTAAAATACTTAAAACCCCGTCAATCTTGTTTTTATTTCAAGCTTTTACTTTAAAAGCGATTCGCTAACATAGACGTTTCACGTTAAAACCAATGGCCGTGTGTCCCGGCACAGCCCCACCCGATTTTATTTATAATATTTTCTTTGGGCACGCTAAATCTTATATGATTATGTCACCGTTAATGTAACGCATATCTTAGAATGCAGATCAACAATGTAATCTGCCGATTATCTGACCTTTTTGACTGTTAATGTGTGAAATAAATATTTCAGCCAACTAAATCTGCGAAATACCTAGATAATCAGCAGATTATTGATTTAAATACAAACAAACATGGGTACCAGATGTCTCTTCCGAGCTAACGAAACATAGAACAAATATGATAACCTGTCGATTATGTAATGAAAATACATTATAATTGCACGTATTCTTCGGCTTATTCGTTTCTGACTGAAGATTTCTTGAATGTCTTTCGATCATCGAAAGGGTGAAAAGTTGTATGAAACTTTAAAATTTGAATTTGTAGTGTCCTCCTTAGCGACTTCTAGGTGTATCTCAAGTGATTATTATAATCACTAACCGAAATCGAACTAAACATAGTTAAAAAATTTATAACTATAGATCGACTTAACCGCTTTAAATGATAACCTATTTGTTGAATTGTCTCCGTCAAGAATAACAGAATAATTATTCTAATATTAGAAAAGGAAAGAAAAATTACGCAGAATACTATTTATATGTTATTTTATCAGTTTTAGAATTCCGCCATCTTCCGCTTAACAGCAGACGTCTAATAATTTAATGTCAGGCGTTACAAAGTTCGCCGAGTCTATAAGTATGAAAAACAAGACAACACAATTCAGCTTTGTACTCGTACCCTCAAATCGAAGGTTCAAAATGTTCAATCAAAGGGTTTGATTGAACGGCTATTTTAATCAATTGGCTGCGACATAAACATTAACACTTGAATTGCAAGTTCACTTTATTTCTAAATATTTAGCAGAAAATAATATAGGCCGACCAGTAATTTCATGTGATGTTAAAACACATAAAGGTCCTGTTTACTTGTTACCTTAACGGTCAACTTGAGCGGTGGCGGCGGCTCATTCAACTTCATCAAGTTAAGTCCGCCATGTTTGAGCTGCAACGGGACACTGGCGCCCGGCTCCAACACTACTTCCCTGAAAAGTAAATTAGGTTTTACAGGACATAAAATAACAGTACATCCGCACTTGTTGTTCTTAAGAATGATAAGAGGAATCGGGGCAGGAGACGAATTTTTGAAACAATCGAAATACAATTCGCATTCGTAATCGTGAGATTCGTATACGAATTACCGAATTCACTATTTCTGAACTTTCATTTCGTGCGTTGTGCAACGAGTGGTTCAACCCACTCGTTTTTGATTTCTACAAGTAGAATATCCAACGCTGAAGTGACGTTGACAGTGATCCGTTTCACGTGTGGGTCGTCGCCAGTTCTTTGATTTAGTTGTTGTGATTTTGAATTTTTCTGCGTGAAACGGAATTTAATTAAGGATTTGTTTTTAATAACAAGACTGAATTCGAATGATTCAAAAATCTAAAAAATTGTAAGCTGAAGAAAATAATTTCACGCACGATTTGTTTTCGTATTCGAATTCCAAATTTACATCTAATGATTCAAAAATACGTCTCCAGGTCGACCTAGGCGGACATATCTCGATCAAATCGAAGATGTCCTGAAGAAAGGCTAGGTCAAGAGTACTCGCAACGGACGAGCATGCATGAGGAGGCTCATGAAAGTGGAGGAAGCAAGAGTACTCGCAACCGACGAGTATGCATGAGGAGGCTCATGAAAGTGGACGAAGCAAGAGTACTCGCAACCGACGAGTATGCATGAGGAGGCTCATGAAAGTGGAGGAAGCAAGAGTACTCGCAACCGACGAGTATGCATGAGGAGGCTCATGAAAGTGGTGGAAGCAAGAGTACTCGCAACCGACGAGCATGCATGAGAGACATGAAAGTGGAGGAAGCAAGAGTACTCGCAACCGACGAGCATGCATGAGGAGACTCATGAAAGTGGAGGAAGCAAGAGTACTCGCAGCCGACGAGCATGCATGAGGAGACTCATGAAAGTGGAGGAAGCAAGAGTACTCGCAACCGACGAGCATGCATGAGGAGACTCATGAAAGTGGAGGAAGCAAGAGTACTCGCAACCGACGAGCATGCATGAGGAGACTCATGAAAGTGGAGGAAGCAAGAGTACTCGCAACCGACGAGCATGCATGAGGAGGCTCATGAAAGTGGAGGAAGCAAGAGTACTCGCAACCGACGAGCATGCATGAGGAGACTCATGAAAGTGGAGGAAGCAAGAGTACTCGCAACCGACGAGCATGCATGAGGAGGCTCATGAAAGTGGAGGAAGCAAGAGTACTCGCAGCCGACGAGCATGCATGAGGAGACTCATGAAAGTGGAGGAAGCAAGAGTACTCGCAAACGACGAGCATGCATGAGGAGGCTCATGAAAGTGGAGGAAGCAAGAGTACTCGCAGCCGACGAGCATGCATGAGGAGACTCATGAAAGTGGAGGAAGCAAGAGTACTCGCAACCGACGAGCATGCATGAGGAGGCTCATGAAAGTGGAGGAAGCAAGAGTACTCGCAACCGACGAGCATGCATGAGGAGGCTCATGAAAGTGGAGGAAGCAAGAGTACTCGCAACCGACGAGCATGCATGAGGAGACTCATGAAAGTGGAGGAAGCAAGAGTACTCGCAACCGACGAGCATGCATGAGGAGGCTCATGAAAGTGGAGGAAGCAAGAGTACTCGCAGCCGACGAGCATGCATGAGGAGACTCATGAAAGTGGAGGAAGCAAGAGTACTCGCAACCGACGAGCATGCATGAGGAGGCTCATGAAAGTGGAGGAAGCAAGAGTACTCGCAACCGACGAGCATGCATGAGGAGGCTCATGAAAGTGGAGGAAGCAAGAGTACTCGCAACCGACGAGCATGCATGAGGAGGCTAATGAAAGTGGAGGAAGCAAGAGTACTCGCAGCCGACGAGCATGCATGAGGAGACTCATGAAAGTGAAGGAAGCAAGAGAAGTGTGCCAGGATCATGGCAAGTGGAGAGAGGCGGTATCTGCCTACCCCATTGGAAACAAGGCGTGACATATATCTACATATGTATGTATATTGTTCTTATGTTCTTCGAAATATACATATTTCCTGAAGTAAATCATACTCCAGGTATGTATGTTGCGATCAAAGCAACAGGTGGGTACAATTTGTCAAATAATAGTTATTTTTGAAGGTTTTCTTATTTGTAAAGTACACAATTTATGAATCAAAACTACCATAATATAATGTTATTGTTATATGTTGTATGATATATATAAAAGTGTAAAACTAGAACTGATGCAAACATCAACTTCTTTGTATACTTAGCACTACTTGTGAAGTAACAAAACCCGTACTTGTAGTCAGAGGAGACAAACTCGTCCATCAAGAAGACAGAGAAGTCGTGGTTGTCTTGTAGCAATAATTTTGTCGTGAGTCCGGTGCAGTTGTGGAGGACGTATGGCGCGCCGGAGTACTTGGACTGGGCAGCCTATAAACATGATCATTCATTATTTATACATAAATATATAAGGAAAAATATCCGAGCCGGACACGATAATTGTCTTGTGTGGTATTTTTGTAAGTGCGTAAGATACTACAACAGTTTGGCGTGTGCACCGAGCGCGTGCAGACGTATTGCGATATCGGGAGTTTTATTTTCCAACTACCCACATTTGAAACACTACTGGAACTCTGAAATATCTAGAGCTAGAAACAGGAGTCGTTCCTGAACAATGGCGAGATGTCCAAATTGTGCCCATACCGAAACCAGGAAGGGACCCTAACTTGACCTCCTCGCTGCGTTTAGACACGGCCATGTTTAGATAGTTTGACCTTACTGACATCTAAAATTCAGTTAGGGTTTTCAAAGCAGGAACCAACTGTAGCCTGCTTCATAGATGTAGATCATGCCTATAATAATGTCAATATTAGTTCATGAATTATGGTTTTACAAAAAAATGGTATTGGTGACTATATTTGTAAATATCTTTGGAATTTCTTATCTGATTTTTTAGCTAAAATTTATGACGAATGGAAGGATTTGGATGTTAATCAAAGACCCTTAACTGGATTATTTTCTTTAAACACTTGGATTTCGGCTATTAATGTAACATCATGTATATTTGACAAAATTGATAATGTAATTGTACCTAAACGCAACTTGGTTGAGCAAGACTTACGTAACAGGAGTTTGCAAATGTTGAATGAGATTTTATAAAACTTAGAGTAACTAAGTTTTATAAAATATTTACTGATGGCTCGAAATTAGTTCAGGGTGCTGGTACTGCTCTCTTTGATCCACAGAATGACATCTCTATTAAGTGGAAGATGCACAAGGACTCATGTATCATGAGAGCTGAACTCACAGCAATTAAAGAAGCATTAGTGTATGCAAATAATTTACAAAACAGCCCTCCTGTTATCATTCTGTCGGATTCAAGGAGTGCCCTTCAGCATCTCTCTCGTTGTGTGTCGGGACGGGGCGGTATGTTCGTCGCTTTTGAAGCCTTAGAATGAATTGTAGCAATAAATGTATTAAGATCTAATGGATCCCTTCCCACGTCGGGTTACTTGGTAATGAGGCTGCAGATGGTCTTACAAAGGAAGCTGTCTTGGATGGTATCGTGCTAAATTCTGGACCCTTGGCTAGTGAATTTATTCCAATAATAAAGATGTTTGGAAAAATGGGAATATCATTTTGGAGAGACCCTGGTCAGAGGCGTTGGAGTTTGGTATGGTACAATCCAGGACAAACCTACATGGAATCCTTGGTTTGACAGTGACTCATCCAACCCTACTAAGAAAGCTTTTAGTGTCTGCTTTCCGATTACGGTCTAAGCATGTTCCAAACAAGTTTTATCATCTTGTTGGTGTGAAATCCTCACCTTTGTGCGATAACCAACTGTGTTCCAGGATCGATGATGTTTATCACATGTTGTTGGAATGTGCCCGAAACTCTGAGCTAACAGAAAGACTCCTCGTGGGAATGGATTTGGCTAATGGCAATATAAATTGTTTGCTGACGGAACCATTGTCCAGCTTAACCAAAAAATTATACATGTTTGTTTGCTTGTTCTTTGAGGAGGCAAACTAATATTTTTGTATATAACAATTGTGTATGTGTAAAGTGTGTAGGTTATGTAAATATGTGATTATTCCTATGAGGCTGACATGTTCACCCAAAGTGTTCAAAGCCTCGATAAAAATTAAGAAAAAAAAGATACTACAAATAAAATATATAATAATATTTATAGAGCGCGTATGGGTTCGTGTGCGTGAATATGTGTATATGCGCGCGTATGTGTGTATTTGATGAGGATACAAATACAACTGCGTGATACATAACATTCCGAACATTAATAGTTGCGGGAAGCTAACAAAAACCGATGTTACAATCCTTAGTAATATTATAAATCGGAAAGTGAGTTTGTTTGTTCCGCTTTCACGCCGTAACTACTGAACCGATTGCTTTGAAATTGCACACGTAAAGATAAAATTCCGGATTAAATAATAGGCTACTTTTTATCTCGGAAAAATCGACAGATCCCGCGGGATGCGCAATAAAGGCTTCGCTCAAAAACTACTGCACAGATTTTCATGCGGTTTTCATCAATAGATAGAGTGATTCTTGAGCAAGGTTTTGCAGTATTTTATATCTCGGAAAAACGGATAGTCCCACGAGAAGCGTGATAAAACCTTCGCGCCATAAACTGACTCCCGCGCATATGTAGCCGTGGGCAAAAGCTATGACCCTTAACCCTCTATAGACCCAATCCCGAAATCCACGCGGGCGAAGACGCGGGCAAAAACTTTCTAACGACTCCGCCAAATTGGATAATTATTTCATTAATGTGTAGAAGGAGGTTTGTATAAAATAAAACATCAAATTAATTAGACAGACTTTTAAATCGCAATTTATTATAGCGTCAGTTTAAGAAATCCGACATTTTCCGCAGTTGGCAGTTCGTGTCTATTCATTAACTATTAGACGGTACAAAGTTCGCCACGTAATAGAATTAAGGTGCCCAAAAATAAAAATAATAATATTACCTATACTTTAATAGAATTGTATGTATGTGAGTAATGAAGTTTAATGATTACTTACATCCACTTTCGTCTTCGACACTGCTGTCGTATCAGTCTCTGCAGCCGCAGCAGAGAAAGAGTTGCCTAATTGAGTCAGCACCTGTAAGGATATTATAACGTAGTCATTATTCAATAAAATTATTTTCAACTAAACAGTAACACTCTTTTAAACTGAATCTATAATAAACAGAATATAAAAATAGAAGGATAAGATAAAAAATCTGTATATACTCTATATCAGTGATTCTCAACCACTGTGCCGCGGCACTTTTGTGTGCCGCCAAATTTCAAAAGTGTAAACAAAATTTTACAAATATATAATACTATTAATATTATAAAATTATATCATTTAAAAAGAAAACTGTTTTTAAGACAACATTTAAAGGAGAGAATTATTCATTATTTCCCAAAATTAGATATTAAGAAATTACATTGGGTTCGTAAGCCATTTCTCATAACGGATACTTCTGTATTTGACTTAACTTTGAATGAAGAGGAGAACTCATTTTGTTTTTCAATAACCGAGATTTAATTTTAAAAAATTCAAAAGAATCAATTAATTCATTTTGGATTAACATCAGATGCGATTATCCAATGATAGCCAAATAAGCTTTAAATATATTATTACAATTTTCCACATCTTATTACAACATTAAAACTAAAAAAAGATCAAGATTGTTAAATGTAGAAGACAATATGAGAGTAGCATTGTCATTTTTACGACCAAATATAAATGAAATTATCAAAAAACATCAAGCTCAAATTTCGCATTAAACATATTTTTATTATTAGCTTGTAATTAATCCCTTAATAAACGTTTAGTTATTATTGTAGTATATATTAGTTTATTTCGTATATTATAAATTTTTGTAATAAACTATTAATGCAGTGTGCTGTAGTAAGTAAATATTTTTTTTAAATCGTCGCCAAATTTTGAAATCCTTAAATATGTACCGCAACAAAAAAAGGTTGAGAATCACTGCTCTATATATTAATGAAATGAAATAACTCTGGAACGAGCTCCCAACTGCAATGTTTGACTAAGCTGTGTCCTTAATATTGCAAATGTCCATAAGCGATGGTTACCACTTATCATCAGGTGGACTAGTTGCTCATCTACCACCAATCACAAAAAAATATGTAGTGCTTATATCTCTCACCTCCATAGCGGTTCTTGTGATGGTGATTTCCAAAGGTTCACTACTTGATATTGTGACAGTTTTATTCGCTTGCCTCTGAGCCACCGCTTGTATATTGGCTGCTTCATCCGTAGTGTCTATGGAAACCCCGTTGTCTTGTGAACGCATCACTACCTGATAAATGAAAAAAGTTTAAATAATGATAGACTGAGATTCTTCAACAAAATAAATAAATTAAGATACTCCGTTTTTCGACTAGTTTTGAAAACTAATGATACTTGCTTCCATTTATCGAAACGCCGTTTTTCGACTAGTTTTGAAAACTAATGATACTTGCTTCCATTTATCGAAATTATTCTCATGATCAGGACGACAACATATGTCAAAACAAAAAACTTCAGCTTTTATATTGAGTAATTATTTATTCATAGAAAACAAATATATTTAATCGATCATATTATAATGATTTTTTTACATGTGGCCGATTCAACATCATACCATGCATAAATAAAAAACTGACCTCCATCTTAAGTTCCCACGGAATGTGTTTGTATTGATAGTCCTTCAGCACCTCCACTGGTTCAATGAGCGGCTCCCACACAGCTCGGGCAATGTTATAATAAGACACTTGCATCGCCCAGATGGATTCCATGTAGAACTAATCAATTAAAATGGTTATGAAAACATTTTATTTATTCACTGTCGGAAAACAATAGAATGATGGAGTCTCTATGAATTTTATTCGCTTAGATGGCAGCGTTAATGAATATGTCTATTCTGCTAACAAAACACAGATAAATCACAACTTAATGGTTTCGTATAACCAATAAGGGCATATGGGTATCTAAAAGATAATTCTAATTGTTATATCGTTTCTTTTGGTAGAATTGGGCTACTGTACGCACATATGGTTACTGTATAATATACGAATATCCACATACAAGTTGGTAATAAATTGAGAATTTAGTAAAAAAATTAAGTGTATGAAGTGTTTATGTCGCAACCAACTGGTTGAAATAGCCGTTCAATCGAACCCTTTGACTGACCTACGCCATTCAACCATACGTCTAACTTATTAATTGAATATTTGAGTCGCTCAAAACGTTTAACACTACAACTGATTCAAAAGCCGCCATCTAATTTAATTAGTTCAGCGCTCACCACCGCAGCGCTAGGTGAGTCATTCTTCAGTTCTGTTTTCAATATGGCGTCAACTAGCCGTGATTTGTGATTGTTTCAAGATAGTAGAAAGTAAGTAGTAAATTTACGTTACACTTGTTATTAAAGACACATAAATTATGAAGTTACTTACGAGTGAATCAAAATTTAAACAAATATTCGAGGAGAAATTACGGGATTATGTAATGATTCCTACTTCGTAAATTTTTGAGTTTTATTTTTTTTACTTGGTACAAAAACAATATTCTGATTAATAATAAATTTTTTATTTTTACTTATTTCATTAAACTTTTAGTCACCTATTAAACTTAATTCAAGAATAACCTTCCAAGAAATTACAAAACTAATGGTCACCTTAGTTAATTTGCCATTAACCGTTGGCTAAGCGTCGTCTAGCTGTAATGTTGAACGTTGCAATCAACAAGTCGGCTAAACGACGTATAGCTGTGAATGACACTGTTCAGTCAAACAGCTAGGTTTGATTGAACGGCTATTTTAACCAGTTGGCTGCGACATTTACATGTTCGAGTTCGAATTACATGTATGTCATTTAAACATTTTTACAAGTTCTCAAAACCAATAGATGCCGGGAAACGTAGCGTTGGTAAGTCTTCCAAAGGGTAAAACGATTTGGTAAACAAGTGAAGGCGCCGGAAGCTAGCAACGCAAGACCAATTTGTGTGGCCGATCATCCTTGAAGATGTCCAATAGTAGGAGTATTTTAGCTGAAACGAAGATGCTCATACGTACAAGGTTCGCATACAAATACCTGTATTGAATATAGTTGTCATTTATTAACAAACATTGGTCTTTGTTAACCAAAAATTTGTAACATTTTTCATATACGCTTATTATAGGATAAGTATGCTAGATATCATACGCTAGAATTTCAAATTGCATAAATTTCAAAAATCACAATTGAGAACTAATAAAACGTCACTAAAACTTTATGTTGATGATATGATAATATAGTTGAGTGTAAATAGACCAAGTGTTATATTTTTAACCAAGTGTTTCTGGTTTCCATTTCAAAAGTTCTATACAAATGAGTGTTGTTTCTGAGCCCTGCTGTTCGGCTTACACAATAAAACTTACGTCTGAGCTCCAGTCTTTGACTTGGCCAGTTAAGGAAGCTTGCATTACTAGAACGGGTATGGTCTCACTGCCGATGTCCATTTCGAGGGACAGGACTATGGAAGGACTAGATAGTAGGCAAAGTTCGCCCGTGGGGGGGGCGGTTGCTGCCTTTTGCATTGTTTCCTCCATATCAATTGCTTCTTCTGCCTCTTCTGTAATAATATAATTCAAAATTTACAAAGCAGAATTCTCCGAATAAAAATTACAAATCATGTTTTGAAAGAGTATTTCATTTAAAGGTAAATAAACGCCCCCTTTCAAGTGCTATAGTAGCCCAGATAATAAAATAGTGAATATGCGGATAAAAGCACACGACTTAACCAAAACTGTAAAATTTCTTTAACCGATTTCTAACTTAATTTCAAACTCATAGAGTTCAATATGACTTAGAAAATATTTTATTTTTTGCGTCTTATTCATTTTATATGCTGGCATCTGTACCTATTGGTTATCATGATGCAATTTAGCACAATGGGCACATCCATACTAATATTATAAATGGGAAAGTGTGTCTGTCTGTTTGTCCGTCTTTCACGGCACAATGGAGCGACGAATTGACGTGATTTACGTGGAGATAGTTGAAGGGATGGAGAGTAACATAGGCTACTTTTTATTCCGGAAAAATCGACAGATCCCACGGGGTTCGCTCAAAAACTACTGCACAGATTTTCATGCGGTTTTCATCAATAGATAGAGTGATTCTTGAGTAAGGTTTTGCGGTATTTTTTATCTCGAAAAAGCGGATAGTCCCACGGGAAGCGCGATAAAACCTTCGCGCCATAAACTGACTTCCGCGCATGTGTAGCCGTGGGCAAAAGCTATGACCCTGAACCTTCTATAGACACAATCCCGAAATCCACGCGGGCGAAACTGCGGGCAGAAAGCTAGTCTAATAATATTAAAAAGAACCCACAAGAATATTTTCGAGACACGTACCTGTTTTAAGGAACCAATACGAATTTGGTCTGAACGGTTGTATACTCCACAGGTCTTTATAAATAATTGCTTTCTGGTCGTGTTCTGTCTCGTCTTCCTCCCGGCTTGTCATAGTTGCCAACACGCGGCTAAGTAGTGCGATTGTATCTGTTGAGCGTAAGCAGAAAAGTAAAGTTGGGAATCGGAGGTAAATTATTTTTTTAAAGTGAAGTATATTTATTAGCCATTTAGTAAAATATTTTACAGGCAAGTCAATTACATTAAATTTAGCTATTCTTAAAAATATTTCAAGATTTAATTAAATAATAGTAAGTATAATTATGCTACAAGATAAATTTTTAGTAATTTAACAATATTAAAGCTTCAAACTTATTAATTACATACTCATACTTGTCGTGTTTATAGAATTAAGCTAAGCCTAACTTAGCCAATCCACTTTTTACTCTTTGTAACTGAACGATAGAACGAGACAACAATACAGGTTAACGTGCAGAACAAAGATTCCACAAGTTGCATAGAGATATATTCTTTTAATGAATAAAATGGATTATTTTCAAAAGAAAACTTAATTTAGACCTATTACGGTTTTAGGCAATATATTGAACATTAATATTTTGAAATGTCGCCCTTGTTGGTTTTTGGAACTATACGGCTATCATTGTTTTTAAGCAATCGTTTATCATTAATACGCAAATTGTACGGTATTTTTTTAAATATAAATGTAATATTCAAAGGTATTTTATTAATAGAATTGATGACTTCAAAATGAATGGCACTGTCATTTAAAAAACAATATCCAATAAAGGAGAACAAATAATAGGTATTTCACTATGATTATCTACTTACCAGGCGAAACGGTGATCTTAATATCTGATATCGATATATCGACGTGCATCCCGCTGTCGGGCGGCTGCGACAGCGCCACGCAGAGATGGGCGGGTGCAAGCAAATACCGCGGCGTTCCCTCACTCTGACCCAGGGTTCGGATCACCATTTGCAAGCCAGATATACCGCCATCCGCTACCATACGCTCTTCGGTCTTGCGGAGTTTGAACCGAGCTTCCATCTACTCGAAATATAAAAACCGTAAACCAGAGAAACAAGAGACGGCTCCAGGTTCAAACTCTTTCATCAAATGTTGTGTTTTTTAATCTCGTCACAACTATATTTTCATTGACTTACCGACGATAGATCTACAACTCAAATACAAAATAATGTGACCACCGAATAAATGTCAATAGGGAAGATGCAATATTTTTGTGCTCATATTAAAGAACTCCACGTAGAATAGACCACAAGTATATTAAAAAATGAAAAGACTGTATATTACTAAAAAAATGCGGTTTAAAATTGACAATTTAAATTTTCGCGCGAAAACGGACCTATAGTTCGTATGACGTCACTCCTGTTTGTCATTGTCACTGGCTCACTGATTGTACTGAGCGTGTCATTGCTACCTTTATTTGTTTCTGCATTTATCTCAACTTTCAAGGTATTATTTTGTAGAAATTTACAATGGACTCCGAAAAAAGCCGTATGGACGTTTGTTTTGTGCCAATGTGTCCATCTACTTCAAATTTCTTTCTTAATAAATTGTTTTTGACTTGACCTTCTGACCTAAAACTGAGAAAAATGTGGTTTCGGCGGCGAAGAGGAATGACATTTATTACACAAAAGAAACAGTTACCTACTTAATACTTACCCAAACTTTTCAATGTTTTTTTGTTTAGTGCCTTTCATTTCTACACTTGAAAACTCTGCACTTTCGACAAAAAATGTCACTACCATGTCAACATTAACTTTTGGCAGAGTACTAGAATCTGCTTTGGCAAACCCAACTTTAATTTTTATTAAAAAAACGCAATTGATATTGGTTTAATTGTTCACTTTTACTACAACTTATAACCTCAAATAAGTTGTCATAACAGGAGTGACGTCACTGAACGCTGATTGGTGTTTTAAATCCGTTCCATTTCACGTTACTTTTGATTCGTAATTATTTAAAAAAAAACAACATTATTTTAAATATAAACCTTGCAGTGGCCCTACTTTTTAGCATTTTAATAACAAAATTTTCATAAATATTATAATTTCATGATCCCCATTGTCTTTTCACGTTTCATGTTTTATATTTTAATGTCGTCATGATAATAGTTTATTTTTACACCACATTAAACTATATTTTTTGACCTTTAAATCGCTCGCAATAACGATGGGTTTCGTAAATTTCTTTATTCCGATATTTTTAACTACGGATTCTCGTCCATGCATTTGTAGACAACACGTTATTGCCGGCGCTAAAGCTGGTACTTTATATGTAAAAAAACTAAACCGTAAAGGATTTTTCTATTATAGATGTCGTACACCTAAAGTTATTATAGCACAAAAAGTTATTCTATTATTATTTTTTAATAATTATAAATATTAGGTATTTATAAAAAAATATGATGCCAATATTATTAATTAACATGACATCAAGTTCTGTATGGAGGATAACTCTAAATAGTTTTTAGAACTTATTCATAATTAAAACCGATAAGTTTTTGTATCGACTACTCTTCCAATTAGTTAGTATTCTCTACAAAAAATCTCAATACCATTAGATGCACTTACATTCATAACAAGCGCATCGCACTTCTTGAGTTCCAGAGACTCGACAAGAATAATGTCTGGCTCCTCTATCTTGATGTTGACAGTCATCATGGCCGGCTTCTGTGGTTCATTTATTGTTGGCGTGGACGACTCAGAGAGTTTCTTGCTTGTTTGCCGTGGCTGTTGAAGGAATTATTTTTCGTAATTACAGCTCAAAACCGTCACCCACCAAAGGGTACTAGTCTACCCTATGTTATGGGAATCAAGCCTTAGTTATCCGCGAAGGCGCAATGCGTTTTAGTCGATTTCACATATACGTTTGAATTTCTTCGCAAGTCTATGAAAATTACCGTAGAATCGTTAACTAAATAAAACTTGGAACTGGAGACGTATTTTTGAATCATTAGACGTAAATTTGGAATTCGAATACGAATACAAATCGTGCGCGAAATTATTTTCTACTGCTTACAATTTTATAGATTTTTGAATCACTCGAATTCAGTGTTGTCATTAAAAATAAATTCTTAATTAAATTCCGTTTCACGCAGAAAAATTCAAAATCACATCAACAAAAACAAAAAGCCGGCGATGACCCACACGTGAAACGGATCACTGTCAAGGTCACGTCAGCATTGGATATTCTACTAGTAGAAATCAAAAACGAGTGGGTTGAACCACTCGTTACACAACGCACGAAATGAAAGTTCAGAAATAGTGAATTCGGTAATTCGTATACGAATCTCACGATCTCGAATGCGAATTGGTTTTCTATTGTTTCAAACATTGGTCTCCTGCCCCCCTAGACAAAATACCTTTCTATTTGCGTTTTCTATAATAGATAACATAAAAAATGTATGGAACTGACATTTCCAGTAGATACGTCACGCGACTTGATGACGCTGATAGAAAACTCGCAGACAAGATGCTAACTGTGTTTCTATTCTATCGCTCGTCTGTGTTCTATTTTGACAGTAGAAGAGTTCTATACAAATTCATAGACAAAATGTAGTTTGTGACGTAAAAAATAGATACGATTCTATTCTATTTCTACTCAACAAAGCGATTGCTCATACCCAATAGATTGGTGATAGATTGTTTGTTTGTTGTTTTAAAATAGTGTGTTTTTGCCAAATTATTCCTAAAAATGCACATGATAAGGCATTTGTGGGCAGGCCATACCGAAGAAACATTGATTCGGCGTAGAAGGAGGGTTTTCAATAGAAAACGCTTAGTCTATAGTAGAAATAGAATAGAAAAGACGCGCGTGCTTTTTGTCTAGGGCTACTGGTCTTCTTAGACTTGGTCATATAACAACAACAATACTATTAACGCTTTTTTATAGATCTATTCTAGACGCAAATGCCTTTTGCAGTTTCATCTTGAGACTTAAGTTTTGAGATATCGAAAATTGTAGTCAACTTTTATAGACGAATGACTCCGGTGAGTTTCTATTCACATTGTTGCCACCTCAATGTTAACCCCGTGACCGAATATATTCACCAGACGAATCCAGCTGGACAGAGTCGGGCGAACTCAAAAGTCGGTGCCTTGCCTGCCCGAATTATAGGCAAGTAAGAGTCATAAAATTAAAGCATACATATTTATCTAACCAAACACTTTACCCCTCCTCGCGCACCGACTTCAAAAAATACCTAGTTGGTATATCAAAGTTAGTTTATTTAAGACAGAAGTTATCGTATTTATTTTTTACTTTTTAGTTCTTTTATATTCTTTCT
This sequence comes from Scirpophaga incertulas, assembly GCA_036419045.1. NCBI lineage: Eukaryota > Metazoa > Arthropoda > Insecta > Lepidoptera > Crambidae > Scirpophaga > Scirpophaga incertulas. The sequence continues at coordinate 9,441,814 of CM071638.1, read as the reverse complement.
AAGCATACGTAGGTAAGTTAGTTGAGTACAATTATGAAGTCGGTTTTATTTGTTTTTAATATTATTATTTCTTATTTTTTTTAACTAAGGTCGTAAGATAAGTCCTTAAAGGTTCCTGATATTGGTATTGTAGGTAGATATATATTTTTCTTTCTTTCTGTAGGTAAAGTGAAAATTTAGTTGTGTTGTATTTATTCTTTCTAAACTTACCTTACTGATTCGGTTTATTATTATTTTTTTAAGTCTGTTCAAAAAAATTCCCTATCTCAAAAAGCACGCAACCGATTTCGATGAAACTTACAGTATCCTTAAGTTGAACAATACCTAGTAAAACAAAAAAAAATTGCTCAGATTGGACTTGTAGTTCCGGAGATATGCGAACACAAACATAAAAACATACATACATACATAATATTATATACATACGGGTCGAATTGATAACCTCCGTTTTTTTTTTGAAGTCGGTTAATAAAGAATAACTATAAGACTATGTGTTCTATGTCGCAAGAATTGTATTTTAATACAGTCATTGTGAAATTACGCCCTGTATGTAATTGTGTGAACGTGTTCACTCACACATCGATACGTTGATATTTTTAAGATGAACCAAAATTGTATTTGTTACAGTTGTTTTTAATATGAGAAGTATATAAACGTGCAAATAACAAAGTATTTGGAAATTTTGTTTATCACGTTCATACAAAATAGGTGAATTTAGCGCATTGCAACGTAATTACTATGGAACTTTTTTATGCGGTTCGCAACAAAGCCGCAAACGTGTTGCTGTATCTTCACGAAGTAATAATCACAGGTACACTATTATTATTACAATATTTCTCAGCTAATAGTATATTCTAAATATTTAATGAATAAAAATAATGTCAGTTATCCAATTGGTCAATGCAGTCGGTCATTGTTTAATGCCCAGTGGAACTAATAGGGGAATATGACCAACTAACATTTTAATGGAAGATTTTTATACTATCTACATTTATACACTTAATAACATTGAGACTTACTCAATATTAGTAATGGTCGTTATTTCAATAACAGATAATATAATGAATTATTTTCTTTAATTAGTGTCGTGTACTTTTGCAGTAACTAATAAATAATTAGATTAGATATTGTAAATGAATGGAATTGGAAGAATATTGCAAATATTGCATATAAATATTGAATGTGAATAACAAATTTTGTAAAGACCAATGAACTATTAAATACACAAGAATATTATATTGATAAATCAGTTTTAAGTTATTTAAATTACTGCCTAATATTCTGACAGTCCTAAGTCTGAAAAAGTATCTAGGAAACTTCATTGTTAAGAATAACTAGCTATAATAACAATCGTACTCAACAACATTTGTCAAAACAGCAATATAACAGTTTACAATAACAGTTAAAGGAAAATACAACAATGTTATTCGTTATTACAAAACAGTCGTTATTGCCATTACTACTCAATATCATATAACTTACTATCAAGGTATCAGCAGATTTCACCGACGTCTTCACTGGTTTTACATCTTCATTATCTTTTACCGATATCGTGTCCACCGCTAGACCAGTAGTCATGAACTCCGCAATCTTATTCAGGAAGTCCATAGCCAATATTAAATTGAAGCTGAAGATTCTCATGTCAACTGTAAACCACAATTACGATCAGAAATTGAAATACAAAATAAAGAGCAGAATCATCAAATAAAATATACTTAAATATTCATAGATACTATATCATGATAGTGTTTGTATAAAGGACTACTTGCAATCTGTTCTTGCAATAAAAGTTCGTTGCTGGGTGCATTTTAATGTATTAAATAATGCTGTAAACGATAAGTATCGTAAGATCAATCCGAGATGGAAATAACAATACATATATATAAAAAAGTCTATTAAATTATAAATTACATTTAATCAATGAAAACGCAAAAGAAAATCTTGCAGATTTTTTAAGTAACATTTACACTGGCAATAAGGTAATTTTCAAATTAACTACACTACAATTGTACTAATGAAAATATATAATGTGATTAGTATGAAGTTCTGTATGATATTGGCTTCTTGTACTGTAATTAAAACTCCTTTCTAATTACAGTATATTAACGAACAAACAAACTACCCACCTAATGGTATATAAATAGTCACCGAGAATACGTGCTTCCTATGAATTACAGCAAATCTACAGCGCCCACATAAACCACAGTGTATGTCGCAAGTTGTAACGTTAGACATAATAAAGTAATTTGACTACCAACCTTACCCTTCAAACCGGCACAGAGCAATGCGAACACTGCTCTTTTGCGAAAGAAAAAGGTAAGAAGGTATTCTAACAGTTAAACCTAGCATAGTCTGTGTCCAGTAATTGCGGTAATGCAGTATTCGAGTGAAATTGAACACAAAAATAATTTGTTGGTCACATAAATATTACTCACTGAATATATCCGAATTTTTCATCGTATAAGTTATATCGATCATACTGCGGATTTTGTCGTGTGTATCCACCAAAGTGGATTCATCCGGGCTAGATTCCGTAACTGATTCCGCCCTGCCCTGACGTCTTTCCAAGTATCTGCCATAGACAATAATTAATCGATAAAGATCAAATACCAAAAATTAAAGTAAGATTTTTAACCTGTGAATTGGGTTGAGGTAATGTTCTTCGAGAGCATCATTCATCTTCGTCCTTTACTTTATTTATTAACCTAATTTAATTCTCATCACTCTGCCTATCACCATTCATTTACATGCTTTGCTAGAGTTCTCTCATCTTGTTAAGTATCGGAGTAATTTTTGAACTCCCCTAACAAAATCATTCCTCATCTTATGGCGTAACTTTCCCATCATTAACAAGTCCATCTTTACTGACATTTCTCATCATTTACTTTTCAGCAAAACATTCCAATCCGTACAAGACAGGTCGGTAAGTCGGTCGATTTGTTGCTATAATATCAATAGCAACTACTTGTTAACACTGTGAAACACTACTAACATAATAGTACGTACATAATGAATATTATTACGATTATTGATGGTAAAATAATTATATTTCGACGATTAAGATACGTGACATTACTAGATAATCTTTGTTAACAAATCCTAAAGTTAACCTCCATTTTCGGTTTTGTCAGATTTATTAACTAAAACGCACATAACAATTATATTTAGAAATACCGAAACATTCGCCGTCTGTCTGTCCCTGTGTATGCTTAGATCTTTAAAACTACGCAACGGATTTTGATGCGGTTTTTACAAAGCTTTTATATTAGCTTCACTTGTAACTATGTAAGAAAATCTTGGAATCTTAATTTGACCCACTTCCCGGTCTCCGATTGAGCTGAAATTTTGCATGCACGTGTAAGTCGGATGACAATGCATGCAATTATTTTAAATGCACCCCTACAATATGGGTATCGAATGAAAGGGCTTGCAAAGAACACCTCGATAAATAATGTGACGTCACTCTTGGCCCATCCATCATCCAATATGGCGGACCTTCCCAAGATGGCGGACCAATTATTTATAATGCACCCCTACAATATGGGTATCAAATGAAAGACTTTGCTAAGCTTGGTTTTTTAGTCGGAAAATAAGTTAAAAGTAAACAAATATATAAGAGCAAGCTTTTATTAAATACGCTAAAAAGAACAAAATAAACTTTTACATATAAAAGCTTGTCGTTAAAAGTATTCTATAAGTAAGTAAATCTCGCGACAAGCATTTATATGTAAAAAATTATTTTGTTCTTCTTAGCGCATTTAATAAAATCTTGTATTAAAACAAAATACTTTTAATTTAATAGATATAGTAATTCTTAAGTAAGGTTTGTATGTATACATGCATAATATAGTAGAGAAATACTGATAAATTTAGAGGTTTTTAATGTAATGCTGAAAACGCTGGCTGAACCCTACGAGATAGACCAAAATAATGTACTACAGTATTGTCCACCTTAAAAAGTTCAACAAAAAAGTCCGCGATGGTATGTGTCTATCTCTTAGGGATAACTCACCATAACCATTTTTTCATTGCACCCGTGCGAAGCCGGGGCGGGTCGCTAGTATACCTACTCTAAGATGCTGTCGAAGTGATTTAAAAGCCTTTTACGGAAAATGTTAACAATTTGTACAGTACATACCTAGTCATTTTCGCGCCTCGGCCGGGCCTCGTATCGTCCAACGTGCAATCGACAAGTAGCACCGACGTATGCATCGAATTGTCGGAAAACATGCGTCCCTTCACCGACAAAAGTGCTAGACAAAACCGTGCAAGTTCCACATCCTTCACGAATATCGAATCTTCAGTCTGTTGAATTTAAACAAAGGTTTACCGGATGATCGAGAAACATCTTCAAAGAATCGTTAAATATTGGAATAGACGTTGCCGTATAGTAGTGGCGGTGTCCGCCTATAACTTTTATTAATAAAGCACTAAAGCATTCGTAATTCAAAGTATTTATATTGAACTGCATATTGTACACGGTGTAAAAACAATCTTGCTATCAATATATACCTGTTATATTACGGAAAATAAATATTGGTAACCACTTTTAATTTTAACGCAACGAAATTGAATACAAATAGCGCCAAAACACCACTATTACAGGAATTGTTACTAAGACAGTTAAAATAGTGAGTATATCAAAAACTTTTATAAGCATTTAGCAACATTGGTTGCAACATCCCAATCATGAAAAGAATACAAGTATGATTCTTTTGAATTTGATTCTCAATTATTATCTAATCGTGTATATAAAATAAGGTCATACATATATATTAAGACTCACGCTATTCGTATTCATCAAATCTATGACAAAGCTGTCCATAGTGAAAGCAAACTTGATCGTAGTCCGTGGTTTCTTGACTTGGGATGAAGTCAACACCGCCACCGTAGATTTCGTTTGCATTTTATTCGCTTGAGTCTTCACTGCAGTTCGAGAAGGCACTTTTGTGAGACTCGCTTGGGCTTTAGCCTCTTCGACCTTCGTTTGACCCTCTTGGAGGTTTTGGTTGAGAATTTTCATTATACTCTTGTAGTCCCTATGGCCAACAGTAATCTAAAATGGAAAGATTATTTAACAGTATTAGCAATTCAAGACATAACTGCAGGTGACATACGCCCCCCTGAAGCACTATTATTATAATGGAAGCAAATTTTAAGTAACTGACATCTCTACATCAATAGGGATACAAAAAAAAACAACTTACTATATAAAATTTCGTTATTTTACTTATATTAAAAATCTAGTTTTTTTAATTATTCAGCTCCATTCATTGTCTGTTCTTGAGAAAAGGAGTTGATTGACCGCTAGCATGCGGAATTCCAAGTGTTGAAAATACAATCGTCACGAAAGAAGCATGCGGGTGGAGGGGCGGGCTATCGCTTAAAATTTTTTCGGGAATCGGCTTTTAAGCCTTGTTTTTTTCTCTTAACCTATTCTTTATTTATACTTACAGCGATCGCTTTCAGTCTGCCAGATACGTCTAAGTCGGGAAGATCCTCGTACCACGAAGACAGGCTGCGTTTGACGAGCAACTTGAAGCTGGTCGGCCGCACCAGGCTGCGTTCCTGACTGACGCTTATGTGCTGCTCGTCCAGTTGAACGCAGGACACCTTTATATTTTCCAGCTCAAGGGTCAGCTCGTCAACTGTTACTTTGTTGCTCACATCCTGTGTATTATAATAGTTATTTATGCAACTGTTGTAATAGTATCACATGTTGATAATAATATCACATGAGTGTCTTAATACCGGGCACGGCTGCTTCGGTGAGTATCTGTGTCGAATAGGACGGGAGGGATCGATACATTGCCACCAAGACTCGGCCCAGCACACGCTGGCGGAGTGCCCCGCGTGGGCCTCCGAGCGCCGAGTCTTGGTCGCAGAGATCGGGCGAGATCTGTCTCCGCCGGCATTGATTGCGGCAATGCTGGCGGACGAGGGAGGTTGGAGGGCTGCAACCTCCTTCTGTGAAGCAGTGATGCTCCAGAAGGAGGCCGCCGAGCGGGGTCGGGAGATGGCCGATCCCGCTCGAAGGAGGCGGCGCCGGGCTCGGTAGCACAGCTGCGGCGCCGCCGCGGGTCCGGCGGGATACGGCGACCCGGGAGGGACCACGCCCCTTCCGTGGCCGGGGGCGTCGTAGGTGGCGGAAATCGGGGGAGGTGTTGTAGCTTCCCCCGAGGAGGGCTCCCTTGTATCGTCAGCGGAGCGGAGGCTGGGGGTTCCCGGAAGTCGCTTCGTGTTCCCGGGGGCTCTCTACATGCCCCAGGAAGGACATCCCTGAGGTTTTTAGTGGGTAGGCCTCCCCCTTCTGGGGAGAAAAGCCCCACATAACCGCCGGCTCGCCACAGCCGGGGTATACAATTTAATGCATTTTCTTCAGGGGAACAAAAAAAAATGGGCTTATAACTATAATGTAGCGAGACCTATGTAATACGTACAGGAACTTGCAAATCGATGAACTGGTTGTTTAAATTCATTTGCCCAAGATCGACGAGCATTGCATTGCGGCTGTGGGAGTTTTCGGGTACGATAATAATCGGAGCCGCGAGACGGACTTTTAGGGCCAGCTTGGTTGAGTTCTGGTAGGCGTTCTGTACATTGGCGCGCGCCGCGTCCGCCGCTTGGGATGACGCCTCGATGATCGCCTGCTGAGCTGTTTGGAAATTGTTCAGGAACTCCTGGAAGTCATTCATAATAATATATATATACATATTATAGAAGATACGAAAAAAATATGCCTACGGAGTGTATAAAAGCGGCATTGCTGTCCGACATTTTCGCGTGTTATCGCTGGCGAAAAACAGATGACGCTACGTGTGCTATGTAGGGTATCTCAATTTTCCAGCTTTTTTATTTCTCGGAACACAAGAATTCTCAACCACTATTTCTCGAAACATTTTTTTAATTTGTTACACTTACACGAATTAGCCTAGCCCAAACTAAGCTCTATAAGGCTTATGCTATGGGAACTAGGGTAACGGATAGACATACATATATTATACATATATAAATATTTTTTATAGAAATATATATCGACAACCATGACTAAGGTACAAATGCTCGCATTCATCACACAAACATCTGCTCCCACCGGGATTCGAACCCGGGACCTCAGAGATGGCGACACCTTGAAACCGGTGTACTATCCACTCGACTATGGAGTCGTCAATTCTCGGGTGATATATGGAAAGATAGATATATGGAAGTTTTTTAAAATATGTGTGTTTTAACAATAAAACTACGCTTTTTATGCAATATTCAACAACATTTATCAATCAACAAGATTTATTATTAGTTTCAATTGACTTTAACTTAAGTAAGTATGTATATAAAATTTTTATTAAACGAAATAAAATCTAGCGAGACCTTTTGTCATTATTTCTACACACAATTTTAGGACTAAATAATCTTCATGTTTGGGAAAAATAAATGAAATATCTTCTAAAAACAATGCCATCATGTCACCACAATATAATTTAGTACCTTACATTACATACTATATACATAATTTACTTTAGTCTCTGTCTGTACTTACAAACTTTTCTACTAAAATGTATAATTGAAACGACAGTTTTTGAAATAGGTATAAAAATCAAACAATCAGACTAGCTTCATAATTACATTGATTAAGGTACAGGTAACTTATTTTAGTCCAACTTTTCAATATAAATTTTCAATATTTTGTTATATATAGACTTTTTTGTTACGTAAGTATACTTAAGAATCTAATAAATAATTAATAATCAGACTAATTATAATCACAATTTAAAGAGGAAACTGCTCCAAAAGCTAGCCCACTAGGTATTTTTATTATTTAAGAAATAAGCTTTCAAAAATACGAGGGCATTTAAAGCATTATCTGATCTGAATCGGTTTCGTATTAAGTTTTAAAAATTTTTGACTTTGTTTCTCGACCACTTTTTTCTCGTCTCGAATAAGGCAAAATTTCTCAGGAATTCTCGATTCGAGATTTCTCGCAGAGAAACTCTAGTGCTACGAGTATGTAGCGTTCGAGCGACAGCAACCGAATTAATCCGAGCGCTCTTGAGCTCGGAGGCTTCGTGGCGACCTCAATTCTCATTTACTTAGTCGACGAGTGAACACATGTTTTTCAAATTACCCTCTATATCTTTCTATTAAATATTAGTTGAGCTTCTTTTGCATAAATTAAGTCAGATCCTTAAGCATCTAGTATTTTGTAAAAAGTTACGTCATTTTCTTAATAATAGCGTGGATCTTCTTACAATATAATAATTTATTATATTACAGTCGCGACATCGCTACTACAGACTATATCATATCCGTTCATGTTCCAAAGACATTACCACAATTGTTTGCTAAATCTTTGAAACTTCCTCACACTAGACTTAGTCGATACACACAGGAACATACAACTAAAATTACTCGAAATGAACAATTTTATTAATAAGTCGAGGTGAAAGTCGTCCAATCTTGGACAATAAACATAATATTGGTTTTTGGCTAGTTCTGTAGAAAATTTTAATTTACGGTATATTGTATTAATATGTTACCCTGTCGATAGTACAAAAATCTTAGAAATATTTATAATTTTAAAACTTTAATTACAATTTGTTGCCTCATACACGTTCAAAAAAAGGGTATTACTATTATTAACAAACAGAAGACAACAATGTGAACATATACGGGTTCTATTTAAGATACGGGACCGGAAAAAACGGACAAATACCCAAACAACACTGTTGCAATGAGTGAATGAATTTGAGTGTGTATTTGCAAAATAGACGTACCAGCATAGAAGTGACGAACCAGTTGAGGAATATAATACGGAGACAGTTGATTTGAGCGTCTATTGACATGTTTACATCGCTTACGGACGGGTACTGCTCCAGGTTGTATATTACCACTTGTACGTTAATAACGTCACCGCCCAAAACTTTCAGAATCTGCAAAAAGCAAAGCTATATAAATATATACATAACAAGTAATGTATACATTCTATATCCATTCATAAGCTACCGAATTAGACTTGACAAAATTTTGGCATTGTCTTAGCGAGACACGCCTAGGGATTGCAATCCGGAAAAACGGATCCGGTAATCCGGCGGATCCGGCATAATTTAATGGTTACCGGATCCGGTGTCAAAATACCGGATCCGGTGTCAAAATACCGGATCCGCAGACCGGATCCGGTGCTAGCAGTTAGTAATCATGATGGTATCTGTCATAATCATAAATACCTACAAGGCTTGTTTGTTAGCATTCTCAAATACTTTAATAATGATTTTGATCTCATTTCAGTTAATTACTTAAGGTTAATTGTATCTATTAGATTATAGTTACTTGATAATTAAACTTATAAATTAATCTATCCGTGAAAGTGAAATCTAGAAAGACTGAGCTACTCGTTACGTCGTAAAATTATTACTAGTTACCTGCACTACTAAATTTTAATTGTTTTCTTCTTATATATTTGTCTTAACATTGGTTAGGAAATAAAGTGATTTTATATATTTGTGATTTATTTTTTATAAACTACGTACATATAAGTGCAGTGACACTTGATTAACTCACTTATTTTGTACTAAAAAGCGAAAATCATCTTGACATTATAACGCACATTCGGAACATTTAGCTTATTATAATTTAATAGTTATAATAGTATGTAAATTTTTAATTATAAATTTTTAAACTAGAAAACTATAATCAACAAATTCCTGATCAGGAAACTGAATATGTGCGGAGGGCCTGTGTATGAAATTGACTAACCGTTTTATAACGACACTAGATAATATACTTGACAAAATTAGACTAGATGTCAAATTTAAGTTACAACTTTGCGAACTGAAGCCCTATTGTATGCGAGCCGTTCAAACTTTAAGAAAGTAGTAATAGTTACAGATAGTAAAAGTGCACTCCAACATATAGCTCGATGCGCCTCTGGCAACAGAGGTGTATCAACAGCTTATAAAATACTTGAGATAATCTATGAGCTTATTTCTAAAAATATTTGTTTGCGATTACAATGGATTCCTTCACATATTAGAATTTCTGGGAACGAAGAGGCTGACCGAATAGCAAAACTGGCAATAACTGAAGGTGAACATAGATATGTTAAATCATTTTATTCGGAAATTACATCAAAATATAAGCATATTTGTTTTGATAAATGGAATTATTCACTCCATTTCGATAAACGGTCAAAAGAAAAAGGCATTTGGTATCCATAAAAGTATCCAGTGTCAGCCTCTACGTCACCCATGGTTTTACAATCTTAAATTAAGTAGAAAATATATAGTATTATTTAATAGATTACGTTCTGGACATTATCCATCCAACAAGTTTGGATATTTAATGAAAAAAATAGAATCTCCTAACTGTGAAATTAGTGGTACTAAGGAAGATGTCCAACACTTGTTGGTGGAATGTGCCCGTTATCAAGATGCTAGGAGAGAATTATTTAACAAATTAAAAATTTATATTATGGATGCTGGTATGTTCCACAGTATTTTGGCCCAGCCAACTTCCAAAGAGGCCCATATGTTATACAATGTACTGTGCCCGCTGCGACTACCTTGAGATTAACTGTGATTGTATATGTTCCGTATTGTGTATGATAATGTATATGTTCCGATAGGACTGACATATCCATTGGGATAAAAGTCCTTTTAAAATAAAGAGAAAAAAAAACTTTGCGTACGAATTTGTAAACAGTTATTTCTGAATTGTATTGTTATGAAGATATTAATTTTACTTATGAACTTATCGCACCTCTTTGTGAATAGTGTCCGGATTGAGATCTTCAACTTTGATCGAGGATATAGTACAATCGACCTGCATATACGAGCTCTTCATGATGAGGCCGGTGGTGGCACCGCGAAGTTGGACCACTGAAAGAGGCCTTTTATCGTTCATGAATCCGATCTCTATAGCACCAATTTTAACGTTCACTTTCAACTGTATGCTTTCCACTTGTTTTCGACGCGATGTTTTAGCGACGTTTACTGAAAGAATTTATTGTATGTATTAGAACGTTTTGAATTTTAATGATGTACGAAAATATTTGATTATTAGAATACCTTTAGCTTTAGTTGCGAAAAATTCTTCGCCTTCCGTTATTGTTTCCAATGGGCCAGCGTTAGCCGTTCTATCGACAGTACTTTGAATAGCTTGCAATCTTGTCTAAAAATTTAAGCATAAATAAAATTAAAATACACATTCATACCAGTGATTTGAACTAATTAACAACTATTCACCTGATATTCGTTAGCAATAACTAATATTTCTTGCAGACCTTCTAAATGCAATAATACTTTTAAAGTTGTGAAGTCCAGTTCAATCATCTGCTCGACTGATCCATAGTGACTTCTGAACTCCGGACATTTTTTGTCAACCTACAAAAAACTCAAAATTAGCGAAATAAGGAACCAATTTGCAGACTCGTAGATCAGTTACTTAAAATATGTTTATTACTGTTACATTTTAAAATTTTCAAGCAGTGGTATAAAATGGAAAATTAGATTATTATCGAAGAAGTACGCTGAGCTATAGTTTATTATAATAAACACTTACACTGTTAACGTTAATAAGCGATAAATTGATAATTGCTAATGATGCAATAACGATAAATCTACAATTTTAATAAGGTAATAGCGAGTCAGTGATTCGAAATGTAAAGGCACTTTTACATTTAAAAAAACTTGAATACTTACATTACTATAAGTGACAGCAAAAAGATGTTGATTGCACGACGTGTCTTCTATACATAGAGTTGCATCAGACATATCCAGTTTTGGAGTCTCTATTATATTGATGATATCGTGTCCGACCCTATGATGCTCCATGTTCACTCCACCAAGCCGTACAGTTGCCTCGAACGTAAATGTCTTCTGTTCCGCCGTTATTTCTAATAATCTCAGCGAGAATACGAGGAAAGGGTCGTAGTTCTTTTCACTGACATCTTTCTTACGGTTTACGCTGAGGATTAATTCTGGAAAATTTACAATACAATAAGCCAATTCCTTAATCGGTTATGAGCTTTAGCTGTATAGTCGTTTGAATCAAGTGAGGCGAAAACCAAAGCTTCCCTCATATTAAATAGTGTTGCCCAAATTCAGTCTTGGTCTTGTTCTTGCATTTTTGCAAGACCAAGACCAAGACTGACCGTGCAAGACTTGAGCAAGAACAAAACTAATCCGGCAAGACTCTTGCGTCTTCCAGCTATGACTTAGCGCTATTTCACAGAGTAGTTGGGTATAACAGTTCGGTGTATAGGTACGCTTAGGAATTCCATGAGACGCAAAAAACTGTATCAAAGAATATGAAAAACTGGACCTATGCGCATTACGACCAATACCATAAACATACATACCGAATAAAAAAATATCCATTAAAATCAAACAGAGTGCATGCATAGTTTTGTTTTAACCATCGGCACTTTGATAATGCGGCATCAAAAGTTTTGTACTGACTTCTCAAAGAAATTTGCCGCTTTTCGGAAGTACATGGTGATGATACACGCGCCGGCCGCTTCTATTGAAATCACAAACAACAATCGTTGCCGCCGCGACGAAATCACAACATTTGACATCATGCAAAATTCTAATTTCGTGTCGTGCCGTCCCACTCACGCTAATACTATTTAATATATGAGCGAGCGAGACGGTACGACACGAACTTCGATTTTCGAATTTTAAGAGTTAATTTGTTTTTTACATTTTTTTAGCACATGTAAGCTTATAAAGCGTAATTGTTTATTAAGAAACAGTCACTCCCATGAAAAACGGCATATAGCTCAGTTGGTAACCATGTGGTAGTTGATTTTCAAATTTTTTATTAAATCTTCAGACATTTATTAATCTGATTGGTCTTTACTATGGCTATGTTAATTCAAGCTCACAATATTCCAATTCTAATACGTTTTTCTAAGATCTAAAGTAAACTTTAATAAATAGCAATAGCCTAATAGGTAATTGCAAGACTTGCAAGACTCTTGCTGCAAGACCAAGACCAAGACTGGGAGCGCAAGAACAAGACCAAGATCAAAACTGGCGAAGTCTCGTCTTGTTCTTGCATTTGGCCAACACTAATATTAAGTATTAAAATTACTAAGATACTCCATTAAATTCCTCTAAGATGAGAGGAAGATCTAGTTGATTTCGTCACACAAATATCGACTTTAAAACCTATCTTAATTACAATTGAACAGCCCTAACCAGGCTAACTTAGTTAAGATAGTTCGAGTATTCCGATAGGACCGTATATAAACAGATTGAACATTCGGTTCAAATTTAAAGTTGAAAAAGCATCTAATAACAACAATACTCACCTTTCATAACAAATAAAGCTTCAAGTTCCGTCAGCTGCACAGTTTGCTCGTCGTTTGTTCTTTGAATTGAGCGTGCCGAGTCTCTTTTTTGTTTTTCAACCGGATCCAAATATCTCAGTAACGACATACTCGATCCTTTGGATTCGCTCGGCTGAAATACGAACTGAGCAATAAGTATATATGCCTCTACAAAGTTTGTGCGTGTGTGTGATTTACTATAATCTACACAATCAACACTTATTTTTGAACTATGTCGTGTTATGTATTATTTTAATGTCATATAATTTTGTGTACCCAACTCGTCTAAAAATAACATCATACTATATCATAGAATTGCGTTTTTATATATGTTTTTATTATATACCGCAAAGTCACAAGAACATTGCCAACCATTTAAACAGGCTTAGTATGCCCTTTTTTTAGGTTCTGAATATCACTTTGTAAATACAGCAGGCGATAATTTATTCCACAATATTGGTAGTGCACAGAAAAATCCTATTAAAACGCACTGTTAGTCTGTTTAGACTAGATCATGACGCGGTGAAAGGTTCTGTACAGTCGTAAACAGCCGTTTAGTAACAAATCATAAGATAAACACAAAAATAGAAGTTATCAGATCAACCGCAAGCAAAACTAATCTTTGTCGACTTACTATGTGCAAACAACTCAACGTTAGGCTCGCAAATCATTTTATTGGCCGACCGTACCACAGACCACATACATACGTTGTGACAGGTTACGTTGAAGACCATAGAGTTAAAATTTCCACTACTGTAAGATAGCCTTTGATTGTGTCGAAACCTAGACCGTGCTTCAGTCTCTCCAGCGGTGAGCTGCCACATAGACTATCGTTACAGTCACTACGAAATACCACAATCTCGATCGGCCTTGAGGACTATAACTCGAGAGCAATATGGCTCCAACGGGGTGAGACCGGGAATGTGATTCTAAATAAGTATTCGTATATACATAATGTAAGAGCCTTTTTTTAGAATTAGGATTGAATTATTTAATAATTTATATTAAAGTAAGGTTTCATATATTTTAGACACATAAAGTACCAATATATAATCTATTGTTTCCAAATAAACGATTAAGCACAGAATACAGTTTTATTTTTAGTTAACTTTATGTATTCCAGATCCTCTCCAACGGGACACGCGAATCGGGCAAACGCCACGTAGCGCTAAGGACAGAGGACCATTGAAATCTTCGAGACCTTATTATATATATTTTTAGTTATATCTCACTATATTGTTACTGAAAGCTATTACTGAAATATATTCATAGATACAACATTAAATTATCTATATAGATATATTATATAAATTTACATAAAAAAAAAAAGACAAAATTTTAATTCAGCATTCACAAAGAAAAATGATTGTCTTTTTAAAATTACTCATTTGTACTGGATGTAATAAACATTTTATACAACATTCAACAAAGAGTATCTTCAAGAACATAGAATGGAAATAGAAAATGAGTGCTCGAAAATGGACGATGTCGCTGACCCACGAAGCGGTACTAATGTCGAATATACTTGGGGTTGGTCCTAACTGATAAAGGACAAGAATATATAGATGAACTTTGGACTTGCCTTTACCCAGCAGTGTAACAGTATAGGCTAATAAAAAAAAGTATTGCATACTATAGTTACATTTTAGTAACTTTATTTTGAAATACATAAAAATTACAAGTAAAACAAAATTATAATTTACGTTACAAGTACGTGAAGTATGTCAACTAATGAAGCTATTTTATGCTACAATAAAACAAATCTTGTTATTTTACAATTTATGTAAATAGTGACAAAGTACAGGTACAAACTGAGTTCTACTCTGCAAATTCTAATGTATGTAATGCACATATCAGAAATTACCACGGCGCCATGCTCTTCATTAATCACGCCATGAACTTCAATTGCCTGACCCGTTATCATATACGCAAATTTGTAGGAAAACAGCTTTAAATAAAAACAAAATTTACAATCAATAAATTAACAAAAGTTAATTAAAACTACAAATGCGTCTATTGCCAAAACTGCAATAGACACCATGCGATAGTGTAAAAAAATGCAACTTGTCTAGTTTATTTGAGGAAAGCCCTAAATCTGAATAACTATATTATATATAACAAAATCACTTTTTATGACATATGTCAATAATAATATTGAGCGGATCGATCGCTGTAGCCAGCAGAAGTTTCTCATCGACCGTTCAATGGTTGTATTGCAGTAGAAAATGACGCATTGTACTAGGTACGCAATCGATTATTTCATTCTGTGCACCTTTGCTATATTGCATGCATATTATCTGAAACGCCTACAATCTTTGGTACTTTGCATATAAAGTATTTCACATGTATAATTACTTTAGCTCATATGTCAGCAAATAAAGTTATTCCAACAATTATTATTTACAAAAATATAAGCTGTTTGAATGCCTAAAAAGTATGAAAGAAAGGAAAGGACAAGTATTTATTTATTATTACGCATGATTACCCTTTTAAATAACATCTGCTTAACTATATTTTGTAGTAGCTTCCTCACTTTACTTTAATCACTTATTTCATAACTTTCAAATACTTTCACCCTTATAACTGATAGACCTTAATTTTAACTCTTATTATGTAGTTATATATAGGTAGGTAAGTAGGTATAACCCATAGAGCATTATTGTGTATCTAGATTGTTTGTATATATATATAACGAATTTTATTACTTTACATATGTGTTATTTACGTGGTTAGTCATATGGGTATGCGAGATGTGTTTGGCGTATTTGGTCTTATATGTACCTATATCAAATGTGTTACACTTTGTGGAAATGTGTGGTATTCATCTCACCTTTAATTGCGTAGACTCTTCGGATTGAGGCAACGGCATACTAACAAGTATTTCGCACAACGTCAATAACCTATAAAATAAATACAAATGAAATACACCTGCAGCGCAAAGTAAGAGTAATGTTTATATGAGTCACATAATAATAAATAAGACTTATACGAAAATATCTTGCCGTTAGTTCAGATAGATTGTGTACATACAGTTAGATTTGTGTACAGGCTTTCTTAATCGGAACGTCCAAGATCAGGAGACGAATTTTTGAAACAATAGAAAACCGAATTGGTTTTCGAAATCGTGAGATTCGTATACGAATTACCGAATCCACTATTTCTGAACTTTCTGAAAATTAATTATAGCATTTTCTTATTCGCTATGAATTAAGGTAATCGTCAACAATACCCGTAAACGTCCCCGTAGAGGGACATGGGCCCACCATAATTAGATTAAGGTATGATAGGATGAGAGATATGCAATCGCATATCTCTCATCCGACTTCTTATTAGCGTTTCAAGTTTGGCGTCAAAAAAGGACATGACACGTGAAAAGCAAAAAATATATTGGTTAAATGGGTTCAAGAGACGTATTTTTGAATCACTAGACGTGTATTTGGAATTCGAATACGAATACAAATCGTGCGCGAAATTATTTTCTACTGCTTACAATTTAATATATTTTTGAATCACTCAAATTTAGTGTTGTCATTAAAAACAAATTCTTAATTAGATTCCGTTTCACGCAGAAAAATTAAAAATCACAACAACAAAAATAAAAATATATGTACTCAAACAATATTTACTTATCCGCTTAACCAGAGTAAATTTATCACTGTCAACGTCATTTCAGCGTTGGATATTCTACTAGTAGAAATCAAAAACGAGTGAGTTGAACCACTCGTTGCACAACGCACGAAATGAAAGTTTAGAAATACTGAATTCGGTAATTCGTATACGAATCTCACGATTTCGAATGTGAATAAGTTTTCTATTGTTTCAATCATTCGTCTCCAGGTACGGTGAGATTTCGCATTTTCACGCATTTTCGAAAAAATAAAGATAAACTTACCTGTCTTCAGAAGCGCTTATAGCTATTTTCTCAAGTTCACCGCGGACCCTAATCTTGGGCATGCGCGGGTCATCAGTAATGAGGCATTTGTGGATTTGTATCATTAGGGTTGTAGGTTGGAGTAAATGTAAGGGTGTGGCCTCACTGCTGCCGATAGCGGACTGCCAATCCTCACCAGCCGATGCGATTACGATCTAGAGATGTATGAAAGAATTATTCCTCTTGAAATGATCTAAAAAAATGTCCGCGACAGTATATGTCTGTCTTTTAATGTTAACTCACTAGAATCGTTTTTATGGTAATCAAATTTGGATATGTCGCGTTTTCAAGATCGGTTTGTTACCGAGTGCTGTGCTGAGATGGTTGTTTACAAAAATAAAAATGATGCTCAAAATAACAATTCCACGCGGACGAAGTCGCTGGCACAGCTAGTTATTTATAAAAATACTGTAAACGGAGTTAGTTTATAGCGCACCTGCATCTCGGTTAGTTTCAACATGAGCTTATCATAGCTGTGCTGCGTGATCTCTTTTAGTATTTCGTCGTCGGCCAGCCCTTCCTTGTACAGTTTGTGGATGTCTAACTCTTGAGTACGCGGCTCCGACTTCACGTTGATAGCACCGAGTTTCACCACCACACACGGCTCGACACTACAAAGTTCCTTGACCTTGATATTGTACACAGGACAACATATCAGACTTTACATGTTGATCTTGTGATCGTAGTAAATGGAAAAATGGTATACCCCATGTAGCGATGTGCCGGGTACCGTTGGAATCGAGTCGGACTCCTTTCCAGCTTTGGACTCGCGTACTCGATACCAATTTATTTAGACTCGAGTACGCAGGACTCGATTCCGGTACTCGAGTCAGAAAGAATCGGTTCGTACTCGCTAACTCGATTCTATTTACACGAGTCCTACTGACTCGAGTCTAGTATTCAACTTTGGTGAACTCGCTTGTATTCGCAAACTTTACATAAGCAATGAAGTGGCGCGCAGGCCTAATAGTACAAACAAGTTTGCACCTGCAACTTTTTGTTTTGATTTCTTTGCTTAGTGTCTGTTAAGGGGCGTTCAAGTATTACGTAACGCAATTTGGGGGGGGGGGGGGGTTTCTCGGTAAAATGTTACGATGCGTTATAGGGACAGGAGCGGGTCTTTCTTACAACATCACGTAATATTGTTTCTTTTTTTATAACAAATTGGCAACCCTTTTCGTTTACGTTTTACAGGGAATCCCTCGATTGTATTAGTATGGTCGTCATTTTTATTTTTTTCACGCAAGTTGTTTAACGTTACGGTGCGTTACAAGGAGGGGGGGGGGAGTTCAAACATCTTCAACAATTGCGTTACGTAATACTTGAACGCTCCCTTAGAAGTTATTATGAGTACTGAATGATTTTATTTAATTGTTTATTAACCCTTTGAGCCACCACTTGTGAAATTCCCTACCCCATCGACCGTGTACCATCATAATATTGATAAAGGTAATTTAATTTTAATTGGATTGGACTCGAATCAGGGAATCTAGTCCTGATTCGAATACCGTGTAAACTGACTCGAATCGACTCAATCCATCAAAACAGCGACTCGGCACATCACTAACCCCATGCCCGATTGCTCGACATCGGAATAAAAATTTAGACCCCATGATCAACAGTCGCCCTTTTGGGCAACCAAACCGAACAAAGAATCGTATAGTCATTTAATTTTAGAAAATATCGCAATGAATAAGCTTTCACAAAATACTTGTAAAAGCTTATTTAAGCACATTTATTACATAATAATTTGAAACTATGTACACGTACAAACAAAATACTTCACTTGATACAAAACTTACCCATTATACTTCCCTGTCTGCGGCACAATTATATACGATGCAGCTATATCAATATCCAGGTCTATGACTGTGTGATGATGCACAGCATATTGCATACCCAGTGCAGACTTTTCTTTAAGGTCCAATAATTTGTTCTCCGCGGCTGCTTGCAACCTAAAATAAAAACAAACACATCAGAATACAATTTCAATACCGCCTAAAGAACTAAATTTGCACAAATTTCAAACTTACGTGGACAGTGCTGTTGATTCGGTGGGCGGTTTAAATACATTCACTATCTCGATTACAGTTTGCGCATCATAAACAATTTGTAGAGGTCGAGCGGCTATTTTTACACGTTGGTCGCAAGCGCCATCTATAATTTTAATCCCCGAACATATTATTATCGATGATACCGTAGTTTTACTGAAACAAGGAGTCGGTGCTAGTACAACATAAAACTCACCAAGAGGATTTGTTTCGAAGATCAGGTTCAGAAGATTGACCGATTGAGTAACTTCTTTAGAAACAACAAGTTTCGGTTCGAACTGGCCTTGTTTAACACCGGATACAGTGAATGCTTGCATTTGCACATCAAGTCTGAAATTGAAAGAAACCATTATTATAAGTATAGTACATTTGTATAAATGGCCTTTAAAACGATATATAGAAACAACTACATCACACCATACACTAAAACTGACAAATACCATTTAGATGTATAAACGCGTTCTCGATAAGAAATTAAAGCAAGTGTCTCAAGTTGAAACTTTAAATCTAATATTGTTCAATTGCATGATGCCTATAACCTTAACAGCCTTTCTTCTCAAGGAGATAATGGCTAATCGCCAGGCGTGTGTCGGCCTCTACACATTACCCATTTCGGAGAATGTGCGATGGAATTGCACAATTTTATTCCAGCATCCCCATTCCACCTCAGGGGAACTAGACGGCGATTGGGCTTCCACCCTTATGTTGTTGATATACCACCTATACGTACTAAGCGTTTCGCTTCTACTTTCATAATGCGCACAGCAAAGGAGTGGAATTCCTTCCCGTCGGATATTTTCCTTGATAAATACAATCTGGGCCTTTTCAAGGCAAGAGTGAATAGGCACTATCTAGACAGGCATGGACCATCTTCGACCTCATCGTCACTTACCATCAGGTGAGATCGAGGCCCAATGCCTGTCTTTAATAAATTTAAAAAACCATCAAGCATACTCGCAAAACCACTCCGACATCCAAGGACGTCCGACGAACGGAGATGCAGAGGCGACGCCAATTAGCTGACATTTAAAAAAAATTAAGAACTTTTATTTATATACAGATATTCATCATCACAGCTCATTTCCATCCCTGTCGAGGAGTACCACCAGCCTACCCTAACCTTTGTACCTCCCAAACTGTTTGACTCGCTATGTTTTTCTTTACCGTAGAAAACTTACATAAATGTACATATGAAATTCTAAAAATGAAAATTGGGCATTTCCGGATAGATCCCGGGACTGCCGATTAGAAGCACTAAAACCAAAGCGACGCTGACAATTCATTTAACAATGAGATATTATCCAGAAATATTAGTTTCATTGTTCAAAACATTTGCACTGGGCCTCTGTTTCATGTCAAATATGACGTTGTGAGTTCAAACCGTCAATATTTTTCCATTATTGTTGATGGAATCGTAATAGACTTAAATGGAAGCAATTCTTATTAGTAATGTATATGCAAATATCTTTTTAAAATATTCTCACCTCAAAGCATTAGCACTAGGACGCTGTTTCATGTCAACGATGACGTTATCGACGCAAGCCTTCAATACTTCCGCCACATCGTTAACGGACACTTGCAATCGGTCCAATCGGAAGTAACCCTCGACAGCGACATACTCGGTTGGTAGATGTAAAGGGGCCGAGTTCTCCTGATAATCGATAGCGCGAAACAGTTTCTCTTTTTCCTCTGAAGTCATTGCCTTTTCGAATTGTCTCACTGAAATGAAACAAATATTTTCATTTCAAGAAATGTTACGATCTTAACGAAATATGAAGTTTTCCCAGAAAATGAAAACAAGCAAGTATCCAAAATACGGTCCAAATATAGATGTCAGCGTTTGTGTGCTTTATTTGTACTTCAGTTACACGCGCGTTTATAACGGCTCTGACGTAATATTGTCAACGTTTAGTCCTAAGAAAAGATAATGTCCGATTCTTGTATTCACATTGAGGGTAGTGGAATAATCCGTTGACTGAGTGTGGCACTTAGTTCGGACAGTCGTCTATCCACGCCAACTACGGGAACTACCGTAGACGTTCTGACGCCTGAACGGAAATATACCTGAACATTTCATATTGGTCTAGTACACATTAATGTGACTTAGAAGACGCGTGTGCCATGCACATTGTTGACTTATGTCGTTTGTCATTGTCAAAAAATAACAAAATTAATTATTGGTAATAAAATTTGAAAAATTAAGTTTGCCTCTTTTATTGTGAAAATCTTTCATATTATTGGCGACCGTGAAATTATGGAGGATATCAAGAAGCGGAGGATAGTAGCCAGGCGGAGTTTCACTATGACTGAGAAGGTGGTTCGATCCCTCGTAGATGCAGAAGAAACAGATTTAGATGAGATCGAAGCCACGCTCTATGTATTAGAGGGTAAGGCAGTTCTTCTATTTAAGATTGAGGAAGAACTATTTCAATCAGACGTATCAGAAGATACGATTGTAGAGGAAGTGGCATCCACGGATTCATACGAGAGATCGTTTGCGAAAATTAGGTCTCATGTGAGCAAACTAATCGAATCTGCAAAAATAGGCAAACCTGAACAACTTGTATAGATGAATGTACAGTTAAATCAATAAAAGATAAAAAAGATACGAACATATTAAATCTATCTCTATCATACATATTCAAGAATTGCAGTGCTGGACCAGATGGTGACTGCTACAAGGTTAGTGGTGACATTTGCCGACGTGACGTATTGCTGCTTATATTTAAACCTACATATCAAAACTCTTGTAATACAGTCCACTTCTATGTATATAAACCTTAGCATCTGAGCTGAAGTGCCGTCCAAAAGATAGTGTGCCATTGATAGAATAGTCTATTATGCACTCGTGCACATGAACGCTAATAGCAAATGTTGGACCGCATGCTTTATATATGTATGCGTCAATTTTGTAAGAGATAAAAACATGAATAATTTAACGAAAATTTTATCTTTATTATACTCATATCTACCAATCGTTGACCAAATTTTTGATTTGTTGCACAGGAACCCTAGACAAAGTATCATTCGTGTGCTTTCCGTTATCGACATTGTTTCCATATCGAGTGTATTGGAATGATACCAAATAGAGATATAACTCAAATACATTTCGTTCTAATGAAACTAAATCGAATGTCATGAATGGTACTTTGGCTACGAGCTCAAGTCATTGCTCAAGATCGAAAGGGATAAATATAAATGACAAGTCGTGACACAAAATAATTTAGCATATCATACATTTAACAATTGCATTGTGATCTAAGCACATTACCATCTTGTAAATCTATTTATACAACAAAAAACCCATGTGAATAAATAAAAAAATGTCCAGAAACCAATATAAACAAGAATAAAAAATGTCAGTTACGAAATGTATTTAGTTTCGAATCTCACTTATAGCAGTGCCCTCAGCAAGTTCCTCTTCCTTTGAACTGCTTCCCCACCACCCGCTAAACCAGCCCCGAGATTTTCTTGCCTCCTCCTCCAGCTTTCCTAATCGTTCTACCTGTAACATTTATATTGTAACATATATTTTTACCCCCAAACATAACTTTAAGAAACCAAAGGAGATTTAACAAGGGTGGGCTAGCAATGTTGAATATACCCTACCCATTGCCAGTCAAGGTTCGTATTTCGTCGGGCTATGTCGGTTATCCTGAAACTTCTGCTGATTGAAACATTTAAAAATCGATCACGCAGGGTTTGTTTTCGTCACGGTTCATTTTGGACGACTTAGAGCCTTCTTAAATGGTCTATTATCGATAACCATACGTCGGTGGCGGATTTGGCGGATCGATAACCAAATGACATAACTAGCACATGCACGAATCAAAGACTTTCGCCTTGAGACACTGCGATGGACGTCAGAGTACGAGGGGTGATCAAAAAGTAATGATAAACGGATATTTCTAAATATAATAAAATTCTGAAAAAATATTTGTTCAACTCCTTGGTCCTGCACAAGTTCCCGGACAAAAATGGTATAAATAGGACGTCATTTTTAAAAGTTACATTCATTTGAATACGAGCAGTCGGAGTGATAACATCAAAATGGAGAAAGAAGTACGAAGCGTCATCAAATACTTCTGCTTGAAAAAAATGTCCACCAAAGACATTCATACAGACTTGGTGGAAACATTAGGGGACTCTGCGCCTCCATATTCTACAACTGTACGCTGGTGCAAGGAGTTTAAGATGGGAAGAACATCCACGGAAGACGAACACCGCGAAGGCCGCCCATCCTGTTCCCTCACTGAGGAAAACGTCAAAAAAGTTGAAGATCTGGTTTTGGCAGACCGAAGAGTGACCATTCGACATTTAGCTGAGAACACAGACATCTCATTTGGTAGCATTCAAAGGATCTTAACTACCGAGATGAACATGAGAAAGGTCTCCGCGCGTTGGGTCCCGAGAATGTTAACCGACGAACAAAAGAAAAAACGACTTGACATTTCAAGGACCAATCTTGAAATGTTCCAGGCTGATCAAGAAAAATTTTTGGCTCGATTTGTGACTATGGATGAAACGTGGATTCATCATTTTGATCCCGAAACAAAACAACAGTCAATGACATGGAAAAGGCCATCCTCACCGACACGAAAGAAATTCAAAGTTTCAAGCTCTGCTGGCAAGGTTATGGCATCTGGTTTCTGGGATGCTGAGGGAATAATTATGGTTGAATACCTTGATAAGGGAGCTACAATAACAGGCTCCTACTATGCTGAACAAATTAAAAGATTGCGAGAGGCCATCAAGGAAAAAAGACGGGGTAAACTGCGCGCAAAAGTGTTGTTTCATCAAGACAATGCACCTGCACACAAAGCTGAAGTTGCAATGGCTGCCATTCAAGAAGCCGGCTTCCAGCACCCACCCTATTCTCCAGATCTAGCCCCCAGCGACTTTTATTTGTTTCCTCGGATCAAGGAACACCTCCGGGGCAAGAAATTTGAAGATAATGACGCAGTGATGGCCGCTGTAGGCATTTTGGGAGAGTCAACATAATTAATTTTTTTTTAAGGTATTGTTGGTTTAGAAAAGAGATGGACTAAGTGTATCGAACTGTTAGGAGATTATGTAGAAAAATAAATTTAATTTTTAAGTATATAGTTATTTTAATATACCTATTCTCATTACTTTTGGATCACCCCTCGTATATTACTTTCCGTACGCTGTCCTACAGAGTTGGATCCGTTGATTAACCACGTAAGCAATTTAAAATTTCGTAACAACCTAAACTTCTCCAGATACTTAAAGGTTTCCCCTGAATATTATTCGGGCATTCAGACATATTCTACGGCGCTATTTAATTTGTTCAAATACGAAATCAAAACTCTTGGCCTCATCCTGCGGTTATAATCGCCACATGTTACGTACACTACCGCTTAAAAGTATTTAGCCACCTAATAAAATATATATATTTTGTAAAAATATGATTAAATGAAACTACTTCATAAATATTTTAACTGTTTATTAGCACTTTTTTTTGACATAACAATAATATTTTTTTTTAATAATATTTTTCTAAATTTTACTCATCACGATGAAACCTAATAAATGTTTATGTATTGTTTATAACTTATACAAAATGCAGGTGGCCAAATACTTTTAACCGGTAGTGTACGTCCCCCACCGATCAGAATCCACTCTTAGTTACGGTCGTCGTCAACCATGCTGACAAACTTCTGTATGTCGTGTATGCCTTTACTGTTTACTTGTCTTATGATTATTTTTTTAGAGACTTCGGATGTACCGACTGCGACAAGACAAGTTTTACATTTGCACTGCAAAAACCGCCGTGAAATAATGCGCGATATGACCTATTTCAATCAACATATGACGTGTTGCTGTATGTATATGTAAATATGAAAAGCCAATGCGCCACCAACATATAACAATCTGTATATATACACTGACGTGTATCTCACACAATCTCACTGTAAGTCACAATAAAGCACTTCCTCTTATTGTTGACGCAATAACGATTATGCATTTAAAAAACACCACTAGAAAATTTTTAAGTAATAATTTTCTTAGTGCAAGACAAAATATTAACTCGGATGTGTTTATTTCTTAACAGCAGTAGTTCACCCCTGTTAAACAACTAACCTCTAATTCAATCCTCTGTCTAATCACGACCAAATTAAGTAAATCCAGTTTCTTTTCTGCCTCGTCCAACACTTTTAGCTGGTCACCAAAAATTTTTCCCTTATTAGTCAATTTAGTCTGATAAGCGGTGGCATAGTTCTTGCACAGCGTCCTGTGGGACAGCATGTGGGTCCAGTCCCAATTTCTTCGGCGCCGACGGACTTCCTCCTCCAAAATGCATTTGTATGCGAAATGCCACCATTCCTTGTAATGGCCTTTGTAAAGCTTTAGATGTGGACGGTACTTTCTGAAAATTTGTACGACTAAATTACGTGAACGAATTTATTTGAAATAAACTTAAAAACGAATAATATTTTACAATATTACAATCAAATATTAGCAACAATTGCAAAGTAAAATAGCATGACTATTATTATTGGCATTTCACAGTTTAAACAAAAATAAACCTCCTGCTTTTATTATTAACATGTTATAGTTGTTCTTTTTTTTCTAAAAACTATAAAGAAATTAATAATGCTTCACGAGACGGTCTAAAATATTACTGACAAATGACGCCGATTATTAATCATATTAAATGGACAAATGAAGTATTAATTGTCAAAAATTTCTATCTAATCTACGCTTTAATGCAATACGATATAGCCCACATTGTGGAAGTAATTGCAACGCAATTTTCAACATCCAAAAAAATTATAGGGATTTAAACAGGATTGTGACAAAAAATTGATTGTCCGGGTAACTATAGAATTCTAGTTCATTCGAAACTAATCGTATATTCAAATGGTAAGATTACCGTGAATACTGCCTTCGCTATAGACTTTTAAGAATTGGAAAAAATAAGAAAAAGTATTTTAAAACACACATAACTTGAAATAATATTACAAAAAAAAGAGAAAAAATACTTCAATAAAAATATTTATATGCTTAAATTTCTTAATCATTAAATTTCAAATACAATAAGATCACAATAATATATTTACGTACGAAAGCTTAATAAAATCATATAACAAAAATTACAAAATGAAATGCAAAAGTAGAAGGTATACAGCCTGTTTGGCCGCCATCCAAACAATAAGCGACATTTGGGTTAAGTCTGTGAAAGCCATAAAATATTGGGGGACGCAACTTTTGGACTGGGACCAATTACGAGTTAATATTAGTTCAATGAACTTGAATCTCGACAAACACGTAACATTGCTAATATATCAAATTAATCTTACCTATAAGGCGACCCCTTGGCCATTCTGTCCATTGAATCTGCCAGCAACATCATATCTTGATACTGGGCTTTAGTCAAACTTACAGACAATTGCTCCATATGCAAGCTTAGTATAACTTTTGGTATACTGAACTTTGGTGTGTCTCCTTCAGGTTTGGGATTTAACTTTAATTTCGCTGTAGCATTAATTGGACCCAACGCTAAAAACATTATATTATAAATAGCCTTATGATTCGTTGACAGCAAATAATAATACAATGGATTCAAATACCAACGAGCAGTAGTTTACCATATTTATAGTCATGGGGCTTAGATGTCTTTGTTGCAATTTCATTCTGAAGCCTTGTTTTGATGTCGTTCGGATCGCCCTTTGAATACAACTCAGTTGAGGGATTCCAATATACCGCCAAGCCTTCCAGAGTCAATATCTGTATTGGAATAAAATATTTTACATAGCTTCTTAAGCATAATCTAGTGTTCTTATTTTAAATTAAGAAGGCAGATAATTCTGTTTACATTATAATTGTGTAATTTAGTTTATATGTATATGTATTTTATGTTCGTTATCAAAATCGTTATTGTTATATATTAATTATAAAAAAATAAACTTTTAATAGCATAACTTTTAATGCGCTTTTAATTAACATAGTAAGTAATTATTTAATTTATAACTTGTTAATGAGAACTCATATTTGTCTCAAAATTAATTTCAAAATCGTAACGAGGCGTCACATGGCGTTACGTCTTCTAAGATGCTAACTGAAAATCAGCCCAGTAAAGAGCTGCCATGCATAATACAGCATTACGTTTGTGAGTGTGGTACACCCACATTTTTTTAAAACATTTCACTTATTTATTGACCATATTATAACCAGAAAGTTCCATTTGGCAAGTAACATTTCACAAAAAATTATACATTATATGAGACAAATTTACATCACTAAACAACTACAATAGATATAGCAAAATTTAGATAGTACCATGATTATGTATTTACAAATAAAAATCCTTTTTCTAAAAATAAAGTACTCTAACACCAATTAATATACATGTAACTGTATCCATTAACATCATAATAATTTTAGCCAAGAGGCGTCCAATAATGGGCGTAGGCCTCCATCAAGGATGTCCACACCGATCGGTCCTACGCTGCTAATATCCACCAAGTCAAATTGCATTCACACATAATTGTTGTTTCTATTTTTTCTTTGAACTTATATACGATATTCTAATAGTTATTTATGCAACTGTTGTATAATCAGGGGTATTAAAACACGAATGTGGGTTTATAATAGTATCACATGAGTGTTTTAATACCTAATTATAACAGTTGCATACAAGACTTTATCTATACAATCATGATGTGAATCACACAGTAATTGTTTGTTTGCGATTTCCAATATTCGAGTGAAAAAATGGCGGGGAATAACACGATAAAACGAGAATCCGAAATTACGAATTAGTCTACAATTTATTGTTCTTGAATGTTCTTTTTATGAAATTCTTAATATCACGTGTTTGGATGATATAATGATCATAATATCATTGAGTGTTTTAATGTTGGCAATAAGCTAATTGATATAGGTTCCTTTATAGAGGATCAATAGCATGATAGTAGATAAACCTATTTTATCTATGGAGAACAGTAGGTAGCCACAACATTATGGACACTAATAAGTCTCTAGAATTCTTTAAAAACTAAATGCATCTAACAATATACTAGTTTAGAGTTAGCATTCTTGATATACTTTTGTCATTCCAAATTCCAATAAGAATACAGAAGAAAACATTAAGAATATGTTTTAACGTACTGAGAAAGACTATTACAAACTACACCGACTTTCTAGGACACTACAAGCCCTCAGTCGGGCTTTACTCAAATAATATCTAATGAGTAGAATGGCAAATTGTACATAAATATAAAAATAATAATTTTAAAAATTTATGGCAGGAACAGCTGCAGCAAACAATAAGATAAAATAGGGAAAAAAATGAAATAGTTAAAATGTTTGAAACATTAAGAAACAGTAAAAATTGTAAAATAATAATAACATTGTTGTACCTGTGAAAAAATTGTAATCATAAATAATATATATGTATAATAACAATAATGATAACAAATTGAAAATAATAATAGTAATAATAAAAAAAAAATAACTAGCTTAAACAATTAGCAATAAATTCTAATGTAATCAAGTAATATGTAAGATTTCTAAATTACAATTAATCTTAGTATAAATGTAAATACTAATCATAGATACTAATTAAACATTGTTAGTCGTAAGGAATAGTTAGAACAAAGATATAGATGGGACTATGACTGTGGGGGACAAGACCATCTGTCCCCACAAAACGGAGAACAATACCTTTCTCCTGATCGACAAATGATATGTTACTTGTAGAATAAATAATAAGGAAATGTAAAAAAAAGACAACACAAACAAAAAAGAGTGCGGATCAAAGAGTCCGCAGAAAACCAAAAAGAGCTAAAAAAAAAAAACTACGTCGACTGGTTACTTAAATTATTTTACGTTACACGTTAGTATTAAATTATGTTTGACGATTGATATGTTATTGAAAACCTGTTACGTACAGTAAAAATGAACAATAGAATTACTTTTGCTGGTTTAATATTATTCAATTCTATAAACAAATATGAAAGTAACTATAATACAATGAATATACACGAGAATGGCTTCACTAACCAATAATGCAGTGCATTATTGGGAATTAATATTAACTTCGCCAGTTCAAGGGCCACGTGGATTACATTATTTAGTGTAAAAGCGAGCGAATTATTTTATTTAAAAAAATACTCAGTATATGCATGAAAATAGAATTATATTCATATTCAGATAATGTCATTTAGGTGTGTATAGTATACATTTCTTTCCCAGTTTGTGAAGGAAACTAATGTTTATATTAAGTTTCTTCCTGGAATTTCGATGTATCTCTAATAAGAATAATAATGTTCATTTAATAAGTCTACTGCAACTGTTTCTGGTATATAAATACCACATACCTTAAAAATTTTGGTGACAGCCTCCTGTATCACGGTTTGCCTCCAGTTTTCGTCTGTGGTGTGGACAGACAAGTTGTGCAACGTTACTCCGAACGAGAACGGCTCTTTGGGGTTGGTGATACTGTCTTCGTAGCGCACGTGGATGTCGGTGATGGTCAGCTGAACATTCTTGATTATCTGCGTCACCAACTTCTCCACGAACGTTTGGTCAAGTTTATTTTGATCTTCAAAATAAGAAACAGTGAATATTTCATGTAATAAACAAGTAAATATTGCTATAAATAATATTCAAACCTCAGTCCTATAGAATATTTAAACCATTACATTTTTTGTCAGTTATTGAGCTGCCTGTAATTTATTTCCAATATCTGTGAAACCTGTTCTCAACCTTTCAATATGCATCTATTTTAAAGTCTATTACTATTATAGCAAGACAAAACCGAGCTATAAGTACAAAATAAACTTCTTATATAAATTTCTGACTACATTTACTTTCAATATGTCAATAAATATATAAATATGGAAAAACAATACAAGAATATTACGAATTGGGCGGGATTTGAATCCGCATCTTAACACGCCGTACCTCAATATCTTATTTACTCTCTCCCGCTTCGATATAAAAATGATAGATGCGGCGAGTGTTTTTTGTATTGCCCGGGGTCTATGCTGGGCTTGTGAGTCATTCAGTACATAATCCTTGGTTTCTAGTAGAGCAGCAGGTCGATTATGTAACTACATTATCGTTTGGGAAGATTAATTGAATCTTAATAAAACCGCAATGTAACTTGCACTATCTGTCAAATTTAGTAGGTATATATTCAGGAGAATGCGCACTGTTAACTAAATAGTTAACATTCATATGTCACCATAAAAGTTTTCTGCATTAAACGTCAAACCGTTACATATCAAAATATTTAACAAAGATTACAGTTAATCCATTAACACACGTTAATGGAAGAACACACTTATTAAGATACGGTTCGTTTATGTTCTGGAAATCATCACGTAATATTAGGTATTTGTTATGTTAGGTCGAACTGTATAGGTGTACCAACCCGAACGTATTTTTCAGAACGTAGCTTTCACGGCACGGGCCGGTGTGTGACGTATTTCTTGAATTGATAGTAGATGAGAGCTTTGCGGAGTATGGCAGGAGTAAAACTGAGTGACAGATTGTATAATGAAGTGATTAGAAGAAATGTGGTTTGAAAGAGGAATCGTTGACAAGAATAGAGAAAGGGATGCTTTGGGTGGTTTGGGCATGTGGAAACGGATGATGAAAGTAGACTGACCAAAATGATTTATGAAGCTGGAGTGAGTTGGAGACACGGGACGAGAAGACCTAGGCGAACATATTTCGAACAAATCGAAAGTGTCCTCAAAAAAGGCCAGGTCAGAAGTACCCGCAATCGTCGAGCATGTATGAGGAATGTTATGAAAGTAGTGGAAGCGAAAGAGATATGTAAAGACCGTAGCAAGTGGAAAGACGTAATATCTGCCTACCCCCGTGGGAAAAAGGCGTGAGTGTATGTATGTATGTATGATAGTAGATACTGGCTTAACGGTTTAATCGTTTGAGGAAGATTTGCGGAAATTAATTCGTCCCATAAAATGTTTAAAGTAAATCGTTATACCGGCTGTACACAATGATCCAACGTGTAACAGTACTTGGCGGTATGTTGGTAGTTAGTACCAACGTTGGCCAACAAAATAGTGCCGGTATTCCGTCCACACATCAAAGTATTTTAGACAGCAATCTTTTTCAGAAACTCAACGTGTTGCCACAATACTTGGCCCAATGTGTATAGCTAGCTTTAAAGGAAATGTTAACTTCGTTCGCAAAATTATATATCGATATATAAATCAATTCTTCTTACATTTAACGCCGGAATTACAAAACTCACTTATGAAATGCCAAAGTTATTGTTAATTATTTTGTACCTTTTTCTGCTTCCTTCTTCTTAGCTTCCTCGACCCTCGCTAGTTCCGCTTGCTTTGCAGCGAGTGCCATTTTCTCTTCCTTTTCGGAATCGTACATGATTTCAGCGGTCGGGTTGACGATCAGAAATAAACGATCTACCGTCGCCTCCACCGAAGCGCCGTATAAATTCTTCCATGGTATTTTAAGTACAAGCTTTCCTATAAGAAAAAATATACTGATTGTACAAATATTGAGATCTTTTTAACAAATCTATTACACTTTAATTAGGGTAATTATGCAGGTTACAACTAGTTAAAGAGAGCTCACGGTTACATACATAACAAAATTCCGTATGCAAGTCGTGTCAACACAGAAACAAACGGACTGATTAACAAATCATTCATGAAACTCATTTAAAAACCACGATATGATATTAATATGTAAGTGAAGTCAGATTCAGCAATAGGTACTGAACGCTTCGATCATATATATGATCGAAGACTGAACGTAATAATACAACTGTTACAAAATAAACTATTGATAAATCACAAGGATGTAACGCAAGGATAAGTATTACTGATTATAATTATTTTATTATAATACATCGAACTAATAATAATGGAATAATACAAAGAACTCGTAGAAGTGCAAGTTGAACCATAACTATTTCCCGTTAAACTAGAATTAAGGTATTTGGCGTGAAGCATTGTCATGTGGTGTAATAAAAAAAAATCCGTAAAGGAGTATGCCCATCTCGTAGTATCACCTTACTGTCTCTTGTACCTTAACAACTAATACAAAAAATAAGTAACAATTTTTTAAACAGACTCTGCACGGAAAAAAAAGAGTCCCGGGATTTCTTTCATTCAAAAACAATAGATTGTTTTAAACATATTTTGTTGATACAAAACCATATATTTTGAAACACTATGCCAGAGAATTGAATAAAAATATCAATTTTTTAATTCAATATGAGTATATAACTTCCACCTGAAATAAATTTCATTGTTCGAATAATATGAAACTTGTTTCACCGAAGATATTTAGAACATTTGCTGGAATACTTTCATATTCATGTTTTAAAAAAATATTGCTTTAGAGTAAACATCTATACATTTTAATTGAACCAGGGTAATAAAATTAAACCAATCTAGTACTATATTATTAACATAAAATATTTCTATGGCACAAGATAATCGAAGCTTTAGTTCTAATATAACGATGTTTTTAATTAGAACTCTTTCCGCTTTGAACGAAGAGCGCGAAATTCTTCATTACAAAAAACACGTTGTAGTCAATAAATTAAAATATTTTGCTTGGAAATCAAATTTTATTTTAAACCAAAGCAATTTATTGATTTAACATAAGAGAACTGTTAATTTCTCTGGAAAATAATTTTCATTTTAAACCAACGTAATTTTTGTTTTGACACAAGAAAACCGTTTCTTTATTTTAACAACAATTTTTTTTTTCAATAAAGGTAATTTTGTTTTTAGTTAAATACATTTAATTTCAATGAAAATGACAAATTTTACGTTTAAAGTAAAAAATTTGCTAGGACAAAGAACAGAAAAACATATTTTTTTTACATCTAGTTTTTTTTTTCAGTAGTGATGTACCGTATAGAATCGACAAAACATTGTAGTGATTATGTCCAAAAATAACATTTTCTGTGCAGGTCCCGTTTTATTCTTATAAAGCGTTTTAATTAAGAAATTGATTATCTGAGAGTATCGTATCTACGAGTATCTGTGAAAATATGCGAGGTTAGCCTTTAACTAAATATGCAAAGTATTCAATTTTGTAGAGTTATTTTTATTTCCTGTTTTATTAATTCACTAAAATCAAATATTCATTATATTTGATTCACGAATTTGCGGGCAAAAACTAATAACATCATAACTAAACGGTTTTGAATCAGCGGATACTGAAATATCTGTTTTGCCATACTGTACTTACTGTTTATGATTAAATAGGTGGAACAGATTGTTAGTGATGTATAATATTTTGACTGAAATGGAATACTTAACTTATTTCCCACATAATATTTATATTATATTATAATATTGGGCATATAAAATATATATAAATACAAAACAATACTCGAAATGCCAGCGTTACGTTTAATTTGTGGGATAACGCTCGTAGACCGCAATCGTAACAGGGAAGTGAGAAAGAGTTATATATATATTTAAGTTCATAAAAATTAAACGAAAATATGAAATACATTGCTTTCATTAGACGCTTATATAACTTTAAACTATCAGTCATTAAGATATTACCAGTATTATTTATATATCAATAATGTTTTTTATCTGTATGTATATATATATATATATATATATATATATATATATATATATATATATATATATATATATAAAGAGCCATACTAATAAATCGATATTTTCTCGACATTTAATTTCATACAATGTTATATAGACATCACTCGCACAGTGCGATCGCAGTGACAGTGCGCGCCATTAGAAATCTTGTCTGTTTGTGGCTATGTTGGTTGTGATCGCTGTTTTGACTGTTTAGTAAGTTATTTCTGCGTCTGCGCCTGGTTCTAATTTTGAATAACACTAATTACGCATTTTTTAATACTAACCCAATCTGTGAAAGAAGATATTAGATATTGAAATATCATATTTCTGTAAGTTTATCAAGTATTTTTTTTTACTAAAGTAAAAGTAACAATTTAATGAAAAATGGAGTCGGAGCAGAGCCAACAAAATGATATTTCTACTCTTTTGGAAACCTGGCAAATTCCAAAAGTTATATTTGAAACATTTCGCAGTGAGTATGTCAGTATGACTTTTTCTAAAATTATTGTTAATTCATGTATAATAGTATGTACCTATAGAAATATATTACTTTACAAAAGTAGATGAGTTATTTATACAGTTATTTATTTATTACCGTGTAGGTTTAAGATGACTATGATATCTACAACCAGAACTGAACAAATATATAAGGTATTGTAAGAATACTGTCGGCCTATTCCAATAACAAATTACAGCCAAAATGCAATCAAGCCGTTCCGTTTAACCAATCCGAATGCCAGAATATAACGTCATCAAACAATCAACGCGCTCCTTTTTTTAAATGTACCATTTCGGTTGAAACTTCTCAGTGGAATATAGGGCCTGATGTGAACGTGCTTGCTGAATGTGCTTTTCATTAGTTACACCAACAATAATAATTATCCTTTAATATAAAGGTTTTAATATATTTTTTAGCATGTGTAATTTAACATTAGAATTTGAGTTCATTACTAAGAATGATTCATGACATGATTCATGAGGGTAACAGATGATAACAAAAATAATGCTGTATGGTGTTTGATAATACATAACTATAATTGTAACTTATTAATTATCTAGACACAACAATGCACTCTGAATGTTGTAGAGCAATGCATTACATAGTGATCTTGAGACAGCCTTATGACTGTCTTAATAATTATGATTTTCATGATGATTGATCTGTTGCTGTCCATACTTGCACAATGTTTGTTTTACTATACACATTGCTTGTTACCATGCAACCTGCCTATTTCTCTTGCTGGCTTCTATAACTTAAAACATCATTTTATTTTCAGATTGAAATTGATTTTTCTGTTGTGTATCCAGATAAAGTAAATCGATTTGAAGATTATTGGAAATTGTTTATGAAAATTTAATTGAATTAAAAAAGGAAGAAATACAGTCAGAAGAAAATAAGAAAAATGGGTTTATGTCATTATGTTCATTAGACACTGAAGGTAACAGCTGATATTCCTTAAAAATATTTTGAATAGTCAACATCATATCTTATACTACGTGTAAATATAACTGTATTCATACTCATGAATCTACACCTGTGTTTTTAACCTGTGGGTGGAAGTGTGTAGGTGTGTCGTGAGAGATGGAGAGAACTCAAAAAAAAATATTAATAAATTTTATATATTAAGAGAAGTTAATAAAATGAAACTTATTATGTTATTTATGAAAAAACATTAATGAAAATATTTTGTTAGATACTAAATGTATGTGTTATGAACAAGTTGAAAAACACTAAGAAATCTATTTTTTCATAACTTGATCAATGTTACTCATGTTTGAATATTTTTTCCCTACATTCATTCACTGCCTTGAATATCAGTGGGGCTTTATTGCACTAGGTATATGATATATAAATAAATATTATAATACCTTCTTTCAGACCAAAAATTACCAATGGAGTTGACATTATTAATTAATATCGTCCCACCCAAAGGTCGGGTATACAAGACTGGAAAGTTTTGCACTCAAGAATGCTTAGACAGTAATACGAGTATGATAATAGTTGAGGTACGTCAACATTTATATAAACCTTTTACTTAACTATTATAATCATAAAAGTAATGAACATTGATAATGCTTAACATTTCTATTAACATTTCTCGTATTAATAATCTTCTGCATAATAATCAGTTCGGTTTTAGTAGGGGTCGCTCAACAACTGATGCAGGTGTAGAGCTTTTAAATAAGATATTTGACGCCTGGGAGGATTCACACGATGCTTTGGGTGTCTTTTGCGACTTATCCAAAGCATTTGATTGTGTTCTCCATGAAACTCTGATTAAGAAATTACGTTATTATGGTTTCAAAGGCTCTTCTCTGAACCTTCTTATTTCATATTTGAGTGACAGGATTCAGAGAGTCGATATTAATGGTACGAGATCTCAGGGATCTTTGCTTAAGATGGGCGTCCCACAGGGCTCAATTCTTGGTCCCTTTTTATTTTTAATATATATAAATGACCTTTCCTTTTATGTTAATAATAAACACGAAATTGTACTCTTTGCAGATGATACATCACTTATATTCAAAATTAAACGGAGACAAAATATTAATGACACTGTGAACGATGCAATCTCTAAAGTAGTCCACTGGTTTAACGTTAATAACTTGCTTCTAAATGAAAGTAAAACTAAATGTATCAAATTTGTATTGCCAAATGTAAAACAGGTGAAAACCGAAGTAATTATAAAGGATAGAAATGTGGACCTCGTGGACACCACAGTATTTTTAGGAATTACTCTCGATTCCAAACTTCAGTGGGGCCCACATATTGATAAACTATCAAAACGGCTCAGCACTGCAGCATTTGCAGTTTTGAGAATACGCCAATTAACTGACGTAGAAACAGCTAGATTGGTGTACTTTAGTTACTTTCATAGTGTAATGTCGTATGGTATTTTGCTGTGGGGAAATGCTGCCGACATTCAAACTATATTTGTGCTGCAGAAGAGGGCCATTCGAGCAATTTATAATCTAAAAATGCAAGACTCTTTAAGAGATAAATTTAAAGACACTGGTATAATGACAGTTGTGTCTCAATATATTTATGAAAATCTAATATATACCCATAAAAACATTCATTTATTTAGTAAAAACAGTGATGTCCATAGCTTCAATACTAGAAATAAGAATAAATTACATTTGCCTCACACTAGACTCCATAAAATTAATAATTCATTCAGAGGTAACTGTGTGCGTTTTTACAACAAAGTTCCAAGCAATATTGTACAATTAAGCCTAAATAAATTTAAAATCATTGTTAAAAGTGTACTTATTAGCAAAGCCTATTATACGGTTACTGATTATATAAAAGACATGAATGCTTGGACTTAATGTTTCTTAGTTCCACCAGGCATTGCCATGAACCTTTGTAATTATACTTGTACCTATAAGTTGACTTTTGTATGACTTGGTAACGATATATATTTTTGTAAATGTCGTTGCTTCTGTAAAAGTTATAGAGTTTCTTGCGCCCGTTCTTCTCTATAACTAAAAGAAGTCCGAATGGGTAGTAGGGAAAAAAAAAATTTGGACTATTCAAAAGAGCATATCTAATTGCCTACTTGAAATAAATATTTTGACTTTGACTTTGACTTTGACTATGCATTTTGGATTTTATTCAAATTTATATAAACCTAATTCTAATAAAACCTGCCGAGGGTGAATTTAACTCACATTTGGTTATATTTTTTTAATATAACAAAACAAAATTTTTATTATTATGTTTTTCTTTCAGAATCCTGGTGATATTAACACCCACCATACAGAGGCAGATTGAAAAAGATGTTAGATAGAAAATTAATGTTCAACCTTACATTATTCTTCTTGGAACCATGCAAAAAGTCAGCCAAGCATATATTGTCATTGACAATATTAGGTATACATTTAATTCAGTTACAACAGCCTTTGATATTTTGTTTCATTCTTTTCATGTACTCAACGCGCGTTATCCGAGGCCAAGTGATCATATACATTTAATCATCCAGAAGTGTGTTTATGATATATATATATATATATATATATATATAATATATATATATATATATACAAAATTTGATAATCCAGTTCCTTACATATCTGATATTTTAGCAATGAATATTTACAGTAAGCAAACTAACACTTCAGTACAACATTTTTTGTAATAATTTCTCAAGATGAAGTGTATTAATTGTAGTGCAACCTTAGGTAATTTTAATTATTGTTATGATTTATTTTGGCATTTTAATTTTAAACATATTATATAAAATAAGATATAATTTTATAGCTAAGATTAGGTTTATTTTAACTAGATTGTTCATTATCTTTATGAGAGTATACATAATGTTTGGCGATGTAGAAAACATATTAAGGAATTATTACAAATAGTTCAATTAGAAATGCAAGAGTTAGATCAATCAGAAATACAATTCTATAATGTACTACTACTTTAACTAATCCCAATGTTTTATTTTAACTGTAAAAAGTAAATTAGACCGACTATAGATTTAATGAGACTTCATGTAACATCATTTGTATTAAATAAATCATATGATTCTATAAGATTGCTTTTATTTCTAAATACTTCCAGCTCCCAGCAAGACTATCTCTTACGTTAAGAAGAAAAGAAAAGATATGTTTGGAAAACTCATTGATGTCATTCTTCATACCTGAATTGTTTCAGATTCATGTGTATCTACTGTTGTTAACTCAGTGAAATGGATTCATCGGGACAAAACGCCACTGAGTATCACCGTTCAGCATACCTCTCATACTGTATTTTTGTGACATACTGTTGACTACACACTTGTTACACGACGTAGGCAGAAATGATGGAAGAGCTGTATTATTTCTGAACACGCCGTATAACTGGGTTGTGGGTAACAACAGTGTGCCACAGAAACTTATATGAGAAGGATGCTGAATAGTATTGCTCAGTGGAAGCTTTGCCCTGATGAGTTCATTCCATTGAAACAAGCTTTTGATTCCTTCAAGATACATTAATTTTAGACCGAGAAAATATTTTCTTAAAATTAAGCTTAGGACAAGAAAACATAATATTAACTCAATAATCTATATTTATGTGTGATAAGTTTGCGTTATTGGTACAAAATGTTGAAATATTACACGAACATGGTAATGCCTTGGATTTATAAACTGTAGTTTCAATATAAAACAGTCATAGCTCAGAACAAAAACAATCTTTTGTGTAAAGATGATGGTATTTAAAGTGAAGATTTAGTTATATTGGCTGAAAGAAGTAATGTCTTACATCAATCATACTGATCGCATTGAACCAAGGCAGACAGCTATATTCATATAACATTTTATTCTTTCTTAATTTAAATACGTGAAGCTGAGGACAAGATATCCATTATCTTCACTAGAAAAAATGCTCGTATAAATAAAATATTATTTATTTCAAATGAAAAGTTATTTCTTCCATTGGAGAGTGCACAGTTTAGGACAAGATTTCCGTTATTTTGACTGAAAGAAGTGATCGTGTAGTCTGAAGTGTACTTGAAAATGAATCAATTGGAATAAGACAATCAATATTTATATAAAGATTCTATTATGTTAAGTGAATCATCAATATTATTTTAAGTGAACGCTGTATACATTGGTTTAACTAATTATCATTTTTGAATTCAAAGAAAAACATGTTCTTAAGTTAAGACATTTTACTGCATAGTGCATATATAACCGCATATTCTCTTGAACGAAGATATTTTTTTTTACCGTGTGCAATATACCAAGCCGAAACTTCGCCGGAGATAAATCCACATAATAATTAGTAATTATTTCACTTCCAATTTCATTCGCCGTGTATTTTTATTGATGATATTCTAATTTCATTGATAAATAGTCTCTTTGGTATTGCCATATATTAACGATCAGATCGATTGGTCAAAAATATATTCGATACATTCTACTGTCCTCTCGTGAAAGGGTAAAAAGAATACCAAAACAATTAATTTTCTTTAGTCTTTTTTCTGCTTTCTTTAATATTTTAGTCATTATTCTGCTATTTGTAACGAAAACGAATCCGCGAATTAGATAAATTAATCCAGCCGTTTTTGAATTTATTTTATGTAAAACAAAGATGTTTTTTATGTAACTATATAAAATATGCATTACTATTACAAAACTAAGATTTAGTAATATAAACATTAAGTCATTTAATCAATTTAAATTAAACAACGTGCGATTTATTATAATCGAGTAATAATTTCACAGCGGTGAAAATTATTATTTTCACCGCTGTCTACTATACTAATTACCTAACATTTGTAGATTTCACCAAGCAAAGAATTTAAGCAAAAGCATAAGACAATATTCTGCTTTAAGAGTTTCTTTATACAGATAGCTAAATATTAATGTTGCTAAAACAATTATTTTTAAATTAATTAATTATTTTATATGAATTATTGG
Organism: Scirpophaga incertulas; assembly: GCA_036419045.1. Taxonomy (NCBI): domain Eukaryota; kingdom Metazoa; phylum Arthropoda; class Insecta; order Lepidoptera; family Crambidae; genus Scirpophaga; species Scirpophaga incertulas. The sequence goes on along the minus strand of CM071638.1, from coordinate 9,401,500 downwards.
ATAGTTGTAATGTTTATTGGATAAGATAGACTTAATCATTTTATAGTTTTAATCTTCCACAATTAAATAGGTATATCAAAAATGATGATAGGAGATGAAGCGAAAGAGATATGTAAGGACCGTAGCAAGTGGAAGGACGTAATCTCTGCCTACCCCCGTGGGAAAAAGGCGTGAGTGTATGTATGTATGTATGTATGTATGATAGGAGAAATTCGTAATGTGAAAGTCTTTGGTGTTTAATTTCTATTTTACCCATCGAAATAGAGTCAAATAGTTTTCAATAATTGAATATATAGTTAAAAATCTACAATATATCATAAAAATCATTATGGTACAAAATCATTTTTGGCGATACTAAAGTCCATACTACAATAGGCATTCTCCTTTGTAGTTATAACATTATAAACTTATTCGCGGAACCCAGCCAGCATACCTTAAAGAACGGTTTTAAATACAGTTCATCTGTAAACAACTGGAATCTATGAAGTTATCTCTCCATCTACCTTTACGCTCCTCGTGTTATTCCAGATTTCTTTCTTAGTGTTATAGCTGAGTCTAGGAGGGGCGCACTAACAAAGACATTATTACAAATAAAGTGCGTTTTATTTTTTTTACTTATATTTATTTATATATGTAGGTTTATTTAATATGTATGCGTATTCTATTACAATAATAACCGTACCAATATACATTTTTATTACTTTGCTGAAAATCGCCTGGCAGAAATTGCTATTTTAGCAATAAGATCGCCTATTGAGGTATTGTATCACTTCAGTATTATCAACTAAATTACTCTTTAAGCAATAAAGTATTAATTGATTAATTTAACCATTGACGCGCGAGTACCACTTGGCCTTGAATTAATTTACTTACAACAGGGAATGCCATTGTCAGAGCTGATGGCGAATTACGATAAGGACGAAGGTGAAGACAAGGATCTGACAAATAATACCTCTCATTAATGTATACCCCAATGCTATTAGCATTGGTATTATGGTAATAACCTCAGCTAGCTAGCTAACAAGCTACATTACCAATCAAACTAACCAGAAAAACCAATACCAATAAAAAAAAAGCTAACCTGCACCTACCGATCAAAACTCAATCTTTGCAACTGCTAGATAACGGAATCCAAAATGTTGGGAATTGTTGTGTAACTCTATCAAAACATGTCTAAAAGAGATAATAGTACATTATGGTACAAGTGTGTAATGTTGGTGATCACCGCTGAGGCGCATTGAGGCCCGAGCCGTCAGGCGAGGGTCTTAAGGAGCCGAGGACGGTAATCATCAATACACACGTGTATCATACAACGTTTTTCAACACACTTCTGAATAAAATAATACTTAAATAAAAAACCATTTTACATAGTAGATAAAAAGTTTATTTAGAGAAACAATTAGTAAATGTGCAGTTAGTAAAATTATAATTAACTATTTTTCTTCATAAATTGTATTTGCAGACATCTTAATTAATAACTAACTAAATAACTTCAAAAGAGAAAACGAGACGAGTTGTGAAAAATGTTTCGTAATTGCGGGAAAAATTAATCAGTTTTCCTATGCGCGCGCATCGGCCATAGACTAATAAATTTCGTAATGGCGGGAAAAATTAATTAGTTATCCTATGCGCGCATCGGCCATAGACTAAAAAATGAGGTTTCTTTTTTAGGCTTTTCGCGGGTAGCTTTTTAGCGCAAATGTAAGCGTAACTCAACTAATAATATTTAAAAAAAACTATTACTCACTCGTGAATAATAGTAATGAAAAAGTCACAGTTTGATTATAGGTGTCATTATGTGCCTAATTGCCATGAGATTAGAGCCACTTTATGAGGATATTATTACTATTTATAGAAGTACTAGCCGAAATGGCAAACGTTGTTATGCGATATCTATTATTATATATAATAATTATAATATTTTTTATGGTTAAATAAAAAATACAAATTTTTAAGTAAATAGGGGTTGGGTCTATGACTGAAAGTGTAATGGAGCGCCAAGTATTGGGATACTAATTACTGCCCGATCGAAGCTTCTAGCATTTGTGTTAGAAGTTTAAATAGTATTCACTGTATAATGCAAAACGAAATCTAAAGTCCGTTTTTCTATTGTGATTAACGATAGCGAGCATCTAGAAAACCGTATATGGAAATGACGTCTGAATATAAAGGTAGAACAATACATCTACAATAACGATTGAAATTATTAATTATACCTTTTATCATTAAACATAAACATCAAATCCCTTATCAATGTAGCAAAAATACTCGAAAGTAAAGATGACATGACGCCACTCGTATAAGTAAATAATCATTCGCTTTGATCATTTGATCAGCCGCTTTGTTTGGATTGAACATAGTTATGAATAAAACTAATTTAATTTTGTTATTTAATTAAATCGAAACCAAACACTAGGTGACCTTCGCATACGGTCGCATTTGCACAATCAAACTAACTGATATGAGGTCATGATGTCATCCAACCTGGATATTAATGGCGTAACGAACGAACGTGATATAAGTGTGTGATGTCTAAGAACCTTGAATATTTTGATAAAAGGAGCAAAAAGTGAGCAGTCTATTGATGTTAGTTGGTAACAAATGGCGGATTTGTTTCTTTGTCAGTGTGGAGATGGATTATAGAAGAATGCATGTTACCACTCCTTTTCTTCTCGTAAATGTCATACTAAGCGACTAAGAGTCTATACCGCAATTATACATCTTATTAGTTGCGGTATCCCATGTATATTTCTAAAAAAACAAAACATTCCGTTTTTAAGTTCACGTGAAATTAATTTGTTGGATGTTAGGACATACCGGAATATCTGCTTAGTTTTATAGTTTATATTTGTTATTCTAAATAGATAATTAATTTTAAAATAAAACGAAGGGACAAGTAATAAAAGATATGTATTTAGGCAAATATTACTCTAGCATCTCAAGGAAACACCGGCGACTATGTTTGTATGGAAGATTTACCGCAATGTTTTCTCTGAATATCTAAAGTGGCCAATTTCTAAAATACATAAACCGGACTGGTGTTACTAAAAAGACGCGACATTTGGTTTTCAAATCTAAATATAATCTTTTATTATATCTAAATAAATGAAAATAAACAAGGGAGGTATGGTGTAACAACACGACTCCTCCCCTTTGCTTAGCAGACGCTGCTAGGTTATAAAGCTAATGAATGTATTAGGTGTTGACCAAAACCCTATCTAAAGATTTGTCCAGAAACTAAATGACCGGCTAAATCCGTACAGATGGCAAGCTTACGACCGTTTATACCGCACAAAACTGAAACAATGAAAATTGGCAAAGTGTTGGTTTTTATTACACCTAACGCTTCGGGGAGTATAGATATAATTGTATGTATATATTTTCTTGTGCACATTGCAACATGTCATATTTTAAATAATACTGAATAAATATAGCACTACTGAATAAATGACATTGAGTTGCTAGCAACTGTTCACTCGTGGGTATACTAGAACATAGAATGGAATTATGGTGACAACTTTTGTTTTAATAAGTTAATATTGCTATAGGTTACAGATGAAACCAATAACTTTAAAGATTATTTGTGAAAAGCATGGCTGTGATTGGTCAGCTCTGCAGGCAAATCCTATCGGTCACTATCAATTATTATTGGTCCTTTTTTTTTGTTCCCCTGAGGAAAATGCATTAAATTGCATACCCCGGCTGCGGCGAGCCGGCGGTTATGTGAGGTTCTCCTCCCCAAGAGGAGGAGGCCTACCTACTAAAAACCTCAGGGATGGCCTTCTTCAGGCATGTAGGGAGCCCCCGTGAACGCGAAGCAACTTCCGGGAACCCCCAGCCTCCGCTCCCCTCCCTAGGGGTGCCCTTCTCAGGGGAGGGTACACTACCTCCCCCGATCTCCTCCACTGACGACGCCCCCGGCCATGGAAGGGGAAATTATCGGTCCTCCTGGTATGCTAGACCGCGTTGATAGCCCGCATCCTAACCTGCGTTGGTATTAAAGGAAAATTTCCCATCACAATGTGTAACGGAACCGATATTACCAAGCCTTTGCTCGCTGAGAAGTAAATGGTGAATAATGCCCGACACTCGATCCCGTTAACAAAGGATGGACAACCCCAGACGAAGTTTAAGTTGAATAGACACCTTCACAACATGAAACTTAAGGACACTGACACATGCAGAGTCTGCGAACTTGAGCGTGAAACACCAATACACCTCTTGTGCTACTGTGAACCGCTGATTCACAAAAGAAACAGACACCTGGGGAAACACATCCTTGACCCAGATGAAATAAAAACAATCCGAACTGGGAACATCCTATCTTTCTTGGTCAGTGCCCAGTTAAGGGAGCTACTGTAGGGCCTTCATAGAACCTATATAGGAGGCTGGTCACAATAGATCTCAATAGGTCGCAGTGATGCACATCAGCCCCGACTTACATGAAATAATAATAATAACCCCAGACGACGAGACAGTCTTGGAGATGCAATTTTATGTGGTTATGCCATAGTAAAGTAATGAGGCCCCTTTCAGCAGAAAACAGATTATAAGGTATTGATAAGAATATTCTCAAAAATTTTATATTTTTTGAAAAAATGTCATTATTTTAGCCTTTTCCGACAACCTGACAATATTAACAAAAAATCTCATACAATGTTAAGTATTACTAGAAGATATTGCTCGATTGGAAATTTTAATGCAAAGCTAGGCTCCTTAGTCACATACCTAAGCTGTTTTTGAGAGTCATCACATATATCATAGGTTTGATGAGAACCTCTTAAAGAAGTCAGATTCCTAAAACTATAAACCACATAGATACACTACAGTAGGTTATATAGAAGACTGAAAAGTTTCACCTACCACTATGCTTCGCATTTGTGGATTATGAGAAAGCCTTGGAGTACATCAAGACTTGGGCCGTGCTTCAGTCTCTTCAGAGGTGCCATATTTCTATATTTTCAAGTGTTGCAATCACTCTACAAGAACGATGCAATATCAAACCACCTTTAAGAACAGAACTGGAGACCTATATCTGAGACAGGGTGATCTTATGGCGCCGAAACTGTTCTCAGCTGCATTAAAGGATTTATTTGATCTTCTGGAGGGGACTGGGCATAAATATCAATGTTGAAAAGATTAATTTTGTTGTATCAAAAATTATGAAATCTGAAGAACCAAAGACATTGCCTGAAGAATTGAAAACCTTATGTGAATTGGGCAGGATACATTACTTGTGGGACACAAGCATTCCAGAGACGTATTTTCCTAATGGAAAAATGAAATTACACTTTATATTTACAATATTAGACTAGATTATTTCATTCATATTAATAATCTTTGCAATATTACTTAATACATTATGTCAAATTAGTTCATAAAATGAAAAATTTAATGATAAATTTGCTAGTTGATAATAAAAGAACTGTTTTGTTGTAAAGAACTAAGTGTTAGATATAAAAGTTGAATACATATGAAATCTCTATCTAAAGACCAATTTATGATTAAGTAACACGAATAAATACTAATATATTTAATACAGGAAAATTGCCAGTTTAGACTTTGCTTTAAATTACAAGTACACAGTCATACAAGAAAGCACTTACCTAAATGTCCATATACTGTCTGGACTGGAATATTTAGTTCTTCAAGTGCATTCTGTTTCAATATCAAGTTTTCTAACACAACATCGCCTGAAATTAAAACAATAAAATTAAAAATAAGAACAATCAAAATAAAGAGATTGTATGACATCATGCGATAAAAACCTACCGCCCCATATTCCAAGTTTTAATTGCGATCTATTCAAGTTCTCTACGTAGTTCCCTATAAACCTATTTAGCACATCCACTACAATGCTTTCGAACACCATTGTGAATTATTCAATCTCAGTCCTTAGCAATAAACTAAATAATTTTATATTTTGTTCACTAAGTCATGATTTGGGCCATCATTTTCAAGGAAATAATTAGTAAAGTTTTGTCTTTACAAACTTCTCAGTGACCAAATTATAAGCACCCCAAATGCTATTCATAAATTGCAAATTATTAATAGATATCAAGCTTTTAATCGTATTTTATTTCAAAAATTAAAAATACAACACACATTAGAAAAGACGACATTGACAGACAGAAGCGTAAATATATGTGTTGCACGAATTAAAATTAGTTTGTTAAAGAAAAAAAGACGGCAGATCACACTTTTCTCCTTGGACTCCTTAGTTCTGTAGATATATCACGAAATATTTAGTTCATTATGAGTAACGTTTAAATCTCATAATTCATGGGTTAAGCAATTTTTATAATATAACGTAAAGTGTAAATAAGCTGGATTCAATTATTTATAAAATATTTTAAACATTGTTTTTAATTTATGAAATATCGATGAAAAAGCCCAATCCGAAATGATCCCTTAGCGATCATATTATTATGATGTTCTTAATTTGGGTTTGAATTGACAAATGACTTAATGCTTAATGAAAGAAATTACTTTTATATCTACAAGTGTCTGAACATAGACTTATCAATTAACATATACTGATCGACAAAAGCATCCATCGTTGTCCTTCTATAAGAAAATTACACATAAAAATATTATACTGCGAAATTTACCGATTTTTTTGTCGAGTAAATCGATTTAACTCCTCCTAATTTTGTTTATTCAGAATTGAGGCCAAGTTAGCTAAGAACATAATAATTTGTAAAATGTTTATTGCTACTTCATTACAAAAAATGAAAGTAAAACTTATATTAAAATCTTTATATATGTACTTTGAAAAATGGAAAATAATAAATTGATTTTCTTGTAACACTGATATCTAATGTCGGTGTCAGAAAAATGTCAAAGTACAGACAAAGGAAAAGGAAACATTTATACTTCGTAATCATCTTATTTTTTGTGGTTGTAGTGATGTTATACTTTACTCAAAATATTGTTTATTCTTTATTTTATTGACTAACAGTTTTTTTTTGTCTTAATCATATACGTTTCATTTCCTTTAGAGATTTTTTTGTTTTCTCACTAATATATACTAACAAATTAGCAGAGTGCTCACCTGATAACTTAAATTTATTAAATCACGTCGAAACACAGCAGTGCTGTTATTCAACAGAAATAGGTAAGACGGAGATATCCAAGCGGACGACCCTGGTATAACCTCGTTTCCCTACTATCCTAAACCATTTTAATTCGTCGTTATTAATAGTTCAGAATCTGCTAGCTCGCCTATAACGATGAGGGTTCCAAAGGGATCAATATTGGGTCCTCTACTGTTTCTAATACATATAAATGACCTTCCTTACTACATTACAGAATCGCGTGAGACAGTATTGTTTGCAGATGATACTTCTTTACTATTCAAAGTTAATAGACAAAAGGAATGTTATGACGATGTAAATAGTGCTCTCTCGAGAGTTCTGTATTGGTTCACAACTAATGATTTGTCTTCAAATTCTAAGAATACAAAATGTATCAAATTCTCTTTGCCCAATGTAAGGCAGGTTGATACTCGTTTAAATATGAAGGGTGATGTCACTGACTTAGTAAATAATACTAAATTCTTAGGCATTACGTTAGATTCACGGCTACAGTGGGATCCACATATTGAAGCTTTGGCAATCAAACTTAGTTCAGCGGCTTACGCAGTAAAAAAGATTAGACTTTTAACTAATGTTGAAACGGCAAGAATTGTTTATTTCAGCTACTTTCATAGTGTTATGTCCTATGGACTGCTGCTATGGGGATCAGCGGCTAACATTGAGAGTATTTTCCTTGTAGAAAACAGAGCGATTCGTGTTATTTACTGTTTACGGGCTAGAGAATCCCTAAAAGAATTATTCAAATAAATTAATATTTTAACTTTAGCTAGTCAATATATATATGATAATTTAGTTTTTGTATATAGAAACTATAATAAATTCAATAAAAACAGTGATCTACATAATGTGAATACTAGAAACAAAAATAAACTTGCCGTTTCAATGTTCAGACTCCATAAAACTAGCTGTTCGTTCTTGGGGAAATGTATATCTATGTTTAACAAGCTTCCGCAAAGTGTCATTAATTTGCCTTTATATAAATTTAAAATCCATATCAAATAGACACTCATGAGTAAAGGTTATTATAAAGTAAGTGACTATCTAAATGATCACACTATTTGGGAATAGGGACACTATTCATAGAGCCATGTTTGGTAACAACATTATTTATAATATTGAATTATTTTTATATGTGTATGTAAACATACATACGACTGTAATCGTATTAGGTATGATTGTCTCTTATATTATTAACATTGAAAAGAGGAGATAAAAAATAGACCTTCAGAGTTTCTTGCCTGTTCTTCTCGAGAAGGCTCTTCCAAACAGGTGTAGAGTCAATATTATTTCTTTTCCTTGTTCATACATACCGACAAGGTTTTTGTTTTTAAGCTGTCAATAAGTGCCTGTAAAGGTCTATGTTGAATAAATATTATTTTGATTTAATTCTTGCCCTGAAGCATCTGCCGTAAAATAACAGTGTTCAGGCGTGACGGGTAAAGACAGGCAGTGAAATTACTAACTACTGTGACTTGACATCGTATATAATATTTTAGCAACGTATATTGTAGTTTTTGTATAGGTTGCACATAAAATATGTGAATGCGAATGTCAGTCACGTGTGCTATAGGGAGCTGTAACCAGTAACCATCACGTTGGCCTCTCCTTCTCCTCCTTCCCTCTCCTTGTTTGCCAACATTTTATATGTAGATATAAAACATACGTCATATCACCGTGACCGATACGGACGGACCGAGTTATTAGAAACGCGTCTCCCCGCCTTTATGCAAACGCACGGCCAGCGTACGGCTTATAACGCAACTCGTCTGCCTACGTCCATATATTTTACATGTGCCCGCACTAGCACCCTCACCCGCCTCCACTTTGAAAGGGTACAAAGAAAGGTAGGATTGTAAAATTTTAATAAGAAATTATACAAGCTGCTGAATAATATACTTTATTTTTTTAGAACTGTAAAACAAGTATGTTCGATGAGATACAAATATGTCAACAGCATGGAATGATGAATGAAAATTTAAAAGCGTACCTATGTGACCCCCTCATTTAATAATCAATTAATTGATTGTGCCACTTTGATATATAACTAATTCTTGTTATTTGAATATTACATTAAATTCATCATATCATATCACACAACACCTACATAATACAAATTACTAATACATTTTCATTAAATAAATATTTTTCTTGTAATTTAGTACAACAGCCAAAACATCACACATGAGTATAATCTATAATAATCACAATATGAAGTTACTACCGGAAAATATTATGTTATTTATTATATAAAAATGATAATTTTCTCACAATTTTATTTTCCTTTACAATAACAAGACTCTTATAGTCTTGTTTTGCCTATCGCTTGTAGTTTAAATCAAAAATTCATCATCATTAGCGTGGTTGAAATTTCATTGTTTATGCTTTTGGTTTAACACAAAAAAAAGTATAACCATGAATGTGTATCAATCATACACATATCATTTTCGCCATGAATGTGTATCAATCATACACATATCATTTTCGCCATGAATGTGTATCAATCATACACATATCATTTTCGCCATGAATGTGTATCAATCATACACATATCATTTTCGCCATGAATGTGTATCAATCATACACATATCATTTTCGCCATGAATGTGTATCAATCATACACATATCATTTTCGCCATGAATGTGTATCAATCATTCACATATAATTTTCGTAATGAATGTGTATCAATCATACACATATCATTTTCGTCATGAATGTGTATCAATCATACACATATCATTTTCGCTACGTTCGAGGGCATCATACTCTAAAATCCGAATATACCCTTGTCGATATTGCAACACATGTCGTAGTCTACTTTCGCTTTACTACATGCATCTATGTGACAGTAGAGCGTGGCCCAACGGCAAAGATATATAGAATTTTTGTGTTTAAAGTGTAGGCCCATGTTAATTCTCTGAGAATTTCATGTCCTAAAAAAACTTGTTGGAACACAGAACATTTTCGACTGTTTTTAATATTTTATATAAATTTGTAATATTGAGAGAGCAACATATTTAACACGTCCACATACTAGGTGAAACCTGTCACTATGGATAAGGAATACGATTTAAGAGTTACATATTTTTACGAATAACAAACCAAGACACAATTAAAAATGTCATTTTTTTTCTGCTGATTAAATATATTGTTGCTTACAGGTGATAGTATTTCTTATTTTGTATGGAGTTAATGTAAAACACTAAATCTGTGGTGACTGGTGCTAATATTATCTTAACGTACAATGGCTTTAATGATAAATTCAAAATACTATCAAATAAACTTACATAAAAATACAAATCGAGTAAAAATTATTTACCGTTTTATACATTATTGAATTGAATTGTACATATAATTGATATGTCTAACTTGACAATGTTGACTATAAATTTACAAAAAAGTAGGTATTTAAAATTTTTAGCTGAAAAACTTATGCAATTTCAACAAATGTTACAAAAAGATAGATGTCACAGTAAATTAACATTGAATTAAATAATATTGTAATCATTAGTATTCACAAATAAGTAGCATAGTCGTGAAATTATTAGTTTTCTAGCCATACTTCCTCATGATAACTTAAAATAAAATTATGGTAAGAACAAGCTACTGCAACGGAACATGCAATGCAATGTTTGGCACACGTAACCCATGCACGCTAAGGCACTGTGCATAGCGCATACACACCATGTTTCTTATTCTGTAAAACTTATTTCGTTATAAAATAAAAACATAAGGCGATAAGTCCATATCAAAATTGTATTTCGTTTCAGAAAAACTAACGTGAAGGTCACAATGGGGTTTGGCACATAACAAACTGTGGTCAAAGCCACGACTTTGCCATAGCTAACAATTTAAACAACACGCCGGAGTATACCTTCGCGACTTGACTGCAAGTAATGTTTCAAATATTGCGCTACAGAAATCCCACTGGCCCTATTTTCGAATTGCTTGTTTGTAAATATGTACTTGTCTAGAACTTTTAGTTTGTGCAATGCGCCCAACGCTAGTTTTTTATGTTACGCTGCAGCAGTATGTACGTACCACAGGGCCGACTTATTAATTTTGAATATGTTTTAACATTATTGACTGTACTTCGAATTGAGCTAATCTGCGACATTCGGTGCCGATAGCGTTCTGCGCGGTGTGAAGTTCAAGTTTGCAATTTCCGATAACAAATATTTCAACATACTGGGACGATGACAAGACCGTAAAAGTATTACTGGGGAGGACAGATGCAGGAAGTGCGTTGCTGGTAGGGATTGCAATCCAGAAAAACGGATCCGGTAATCCGGCGGATCCGGCATCATATAATGGTTACCGGATCCGGTACCAATATACCGGATCCGGTGCTAGCAGTTAGTAACCATGATGGTATCTGTCATAATCATAAATACCTACAAGACTTGTTTGTTAGCATTCTCAAATACTTTAATAATGATTTTGATCTCATTTCAGTTAATTACTTAAGGTTAATTGTATCTATTAGATATTATAGTTACTTGATAATTAATATTGTTACTTATAAATTGATCTATCTGTGAAAGTGAAATCTAGAAAGACTGAGCTACTCGTTACGTCGTGAAATTATTACTGGTTACCTACACTACTAAATTTTAATGGTTTTCTTGTTGTATATTTGTCTTAACATTGGTTAGGAAATAAGTCGATTTTATATATTTGTGATTTTTTTTTATAAACTACCTACATATAAGTGCAGTGACACTTGATTAACTCATTTATTTCGTACTAAAAAGCGAAAATCATCTTGATTTAATTAATCCACCGGATCCGGATCGGATCGGACCGGTCGGATTGATGGGAATCCGGTCCGGATCCGGATGGGAATGGGACGCCGGATTGCAATCACTAGTTGCTGGTGGTGGTGATGGGTAGGGTGTGTGGAGACAAAAGTAAAATATAATTATATATTTTGCTGATATGTCATTCGATCGATGAATGATGAGATATTGATTTATATCCCGAAATAAATAAGTATCACAATACATACCATAGTGAAACGCCAGTTTGTAAGCTGGCGTTTGATCGATCGATCGATGATTATTAAAAATGTGTAACAGTAATCCAAATATTCTACAGAAATGGAGATTCATTTTTACTATTCATTGGCACATCCAAAATTTATTAATTATTACAAATATTTTCTAGTATATAAATACAATTAGTAAAATAGCATTTTTATGGGGCTCGTAAACTATTCGACAATACAAGCCCAATTATATTTTAAAAATTTATACATGTAATCATATTTATCACATAAGATCAAAAATTATCTCATCAAAGATTAATACATTTATTAAAAACAATTCTAAACTTACAACTAGCGTCGCTAACAGCAATATTTAATTTTTATAGCTTAAACCATAGAAAATATTTTTATCGAAAATGTATTAATTATACGAAATAAAGAAGATACATTGAAACCTTTGTTCAAAACATATCAAAATGATAAATATAGCGAGCATGACTTGTACTTAAGTACTTAAAAAGTAAATACAACAAATAATAGAGACAAACTCTTTTCTTCCTCTATAATACATATGAGTGTTGTGAATATGAACAGCACTTTCTAAAACGCGTGTGGAAAAAAATAGTTCACTGGATCAGACTACGCGACCTTACAATAGAATTTATGTATTCATAGAGGCAATTGTCTTTTTTTTTTTTTTTTTTATAGCATAGGGCAGCAAACGAGCAAACGGATCACCTGATGGTAAGTGATAACCGTTGCCCATGGACACCCGCAACACCAGAGGAGTCACAGATGCGCTGCCGGCCTTTTAAAAGGGAATAGGGGGAATAAGGGGAATAGAGGGGAATAAGGGGGGTTGGGCCTCCGGTACCCTCACTCACTCGGCGAAACACAGCGCAAGCGCTATTTCACGCCGGTTTTCTGTGAGGCCGTGGTATCACTCCGGTCGAGCCGGCCCAATTCGTGCCGAAGCATGGCTCTCCCACGGTAAAAATGTCTATTACGGAAAGAATGTTTACATGGCTATCACATCTTAAAATCGTAATAAAAATTACGAATCCGTTATGAAATAATTCGAGCGCAATGTTTAAATGTGACGATTATTTAATATTTGCATGTTAAAACAAAAAGATAGCAATATGCAAGTTCACGAGGAACAAGACTTGTTATATTATAGACCAAAATAAAGATAACAGGCATATTATAAATGTTAATATGCTGGTTAGTAATTTTGCGTTATGTCGATTGATTTATGTCCAAATTGGTTTTATTTTCACGTCTTTTTTTATAAATTTAGGTAATTTTGAAAATATTGTTTCCCTAAAATTGCAGAAGCATACATCCGGTATAAGCGATAAATCGTGTGCGGGATTACAACCTGAAGCCACCGTCTGTAGAATCACTGTCCTTTATGACAGTACAAGAACGCTTCATTCTACATTTATCGGTCTGGATAACCTGGCTCTTATTTTGTCAACTCGTCTGTCAATGATAATTGCGCAATATAATGTCTATCAACATTTTCTACTAGTAATGGTCGTTATTTCAATAACAGATAATATAATGAATTATTTTCCCGTAACGAATAACACGTTATTTAACAACGGCTTATACTGTTATCCTGCTGTTGCTGTTGACAAAAGAATCGCCTAGTCGCATTGTTGTTGTTGCCACTTGAACCGTTGTGTAGGCGTAGGCGCTCGCTCTGTTGCCTGACTGTTTATTCTTACAATATTAACCTTTCTCGCAAGGAAATAAAGTTCCTATTTGTTTCTTTCTTATAGTAATTTTACTAATACCAAATTCACAATTTTGTACCTTCGCGCGTATGACAATTAGACTCATTTTGATTTGCAGTGTGATTTGAAATAACAATTAGGTAAACTGTTGCTGGCTTGCTGGTGCCTAAGCTGTTGTCATTTTTTAGTTACGCATTATTTGCAGTTGTGTGATCGTTGCAATAATTAGTGTCGAGTTTGGATTTGCCGTTGTGTGATCGCGTATGCAAATTAAATTACCTATTCGTTGCAATAATTAGTGTCGTGTACTTTTGAAGTAACTAATAAATAATTAGAGTAGATAAAAATAAATGGAAATGGAAGAATATTGCAAATATTGTATGTAAATAACAAATTATGTACAGATCAATGAACTTTTAAATACACCATAATATTATATTGATTAATTGGTTTTAAGTTATTTAAATTACAGCCTAATATTCTGACAGTCCTAAGCCTGAAAAAGTATGAAGGAAAGTTCATTGTTAAGAATAGCTAGCTATAATAACAATAACAATCGTACTCAACAACATTTGTCAAAACAGCAATATAACAGGATAACAGACAACAGTTTACAATAACAGTTATAGGAAAATAACACAACAGTGTTATTCGTTATTACAAAACAGTCGTTATTGCCATTACTATTTTCTACAACCATATGTCATTTTTAACTTACGTCAAAATTTTTGAAAAGGACCCGATGGTCGCTGTTTAAGCATAATTCCAATTTAAAACAACCTTTATCTTGTATAACAGTGAACAAATCTACCTAGCATAGTTCCACAGTGCTAACTATCAACAACTGAATCGGTCTACAGTAAAGTAATATTGTACTAAGATTGAAATTGATTACTATTATAGTTAATCTTATTAATCTATAATAGTTAGCAATATGATTATAGTGAGTGCAATGAAATATTATGCCTATTGACTAGGGTCATATTAAGTTTTAATATATAGATAATTGAAAAAGGCATAAGACGTACACATAACAAAGGCTTCTCTTACTTCATCTAGAGGCAGTTACAAACACACACTTAAAATAACAAATAACTTTAAAATTGATGATAAAATACCAAAATAGTAAAATTACTATTTTAAACAATTTAAAACAACAAAGGTTTACAAAGTACATCTAGTAAGTTAATTCACTAAAATTTTTGGGTTATGAAAAAAAAACTTGAATAAAACCATAAATCAAACACTGTTTAAGTGAAAGGAACATAAAAGTAACACTAAAATATATATTAACAGTGTGCATAAAGATTATTTTTAATATGATTATAAGTATATTGATATATTTAAAAAATGTGTAATATATATATTTCATTATATAGAGTTTATATTTACTACTTCAGTGGGTCTAATTTGCTAAGAAATCACAGCTGAAACAAGAATCAATCTGCCAACTTTGACCAATAGAAGCGCGTCGATTGCTGGCGTTCTGATTGGTTTTAGCAACGGCTTTCCGCTGAAATTTATTAGTTGAACTTCCATATAGTGTAGGAAAAACACAAAAATTACAGTACATTGTTATTTCATTTGATGCATAATATCAATGTATTATCAATTGACTAATTATACAATCTAAATAATTTTAAGCACACTGTTAATTTCAATTGTTAAAACTAAACCACATAGTTACTCTATTCTGAGTTTGCTTACACCATTTATATTGCCGTTCTCCACAACTGTCTTGTCATTTTCGTCACTTAAGCACAAATCTTCTTCTTCATCTGAGAAAGATGCATTTATTTTAAATGAGTGAATGAAATAATGGATTCTATCTTCCATGTTATTTAATGTTTCGTTTAGAAGGAGTAATTTCTAATTGATACAGTGAATTTTAAAGAACCATCTTACATGGATGGTTCTTTAAAATTAGCCTGTGGATAATAAACCTACAAATATACTGGTATTTATGAATGCTTTTGTGAAGAATGTGATGAATGTTTAGCTCGATAGATATGTTTAGTTAATAAGCTAAAATTCGAAGTGTTACTTGGTACATGAAAGGTGTAGCATATTATATTATATAATAAACATAGTACAATAACTATATTACATGGAACAATCCATATAATGTCTCTTTTAAAGAGTTTGCTCATATTTAAAACTTAGTTTCTCCTGTTTCATAACCATTGCTTTTTGTTAACTTTGCAAGAAATATTTATTAAGAATTAACAATAATATTGTAATATAAAAGGCCGAGGCAAAAATACACAATTTGTCTTAGAGTAACAAAATTTGAAAACACGTTGAATTCGATTTTCGAGCATAATGATTTAAGCAACGATAGATAGAGAAAAAAATGTTAATAACGGGATGAGACATTAAAACTTGTAATGAATAAATAAATACATTAAGATTAAAATATGTAACATATATTGTAGAATTATATAATAAACTATGTGTTAATTAAGATTAATGAGTTCATAAAAATAATATATTAGAACCCTATATGCTTCGACAAACTGACAAATGTGTAGAGATTTAGTTCAACTTTCTACTTAAGACTTAACATATATATTTTTTTTCACTTATATAGATTAGGATCTATTCGTGAAAACAAAAAATCCTTTTTAAAAACAAAATTAAACATTGGTTATACTTAAATAACTACTAGTTTTTATATTACATTACTTATAAAATTAATAAACACATTAGCACACACCTGAACTGACATCGGACTGGTTTCTTGGACTAAATCTGCATCCTTTGGATAGATAGCTCTTTAGTTTACTGAGCGAAGCCAATATAAGTCTGGAAACAGCATGGCACGAAATGAATATTAATATGCACATATCAAATAATAGGTAATACTGGATGGTACGGACAGACAGATGTCTGTTGTAATTACATCCTTCACCTGTAATCACAGAGATACTGGTTTTGCTGTGATTGTAGGCAAAAGATATTGCTACCAGGTATAGCATCAGTTCTGTGGCGACATATGATATAGTTTGGGTTGAGGTTTTAGTTTAGATTTATATGAGATTTTCGCTTTCTCCCTGCCCCCCTGTTATGAAAAAATAAGATTACAAATGAAAGAAACCCTATGTAATATAACAGACGACATGAAGTTACAGTTTGGTGCATATCTGTGACTCACTAAAGCTACAACTTATGAAGTATGTTTCATGTAATTTGCGCTAGAACTCAACATATGCAATGTATTGTTTAAAATAAGAAGTCGTTTAAGATAAGTCAAGACGACGCTGTTATCGCAATTATCTCATTCATAGGAATTTATCCAGAGTTTATAGACTAAAACAGACCGCAACCGTACATGTTAAATGATTTAAAGTCAGTTGCTAGAGAAACAACAATAAAAGTCATTACCCTAAGAATGGCGGACTAGGAGAAAGAGGTCGTGACAGATACTCAGGGTGAAACTGGACCGACACATAATATGGATGACTGTCCACGATTGCCACTTCCATTCGAGTACCACTTTCATCCTGTAGACAATAAACACAATTTTTAGTATAAAAAATTTCGTGCTTGATTTTATGGCTTCTAATTATCATCATCAGGCAGAAAAAATTTATAACTCCAGTTTGAACTTTTTTTCAATACCTTGCCCACAAAACGCATGCCGGCTGATTCCAAGCGCTCAATATATTCAGGATTCACTTCATAGCGATGTCTGTGACGTTCTTCTATCACATTCTTGTTGTAAAGCTTACCTACAGGAAAAAAAATAAAAATTGTTTGATACAAAGAATAAAGAGATAGCATCACTTTCACTCAAAAATTTGTTTCTCTCTTCCAACTTTAAGTATCATTTGCAGAATAGTACTGTATTACACAAGGTTCTCGTGCAGTAAGATGAAGATTATTAAATTAATAATTTGATTCTACATTAATAATATTAATGATTAATATTAATGATGAATCGAGTCGATTTGAGTCAGTTTATATGGTATTCGAATCAGGACTCGATTCCCCGATTTGATCCCAGTACTCGAATTCTATGTTTGGTATTCGATTATTTCTAGACTCGAGTCTGGAAATTGTAGTCCAGTCCAGAACTAGAGTCCAATTTTAGAACAAAATCAAAACAAAAAGGTGCAGGTTCAAACTTGATAGTAATAATAGGCCCGCACCACTTCATTGCTTATGTAAACAATTTGCGAGTACAAGAGAGTTAACCAAGCTCGAATACTATACTCGAGTCAGTAGGAATAAATTGGTATTCCAATAGGCGAGTCCAAAGCAGGATCGAATCTGACTCGAGTCAAACCGTACTCGGCACATCGCTAGTCCAAATATCGATTCCTGAGGCACATGCTTCTTTTAATAAAATTATTCAGAGCTAATACAATAAAGCTTATTTTTATTATCATTCACATATAAATGTGAATCGATGTTATATGAACCAATATAACAATACAACTTACTCAGCACACTGGGTTCCAATGTAGTTTTACGTTTGCCCAAACGCATCGTACCCCCCATATTGCCTGGGTGGTGTTCCGGCATGTCAATGACCAGTTTGTCTTCACAATTAGGATCTACTTCGGTTGAATTGGCACCTCTCAGGCCAAGAACATTCCTCGCGTACTCCACAACAGCTGCTTGTAGGCCTAGACATATACCGAGCATCGGCTTCTGAGTTTCGCGACACCATTGGCACGCCTCGATCTTTCCTTCCATGCCTCGTTGACCAAAACCACCAGGGACGATAACACCACTGAAAGATAATATGAGAAATTCTCATATTTATTATTTCTTTTCATAAATATACAATCAATCAGTTACTGTGTAACACTAAGCACTACTACTACAGCAAAGAACCAGGTAGTGATGTAACCTTTTATTTTTTATTCCCTTAGGAAAATGCATTAAATTGCATACTATGGATAAATGATACTTTCATTCATTAACTATAATAATGCCTCAGCGCCTTTCCAATGTAATAAAATGAAATATAACTTACTCGCTTTTGCATAGATCTTGCCACGCTTTATGATAGCCAACGGGGTCATTGATTTTAGTTTGTTTCTCCAAATTCACCGCCTCTATATACGTAAGGTTTAGTTTACAGCCAGAGGCAATGCTCGCGTGCTGTAAAGCTTTAGTTACACTAGCGTAACTGTCTTCCAGCTTAGTATATTTGCCCACCAGCGCTATGTTCACTTCTTTGCGAAGATGGTCCACGCGTTTGGCGAGATTGCGCCATTTTTGCATAAATCTAAATAAATTAAAAGATAGTGTGATAATAATCTCCTACTCAATATGTGACACTTATAATCTAGACATAAAATCACATACCGTCCTGGTCGAGGCATAGGAATGTTAAGCTGCAGTCTTTCACTGAGATATTGGACCAGACCCTGTGACTCCATAAGCAATGGCACATGGTACACGGAGCTCAAATCATGTATACAAAGTACCTGCAATATAGATGTAATATAATGTTAAATTTATTATTTTTATTAACTTTATTATGATTTAAGCATATACGTTTAAACCTTCTTATAAGGCCCATTTTAAGTGGTCTGGTATTTTTCCCGCTGTGGCTCACGCTTACCCGGTATTCTCAATTACCGGGTATCCGCAAATCCTCTACCTTATTCAACGGGCGCAAAGTCTTGACGCAAGACGCTCCCTTCTATTTTCGGATAGCGACTTCCATCGCGATTACGAGCTCCCAACCATCTAAGAGCACTTCAGTGCTTGCTCCAAACGGTTTACGAAACCTCTGAAGAGCATCCCAAAACTTTCGTGAGACAGGCGGTAACGTACACCCCGCGACCTTTCGTCAATCCAATCCAATGAGTACAGGTATCGCCGACTCAGGCGCTTCTTAGATGACCCTCCCATCTCGGCATCTTTTTGCTTTGCCACGAATAGACCTATTCTATGCAGGCCGGAGCCACTATGGTGTACTGCGCCTTTTTCTAACGAATATGTTCTCTTTATAGGGCAGCGCTAACCATTCCTACTCCTGAGGGTGTAGTCCATCCAAGCCTCTAGGGGATCTTTATGATTAAGACTCAGGCTTTTTTTTTATAGGATAGAGCAGCAAACGAGCAAATGGATCACCTGGGGTAAGCGATAACCGTTGCCCATGGACACCCGCAACACCAGAGGAGTCACAGATGCGTTGCCGGCCTTTTAAAAGGGGGGAAGGGGGGGTTAGGCCTCCGGTACCCTCACTCACTCAGCGAAACACAGCGCAAGCGCTATTTTACGCCGGTTTTCTGTGAGGCCGTGGTATCACTCCGGTCGAGCCGGCCCAATTCGTGCCGAAGCATGGCTCTCCCACGGTAAAAGGCTGTGTTTAGTCGATAGATCACTCCGGTTCAACCGCCTCGATCAATTTGGAGTCCGACATAATCTCCATTGCACTTGGTTGTGATGGCATGAGGAGTGTCAGCCTCCTCTCCAGAGGGCGAAAAATACCCAAGTTTAGCAAAACGCATAATTTGACGAACTCTGCCTAAACGAGTTGGATCCAACGAATGACGTCTTTTTGGAAGTTGAGCCCACCAAATAAACATATTCATTGTAAATTTCCAGTAAAGAACTTCCAACCTTATAGAAAAGGCATTATTTTCATCTTAGTACACTACTGTTTTATTTTACTGTGTAAGCACCGCCGCCGCGAATATGACCTTTCGCACTGATTGTCTACCCCCATTCAAAATCTCGGTTTTAACGCCATTATCACCTGGCACTATGTTATTGAGCTGCTTGAGAGACACACTAATCTCGTACAGGCTGACATTCGCGATGTCTTCAGTGAAGTACCAGAATAATTTGTTTGTAGGGTCTGTGACCGGAACAATAAACGGTTGCGACGTTGCAACTTGTTATCCAGGCCTTCTTCATTCGAACTCGGTTAAACAAAGGGGGGGATTATTTATGTTGACAAAGAAGGACAAGTAATTACAGGCGCCTAGGTACATATGGTTCCTTTTAAATACGCGGCACATCAAACTTATCAAACAATCATCAACCCTTAAAAAAACACAATGTCCTATGATGGCAACATATGACATAACACGTCACAGTCACAGGACCCTGTAATTTAACTGCCTATCTTACCCTGCACGCCGGGACACAGCAATGCGAACACTGGTATTTAGCGGCAAAAATAGTAAGACGGATGTACCTCTGTCTTACTATTTTTGCAGACAATCGTAGTATAGTCTGTCTTAAAGTATAATCAGTGGACTTAACAAGTATTAAAAAGACATCAACAAGTGTTCAAATTTAAAATGTCCACTTCACTCATCGATCTCATCATACTCACCAAGATTATATCATGCAAAAATTTGTATATTTTATTGTTATTCATAGCCATTAAATTAATAAAGTGCATTTATGTATGCAAAAAGACACAAGCTGACTAAAATTAATTGCGGAAGCATCATATTCTCATTATATGCATTTAGTTATACTCTCGTGCACTTAGCATAAGAATTTTACTTGTTAAAAACGTCTTTTGGATAGAGAACCCGAAAGTAGCAGCCTAGTATCTCCTTTCTATAGAAGTCAGATAAAACGTACCTTTTCCACCGTAGACGCCATTGGGGCCAAACTATTGCAGTACAGCCCCTATAAGCGAACGGCCGCAGCCGTGGGAATAACGCATAATTTATTTGTATTACACTAATAGCCCAAATGTGAAAATGACTGGACTACAAGACTACTAATACAATGAAACACATATTGCTTATAGCTCAGTCCTTTTCAAGCTAAATGTTAGTCTATATTACTATACATAGTAATGAGCCCAGGAAAACGGGTGTATATACGTTAAATCAACCAGCCTATCAGATATTTTGTATCTATGTTTATTTGAATAAATATTTATAAATTATGTGTTCTCGTGACCTTATAAAAGGCAAATGTTTTAAACACCGGGCTATCTCTAAATGAGGGAGAAATGAAACAAGTTTGATGGCAGACAACAACACCTAATATTGCTCGCATGGAGATCTAAATTAAAATAAAATAATGTTATAGATTTTAACTTTTGTATATAGCTTATATTGCTTGTGTTACAGGTCATATATTTTTCAGATTTTCCAAATGGATACAAGTAAGATTTCATATAAATAAAATATTTATATGAAATTTTGATTGATGAGGCTGTTTTATTCATTTTATATAAAACATTGTTAAAGTTATATGCGAATGCATTATTTTGTTTATATGAGTGCCATGAGAGGAAACATAATTATGTACATAATTGCACTCCATAAACAAGGGATTGTCCCATGAAATAAATAAAGCACTTTATCAGCTCTGAGAATAGTTTGTGTTGCAACAATAATATTTGATAGGTACAGATATACTTTGGTGTTGAAAACCAAAGGATGTTTGAACAATGAGTAACTGTTTCCAACAATTCATTACATTGTAAATAATTCCTCTACACCCTTTCTCAGTACATATATAATAATAACTTAATTGTTTAAAAAGCAAAATAGTTTCATTGTTCTTTGTATAGCACATATTTTTAAGCATACAGTGATGCATTCATTTCAACATTACTACTTTAACAAAATGAAGTATTGTTATAATTCTAAATAGCACTACA
This sequence comes from Scirpophaga incertulas, assembly GCA_036419045.1. NCBI lineage: Eukaryota > Metazoa > Arthropoda > Insecta > Lepidoptera > Crambidae > Scirpophaga > Scirpophaga incertulas. Next base: position 9,379,077 of record CM071638.1, on the reverse strand, counting down.
CACTGAATGTGTGAAATAAAAATGTCAGCAAAAATATTTATGGATTTGTGGTTGTGACTTGGTATTTTATATAAACATGCAATATAAAATCAAAGTAAATACAATTTTCTTTATGGATGGGACTTGATTCCACAAATTTAATAAATTGTGTTGATGTCTTAACTATTTAGCCACCAAGCATTTAGAGTTGCAAACAAACATTTTAACTACAATCTTCTTATAGGTATTACTTTATCAAGCCAAGGTTGGTAATAACTATGTATCTACATCCAACTTACGAAATCTTTGTTTACACACTTTCTTTTACACATTTGGTTTCTAACTTTTCAATTTTATGTAAGAATACTAAATAAACGAATATATAAGAAAAAAAAATTCAACTCACATGGGACTCGAATTTGCATCTTAAACAAGCCAATGGATACATTAACCAAAGTTAATGAGCACTGTCCATTCCAATTTAATATTTCAACAGCATCTTACATCTTGTAATAACTATGTATTAATTCACTGTTAGCTCAACTTTCAACTACTTTCAACATTCAACTTAGAAATTTAAACTGATTTCTTGAAAGTTAGTTAAGAATAAAGCTTACGATTGAGACATAGTACTCAGTATCCAAAATCCACATCGTAAAGTTTGTTGAATTTTTTCTTATTTTTCATTTATTTATATATTAATAAGTTAAAAGCTATAAAACCAAATATCAAGACCCATCACCATAAAATAAAAGAAAAGCCAAAAGATCATATTAGGTTTCACATAAGACATTCAAATGACAATAATGTCTACCAAGATGTATAAGAATGAAAACTCTTAGTAATAATTAAAAATCAAAACATAAATACTAATAAAAGATGAATGTAATGATAACAAACAATACAATAAAATAAATATAAAAACATACTTGTTCTGGTGCAACATGGCAAAAATTTGATATTTTTTCCTTTACTGTGTGATTTATTGGTTTTTCAGAACGGCATAATATCAAATCTGGAGAAAGTCCAAGACCTCGCAGCTCCCTCACAGATGACTGTGTTGGCTTTGTTTTTGGTTCACCAGTAGATTTGGGCTGAAAATGTTGATATTAAAACGAGTCTAAACCAGTGGGATAAGAATTCATAAAAGAAATACAACTATTCTTTGGTAATATGCTGCTTACAACTTCATCATTTTGAATTCAAAGTTTTACAAAAATCATACTCTTAGGTAATAGGAGTCATATAACTTAACAATTTACATACAAAATTTACCAGTTCTAGAGTTTATTACTACTTTTAGTATTTAATAATGGTTAAAAGATCTCATCTCTACAAAATACCAGCTCCAGGGTTTAATGTGGGTAAAAATGTAACATGCCCCAAGAGCATTTTGCATTGTTATTAGCTCTTATTAAGATACATGCTAGATTTATTAAGATACTACTTTCTTTCCACCAATCAAAAGAAGTAATCAGCAAAAAGATATAATGCAAATAGCTAAATATTATTATTATCCCTTTGTATATACTATTAATCATTCAATATCAATAATTGTCTTCAGTTTATGATTAAAAGTATAATAATAAAAATAATACAGAAACTTTGAGTGGCACACTTAGATTTTAAACTTTTTTAATAATCTTTAATGTTCTTTGTAGCACAATATTGAGTGCCTGTTATCGTCACATTTGTAACTTAAACTGTGATGTGATGTGAGAATAAAATGTAAATTCTTTTTATTCTGAATGAACTTACACAACAGTTAGTATATATTTTTGAGTAATATTCTTTAATGATTTAATCATTCACCTTTTCTCTTACTGGTGTACATAGTCAGCACCATCAATTTGTCTTATTAGCATTTTAGGTTGTCTACCACCATGCTGACCCAGTTTGGGTTGATAGGGTGCACCAAAACATCATCTATTGGTTACCAGATGAGCTTGGCTTGGATCCCCTTACATAAATTCATAGGCCCTTGATTCATAGAATTAAGTTAGAAGTATGCCATGCTTACCATCGGCACTAATGAGACATGAGCACAACAAAAATTTTCCTTTTTAACTCTGAATTGGAATTGCCTAAATGCTTCCACAAAAGACATGCTTTCTATGTCACCAATAGTGCCACCCAGCTCTACTATACACACTCTTGGAGGGGCATTGTCAGCTGTGACAGGTATGTGTGCAACTCTCTGCACCCACTCTTGAATAGCATCCGTTATATGTGGTATTACTGTAATTTAAAGAATATCATTACAAAAACAATGTATATATGTTTCTATTTTTAGGCACAATAAATATAGTATAGATGCACCACTAGTTAATTAGCAGAAAAGAAAATGATTCTGTTAATGAAATGTCAGATTACTGAACCTATACCAAGTTCTAAATATAATACAAAATATTACTGAAATAATTATAGAATATTTTTCTAATGTAACAATCTCACCTTGTACTGTCTTTCCGAGATAATCACCCCTTCTTTCACGTTCAATTACTTGCTGGTATATTTTACCTGTGGTTATATTATTGTCTCTATGCAAAGTAATATCTAGGAAACGCTCATAGTTGCCAAGATCAAGGTCAACTTCACCACCGTCGTCCAAAACGTAAACTTCACCTATAGAATAAAAATAGAAGTAATTGATATTACATTTATTACGTACGTAAACTAACCATGCGGGTAAACATAACCAAAAATACTTAATAAACCTAAATTATCTTTAATGACATACTTACCATGCTCATAAGGAGAGAATGTTCCAGCATCAATATTTATATAGGGATCAATTTTTATAGAAGTCACATCAATTCCACAGTTTTTTAAAATTGTTCCAAAAGAACTAGCGATCACACCTTTCCCTACGCCACTAATTACCCCGCCAGTAACTAAAATATACTTCATATCTGGCATTTTTAATGAGAATTATATTTAGAATTTAATGACTCGGGAAACAAATATAAAAATATGTGTACAATTTTAATAAGACGCACTTGACGTGATAAACAACAAGCCGCACAGGTATACACACACGGTGATCCGCGCCTAGAGTAAATGTATTCTATGATCCGCGCCAGTTTGTGGTTTGTTTTAGTCATTCATCAATAGCACAATCGTCAACTCGAGTTAACTCGAGTTGGGCGTAACTCGAATCCACTCGAAATGAATTCTCTCTAACTCGAGTTCGAAAACCGAATAGAACCGACATGGAGCGAAGTTTGCCGATCATTTGAGACTTTAATATTGTCTGTTATGAAAGAATGAAATTAATATAGTCACTATATTCATTCGTTCATAACAAACAAACATTTGAGGTTATCTCTAAATGCGTGTTGCGCGATATTTGTTTTTGAAAAATGGCGGGTGTCAAAAGACTATCGTTAGATTGGGATGTTTTCGATTCGTCTTCAGTGAGTGAACGTGTTACGTGTAAGATGTGTTCAGATACATTCAAATATAAATATAAATACGACCAGGATGTTTGATTGAAAAAGTAAGCACTCTGTGTTGTCAGCTTAATAAATGTGACCAGGAAGAAATATATAAAATACTAGCGGACCCGACAGACTTCGTCCTGTCAAAAAGATTTGTAATGTGGCAGTTTTTTGTTCCTACTTATTTTATAGTCAGGACAAAACATTCTTCTCTACAGAACCGTCACCCTGGTGGAGGTAGAGTATTAGTTTTCAAAACATCAGTGTATAGTAAAATCTTACCAGTCATTGAAGCTATTTCTTCTTAGTACTGATTTTGGGTATCCTATCTTTCTGCTCTAATTGAGATATTCAAAAGTTTTTACTATTTTATCAACTCCTTCTCCTTCAACATCATACAGATTCTCTGTTAAAGAAAGTTAATCCTTTTAAAATTACCAACAAAAATACAACATAAATTAATAATGAGTATACATAAAACATAGGTGATGTTATTAAAATGAATACGTTGACTGATGCGATGTACGAATTATATATTAATTAGTTTTATTCAATTCGAAGAAGCGTAAGTAACTTATTTGTAAGGATACGTAAAATTTTAATTTATATCAAAATTTTATTATGACGACAGGTAGGTGTTCAAAGTATCAAAAGAATATTTTCTACTAACCTATGAAATTCAACCTTGTCAAATTGACGTTGACGTTCATACAGAGTTGCTATATTAAAAGTTTGCAAATAATTCCAGGGCTTACTTTCGTGAGCCAGACTCTAAAGTGCAAAATGACTCTTTGATGTTAGGAACACACCTACATTGCTTAGACAACAGTGAGTGCTTGCAATATGAAGTTAGAAAACGTTTGTATGGGAAAAAGGGCTGTTTTTAGGGTTCTTCCGATAATTATTCGAATTTTTCTCGCCGTATTGAAATATCAAATCGCCAACGACTGATGGTGTCATAATTCCTATTATATAAAATATCTTATACCTTTTTAATTATGTTTTAAGGTTATTTATGTTATGGGTTTACGAGCGTCGGTGGCGCTATGTTCTCGATACTCCACTTCTAATCGGGAAATTCGGGTGATCCGGGATCGAATCGGCTATATATCAATGTATTTTTTAAATTCTTCTACGATGAAAGAAAACAAGACTTCTACGGTGAAACTTCTACAGTGAAAGGAAACACCGTGAGATAATCTGCATACATCAGCAAAACAGTTGTATGTAGTCGACCAATCCGCACTGATCTACGCTCTAGTATATTTACTTATTTTTTACTTCAGATAAACTAATAAGTAAATTCTCTTTTACTTGTAAGAATACTCTCATTCTCATCTCATCTCACGAAGTGAAATGCTTTTTGCAGTACACTTAGACAAATACAATAAATTTTTTCTAAGATTTTTTATTATTAGTGCCACTAAATTCTAAGAATCAAAGAGTCCATGTCCTATCCTATCATAACTAGGAAAAAAAACTGTACCTGCAACATCGTATTTAGTAAATATTATCGTATCATCGTATTTAAATTAAATAGAATTAATTACCACTGTTTATTTTTTATGTATTTTAAACGTATATTTGTTTCTTTCTCAGGTGCATTTTTATTATTTCTTTTAAGTATACTATTAGACAATTTAATCACAGTAACAGCTTACTGACGTTGTTAAATTTGGACTTGTATCATTAGATACCGCCTAACTCCATAAGTAAACAGAGCTAAGTACGCGTGAGCCAAACTAACTTGAATACTAGACTCCAGACAGTTGAACTCGCATAGAATCAAATGATCGATCATTATGATCGAGTGAGTCCAAGGCAGGAATCGAGTCAACCTTTAATCGGACACCACTATGAGAGTGCCAACATTTATTATAACGCAGGCCAGTAAGTAAAGAATCACAAAAAAAAAAATATAACAAAGTAATAGTGCATAGTACTCTGTATTTGTAACTGTGTGTGATTGTTTGTTTGCAAATAGGTTACGTTTATTATTTTAAAGATGCCGAAGTATTATTGCGACTATTGTGATACATATCTTACACACGACTCGCCTAGTGTAAGAAAAACACACTGTACTGGTAGAAAACACAAAGACAATGTGAAATTTTATTATCAAAAGTGGATGGAAGAACAAGCACAGCATTTGATCGATGCTACAACGGCAGCTTTTAAGGCTGGTAAAATCGCACAAAACCCGTTTGGAGCCAAAGGTGCGGCTATTCCACCACCATGGGATCCGTCTGTTATGGGCCCTGGCGGCCCCAGAGCTCCTGTCCCTGCGCCTGGCGGTCCGCCAGGTATGCTGCCACCGCCTGCAATGGGGCCGGGTGGACCCATGGCGCCACCAATGATGATGGGACCACATGGACCCATGCCTCCTATGATGGGAATGAGACCACCGATGATGGGGCCCTTGATGGGGCCTATGGGTCCCATGGGGCCAATGGGACAAATGCGTCCTCCGTTAATGAATGGACCACCTATGAACAAATAGTGACTGACTAATAGCCTATATATTTCAAATGAAATAGTGAATGAACAGTTATGGTGACTATGGTCTGTAAATAATGTGTTAAATAAACCTTTCTTTGATAAAGTGAAATAAATTTTTATTCAAACTTATGTTGGTATATTGTTTAAACTTGTAGGGTAAATTTCATTTCAATAAATCAGCTTGTTTTTAGATTGACTTAAAAGTGGTGGTGTCTATAGCTACCTGATAAACAGTTAACAGCCCCATGGTAATTTCTGTCACAGTAGCTACTGCTTATTTTCATATGAATTCTATTATTTGGCCATAGTTTTAAGAAGTTGCTCTTATGGTCTGGATCTGAGTTCCAGTGGGGGCACAGATTTGTATAATGAATACAACTACTTATCCTTTTAAAAATATGTATCTGAGGAGTATATGAGTAATATATGTATGTCTATCTGTTGCTATTGATCCCATAATTTGTAGTGCTTAATTGTGTGAGTGTATATTTCATATGCTGTTTAAAAAATATAAATAAAATCTAAAAGTTAAAAAATATGAAAATATGCTTGACTCAGGTGGGGACTTGTAACTGCATTTTCAACATGTGTTATTATTTTTATTTGTTTATTGAGATACACAATCAACAATATCAAATACATTTTATATTGTTATGTCATTTGATAAATTACACGGACTTCTGATGTATATATCACTACACATGCATCCAACTTACAAAAATCAAAATCGACACACTAGTTTTTATAAATGTGTTTAGGGTCATTTAAGTTGTCAATGTCAGGTGTACTGAAATTGTAATATGTCATTAGTCTTTATACAGAACATTATCTGTCCCAATAAAATATTTCAGCCGCATTTTTCTCCTTTTACTTTATTTACTGTTAATAACTATTATACCTATCAAGACTGGCTTAAAAATCTTGTAGATTTCTTGAAAATTAGTTAATGAATAAAGTAAGCTACTTTATTCATGTAATTGCTGTAATTTGTATTAAAAACTTTGTATTTTATTTAATTAAATTTATTATATTTAAAAAAATATATATTTTCTTAGAGATAATCAAGTAGCAGTGAGCACTGCTGAGATATAAGGTCAGTCCAAATTTGAATAATGAATATAGTGCTCCTAGCCTGTTGGCGTGGAAAACTGAGGACTATTCTTTGGTAGTAACTTCATGTTGTATAGAACAGCTTTGCTGAATTTATGGCCTTCAAAGGGAGAAGAGAGCATGTAGCATATATTGCTACAATGTACCACATTTGGTCACAGTAGATAACATCTGGGTTATAATATCAAGATACTCACCAGCAACTCAACAAACAACTAATGCCTTAGTCTCTGACAACTTATTTGTGCCTTAGTCATGGTTGTTAATATAAACGTCCATCAAACATATTTATATGTATATTTCTATCCATGACCCTAGATCCCATAACCCAAGCCTTACAGTGCTTAGTTTGGGCTAGGCTAATTAGTGTCAGTGTAATATTATTATTATCAGAATGCTGAAGACATAGGTAGTGTCGTCGTTATCTTAAGTATAAGACGACGCCTTGTTGTTCTTGAGAAGTATTTCAAGAACAACAAGGCGTCGAGTAATGAGGGAGTAGATGAATTATATACTAGTTGGGAAAGCATTCCATTGTTTTGAACCTCATCATACTCAAAACGTCTATATCACGGAATACTCTATTTTATTAAAAGGAGGACCGAACCCAGTTGAAGAACTACATTTTTTCCTCAGGAGAGGAGAGGCTGAGACGTCACGGTGGTTATGTCCGGCTCCACACCGATCGAGGGCGCTAGACCTATGTGACCTACCGACAAAACTCAGCCTAAAGCCTTGGTCCTAACAGGTCAACGTGACGTCAACCGTGCAATGAAAGGGACCTAGTCATGGTGATGTTGAAGGCTGCCGAGCAAAAAGTTAGGGTGTTGGCGACGGCGTAGATGCCGCTGCCTGCAGAGCTTGAAGTTTCTGCGTTGGTGAAACCATGCGCCTAATTCGTTTATTGCGAGTTGTGTTCGGGAGATGAGATTCTTAATGATCCGCCCTTTGTAAAAGATGGCGGTGTCGTCAGTGATGACAGCAAGTTGGAGGCAATTGTCAGGGACTGGGGTGTCATTTACATAGGTAAAAACTCAATACTCAAACTATACCTATATGTATATATATATATATATTTTTTTTTTGGGCGGATCTATGCTGATGCCGCAGATGGCTATGTTCAGCTTTACCATTTGAGTGTGTTTGTGGTAGGGGTACGAACTTCGATGCCTGCTTGCTAACGACACCGGCAACTGTTCCGGAGTCGTTAGGGTCGGTACGAAGGATTCGACGCAAATTGAGCGTGCCGTCTAGTGGCTCGAACGCTCAAGATCGCCGCGTAGTGGAGGGTGAGAATCTACCCAGCACGTGACGGTACCAGGTTTATTTTTGACGACGGATGTGTGGCCCGGTTCGTCGCGCTCACCGACCAGCGCGGTGTGTGAGAGAGATACGTGGGTGTGTGGTGTGAGACGACGCGGTTGGTGGCCGGCGGGAGGGATTCGTTAGCGCGGGTGATGGGGTCGGGCGGGTCGTTTAAGATGTTTTTAGGGCAGCGAGATCTAGCCGAGACGCTATCTATCGGAGTGTAAGTTATTATTTTTTTTTATTAAAGTGTTAGGTTGGGTCAAGGCATTATATAGGGAAGTAGCGGGAGGCTAAATCTTTAATGTGGGATTCGATCGACGGATGGTCTATATCGTAATGCAAGTCTATGCTACGTGAGTACCACGGGGCACCCAGGACAAGGCGTATGAATTTATTTTGTACTGCCTGAAGTTTGTGTAACCGGCACTTTGGGATGTGAGCGAATACTACAGACGCGTAGGTTAGGATGGGTCGAATACAAGCTTTGTACAATGTTCTTATTTCTAAGAGATATTTTACTTCGCTTTCTAATAAGGTGAAAGAGTCAGTCTAAGATGAAGGCTGCGTAATTTCGAACTATATCGACGTGAGGCTTGAACGTTAATCGCCTATCGAGGGTAACGCCTAAATATTTGACCTGGGTAAAAATAATAATGGAGAGAGAGGAGGCTCCGAAAGTTCCGATTTTTAATGAAGGATTCTACGAAACGTATTAACTAATCGGGTATTTCGTAAAGATAGAGCTAGTACAGCAAGCCGTCGTGCCATACCTTGTCGAGACGAAGTCGTAGCTTAGTTTTACTGATGATAATGTCTACATGGCTCATATATGAGGGCAATGCTCGAAGAACTTAGTTGAGCTTCCTAAAAATGATGATGGACAGAAATTATATAAATAAATAAATATTTCTTACCTTTACACCAATTAGCTTAGCCCAATGTAAGCTCTGTAAGGCCTGTGTTATGAGATCTAGGGTAACGGATAAACATACATATCTATACATATCTATATATATAAATTTTGTAGAAATATATTATAACAACCATGACTAAGGTAAAAACCTATCATGTTTAGGCTGCATTTGGTATGTTACACGGCGAAAGTCGTCTGTTTTCTTTGATTCATGTACGAGTATGTTGATGATGATACGATGGTACCGGTAATCTGGCCGCTTATAATGGGCCTGATAAGACGGCTCAAAGTCAATGAAAGGGCAATAGATTGGTCTATGCTTGGTGGTTCTCTGCATGATTGAATCAAACATGAGGATATCCTTTAAAGAACCAAGGTTGCTGATATGACCCATAGTATTAAAACTTACTGACAAGCACATGTTGTGAAATTCATTGTTAGTAATTTGTAATAGCCAATACCTATAACGTGGACCGACGAATTGGTGAGGATCGCAAGAAGATATTTCATACTACTGGTTTGGAGATCCTTAGGGCAGGCCTACATCCAGCAATAGGAATGTCGCGACTGAAATAAGGAAACTGAAAAATACGGAGAATTATAATAAACTTGTCTAACCATCCTGATTAGATTGACCATCATACGCACCAACTGGAAACAATGAATATTATTATCATATTCGGTAATACTATACCTGTCTGAAATCACTTTAGGTGTACTATTAATCAAGTAGGATGATTGACACTGGAACTGAGTGTATTATCAATTTCACTGGTACTTTGACTTAGATCTGATTGTGGGTAATAACGGGGTATACAAAATATTTTGATATTTTTATTATAAAAATACTAATAAAATATATTAAGTAGCTGGCACAGCGTTAGATGTATTTGATGGGGTTTCAGGTAGTACCGGTGATCTTCTGTTCGAAAAGAATATCACAATAAAGTCTGCAATCAATACGAATATTATTAACATAGGTAATATTCCATTTAACACAGCTGTTGTATTTTCAAAATTTCCTGGGTTAGTTCTTAATTGTGTAAATATTACTATTGCTAGATAAATCTGGAGGGTCGAACAAGACAACAGGGCATAAAGTTGTAAAAAGTAAGAAGCACATTGATATCGCATGCTTCCAATCACAAAGGCTCCTATGAATATATATGTTGTGAAGATAGAAACTGGCGACAACATGGCATGTGAAATTCCAAATGTTGCTGTCGTTCTTTCATTTATCAAGTTAGCAGTGGTTAGTACTAATGTTAGAAACCTAAGTTTTATTGTGCAAAGTTCGGTGGTCATTAAGCTATCGTCGCTTGATCTTGAGTAACATTTCATTGCCCGACGAACGATTTTATCCACAGCTTTCTCGCAGAAACTATTACGATGATTTCTTGTAAAAGAAATAGGGCATGACGATTCCCGTGAACAGTTGATAATTGTTCGGATTCCTGTGTATCTTGAAGACAGAACAGTACCTAAACTCCTGGGCAAGTATCTATATACTCATTCTTCTTGTTCTTAGTTTGTTGCTGGTATTAACATGAAGCTAACACCAAGACAATTGCAGTCAGTTTCACAGGGACTAAGGTTATTTAAACGAATTTGGAAGAGTGACAGATTAAAGTTATCATTTATTATTACAGATTATACTTATAAATTTTTATTTATACATATCTGATCCACGACAAAATCGTCGGTGAAAACGGCGATAGTTCGGTTTGGTGATGGACTTATACTCGTGTAATACTGCATAAATCGCTGCTTTGAGTGTGATATTGGTAACAATGAGGTCTAATCGAGGGCTCCGGATTCAATATGTATGTATGGTCGGAATTCAATATGTTTTTGTTATTCCGATTACACACGTAAATTTATCTGATGCTCCTCCGTTGAAAGAAAGAATCGTGAGGCAATCTTAAAGAAGAAACTATATGTGAGGTCAACGAATCTACACTGGCCCACGTGGTTGATTTAGGTTTGATCGCACTGTTTTTCATTATGGGTTATAGTATACCTAGTATGGCCATAAACATCGTTACAATCAAAAATAAATCGAATATAACATTTGAATTTCAAATCTGTCAATTATGTATAACATTCATTGTATTTTCACATATATTTTTACACCAAAATAAAGAGAATCGCTGTTATTGCATTGTAGAAAATAGGTATGGAGCCATATACAATTAATGAAACTCCATGCACTTGGTATTAGTCTATGTTTGTGATGTTGTGTCGGGCAATGATACCTCTTCTGTTTGTGACGGAATAAGAACAAGCCATTTACTCAGTACGGTAAAAAATCGATCAAAAGAATAAGAGGAAGTATTCGAATCCTGTCGAAAAGCAAAAGATTTTAACTCGTGACTGAAGATAGCACTTTGAACTATGTCAAATATTTAAAAAAAAAAGATTAAGGACTTTCTGAAATATTTGAACAGAATGTGCGTGTTTGTTTCAAAGCTCTCAAGAAGCTTTCGGATTAGTCTACATAGTACAGGTGGACATTATTCGACTTAGTGATGTTTGGTGGTGTGTTAGCTATGAAGGACTGACCGAGCCTTAATTAGTGGAAAAAGGATAATTATTATATAACCATAAGTGTATAATAATACCATTCTTGAGAAGATGGTCAAATCCTTTAACCAAATTCGATTACCAGGAATGGTTCTTACAGCAAGACTCATCGCCGGGTCATAAAATTTGTTTCGCCCAAGCTTTCTTAGAAACGAGCGTCCCGGACTTCATCGGTGCTGAAGACTGGCCTGATCTAGTCTTGATCTTAATATTACACCTACATAATCAAGCTACATTGATCTAAACGCTATGATAATTTCGAGACCCTCAAGCATTCCACAAGATTGGCAGTGAAGAATTTTTCAGCATAAGCTACATTGATCTAAACGCTCTGATAATTTGGAGACCCTCAAGCATTCCACAAGATTGGCAGTGAAGAATTTACCCATGGAGAAAGTGCGCGCTTCTATTGATATCTGGCTTTAACGTTAAAAGTACTGTATTGCAGCCATTGGATGTAATTTCTCTTATAGGCTTATAATATTTTTATATAACCATAAAGTAATAAATAACAAATAAATGTTATATGTTATAGAAAAAAAATTCTTTGCAACAATATTTATGGCAAGTATAATATAAACCGCAAGTATAATATAAGAGCGTCGGTGGCGCTGTGGTCTCGGTACCCGTCAATACCAGCAATACCACTAGTCAATATGTGAGCGTCACGGCATAGTCAATAACCGGCAGAGGATTCGTAGACGCGCGATGTCCTTAGCGACCCCCCCAACCAACTCACGCAGAAACTTCTAGACCTGCAAGCGGCGGCGTCTGAGCCGTCGCTCCCCCTTGTCAACTAAACGGCAGCCTTCTGCTTAGCCTGAATATTCTTATCATACTGGCCGGTCCCACTTTGGAGATTCGTGCCTTCTTCTAGCGATATACCCTCACCATGGGGTAGCGCTAACCGTGCTCTCCTGAGGTGCGGCCCTCTCGTCAATAAAGCCAGTAGGTCAATAGGACCAAAGGCTAGGCTGAGTTTAGTCGGTAGTCTGTGTAGTCGAGCCGTCTCGACAGTACCAGGAGTCCGACATAATCAACGCATCCGCTTGCCTGTGGTATCCATATGGATTCTCAGCCTTCTTCCTGAGGAAATGTGGTCTCTGCACTGGTCTGTGCGCCGCATAGAATCGCGAGGCCCGCGATCTAATCCCCACCGTGTACCAATGTGTTTTTCGTTCTGAATTTCATATGTACATTTATCCGACGCTCCTACGGTGAAGGAAAACATCGCGAGGAAACCTGCGTACATCTGCGAAGCGATTCAAAGGTGTACGTAGTCAACCAACCCGCACTAGGCCAGCGTGGTTGACTAAGGCCTAATCGCCCTAACGTAGTTAGGGTAGGCTCGAGCCCCTCGGTAGGGACGTATATGAGCTGTGATGAAATATAAACCGTAACTGACCTGTTAGTTTAGAAATAAGCGCAATATATCGCTTATGTAATATATACTATATCCCATAGTGAAGTATTAACTTTCATTAGGGTAGGCACGTGCCCCTTTTTGGGTACGGTCAGCTTCTCAAACCTTACATTCTAAAATGTATATTTTCTGTTTTAAGAGTTCATGGTAGACTTATAGGTCTGTATATATTTTTTGAAGCTCGATTATTTATCTATAAAATCTTTACATATGAAACCTATAAAATGTTGCACATTTTATTACATTGTTCTAGCAAATAGAATAGTCTAGTTAAAATCACCTCATCGCCCATTTTGCAAATTAGTGCAATAATACGACGTGAGTTAGATCTATCAAGGAATCTGAGCTTGTTAAACATTTGCTGTTTACAAATCAATATGTGCTGTTTTGAATATCTAAAGTTAATTCAGATTCAATGATATTTTAGATTTTGTCAAATATATCATGACTTTATGAAAAAAAAAAGAAAAAATTTATTCAACACATTTATTAAAAATCGTCTTTAGAATAACTTAAAACTTTGAAAAAGTTCAAAACACTAATTACACAGTACTAATAATGTACTCAATAAATACTTACAACTACGTTATAAACACGATGTTTTACATTCTAATATCATTGACAGAGAACAAAATTGGCCCCATTAGAGCTATTAAAATGTCTTTGAGCTAAATGCCACTATCGTAATCATTATTGTACACTGATATTGACCAAACTTTTAGTGCGCTACAAATGGCACTGAAGCGAGAAAAGACTAGATTAAAGCTTCCTTAGTTTCCGTTGCCTTTCTATGATTCCAAATAATGTATGAGCACCGCTGTTACATTTGTGGTCAGCATCATAAAGCTGTCTCTAGTGTGTTCGGCGATATTTTACCTTTTTCTGGAGAATCTTTGCTGCGGGGGCTCGTGGGTGATGTACCAGATGCCACAGGACTTTTAAAAGACGTGAATTTTGGCGGTGATGATTCTGGAGACCTGTTGAAGAACTCTGCGCGCTTTGCTTGCATTATCTCCGATCTGGACATTCCTTGATTTTTGCCAAAATCCTGACTTAGTGGAAAAACACCATGGTTAATGGATGTGCGAAAACAGTCGTCTGTTTCAAATGCATTTTCATCAATAGGAATGAGGTTCCGCCGAGCCCCAAAATGCTGGTTAGTATTAATAGGAACTGTTTTTGACGGTGGGTTAGGAGATATATCATGTTTTTCTCCAGAACTATTGGAGTTTTCATCTTCGTTGCAAGCTTCTGGAATGGGTGTAGACAAAACGTCGGACCTGGGACTAGAAAATCTCCACTGGGACTTGGGTGATAGTAAAATTTTCTGAGTATTTTTATGCTCTTTTATTAATGCACCGGTTCTTCCAGGCGACGCTGGTTGAGGGTTTGGTTTGATTACCTTTCTGTGTGTATATGTTTTCGGTGAACCGCTTAGGTCAAGTATATTAATTTGCGATCTGTTCATTGGCTGCATCATTGGCACTTTATTTTTTTCTTTAGAAAGTTTAAGTTGTTCAACTGCAGATAATTTATTTGACTTATTCTGGGGGTTTAAAGTATTTAGTTTTACGCTGTGCTGTAACAGGAGTTTTTTAAAATCCATTCTTGAGGTCTGAGGAATGGGACCGTATCGATCTGCACAAGTAGATTCTATTTTTTGATTATTGAATACAGGATCGTCAGGAAGGGCTACTCCTATCAAATGTTTGTCAAGAGGGGACCAACTCGCTCTACTACGAGGGTCACTTAAATAGCCAGTTTCTGGATGTCTTTGATTACCTTTTGAGTAAAGCGAAGTTTCAGAACTAACAGGTGATAAGCTGAGAATGGACAAAGCGGGCGATTCGGCTCTTTCAGGCGCATCTTTTATATTAAGCTTTTTCTTACTTTTGTGTATAACAGCGTATAGTTCATCATTAGTCATTGTCGACCTCACAGGCGATAACAACTTTGTACTTAGATTTACAACGTTCTCTTTATTCGACGGTGTTGAAGATTTGAAAGAGCCTGATATTCGAGGATCGATAGGAGATATTTTAATGGATTCTCCTGTTGGGGTAGCAGGTATATTTGATGATAAGCGTGTGTTATATTCATTGTTGGGTCTAGGAATCCTTTGATCCAAAGTGTGTGTTTTTGGTAGAGTCCAATATTTTGGTTGGGCTTTTTCTGGATACGAGGAGGTGGTTTCGTAGTTAACGACTCCATGTTTTCCTTGCAAATGTGCAGTATGATGCCTATGGAGAGTGGGATTGAGAGCGTTGAAGTCGACGATTGGATTGTGTCCTGGAAACACACCTTGTGGTACATTCGTGAAGGGCTTGTCAGCACTGGAATGTCGATAGTCTGGAAATACAATTTACAAATTATTTTTATAACAGTGAGTATTACGCAGAGTATGAAAAACTTTTGGAAATAAATTAAAAGTTTGCTCAAGCAATTCTTCCAATATTTTATTTAGAAAATTATTGATGAATTTTAAGTATTGATTTAGAAAACCCGTTTAAATTGCCGTTTAAGTTCTATTAAAATATTGGAATACTAGCTGAGTATGTATAGATATAGTAAAACATAACAAAAGTTATAAATATATAAGCCAAGCAAGACTTATTCTCAGTACAAATGAAAACTATTTTTGACAAACAGAAGCACTTTGTGATAAAATTAAAATATAACAAACTACATAAACTTGTGGCACCAACCCCAAAGCTTAGAGCTACTAAAATTGTGCAACAATCAACAAGGTGAAATAAAAATGATATTTCTTAAAATGTGTTGGGTGATATGCATCTAATGAATGTTTATTGACAAATAAATGATAAAAAGTGCATGGTATCTTACTCGTAAGTTTTACAATTAAAACTAATACATAAATGTAGTAAATATTGCTAATTTTATATTATTAGTAAAATAATGATATTTTTCACAGGATTTTGAGGTTAAATATGTTGTTAATTACAATAATTACGAGATCTTCTATCTTTACATAATCCCATTACGAATTGATTAGACAGTAACCTTTCAATTTAGATGTTAGGGAAAAATCTACTGATTTTAGTCACAGTGTAAAGCATTTTGTTAAAATTAGACGTTTGCATTTATTTAATCATGATAATATAGTGGAGCGGAGCCCCGTTATTGTTAGTGATCCATCTCCCTAGTAAAATTACCATGCCAAAAAGCAACACAAAACATTACCTTTTTTGATGTTAACAAGTCGTGATCGGAAGCTATCTCCTTCACTGTGCAAAGCTATGCGAGATGAGTGCAATGAAAGAAACTGTACACCTTCAAGTTGAACACAACATTTCATTTTAGTGGGCTTTAAATCTTTCCCATCATTAATTTCATTAGTTATGTCAGTAACACAGTGGCAGTTGGTTTTTGTTAACACATTAACTATAAGAGACTCAGATTGTTGAAAAATCTCTTACTTAAGAGTGCATTGAGATAATATGAGTGATGTGAGGATGAAGGGTGATTTATAGGGTAACACAATAAATGAAATAAATATGTTAATTCACAAATATTGTATAATAATAAAATTATTTACACAATCAGACACAGAATAACACACCATGCACTTCAAAACGAAGAACAGAACACTCCAAAGCTGTGCAATCTATGGTGGAAAAAAGCACCATGCATTGTGAAAATATTGAACACATTTGAATTCATGATATTATACAATACTGATGTAAAAAAAATATAAATATCATTACAACATAAACTACAATCAACACTTACAATTTTATAACATCACAGAAATTCAGAATTAAATAATTTTTTTACAACAGGGAAGACATCCTAAAGTATACATAAGAATAAGGACGGAATTATTTCATCATTTTTTATCCTAACTTCAAAATTTTATTACCTTCGCATAAGCTTTGAATTCAATGATGATAATGGTGATAAATAAGTTATAAAAATTAAATATATAGAAAATTTTACATATGGCTATCTTTTAATGTTACAAATTCAAAGCTTGTGTTGCAAGTATCGTATACAATATATTCTGCTACTTTAAGTAGACGGTAGCAAAATTAATATTGTACATTATGATGTACTAAAATCTCGATCGTAATTAATTTAAATCAATATTCAAATTTTGACCCTCACCAAATTTCAGTACCATAATCTGATTCTGATATTGATAAAATTCTAGCACGATGTTTAGAGCCATCGATAGGAACAGTTACTTTAGAAGGGGAAGTAGGACAACCAGGTGGTGAATGTAAAACGCAAATTTCATCAGGATCTGAGTCTAAGATAGCAGTGAGCATATCCAAAGAGTGGTCGTTGTTGTCAGGAATTAGTGCGACAGAATGACGTTTTGGCAATGGTGTTGTAAATGGACTCAACGATAAAGCAGCAAGTTTTGACTCAAAACTCTCTATCATATCGATATTTGCGCATTCGTAATTATCAGATGTCTTTTCAGTCCTATCGTTTAGCTTAGGAGAAACAGTTGGAGGATAATTTATCTGTTCACGTAACAAGTCAGCTGTTATTTCAGCTTGAATCATTTCTAACGAATTTACTTTCTTGGCATGACTTGAAAATGAGTCTAATCTTAACAATTTTCTAATAGGCATTAAAGGCGAGTTAGCTAATTTGTAGCTATCACTACGCTTGACTTTGTTAGCTACTTTCTCTTCACTTAGATCAAGAACATCAGAGTTATTATGATGGAAGTTATCCCCAATAAATTTACTTGTAAACATTTTCATAACTTCAGCAACTCTATTATTATTTGAATTATGATCGATTTCGTTTTGCTTTTTCTTTTCTAACATGATAGGTGTTTGGAAATTTGGTATAAATGGAATGATCTCATTACAAGTTGATGACGATTTATCTATATTTTGCAACTTATTTTTAAGAAATATTTTTTTTGTCAAAGACTTTGAATAGAATTGTCTCTTACCTGCTAAATCATCTTTCGTCGGAGACAAGCTGACACCCTCGGCATCGTGTATATTAACGTATGCACCTGATCTAGTAATTGCTTCTACTATTCGTGGGATGCCTTGATTATTTTTAATTGTTGTAGTTTGAGGTGTTGTTAAGGCGGACATATCAGTTAGTGGTGTAGCAGAAATGATTGTACTAGGTTTCGGTGATGGTAGAGGTATATATTCAGTTGTAATCGGACCATCTGGTTTTTCAGGTGCTTTGATAATCATTTTTCCTAATTGTGGAGATGTAGGCTTACTACTAGATATTGGTTGAGCTGGTGGAATATATGGAAAATCAGTTTCATCAGAAATTTTAACAAAATCTGCTATTTCTGGCTGTATCACACTAGTCGTAGGTTTGATTTCTTGAACAAATGGACCTGGTTCAAATGTAGTATGTGCCCCTTTTCTTCTTTTTAATGTGTCTGATGAATAAACAACTTGACCTTGGGAATCCAATGTTACTTTGGCACCTTTTATTTGAAGTTCATTTAGCGCTGGCGATAGTTTTTCATCTAAACTGTTGTCAAGGAAATCTTTGCTGACGTTAAGGTAACTAGGCAGCTCATTCAACGAAACGTACTCCGTTTCGGGTTTTCCCGACAGAACCGATTGCAGATTCTTCCCAATTATATCATTGTTGGCATATAGGCCTCGATTGAAATTAACCTTTTGATTGTTATTTTTGACATCAGCGATTGTAACATAATCTCCAGAATCATAAAAACTTTTCGTTGGATCAGGCTCCTTAATTGTGGGTGATTTTTTGTTTGATGATTTGTATGGTAATACACCTTTTAGTTTGCACATCAAATTATTGAAAGGTTTTAGTGTTATTTGCGATTGTGGTTTAGTCAGTTTTATTGATTCAACATTTCTACACTCCTTTGATTTTTCTTCAATAGGTAAATCCATTTTTGGGCGATTCATTAGATTTTTAGTTTCTAGTTCCTCCGGTTTATCTTTATCTTTAATAGACTCAGATTTGTTGCTGGATTCACTTTCATCATCCGAGTTGGTCGGAGTTATTACACAAAGAGATGGAATTCTAGAGCTGTTGATAGTTGTTTTGTATCTTATTCTTTCTATTCTATCAGTTCCTTCTAAATCTGAAGATTCTGAATAATCTTGTTCTGACAGGCTATTCTTTCCATGAGCGCTAGATACAGAGTCTTCAATTGGAGAACTAGAAGTGTTATGACCCGAATCTGGTGAGCTGGTACCTGTGCTTTTTTTTGCACTTTCCATTTCAGTTTCAGTGTGAATTTCCGCAACAGCTGTTATTTCCCTATGATTACCCACATTGCTGGTTATCGTGATTTTGTTGGTTGGTATTTCATTTATTTCTGGAGACGAACGATTACGACATTGTTTCTCTTTAAACGTGCGAATGCCAGTGTACCTTAAGCTGCTGAAAGGTGATTTTTGGAACGAATTACTAATACTTCTATCTAAACTAGCATTTGCACTATGGATTATGTTATTCCGACTGCGATTCATTTTAGCCAAAGAACTTTTCCTTTCAGGAACAGTTGGGCCTATCACCAATGAGTGGTCGCTGCCAGCAGCCATAAGGGTGGTGCAAACAGTACCTGCACTACTAGTTGTGGTACTCGTGGACCCTTTTCCAAATAATTCGTATTCATTTTCGGCCGTTAATGTTTGACTGTTTGAAGAATTTGATAAGGCATTGCTTGTGTGCATTGGAGTACAAGGAGATATTTCTTCCTCTTTTAAGGTTTTTAAGCCTGAATCCATATGGAAAGATGTGTAATAACCCTCTGTATCACAAGAGAATTCCGAGCTGGTTTCCAGGTCTTCATGTAAATCATGTATAATATCAGGTGTAAGCGTTCCTTCACTAGTGACACTGCCTGAACCCGATGTGTTTAAAAATCTGCGGCGGCTTATTATTGAACTAGGAGGACCATGGCCGTGAAGATTGAGGGAATTATTTGATGTTGCTGCAGATGTACTACTTTTCGGAGGGATTGTTGTAGTGGTAATTTCAGAACCGATACTAGTCCGACCAGATTCAGAACTAGCCGACCAATTGCCGCTAGAAGAATGTGGCTCATCTTTGCCTATTCCTGATCTTCGAAGTCGTCTTTGAGCTGATGTGGCTCGCAATTTTACTCCTGTATTGATCGTAGCAGTTGTGGGTATGCTGGTAGGAACGCCTATACTTTTTTCTGAAGATGAATAAGAGGCACATCTATGATGTGTTCTCCTATCTTCTTCTCCTGGACGTTTCTTTCGCAACGTTACACTTTCTTGACTTTGACTTTCTTCTTGTTTGGTAGGTGAGATCGACTCCCTGGTCTTCTCTACTTTAAGATTTTCCTTAAAACTGTCTCTACTAGCACTGGGAGATCTACCAATCATCTTCAATCTATTTTTACCCCATTGTTTCAAGCTATTGAAGTGACTCTTCTTTGTAATCGGGTCAATAGGACTCTTTTTGAGTAAGTCGCTAGACCGCGATCTGATGACTGTACTATCTTCAATGTCTTC